>CM076680.1:62287760-62940260 GCA_038501925.1 Xenopus petersii
ACTAGCTATGGCTATGGTGAGTGCTGACTTCTTATCCTGTGTACAATAACCTGGGCTGTATCAGTCAGCACAGGATCATTTTCTTCATGTTGCAGTTCCAGAAAAAGCAGATGTTGAACATGGGTGGTATTTAGAGATTTCCTTTTTCTGTTATTAACCTGGACACTCAACTAGATCCCAGCCTCTCACACCCTGTCATTGCTCTTCTTTCAGGAGTTGGCCAAGTATTTCCTGGCAGAGTTGCTATCAGACCCTTCCCAGACAGAGAATGAAGCATTGGAAGCAGACGACTTACCCAGAGGTGTTGAACAAGACGATGTAAGACTGGAACTGGAAAGATCTGCAAACTCTAGCCCAGTCTTGGCTCCCAGGGAACGCAAAGCAGGATGCAAAAACTTCTTCTGGAAAACATTTACATCCTGTTAGTTTACACCCCCTTCCACTGCCCCCCCCATTCCCCAAGCCAAGCCTTCACCGCAGGAGCCGAAGACTGTAAATATCACTCAGAGTTATGGTGAAAAAACATGCTGATTTGGAGTTGTTTAATAAAACTTTTAGTTGAAAATGTACATGATTTGCTTGGGTCGTGATTTCTCAATAGTTCCTATGATATGCACTCTGCAATTCTCACAGATGTACTATTTTTAATTCTTTGTTGCAATAAAGTTTGTTTCAAACTAAGACTACATTTGGTCATTGACAAAAAAACATTCAGTTGTGTACTGAGGTTATTGCATTTAATGCCATATTGTATGGATGGTGGTATCTGCCTATCATCTTCTATCTGCCTATCATCTTCTATCTATCTATCTATCTATCTATCTATCTATCTATCTATCTATCTATCTATCTATCTGTCTGTCTGTCTGTCTGTCTGTCTGTCTGTCTGTCTGTCTGTCTGTCTGTCTGTCTGTCTGTCTATCTATCTCTGTCTGTGGTTACCTAGTTTTTTTGCAAGCAACAAATATGATACAGGTAAGGGTGCTAGCAGCTGATACGTGATAGCTGGAAAAGATGGGAAATGCTGCAAACATCCATTAAAGTTATTGCTAATAACCTATGTAATGTAATGTGTTAGGTGGGTGCTGCTATTGGTAATGAAGCTGCACCAATTAACTTTTGTAAGCTACCATATTTGTAAAAGTGACTAGATCTTTGTTTTCTTGAGAATAACACATCCTCTGATAAATCAATTTTTAAAACTTCCAGTGCAAGAACGCACATAATGAGATAATTGCTGCATATTAAGTGTGCTTTGAACCTCATTCCAATTTTCTAGCTCACACTTTATGCATAATGGCTGCTATTAGAACTGAATGACTTTTTATAACCCTTTTAGAATTGTTCTTTGTTCCTGCTGTGTGATTATTGACTCCCTGCACTCGATCAGATTTGTTGGGATCCAACAAAGCAGCTTGTTGCAGGTGGAGTGGCACAGCCTGGAAGCATTAAGTGTCCTTTCTCTATAGGAATCTCTATGAACCACTAGATTTTTTTCTCCCAATTACAGATCCCAGGATCCTTTCAGAGTAATAACCTGTAGGGGCTCTTCAACAAATGACTTGCTGCAGTTAGGACTACATAAGAGAGTTTGAAGTATACAGTGCACCATGATTGTTTTGTCTATGAACTCCAAAGTGTTCATTTTTCTTGGTTACCTGCATTCAATTATGTCCAGTATGTGCTCACACAATTGCAGGCTATGGAGATTTTGGATTGTTATTTTATCATTTTAAAATCAGACTCTCTCCTTTAATGGCTCTGGTGCCTTCTTACATTTAGATGTATGTATCAATCTGTAACGTAGATAGTAAATGTGCAACTGGTGCCATTTGTGCTCTGTTATTATTGAAATAGACTATTTGTCATATCATCCGATCCCACTATTATTAGGTAGACATTTCCATTGTATAGCAAAGCTCCCGCAGTTTCACCTGCTATTACTGGCTAATGTGACTCTTGTAATAATGATAAAAGCCCAGAAATGTCATCAGAGACAATGCCTAATACATGTGCCTTGTGGAGCACAGTTATAAACCCTTCAAGGAACTAAATGGCTAAACGAGGCATTATAAATTTGTAGTCACTGACTTCACATGTATCAAGAATAAGCATTTCACTAAAGATATATGGTACTTGTGATCATATATGTAGTTTGCCTGGCAGCCAGAAACAGAAAGGGGTAATTCACAATTATACATTTACAGCTGTCACATGCTGTGAAAGTAGAGTTAAATATATCTGAAACCCAGGGTTAATGTGATATAATGTGAGATATTATACTGAGCTCAGGTTGATGTAAGGGACCCACATCACATACTGGCTATTTTGAAAACAATGAGAGGCCTGGGTAATGGCCTGGAGTTCCTTCTAACTATGTACAGTACTGATGGCAAGACCTTGGCTCCTGCTATTACCTATCATGGAGGTAAGAATGTAAACACACAAACACATATCACTTTTTGACTATGATGTTTTTAATAAATGCAGTATGAAGAACTACCTCTGTCTGTGACAAAGGCCACTGGAGCAGGAGGCTATGGCAATTAGAAGAGAAAAAACAAAAGCAATTTGATTTTCTGTTTCATAAATATGCCGCTCAGTGAAGTTTCAGACAGTCAGAGGTTGTTAAACACCATTATGCCCAGTGTTTTTTTCCAGTAAGCACTATCTCAGGGACAATCTAGTTGTCATGTCTGAAAGGTCTTTCCATCTGGAGGATGTGAACTCACTGGCAGCATAAGAAGTCAAGAGGGCAGTTTATATGTACTGTAATTAGCCCAAGCAAATTCTTAAGGGAACAAAATAGTGAGCAGACAAGCTTAGTTTTAACATTTCTGACAGATCTACCACTGTGAAATGTGCAGGGGTACTGACTATTTTGCAAGTGAATCTTTAAAGGAAAAATAAACCCTGTGTGAATTCTGTTTATATTGCATATTTGTATTTATATATGTCAGTGGATAAAGCCATATATTGTATATTGGCAAGGATTAAAGGGGTTGTTCATCTTCTGAAACCTATTTTTAAAATCCAGTTGTTTGTTCAATTTGTTTACCAGATATAAAGACTTTTTTCAATTGCCTTCTATGTTTGATTTTTGGGATAAATTGAAGCTTAAAGTTTTAGGGGCACATATACTAAGCTTGAGTGAAGGATTCGAATGAAAAAAACTTCGAATTTCGAAGGTTTTTTTTGGCTACTTCGACCATTGAATTGGCTACTTCGACCTTCAACTACGACTTCGAATCGAACGATTAAAACTAAAAATCGTTTGACTATTCAACCATTCGATAGTCGAAGTACTGTCTCATTAAAAAAAACTTTGACTACCTACTTCGCCACCTAAAACCTACCGAGCACCAATGTTAGCCTAGAGGGAAGGTCCCCATAAGCTTTCTAAGCTTTTTTTGATCAAAGGAAAATCTTTCGATCGATGGATTAAAATGCGGATTAAAATTCGGTAAAACCTTCGACTTCGATATTCAAAGTTGAAGGATTTTACTTTGAGGGTCGAATATCGAGGGTTAATCAACCCTCGATATTCGAACAATAGTAAATGTGCCCCTTAATGTTCATAACTCCATGTTAATCAAAATGATTTCCTTTTTCACTGTAATAATAAAACCATACGTTGGACTTGATCCCGACTAAGATATAAGTAATCCTTATTGGAAACAAAACCAGTCTCTTGGGTTTATTTAATGTTTAAATGATTTTCTAGTAGACAAGGAAGAAAGATCTAAATTATGGAAAGATCTGTTATCCAGAAACCCCCAGGTCGCAAGCATTCTGGATAAAAGGTTCCATACTTGTACAACAATAAATACAGACTGATACATGAGAGGAACTGACATATACATATAGCACAAAAGACATTTTTTAGACCTTTTACTACTGAACATTCAGAATTTAAAATCAGTGTTCAGAGGGCTAAAACAATTTGTGTATAATTGGTGCAGTCTGACGCAACAATTCGCCCATTAAATGCAATGTATTGCAGCACCTCTTGGAGGAAAGGGTTTAAATGTTCTTGATGGGTCACAGTGTTACTAAATCAGAAAGCTTGGCTGTAACCCTGAGAACCTTACAGGGGAAACGTGTGAAATAATGAGTATTCCAAATTATTATCCTCTATTGTACACATGCTATGATGAGGCGCAGCTTTATTCTAAATTACTTGTTTTTAAAGGCAATTAATTCCTAGCTAGCTATTCTGGGGGCTATAAACAGGACAAAAACAAGTGGTATTTTGTAGTCTTAATGAAAGCAGTGCTGTAGTGGTGGAGTGCTGTTGGCAATTATTTAAAATGCCTAGTAAAATATTTTCTATTGCTATGGTAATGCTTTGAAAAACAAGACTCTTGACTAGATATCACTGGGTGTGGCCCCACTCGCCCTTCATGCTGAATTCTTTTCTTAAACCAGTGTAGGCCCACTTAGTCACTTGGCCTAATAAAATGTATCAAACTGAATGAAGACTGCACTTTCAAAGGCAATTATCTGTAATGATTGGGACCTGGGTTTTTCCGCATAAGAGATTTTTCCATAATTTAGATCACCACACCTTAAATCTACTAAAAAACATTTACATATAAAATAAACCCAATGGAATTGTTTTGCCGTCAATATGGATTTGTGTAGCTTAGTTACCATCAAGTACAAAGGTCCCATTTTAGTACTCATAACTTTAACAGAAGGAAAACGAATAGCAATAAAATCGAATCCATACTCTTTGGATATTATTCTTAACCGGATAAATCATAGTTGAAACATTTGTTAAGAAATGACGTCCTGAAAAATGTAGAAATGTACTGAGAAAATAAATGATATGCAAGGTAGCTCACTTTAAGCATTTATTAGTGAAAAATAATCACAGCAAACAGCATTAAAATCATTGTATCACTGTATTAAAACATACCACAAGGCAGTGTCCTCTTTCAGCATACCTTATGCCAGACAACCCCCCTGATGGGTTTCGCACCATTTGGCGTTTCGCACCATTTGGCGTTTCATCACCTCCTCTGATAAAGCTCCAAATGGCCCGAATCGGGTCAGGTGGGATTGTCTGGCATGAAGTATGTTGACAGAGGGAGGACACTGCCTTGTGGTATGTTTTAATACAATTTTAAACAATGCTTTTGATGCTGTTTGCTGTGATGATTTTGCACTAATATTCCTTGAAATGAGCTACCTTGCATATTATTTATTTTTTCATTACTATATGTTTTTGGACCATATGGCTAAGGGGCTGACAGTAAATATCAAACTTTGTTTAAAATGTAGAAATGTTTGGTATTCCAAGTAAACAAAGTGATAATAAATTCATTGACAAAACCTTGCATTTGTCACATATCTGGAAAGAAATGGGATATAGATCAATGCATCACCATATAAATTAAGGTACTAGTGTTACTCAATAACACATATATAAAGCAGAATTTCTTGGTGACCTATGATCTCCCTTACTTTCCTGACCTGCAGTTTGAGGAACGTTGGACAATATATCACAATAAATTCTTGGATGAGCACTCGTGAAATAAGCATCTATATTTCTTCGGGGTTTTAGCTTAGTCCTTTAACAAAAGGAAATATGTTCATCTATCATAATTAAATGCAATCTCAGTTGAAGCCGCATAGTTAAGCATTTTGCGATGTGACCATTCTCAAGGTCTCATTTAAACAAAGCGATTATTGATACACAGTTCTCTTTCACCTGTGGTCTTTGTTAATGATGTGTTCAAGTAATTCGACTCATACCATCTCTTTGGTAATTGCCTGAGAGTATAAAGTTTTGACAAAACAACAGTACTTACTGAGCAATAATAAATGCAGGTGGCAATATGTATGAAATGAGCATATCTGGAGCTTAGATTGACAGATTGACAAGGCAATAGCCTTAAATGCCTATTGTTTCTGCAAAGGTAAAGTCGGGCTATAAAGAGAGTTTGTGTGCAATCGTTTCTGCATTTCTATCTGTAAATAATATCATTTTTAAAATGTAATTTCAGATTAAGTGTATCAGGTCTGTGACGACTGGGAAAGTAGAGATACTCATTATGGATTGCAGAAAACATAGAAATGCCTGCTGTCTCCTTCACTCCGCAAGCAAAGTCAATGGTTCATCTGTGAAAAGTGCCCTCAGGAAGTGCTCAGTTACAGAGCATGTGCTGTGATTCTGACCTTATATGTGTGTGTTTATTCATTGATTCTATGAGAGTTATCAATGTCTAAATGGTACAGCAAGCACAGAATCATGATAGAATCATGTACCCAGTAAAACCCATTGATTAACACAATAGGCTTGGAGACAGTGTGAAGAAAGATATTCAATGAGCACACTAAAATGAGAGGTAGTCTTCATATTAATTTATCAGAATGGCATGGACAAATCAGTCCTTAAATTGGAGAGAGCTATCACAGTGTTTCAGCCACATTAATGCGGTGCTGTTTTTTATTGAGTGTATTGTTCTCCAGGCCTGGACTGGCAATCTGAGACTTCTGGCAAATGCCAGAGATGTCATAGAAAGTCAATATTTAGTGGTCTGGCGGGGGCGGTGTGAGCGTCTTTGTACTTGGAATGCCCAGGCCTATTTTGGCTCCCAGTCCAGACCTGTTATTGTCATGTGAGACTACACAAACCTGGGGATGGTCATGGTACCTTGGTATGACACACTCTACTACCTATGATGAGGTATTTTCCATTAAGAAGAAACCCTCTGTTACTCAGCTGAAGTATAAAAGTCCATAGATGGACCAGTTTAGACATGCAAAGACTGATCAAGGAAACCTGGATACAATTATGGAGAAAGCTGAGAAATAGCATGGCCAAGATTACAGGCACAGGTAAGGTGTGGGCAGAGATTAACAAAAAAAGCTAGGCCAGGAGTCAATAACAAGGCAGACTAGAAAAGACAAGCAGGTAGGGAGCCTTCAGGGTAAGGACCACAAGCAGACTTTAGAGCAATAGCAGACACAGAACACAGAGTAGCTACAAAAACCAGAACTTTGATCAACAAGAAAATACTGTAAAGCAGACACTCAAATGAAGCCAATCATCCACCAGGTTGTTAAAGCAAAGGCTGTCAGGCTGTGGACACAATCAATTTCTTCACTTTGCTTTAACAACCTGGTGGAAATTGACTTCATATGAGTGCCTGCTTCATAGTATATTCAGTTTATCCGCTCTCCATGCTGAGGGCTCAGAGCTGTGCACCTGGGCTTCTTCCCTAATGTGGTGAGTAACAATTTTACTATTTGGAGACCGTCATTCAAGTTCATCTATTTAATCAACAAGGACTAGATCAGGATAGGAGATCAGAAATAGAATACAGAACAAGAAGAACTACCAGCTACTTATAGAAAATAAGACATGTGAAAGACAAAGTTGGAGTTGTGGACTGGGGCCATGATGAGCAAAGAGTTGTATCTTGTATTTAACATAAACAGATACATTGGAAATGAGAAACTCACGAGAGACACTCACTGAGCCAAACCAGGAGAAAATTAAATATTTATGGAAAAACTCAAGAAGAGGGGGAAAGAAAATAGTAAATAAACGAAATATGCTTAACAAAAGGCAAATGGGTCTATTGGTACTATAATATTTTCAGGCAAAAACAAACCGTCTTTTATTTTAGTGTCCCCTAGCTTTAAGCTTAATGTAGAGCCTAATGCTTATAGTCGATGTATGTGTAATGCAAAGTTTTTCTTTTTGCATGCATTTAATATCTTTGTAATCTTGTGACCCAAGAGGAAAAGATATTACACATTTATATTGTGCATTTGTAATAATATTTGTATTTGTAATAATATTTCTTACAGGAAAAGTCATTACGATTGTGCCAAAAAACAGCTACCTTCAAGCAGCTCTTGAGAAATGTCCTATTCCAAGTAAGTGACTGTGTAATGAATAATACATTTCAAAATGTTCATTTTTTATTGTATTGATTTTACTTGATTGATTTATTTTGTTTATGACTTATTACATTTCCCCATAACTGTTTACGAAGGAGCCTATTTATTAAAGTTCACATTTTTATGGTCAAACTAGATTTTTTTAGAGGAAAAAAAAGCGATTATATTTTATTTTACCCCAAAGCAGCTAAAAATCTGAAAATAATCCATCTTAAACCTGTCAAGGTCATGTAGAAGTCAATGGTAGATGTCCCTGAAGAAGTTTCTTGACATTGTGATCCACTCAACTAAATTCGAGTTGTCATGGCAGCAATTCGGTAAAGTCAAGTTTTTGGAGAATCAATTTGAACAAGTCGCATGATTCGATTGATGCACAATCTAGCTGATTTTTTGAAAATGTAGTTAAATTCATGGATGGTGGTTAGGTCGACTTTGTCTTAATAAAAAAAACCTAGATCCATTTTAGTTTTAGTAAATACCCCCCTAAGTGTGCTGCAGTGTAGTTTGAATTTGCAGCAATAACACAGAATGAAAGTTTCCCACAGACTAAAGGCAACAAAGCTCTACATTAGACAGCTTGGCACTGGGTGAGAAAAAAATAAAAATGAAAATCTGTATGGCTCTCCAGGGAAGCAGCAGATACAGTTAAGTAGAAACAGATTGCTTATGGCACATACAGAGACTCACAGAAGAAGATAAGATATTATGTAAAGCACAGCAGAGGGAAGCAATATGCTTAATAAAAGTCGCTAAATCCCAAACAGATGAGTATTTCACTATGAAAACTGAAATGGGAGTACAAGTTTCTTTTGATATTTTAGTGAAAGTATTGAAATAAGGACACTTGGGGGTTATTTACTAAAATCTGGTTTTAATATATTTTAAATAAAAAAAGCTCAACCAAACTCTTATCCACAATTTTGCCTTATTTATTAATAAAATAATTTGAATTAATTGGATCGGGGGAAAAAAACAATAAAATCGGTTGAAACGCTGAATCATATGATTTTTCAGACTTTTTTCCCGAATTAATAGATTTTTTTGGTTTTTTGCCCAAATACCCTGAATTTATCAGATCATCAGGTTAAATCCAGTGCAGGCCACAATATCTTCCAATTGGGATAGGCACATTTCCCATTGACTTAAGCTGGCCATAGATGTTGAGATTTTTAAAAGATCAGATCCTGATCGTGAGACCACGATCTTCTCAGAACAATCGTACGATCGTATGAATTTACCATCAACTAAAAAGACCAATTTACCAGGAAAACAAAGGGGAGCTGCCTGCTTGGCCCTGCAAACATAGATAGATTGCACTGGGACCGATAAAGATTTTTAAACCTGGCCGATCAATTTCCCGACAGATGTCGGCCGAAAAATCGTAAGATGTACGATCGTTCGAATACCACTAACCGCACGATAATTTCGAAGGATTGGTCGGGCTTCCCTCAAATCGGTCGTTCGGCAAGAAGAATCATCGCGTCTATGGGGAGCTTTATACATGATCCCGACAGGTCTGAAATGGCGGATTTTCGGATTTGGGCTTTTTGCAGTATCTGAGTATAATAATTTGTTTGTTTTTTTCCAAAATGTCAATAGGCACAGCAGACTTGCACCTAAAGAATTGGGATAACCCCAGGCAGACTTAGAAAATATTTGGTGCAATTGTGTAAATTTGCAATGATACACGCACAGTTGCATCTGTTTTGGAGAGTTGCCTGCACTTGTGGTGGGCGCAGTGGTGGGACAAGCAAAATGCCCCGCTGTAGCTACAAACGTGCTAAAATTCTGGGGGAAAATGCTGCATTGAGGAAAAAAACATGGATATTGTGCTCAAAATTTCACTTTGCTAACTACACCTAGGTAAGAGAATGCAGCCTAGTGCAAGTGCAATTTCAGACACACTTTGCATGTTTTTCCAAGGACTGCAGCCTCAATGACACCACATGCTGAATTGCATCTGCCCAATTGCCATTTTCATTAATCATATGCAAATGTGGCTTGCAGTTTGAGAGTAGAGATCCCTTCCTGCACCCCTATGCATGTGCTATCAAAGATGACATTAGCATTGATTTAGCGTCTACTGATGCAACAGTAAGGGGCAGATTTATCAAGGGTCAAATTTACTTTTTGGCCAGAACTCTCAAATTTCAAGATTTATCATACTCTGGCCCTATAAGAACTTGAATTTGACTATTCGCCACCTTAAACCTGCTGAATTGCTTTATAAGTCAATGGGAGAGGTCCAGGGATCATTTGGTGATGTATGCAGCCTTCCTGAAATTCCCGTTTTTTTCCAGAGGAAAAAAACTCAAATCAAGTTTTTAAAATTCAAATTGAGTTTTTCTAATTTGAATCAAAATTCAATTGGAGTTTTCAGGTCGATTCAATTAGTCCGAGCTGAGAAAATTTGATTTTATTAATAAATTTCGATTGGTCAAATTTTGAATTTATGGGAGTTTATGGTAGTTTTAAAAAAAAAAACTCATGTCAATTTTGAAATTCGACCCTTGATAAATGTGCCTCCCGGTGATGAGACACAAAAATGAGTGTCAATGTCCCATGATCTCATTTAATTTTTCTCTCTACATTAGAAAAACAGTAACTAAAACACAGCCTTTAACTAGTTGTAAACAATTATTTGGGTTGCAAAGATGATTTCCTTATTAATTTGTCAAGAATCTCTGTTTTAGACCAAGGAGATTACGTTTAATAAATGTCCCTGTAGTATGAATGGTTATGAAATAAAATGCACCAGGCATTCCTTTAAATGCGACCATAGATAAAGTGTATATAGTAGCACAGTGTAGCATTTCAGAAATAGGAAGTACACATAAATTATTCTAGAGGAGAACACAACAGGGTACGCTACTGTATATCCATGTAGTATTACATTAGTATATTTAGAATATAATGTATGTTAAAGGTATAATAATGTAAATTGAACCTGATTATTATCATGTACTGGAAACTTGTTTAAATACCTGTTCTCTGGAATTTACCCTCAATGCTTACACAAGATTGCCCATGCGACTATAGATAAGTGTAACTGTTAGCCACCTAGTCAGGTAAAGATATCATCCCTTTAATTTTAAGATACAGTAGTTTTGGTATCTGCTTCTAATATGAAGTAGATATGGCTCACATGAAATAGATTGCAATGACTTCACTACTGCAATAAGCAAATGCTGGCTTTTCTTTCCCCCAATCACACACACAGCAGGCATTTCATTAGACCTTACATTGCCAGTGAATTTTTTTTAATAGATACCTGGTGTGGAAACCTGTTCAACTTTCGGAGTTGAACAAACAGATCAGGAAAACACTACGCAGTTAACTACTTCATAACCAAGAAAGACGTCAACTTTAGTAGTAGTAGCAAACTAGGTCATTATAAATATAGGATTCTTTTCTTAGAATGTTTGATTTGATTACAAAAAACATTATAAGCGCTCAACCTATAAACCAGATGCAAAAAATGTTAAACTTTGACATACCAAAGACAAATTTAGCCAGATTAATCTTGAATTCTTGTTTATCTGAAAGGGGTTGTTCACCTTCAAACAACTAGTTGTTTTCATATAGATCCCCAGAAATAACTTTTCCCAATTACTTTCTATTTTTGATTTGTGACCGTTTTTCTAATATTGAAGGGTAAAGTGTCATTTTTCAGCTTCTAAAGCAGCTCTGTGAAGGGGTCGCCGAACCCCCAAAAGTGTTCTGAATTGATACATTTAATGGATACATTTATTATTTTTGTCCCTGCTGAGCAGAATCCCTGAGTTTCATTACAGGCAGCTGATAGAATTGATACAATAGTTGCTAATACTCCAGAGATGCTGCTGAGAAATGTATCAACTAAATGTTGCAAAATTGTAACAGTTCAGACTCTACACCTGAATTACTGAGCTGACACAGGAACATTAAACTTTAAACTTAGATTTTGGAAAAACAGTAAAAAATAAATAATGGATAGTTGAAAAATATATTTATAAATATTAAATAGATTAATATATTGACAGTAATCTAAGGAAATGATGTTCACATTTTCACTCTTACACCATAAAAATTACATCAGTTCCTAATAGTATTTTGAGAACATGATATTTCTGAGCAGCTTTGTATTTGCAATTGCTAAAATATTAAATGAGAAATGTAGCATAAGACTTCTGTCTTCACTAAAAATGTTTGTTGATTACTGTGGAAATTTGTGTCTCTATGGTTTTGGGTAATCACATTGAACATGCATTAACACTAATAAATATTGACTTTATTTGGCATAGCATATGAATCAGGCTGCTTTCCTGTTTAAATGGAATACAATGAGCTTAGTAATTAAATTAGAGAGGTAAAAATTAATTCCTGTTTAGAAAGTTCATCTCTCTTAGTTAACAATTAACCCTAATGAAAAGAAGCTGTCTTTGAAAGGTGTTCAGGAATATTGGAAATGGAAGAAAGCACTCAAGGTTTAATGAGCCTCTCAAATATTACCAAACAAGCTTGAAATGCTTTATTTGCAGAAACAACCTTAATTGGTTAAGTGCTATAAGGAAGTGAACTAAAAGCTCAATATCTGCTCAGAGCGGAAAAACGTATTTCTGTAGCAGCCCACATGTATTTAACTTGAGGAACATCTTTTAGTTACAGAAGAAAAGGACATTTCAAAAAAATTCAATGGAAGACTATTCATGAGCATTGATTGGACACTAAGTGCCGGTTAATGCAATAAGTTACCTAGGGTCCCACTAGAGGCAAGGTCCGAGCCATAAGCATTACTATAATGATGATAGATTTATCTTTTTAACTTTGTAAAAATATATAAATATCTTGAAGGGAGACATAGCCTGATGTCCTGTATAAATTCTTCATTAGACATTCCAGGGATCTTAGTTACTCCACTCATCTCACAGCCGCGATTGGAGGATTCTGCACATTTATGACAGTCTTGACTTTTTTAATTAATTACATTATTATTATATATTATATTATTATTTTATACATTATAAGCTATTGTCTGTGTCATTTTTTATCATACTGAAAAAAACTATTCTTGAGTATCCTGGGATTTTGCAGAATAAATATTTAAAAAATAATATAAACTATTGATAGGCATTTGCTTAGTTGATGGATGAATCAAATTTTATAAGCCCCCATTTTGTTCCATTGCAGCATATACAGCATATAATCTTCGGAAGCACACATCCCCCTCTCCCACAGCAGTTTCTTTCCTTTATTGCCACTAAGTACTCATATCCAATCATCATATATATATATATATATATATATATATATATATATATATCCTAAATATTAATATATTCCGCAGCATACTGTAATGAGTATTGCATTTAAAAACAATTACACAAAAAAGCCACAAACAGAGTGCAAGCATCAGGCATTATTTCTTGCAAAAACTGTTCTTTTCTGTCAATGTTAGTCTGTTAACGATCCTTGAACCATTCAGTAAATCATGTCTTTACAAAGGTGCATACTGGTTATAACAGTTAGTCAATGCCTTTGTTGCTTACCATTAAAAAGATCATTACATATATCTTCTTGAAACCATCAGGACCCAAACCATCAAACTTAAACTGAATTTCTCGGGCCTCATCAGTGGCATATTTCAAAGTATTGATCCAATGGCTACTTTTATAAGGAGAATATATCAAAAACACAACACAAAAAATGCTAAGAAAAAAACAGAATGAAATGAACTAAAAAAGTGGAAAAGATAACCAAAAGAGGGCTCAATGCTTACAAATGTAAAATGGTAAATGTATACATCCCATACAGTTAATACATATATTAATCCCAACAAACAAGACCACACATGGAATGCAAGGTTATTATAACCTTTAGTATATATGTTTATTTTTCACAAAATACATAATGTACTGTAGCATATTTTAAAGTTGTTTTTTCCAGAAAAATATGGATAAACATTACTACCAAGCTATGAAAATTTTTATGGTTAGTTCACCTTTAATTTTTTTCTTATTTATTTATTTTTATTGGTTTTGAACTATTTGCTTTCTTTTTCTGTTTTTTTCCAGCTTTCAAATCTGGATCACAGCACAGGCCAATCAAGATATCAGAAGATATCATGGTAAACACTCCAATGGTCTCTATTATCGGCTCAGTCAGCTTACATACATTTTCTACCTCAAAATGTCATTGTAGAAAACCAGGCTGCTCAATCACATAGCTGTGTGCTCTGAAAAAGTGCTACCATCAGAAACCCTATTAGCGCTGCAGTATATTAGTCCTAGTTGTTTCTCTGCTGCTTTTAAAGGATCTATGCAGTGCAGACTGAGAGAATGTGTGTGGGGGGTTGAGGTTTGACAAGAGAAAATGGGGTAGGAATATAATGTGTTGTGTAGGATTCTCCCTGGCAGAAGTGCAAGATCACAAGGGGTGCAATAGCTAATTTTTAGTGCTCATTAAGGCAGCACTTCTACCCGGGGGAATAGCTCTAAAGCACACATTGCAGAGTCAGATGACACAGACCAGCCCTGACCATACTGCCTGCCATTGGTCCAAATGAATCAAGAAAAGCTATCCATGGCTAAATATGA
This sequence comes from Xenopus petersii, assembly GCA_038501925.1. Lineage (NCBI taxonomy): Eukaryota > Metazoa > Chordata > Amphibia > Anura > Pipidae > Xenopus > Xenopus petersii. Next base: position 62,302,253 of record CM076680.1, read on the forward strand.
GGAGCTCTCAATATAATCTCTTTCTTTAAGGGAAAACTAAACTCCCCAACAGATAAAAGCCCCCTCAACTGGCCTCCTTTGGCCCCCTTCTCTGCTCCCTCCCAATAGAGTCTATTACCAGAAAAATACTTTTGCGCAGAAACCACAAACATATTGGATATCTGTACAGACATCAGCGGAGACACTGGGACCTTCCCCATTGACCTATACAGGACCTCAACAGCTTTTAGATGCCGGGGTTTGGACTTTTCAGACCATCAGGCTTTAATAAACTCCGAAAAAATTGTTTAGTTCAAAAAACACAAATTATTCTAATTTTGGATATTCGGAGCATAATAAATAACACCCTGTGACTCCTATCTGTGGTCTGCTGCTCTGTCTCACTTGGAACCTACCTTAGAACTACCAGCTCTAGAACAGCAGCCAGTGGCTGAACTCACATTCAGCCTTCATTCCAGATAGTAGTAGATTATTCAAGGGATTTTGTCATGATTTTTATGGTGCAGTTTTATTTCTAAATTACACTGTTTACACTACAAATAATCCACTCTACCATATAAAATTTAATTCCTGAACCAATAAGTGATTTTTTTTAATACTGGTGTGTAGGCAGCCATTTTAGGTAGTTTTGCCTGGTCGTGTGTTCTCAGAAAGAGCCAGTGCTGCACTATAGAACTGCTTTCTGGCAGGCTGTTTCTCCTACTCAGTGTAACTCAAGGTGTCACAGTGGGACCTGGATATTTACTATTGAGTGCTGTTCTTATATCTACCAGGGAACTGTTATCTTGTGTTAGGGAGCTGCTATCTGTTATCTTCCCATTGTTCTTTTGTTAGGCTGCTGGGGAGAGGATGATATCATTCAAATTTACAGTACAGCAGTAAAGAGTGACTGAAGTTTATCAGAGCACAAGTCACATGACTGTGGACACCTGGGAAACTGACAATATGTCTAACCCCATGTCAGATTTCAAAATGAAATATAAAAAAATCAGTTTGCTCTTTTGTAAAAAGGATGTCAGTGCAGAAGTCTGCTGGATACGTTTTGACAAAAACTGTTTTCCCATGACAGTATCACTTTAATTATATTTTAAGGTGGCTTAGGTTATTTGTTTTAAACTGGCTGATATTGTACAGTTTGATCAATTGTGAAAAGGCATAATGCAATGATCTGACTGATTAGCCTCTCTGTCACTCACTACTATATATTAGTCATCTTTACAAACAGTGATACAATTCCTTGTAATAGACTCTATTGGGAGGGAGCAGAGAGGGGAGCCAATGGAGGCCAGTTGAGGGGGCTTTTATCTGTGGGGGTGTTTAGTTCTCCTTTAAAGAAATATATTATATATCCTCATATTTAGGCATGGCTACCTTTTCTTGATTCATTTGGACCAAGGTATACATTCACAATGGCAGGCAGTATGGTCAGGGCTGGTCTTTGCCATCTGACTCTGCAATGTGTGCTTTAGAGCTATTCCCTGGGCAGAAGTGCTGCCTTAATGAGCACTAAGAATGAGCTATTGCGCCCCTTAGTGATCTTTACTTCTGCCAGGGAGAATCCTACACAACCCCAATATTCTTTTGTTTTCATGGTAACCAAGGGAAATACATGAAATACAATTGTTTTATAAAGCTAATTGCTCTCCAAAAGAAAATTGATTATTTACAGTATGTAAACCTGCTTGCCCCCTGACATCACTTACCTGCCCTCCACCTGGACTTTAACAAATCAGAAGGTGGCAACTACTGGCAACCCTGCTCCTTGTTAAGGAGCAGAATTAATGCAGCTCCTCGTTAAGTGGAAGAGGAGAGAATTAAAAACAGTTCGGAACATGTTTGCAATGTTGGATATAAATGCATTATCTAATTCAAAAAAATAATAATGTGTATTTGGCAAGAGAAAGGATCTTCAGTATCAAACAGTGTTTCAAATATCTTTTTCTGCATTATACACTCTGCTAATTGAACCAACCACAGTGGGACTGATTGATCCCTGCATGAGATTAGCCAAATAGATCATGTTTTACTGCCATCTAAAATCCATGATAGTCTATTTAATTTCCTAAAATATAATGTCATTATTACTCTTCTTCAAGACTTTAGCCTGGGTGTGATTGTAAAATGCTTCCTTTTCTGTGACAAAATTCAGTAATATTCAAAGTAGTTCATGCACTTTTTAGACTTTCCAGGAATTGTTTCTGTTTACCCTCCATAATGTTGATGTCTGAAAGGCAATGGCACATGGGACATGTGATGTTTTGATGCCATTTTTTCCCCCCAGGAAAACAAAAATATTTTCCCATTATAGTTAATTACAGTGCTTACAGCACACAGTAGGAACTATCAGACGGAAAAACATTAGTGTCTCATGTGTGTTATTGCCTATTGCCTTCATGGCAGGGGCAGACAGTAAATAGAGGGCCCCATGCAGAAATAGTGTAAAGACCCCCCCACACACCGAACCACAGGTGCTGAAATAAACAACTGCTTGTGCATTATGATTTTATTCTCTGTTAAGCTTGTACTATGCTGATGTTTCTTTAAACTACAATACGTAGTCTCTCTTACAAGGCATGAATTTTATCCATATACTTAAATAGTAAACTAATATAGTGGGTTCTCTTTACACATTTAGGGGCCGATTCACTAAATTCGAGTGAATGGTTCGAATGAAAAAAAATTCGAATTTCGAAGTTTTTTTTGGGCTACTTCGACCATCGAATGGGCTACTTCGACCTTCGACTACGACTTCGAATTGAAGGATTCGAACTAAAAATCGTTCGACTATTCGACCATTCGATAGTCGAAGTACTGTCTCTTTAAGAAAAACTTCGACCCCCTACTTCGGCAGCTAAAAGCTACCGAAGTCAATGTTAGCCTATGGGGAAGGTCCCCATAGGCTTGCCTGGGATTTTTTGATCAAAGGATTTTCCTTCGATCGTTTGATTAAAATCCTTCGAATCGTTCGATTCGAAGGATTTAATCGTTCGATCGAATGAAAAATCCTTCGATCGATCGATCGCAGGATTTGCGCAAAATCGTTCGACTTCGATATTCGAAGTCGAACGATTTTAGTTCCTAGTCGAATATTGAGGGTTAATTAACCCTCGATATTCGACCGTTCGTGAATTGGCCCCTTATTATTATGCTCTGCTCATACAGATCAGAAACACGGGGGTCATTCTTGAAGCTACTGTGAGCTACTGTGTTGTGATCTGTAAGCAGGCAAACTTACAATTATTGCAGATGCTTTAAAGGGATATTGCATAGAATTATGTCAGCACACTAGGTACTTTTAAACACAGCGATGTTAGATTGAGAGCAAGTTTGCAAACATGGTCACAAATTGACACAATTGTTGTATATATTGAAATTGTTCATTATTTACTTGTGTCTTGAGTCTTGACATGCTCCTTGCACTGTCTGCTTCCAGTGTTCATGCATGTCATAGTGCCCATCCATGAATTTTGCTCAAATGCACCTATTGAAGTAGGGACCCTGGATTTACCGCCATCTTGAATATGGAGGTAATTCTTGGGTTCCCACTGCAGGCTTTTGCATAAAGAATCATACACAGACATTATTTTCATGGCAGGTGGGAGAAATAACACAGTCCCTACTTGGACAATTTTGAGTGAAATTGCACACTTCATAAATATGTGCAATTGCGCATGTTTAACAGAATAGAAACAATTATGCAGGTTACAAATCTGGGTATAGTACAAATCTGGAATTGTGGGTAAAAACCATGGAGAATTACATTCAAATTTTAACTTTGCACACTGCACTTGGGTTCCTAAATGAGCCCTATAGTTTTCTATATTTTCTATATTTTCTGCAGCTCAGAACTTGGGAATTTAAAAATGTGAAAGCTAATGAATACACTCTGGTAAATGCTGTGGCTGCTCCATAATTTGATTTTGATAAAGTTTTTGATATGGAATTTAAGCACATATTGCGGGTGAGACAAAATTAGGCATGCAAAGGTTTATTTGGGGTGTGTTCTTTAATTATGAGCATTTTCAGAATCCTTAATACCACCAGGCTCTTTTTAGTTGAAACGTACAAGAAATATCCATTAACAGGTGCAATAAAATGCATGGTGGTAGGCAGTCAATTCACAGTTGTAGAGAGGCAAGGAATAATACAGTACCTATACACTGACATTAATATATAATGTGAGAAATAGAAACAATGTGGAATTCTCTCCTTGTTGTTCCCTTCTTAAAAAATTCCATTTATCTTCCAGGATATGCAAAATATCCAAGGCAGCAGAGAGTGATTGAAGTAAACAAAATATAGGAAGATTATCTCTATATTATATTCCTTGTTAGTTTGTTGGCAACAAATTGTCACAATGGGAGTTTTTTATTGTGTTGCAGGCCTCAGTAAAGATAAAAAGTGTGTTATTACTCCCTTCCAGGGGAAAATGTTAGCAAATATAGTTGAACCGTTGTGCATCCATATCAGAGTGACATGCTGAAATCAGCATCAAGGTTAGGGGACATATAGCTCCTCAGGGCATTAACAAGTGACATCGAATTTTGCACCCTCTGACTGCATGCTAAAGGAAGGAGGTAGTAAAGGAGAACATCTATGTCAGCAAACATCTGTTCCAACTGATATTTTGTAAGATGGTTAGGTTTAGGGTGCTTGCTACTGCAGTGCTGAAACGACAAAAGTTTAAAGTATTTTCTTAACTGTTGAATTGCCTTGGAATGTAAAATCTACAGACCTGCCTGTCAAGTACCAGCACTGCACAGCACATCACATTCACTTTTTGACTTTTCTGAGAGGAGGCCACCTGTCACTGCCAACATGCTATAAAAACAGAACATTTATCATGCTCTGCAATTGCAACGGTGACAGGCATTTTTTAACTATCATTGTGTTCTGCCTGAGCACAGCAGCTGTAAAATTATCCCATGAATCATTAGCCTTTAGGGCAAGGCCAGACATGGCGGTTTTATGTTATGTCACTAAAACCACACGTGACTGTCAACATGCGTTTTTCAGCACGTAGGTTTCTTTTCCCAACATGCACATCTCTTTGTTCTCGTTCCCCATAATTCCGCTGGTTGGAAATAGAAAATAGAAAAGCTATTTAGAAATAGAAAAATATTTACATGCAAAATGGAGCAGGAATGATTGGCAATACACAACGTAATTACGTCACCGGCCGTAAAAACGTATATGTGTCATTTATCTTGTGAGAATTTGGACGCCATATTTAAATAATGTGTGGTTTCAAACTTGCAGATCCCATAGAGTCCATTGATTTGGTTTCTTGACGTATTGGCGTTTCTGCTAAAAAACGCCAATACTGGCGTCCTGTGGCTGATTTCAGCTTGCAAGTGCCCTGTGAGAATTACTATTGTGCGTTTTCCATTAATTTCAGTGGTAGTGCCGTTTATGCATATTTACGCCCGACAAAGCTGTTTTAAAAACGCAACATAAAAACGCCACAACTTGCCTTGCCCTAAAGGAGAAGGTACCCATATATGAACCATAGGGCCACTGCACAGGTAGCCCTCTCCCCAACCACACCAAGGTAGAGGAGAGGGGTGACACCATATCTGGCTACTTGACTTCCTGCTGTATGTATATTTACTAACGATCGCATGCAATTATTGTGCATCTTGGCGAAGACATCCTAATAGATCCAAATAACTTACCATGTTTAAAACTGATCCACTTTACAAAACTGAAAACATAACTTTTAATGCATTTATATAGTGTAAATGATTCACAAAAGGCCTTAGAAAGTTAAAAAAACATTTTAAATAAAGCCTAAAAAGTCCTGTTGGGCCTAATACACCAGGCAGATATTTAGTAAATGTATTTAATATATATCTATGTGCTTTTAACCAGCATCTTAAATTAAAGCATTCTGCCAAGCAAATATGCTGAGAAAGCACCAATAATATTTAAACATTTATATTTAACATTACTTTTAGTGCTTAGTTTAGATGTTTTTAACTTCCTCTTGGTGATTTATTTATTTTAAAGCAACAGATTAAGGGGGTTATTTATCAAAGTTCAAATTTATCTCAACATTTCCAGCCACAAACTCTGATCTAATCCGCACAGGGTTTTTTCTGAGTTGATTTTGCGGAAAAAAATCTAATTTTCACGATTTTTTCACCCAAAAATTCAGATTTCGGGGTATTGCACTAAACCCAGCACACATCAAAAATCATTGGGACTTCTCCCATTGACGTATATGCAACCTCGACGGGTCTGAGATGCTGGAATTTCCGATTCGGACTTTTCCATCCTTGGGGTTTAATAAATTCTGAAAAATGTGTGATTTTTCTAAAAGTCCGATTTTATACTAAAGAATCAAAACGTTTTCAGGATTTTTGCATTGAGAGTTTAGTAAATAACTGGCCAAATGTTATGTTTTCATTTTAGTAAAGTGCTTTCATTTTGTGAGTAATTGAACTTCCACTTCACGGCTGACCACAAGCATGAATGCTGGAAGTAGACATTTTTTTTTTTGCTTCAAGTGCACATGCTCCTTGTTGGTGATAACCAGAAGAGGGCAGGGGACAGAAAGTTAAGTAACTTTACATGGTAGCCACCATCCCCATTGGGTTTCTCTACATTTTCACATGGCAAGATGCTGCATTTTCTTATGCATTGCACATAACATTTTAAGCACTTTATATGGCATGTATCAAAAAGCATTTTTAAAAAGGCATTACTGTATAACATATACAACAATAAATATTAAAGAGACACAATTTTTTTTCTTAGGTTCTACATGGAATATTATGAGGCATAATGACCTTCTCAATTAGACAGCGGAGGCCACAGAAATGCCTTAAAACCAGGAGATGAGCTCCACCTGAGCAGAAGAATGAGGATGTAAACTATGAATTTAAGAATGTCTATATTCATTTTTTAAATTAAACTGAATCTGATTTCCTTGGACTATAACTTAAAAAATGTAAAATACCTTACCAGAGAGAATATAATTGCTGAGGATGCAAAGTTAAAATGATATATAACACAGTAAGTGCAGAGCATTTTTCAGAGCTTACTTATCTTGTCAGCTGGGTTTCCAGTATCCTGCTCTTCCATAGCCTAGCTAGTTATTGTATGTAACTTAAATGCAGAACTTGATAAAGCATGGAGTTCTACTTGAGGCATTGCTTGGCTAAAACGAATAAATAACTTTTTAATCTACACACAGGAGTATTGTTGCATTCCTTTATATTTAGTTGCGGCTTTCATCTGTTTAAACACAAATGCAAGAACAACATTTATTCCCCTAGTGGCACTGGTACTTTGGGAAAAGTATGTTGAATCAACTTTCAAAGATACTGAGCATATTTTTATCTACAGTAAAATGGAAAATAAAAAATGAGTGAATGAAGTAAACATTGCTCACCAAATGTGAGATGCAGAAATTCAATGCAATAGGGATGATAAATTCCAACACTATCAGATTCTAAAGCTAGTGCTCCACTCACTCAGACAAATTGAATTTTCAAGTGGCATTTCCCCAGCAATTTAAAGAAATGCTGATTAGTATGAATGGAATATAATTTATGATGTACCTGTGTTTGTTTCTTGGCTTTAAATCCACAGCTAAGGCTTACTAGGAGTGCAATTGTGCGTTTCTCAGATCTCCTATAACTGGAGTTGATATACATACAGTATGTACGGAAGAATTGTTCTACATTAGCAGGCCTGTCACTGTTGCAGAATTAAAGGAATTCTTCAGTTTAAAAATAAAAACTAGGTAAAGAGATAAGCTGTGGAAAATAATGTTTTTTAATATAGTTACATAGGTAAAAATGTAATGTATAAAGGCTGGACTGACTGAATACCTAACATAATAGTGAGAACACTACTTCCTGCATTGTAGCTCTCTGGATTTCTACAGATTGGTTACCAGGCAGTAACCAATCAGAGATTTTGAGAGGGGCCACATGGGTCAAAACTGTTTGCTTTTGAATATGACGTGCATGCTAAGGATTAATTGCAAACTCAATGAACAGTTATGTCCCATGTGGCCCCCCTTAAAGGAAAACTATACCCCCAAAATGAATACTTAAGCAACAGATAGTTTACATCAAATTGAATGACATATTAAAGAATCTTACCAAACTGGAATATATATTTACATAAATATTGCCCTTTTACATCTCTTGCCTTGACCCACCATTTCGTGACTCTATCTGTGCTACCTCAGAGATCACCTGACCAGAAATACTACAACACTAACTGTAACAGGAAGCAAAAGGCAGAACTCTGTTAATTGGCTCATGTGACCTTACATGTGGTTTGTATGTGTGCACAGTGAATCTTACGATCTCAGGGGGCGGCCCTTATTTTTTAAAATGGCAATTTTCTATTTATGATTACCCAATGGCACATACGACTAAAAAAGTATATTATTATTTTAATGGTTCATTTACATGAAGCAGGGTTTTACACATGAGCTGTTTTACTCAGTATCTTTTAATAGAGACCTACATTGTTTGGGGGGTATAGTTTTCCTTTAACGTCGCTGACTACTGGCCATAGAAGCAAAGATCCGATTGTTTGAATCATCGAAGACCGGACTTCCCCATCTCCCGACCTCCCACTAACCTTCAGTTTAAATAAAGTAGTAAAAGAACAGATCAGCCGATGTTCTGCTCCAGACAGCAATTGAACGAAAGTTATGTCAGACAAAGCTGGTGACAGTCTCCCACTGAAAATCATCAGATCGGCAATACATGCAAAGATATTATTGCCACCCAACAGAAGTGTTTTAACCTGGCCAACTCCATGGGGATGAAAAATGTTGGGACTCTTCACACCCGGTCCTAAAATCATATGAATCGAGGATTCGTACGATCGGATCTTTGCGTCTATGGCCAGCTTAACTCAGAGTTAGAGAGCTAACAAACAGAAAGTTGATTTCTGTTCTTCTATGTTACACATCCACTCACTCCAGCCTATAGATTCCATTTTTGGCTAACTAACTATATTAGGAACATAGAAAGCAGAAGAAGCAGATGGAGGCAGAAGAAGGCAAATAATTCAAAACCTATAAAAAAGAACACTAACTGCTTAGAATTAGACATTCTATAACATACTAAAAGTTAACTTAAATGTCAACCACCCCATAAACAAATCTGAAATAATGGCTATGTTCTTTCCATTTATTGGCATTACTGTTCCTACACAGTGATCTGGAATTGCTATGTCTTTGGTCAATAGGACATTTCTCTAAAATCTGATCACAACATATATGTACAGTATATACTGTATATGCTACAGCCAAGAATTTGTGTAATGTATTAACCTTGCCCTTATTACAATGCTGTTCTATTTCGGTAAAGTAATATTTTGACTAAAAAAGTTAACTCTACTCTTTTCCTTGAAACACCGCAAACAGCTTCTGAATTCTAGCTCAAAATTCCTAAAGAGTTGGACTCTGAATGGGCATTTTGTTTTTTTTAAAAGACATTTCTCTTTTAATGGTTTCTAACTCCAGCAATCTGTACAAAAGTTCAATTTGTCATACACTTTCCCTCTTTCATGTGCCCTCATCAAGCCTTCTCTCAGCCACGGTATGAATCATAATACCACTACAAGGAACACTAAGGGGCCGATTCACGAAGGGTCGAATTTCGAAGTTAAAAATACTTCGAAATTCGACCCTCGAATTGAAATCCTTCGACTTCGAATATCGAAGTCGAAGGATTTAGCGCTAATCCTGCGATCGAACGATCGAAGGATTTTTCGTTCGATCGAACGATTAAATCCTTCGAATCGAACGATTCGAAGGATTTTAATCAAACGATCGAAGGAAAATCCTTCGATCAAAAAAAGCTTAGCAAGCCTATGGGGACCTTCCCCATAGGCTAACATTGACTTCGGTAGCTTTTATCTGCCGAAGTAGGGGGTCGAAGTTTTTTTTAAAGGGCAAGTACTTCGACTATCGAATGGTCGAATAGTCGAACGATTTTTACTTCGAATCGTTCAATTTCGTTCGACTTCGATCGAATTCGATCGAATTTAACCAATTCGATGGTCGAAGTACCCAAAAAAAACTTCGAAATTCGAAGTTTTTTTCATTCGAACCCTTCACTCGAGCTGAGTGAATCGGCCCCTAAGTGAAGAGTTACAAGTAATTCAGAAAATAGGTCTTCTGTTTGTTATAGCAGGGTATTCCATTTAGAAAGTGCCAGTCTAATATGAAGTGTCTGATTAGATCCAAAGCATTACTTGTTTGGGAATAAGCTCAGGACATCTGCTGGAAAAAAGACATATATAATAACAATACGGTGCAACAGCATAGAAAAATAACATTTTCCCTTTTCCTGCTTTATATCTGAAAGATATTACCTTCATTGCATAGATTAAGTATAAAATATTTGTGCTTACACTAAATTGTTTGATGACATGTGCTTAAATGTGAGTATTTAATTATACATAGAAAAAATTACGCTTGGCACAAAACGAATAACATCTTTGTGATGCTGAAATAATGCTTAAAATCACTATTGGAATTTATTCTATAATGTTCATGGGATCTTGCAGCTTAGTTAAGTAAAATTGTTGAACTGACTATAATGTTTGCTAATTAATATAATTAGTAGGGGTCAGTTTGTGAAGGTTTACAAGTGGTGTTGTGGGGATGTCTGAGGTAGGAAAATTAAGGTACAGCAGTTTTTTGAGCCATGCATAACTTGACAGGGCACCTGACAGCTTAAGTTTACAATAAAGTTAAAACCAAAATTTCACTTCTATTCCTAATTGGATTGAGTGAAAAATGTATCATTGTTTTTTCGTTCCTCTATTGCCTCTGATTCCCTGTAGGTAAAGAAATCATAAGGGATCTTTTACATTGTGGTTGGACCAGGCATATGGGACACCTGGGAAATCCCGAAAGACCTGACCCTCATGGCCCCGCTGGCTTAGCCCGCTCCCCCTACCTCCTGAAAGTTTGTGGTTTGTGATGTGGTTTTATGTGAAACGCACAAGTGGGGGGATGGACGTAAGTAGGAAAGAGGGTCCTGGAGGTTTCAAGCAGTGCCCTTGGTGCTGCAGCCCTGGTGGGCCCACAATGTCCCAGTCTGACTGTTTTACACCTATAAGTGCACTGAGCAAAGTGCAATTTCAAGTGCAATTACTATGGTGGGTTAATTATTCCCCCACCCAGTCTTCCCATTTCCCCTCATGTTTTTCTAGCCCCATACACCTTTATTTCCTCATATGTCATAGCCCCATCCCAAATGATGTCACAACCCCACCCAAAAGTGACGTCAAGGTCACTAACAGGCAAGTAAAAAGGAGGCAACTGTATGCACAAATTATATTAAGGGTGTGCTTGTACCTCTTACACTCTTGCCTGGTCAGGAGATGGGAGTAGCCCCAAGGTTCCATTGTGTTAATAGGTGCAGCAGCGCTTGATTCAAATGGAAGCCAGGATAGACTGAGAGGCACTGAGCACAAAAACTGAGAAATTATTTGAGGCCATCATATTTTTTTGTACCATCTGGATCTGGAAGTGATGGGGACTAAGAAGCCACAAACAATGCTAATGATAATAAGTGGCACATTAAATTTAAATTTTAACTTGATACAAATTTGGGGAAGGCCAGGATGCCAATGCTTGTTGTTAAATATAGAAAATGCACATTTTCAATCTATTGCTGAGGAGTATACATGTTTCTATGTTTTACCCTATTACATGAACCCCCACTGTAACTCTCAAACTGGAAAGAAGAACTTAATCAAGCGGGGAGTGATAGCCATGCTCCTGAATACAAATGGCTTTGCTGGAATGATATGAAGGCTGCTGTGTAGGAAAGTGGCCAAAGGATGTGTATTCTCTTTCCTCAGTCCTGGCGTTTGAAATTGCAATGGTACAGTTTGTTGATAATTTCCCAGCATATTAAGCATAGGAATAAAAAGTGTTATCTAAAGTCAAATAAATAGATACTGAGATTAAAACATGTGTACACAACTGGGATCCATATTGTTATTATTATTAACATTTATTTATATAGTGCCAGCATATATCGCAGCACAGCTAAGTAAATGTGTTTATACAACTAAATCACATTAATTACATACATAGAACATATGGAATTACATACATCCCAACCAATACCGGTACAAAAGGCGAGGAAGGCCCTCACCTTACAATCTAAGGGGAAGGGAATAAGACACAAGGAGTGGGCAAGATCAGAATCCATATTATTTTACTATAAATTATAAGGTTCTTAGCTCTTATATAAGAATGGCTGAAAACATACTGTATATATTCTTACCCATAACAGCAAGCCCAATCTAAAGAAAAGCAAGAATACTAAAATATGTTAAATGAAGGCTACCAGATCATGGGAACAATAGAAAAAAACATCAGTTATATGCAGTTCTGGAAGGCAAACCAGGGGTCATTCCAGTTAACTATTTTGTGTTCTTAAGATCTATGTACTGTATATATTAATGCAATTTTATTTAGGTCTTAGTGAGATCTTATGAAAAAGAAAGAGAGCACAATGGTGAGTTAAAATAGCACAGGGGGTGGGGACCAAATTGAAATGCTGAAATGGCATCATGCTCTGCCCAGTGTGGTTTTGCAAAGAAATTGTGCATTAAATTATTGTTTAATTAATATGAAAATACAGCATTACGGCACAGCGGAAGGAGTCAGTAATAATGGAGTCAGTGCAACATCCTGCAGGGGCTGACAGAATAACAAGCACACGGATGGAACATAATATAAATTGGTTTAACAGGCTGTGCTTTCCTACATGCAAAACATCATTAACACCATTCAGATAAACAATGCAGCTACTTAGCCATGGCTGTTTTCTTCTTCTTCTTTTCTGTGTCTCCTGCAAACACTGACACAATTATTTTAGAAAAAACTTAAACTTTTACAAAGTTTATACAGACCATAACATCTGCTTCTAGAGAGTCTTCAGCACAGTCCATCACAATTATTAATTTACACTTATGACAAGTGGCATTTTAGCGTTTTAATCAATGTTTATTTGGTTGTTATAAATGACAAAATGCTAAAAAAAAATATATATATATATATATATATATATATATATATTAAATGTATGTTTACAAATGCAAGAAGTCTGGCTGGTAAAATGGGAGAGCTGGAGCTGCTGGTGATGGAAGGAAAATATGATGTGATTGGTGTGGCCGAAACATGGCTGAATGAGTCGCATGACTGGGCAGTAAATATCAGTGGCTATACTTTGTTTCGGAGGGACAGAGGCAATAGAAAAGGAGGAGGGGTATGTCTGTATGTTAGGCAGGATTTAAAAGCTCATATAAAGGAGGAGGTTATGTTAGAAAATGAGGGTGCAGAAGTCGTATGGGTGGAGTTCTTCACCAATTGTAAAGAATCCAGCAAATTAATTGTAGACGTATGCTATAGACCCCCTAATGTAAGTGAGGAGGAAGAGACAAAGCTCCTAATGCAAATAGAAAAGGCTACTAGTTTAGGTAAAGTATTGATAATGGGGGATTTTAATTACCCAGATATTGACTGGAGCAACGGTACTGCTAGATCAGTTAATGGGAACAAGTTTATAAACTTATTGCACGACAATTTTTTAGCACAGGTTGTTGAGGAGCCTACCAGAAAAAATGCTATTCTTGATTTAGTGATCTCAAATGACCCAGAACTTATAGCAAATGTGCAAGTCATTGAACCCCTGGGTAATAGTGACCATAATGTTATATCTTTCAATGTCTGGTGCAAACAACAAAAATATACTGGGGCAACAAAAACCATGAATTTTGCAAAAGCTAATTTTAGTGCCTTGAGGGCTGCCCTACAGAGCATTGATTGGGGCATTAGGTTTTCAGCTAAAAACACAGAACAGAAATGGTTGTCCTTTAAAATGATATTAAATCATTACTGTTCTCAATTTATTCCCTTAAGGACTAAACGTAGAAGCTCTAAGAATCATCCTGTGTGGCTTAATACAGAAGTAAAGAAGTTAATGGGACAGAAGAGAAAGGCATTTAAAAACTACAAATCTGTAGGGACAGAAGCTGCATTTAATGAATATAAACACTGTAATAAATGTTGTAAATCAGCAATCTGGAAGGCTAAGAAAAGAAATGAAGAGTTAATTGCGGTGGAGGTGAAAACTAACCCTAAAAAGTTTTTTAAATATATTAATAGTAAAAAGATGCAGGTTGAGAGTGTTGCTCCATTAAATAATGGTACCAGTATGGTTGTAACAGATACAGATAAGGCAAATGTGTTAAATCAGTTCTTTTCTTCAGTGTATACAATAGAGGAGTCTGGGTTCATAGGCTCACTTAATAACTGCACGAATGGTTCAGCTCAATCTAGTCAGTGGCTGACTCAGGATATGATTCAAAAAGCTTTAATACAAATTAATGTAAACAAGGCTCCAGGGCCTGATGGCATACACCCCCGGGTTCTAAGAGAGCTTAGTTCAGTTTTAGACCAGCCCTTATTTCTGATTTTCTCAGATTCACTGTCATCTGGTATGGTGCCTATGGATTGGAGAAAAGATGATGTTATTCCAATATTTAAAAAGGGATTACGATCTCAGCCTGGCAATTATAGGCCAGTAAGCTTGACATCTGTGGTGGGCAAATTATTTGAAGGCTTGTTAAGGGATCACATTCAAAATTTTGTCCTAATGAATGGCATTATGAGCAACAATCAGCATGGCTTTATGAAGGATAGGTCATGTCAGACGAACTTGATTGCATTTTATGATGTGGTAAGTAAGATTCTGGATAGTGGGGGGGCAGTAGATGTGATCTATTTGGATTTCGCCAAAGCGTTTGATACTGTGCCCCACAAACGACTGCTTTCTAAACTAAGGTCTGTTGGGCTTAATGAAGTCGTTTGCACATGGATAGGAAACTGGCTACAGGATCGGGTACAGAGGGTGGTTGTTAATGGGACATTCTCTACTTGGAGTAAGGTTCTTAGTGGGGTCCCCCAGGGCTCAGTATTGGGTCCACTTTTATTTAACTTGTTCATTAATGACTTAGGGGAGGGTGTTGTAAGTAATGTATCAGTGTTTGCAGATGACACAAAATTATCCAGCCCAATTAATTCCATCCAGGATGTGGCATCCTTGCAACATGATCTTGACAAACTGGCAAGCTGGGCAGCTAAGTGGCAAATGAGATTCAATGTTGATAAATGTAAAGTCATGCACCTGGGATGTAAAAATATCCAAGCCACTTATACCCTTAATGGGACTGCACTAGGCAAATCCATTATGGAAAAGGACCTTGGAGTCCTTGTAGATGATAAACTTGGCTGTAGCAAGCAATGCCAGTCAGCAGCATCAAGGGCAAATAAGGTCTTGAGCTGTATTAAAAGGGGCATAGAGTCAAGGGAGGAGGGGGTCATTCTTCCACTGTATAGAGCACTTGTAAGGCCCCATTTAGAATATGCCGTACAGTTTTGGTCTCCATCACTCAAACAGGACATTATTGTATTAGAGAGGGTACAGAGAAGGGCAACTAAGCTGGTAAAAGGTATTGAAAATCTTAGCTATGAGGAAAGACTGGCCAAATTGGGGATGTTCACATTGGAGAAGAGGCGCTTAAGGGGTGATATGATGACTATGTATAAATATATAAGGGGATCATATAATAATCTCTCTAATGCTTTATTTACCAGTAGGTCTTTCCAGCTGACACGAGGTCACCCATTCCGATTAGAAGAAAAGAGGTTCCGCCTAAATATTCGGAAGGGGTTTTTTACAGTGAGAGCTGTGAAGATGTGGAATTCTCTCCCTGAATCAGTTGTACAGGCGGATACATTAGATAGCTTTAAGAAGGGGTTGGATGGCTTTTTAGCAAGTAAGGGAATACAGGGTTATGGGAAATAGCTCATAGTCCAAGTTGATCCAGGGACTAGTCCGATTGCCATTTTGGAGTCAGGAAGGAATTTTTCCCCCTCTAAGGCAAATTGGAGAGGCTTCAGATGGGTTTTTTGCCTTCCTCTGGATCAACTGGCAGATAGGTAGTTAATTAAAAAAAAAAAGGTTGAACTTGATGGACATGTGTCTTTTTTCAACCTTACTTACTATGTTACTATGTAACTGGTGCAAACAACAAAAATATACTGGGGCAACAAAAACCATGAATTTTGCAAAAGCTAATTTTAGTGCCTTGAGGGCTGCCCTACAGAGCATTGATTGGGGCATTAGGTTTTCAGCTAAAAACACAGAACAGAAATGGTTGTCCTTTAAAATGATATTAAATCATTACTGTTCTCAATTTATTCCCTTAAGGACTAAACGTAGAAGCTCTAAGAATCATCCTGTGTGGCTTAATACAGAAGTAAAGAAGTTAATGGGACAGAAGAGAAAGGCATTTAAAAACTACAAATCTGTAGGGACAGAAGCTGCATTTAATGAATATAAACACTGTAATAAATGTTGTAAATCAGCAATCTGGAAGGCTAAGAAAAGAAATGAAGAGTTAATTGCGGTGGAGGTGAAAACTAACCCTAAAAAGTTTTTTAAATATATTAATAGTAAAAAGATGCAGGTTGAGAGTGTTGCTCCATTAAATAATGGTACCAGTATGGTTGTAACAGATACAGATAAGGCAAATGTGTTAAATCAGTTCTTTTCTTCAGTGTATACAATAGAGGAGTCTGGGTTCATAGGCTCACTTAATAACTGCACGAATGGTTCAGCTCAATCTAGTCAGTGGCTGACTCAGGATATGATTCAAAAAGCTTTAATACAAATTAATGTAAACAAGGCTCCAGGGCCTGATGGCATACACCCCCGGGTTCTAAGAGAGCTTAGTTCAGTTTTAGACCAGCCCTTATTTCTGATTTTCTCAGATTCACTGTCATCTGGTATGGTGCCTATGGATTGGAGAAAAGATGATGTTATTCCAATATTTAAAAAGGGATTACGATCTCAGCCTGGCAATTATAGGCCAGTAAGCTTGACATCTGTGGTGGGCAAATTATTTGAAGGCTTGTTAAGGGATCACATTCAAAATTTTGTCCTAATGAATGGCATTATGAGCAACAATCAGCATGGCTTTATGAAGGATAGGTCATGTCAGACGAACTTGATTGCATTTTATGATGTGGTAAGTAAGATTCTGGATAGTGGGGGGGCAGTAGATGTGATCTATTTGGATTTCGCCAAAGCGTTTGATACTGTGCCCCACAAACGACTGCTTTCTAAACTAAGGTCTGTTGGGCTTAATGAAGTCGTTTGCACATGGATAGGAAACTGGCTACAGGATCGGGTACAGAGGGTGGTTGTTAATGGGACATTCTCTACTTGGAGTAAGGTTCTTAGTGGGGTCCCCCAGGGCTCAGTATTGGGTCCACTTTTATTTAACTTGTTCATTAATGACTTAGGGGAGGGTGTTGTAAGTAATGTATCAGTGTTTGCAGATGACACAAAATTATCCAGCCCAATTAATTCCATCCAGGATGTGGCATCCTTGCAACATGATCTTGACAAACTGGCAAGCTGGGCAGCTAAGTGGCAAATGAGATTCAATGTTGATAAATGTAAAGTCATGCACCTGGGATGTAAAAATATCCAAGCCACTTATACCCTTAATGGGACTGCACTAGGCAAATCCATTATGGAAAAGGACCTTGGAGTCCTTGTAGATGATAAACTTGGCTGTAGCAAGCAATGCCAGTCAGCAGCATCAAGGGCAAATAAGGTCTTGAGCTGTATTAAAAGGGGCATAGAGTCAAGGGAGGAGGGGGTCATTCTTCCACTGTATAGAGCACTTGTAAGGCCCCATTTAGAATATGCCGTACAGTTTTGGTCTCCATCACTCAAACAGGACATTATTGTATTAGAGAGGGTACAGAGAAGGGCAACTAAGCTGGTAAAAGGTATTGAAAATCTTAGCTATGAGGAAAGACTGGCCAAATTGGGGATGTTCACATTGGAGAAGAGGCGCTTAAGGGGTGATATGATGACTATGTATAAATATATAAGGGGATCATATAATAATCTCTCTAATGCTTTATTTACCAGTAGGTCTTTCCAGCTGACACGAGGTCACCCATTCCGATTAGAAGAAAAGAGGTTCCGCCTAAATATTCGGAAGGGGTTTTTTACAGTGAGAGCTGTGAAGATGTGGAATTCTCTCCCTGAATCAGTTGTACAGGCGGATACATTAGATAGCTTTAAGAAGGGGTTGGATGGCTTTTTAGCAAGTAAGGGAATACAGGGTTATGGGAAATAGCTCATAGTCCAAGTTGATCCAGGGACTAGTCCGATTGCCATTTTGGAGTCAGGAAGGAATTTTTCCCCCTCTAAGGCAAATTGGAGAGGCTTCAGATGGGTTTTTTGCCTTCCTCTGGATCAACTGGCAGATAGGTAGTTAATTAAAAAAAAAAAGGTTGAACTTGATGGACATGTGTCTTTTTTCAACCTTACTTACTATGTTACTATGTTACTATGCATATATATATATATATATAGATATATATATATATATATATATATATATATATATATATATCTATATATATATATATATATATATATATATATATAAAACAAACAAGGGAAAGTTGTGCTCACCACTATTTTTTAAAACCATTAGGTGGGGGTGCAATGAGGCTGTGACCACAAAATACATATAGACAAATACAAGAGTCCTCTGCAGAGGACTCTTGTATTTGTCTATATGTATTTTGTGGTCACAGACTCATTGCACCCCCGCCTAATGGTTTTAAAAAATAGTGGTGAGCACAACTTTCCCTTGTTTGTTATAGTTTATACAGGAGTAAGTGACCAGCTCCATGTTATAGCTCCCACCCTTCCCAGCTATAGTCAGGTGATCCCACTGGTGTCTTATAAAAGGGCAGCCAAGTTTGGGAGTTTTACTTTGAAAGCAGCAAGTAAGTTGTAGGTAGAACTTAGTCTCTTTGTAAAATGTATAATGAAGCAATAGAATTCTTAATGAATCAGATGAAAATTGAGCGTAGGACTGGCCAGATATGGGATGATTTTGATGTAGCTGACCAGCTTAAATATATTGCAATATATGGACAAACAATCCCTGTTTTGTTTAAAGGGTAAGGCATTTTTGAGTAGCAGTATGCACAAAATGTCTCTGTCTTAAATATATTGATAATGGGTTGAGTGCAGAGGAGGCTTGTATTTTTTTATATATATATATATTACTTCTTTATAAAACGATAGAGTTAATTTACCAAATTGCCTGCCACTAGTGCAAAAAGTGTTAGTGGTAGCTTACAGTTATTTAAGCACAGCCTGCTCATTGCACTTAGTGCTTATACAAGGTGCAGTAATCCAGTGCACCAACTTGGATAGGGGTGGCATAGCGTATATGCAAATGCCTCCCTCAGCCAGAGCTAATGAAAACAGTGATTGTTCAGCATTCACATCCCTACCCTAGTGATGTTTACAGGTCCCGGTGACATTCCTACAAAATAGTGGGGTTGATTTCATCAAAGCAATTAACATACCTGTATGTTTTTGGCATGTGAGAGGAAACTGGAGGAAACCCACACATACACAGGAATAACATAACAAAACCCTCTTGCAGATAGCGCATAAGAAGAAGCAGTCTTAACACTGCAAGAAAGCAGTGCTAACCATGAGCCACCAAGACATACATTTGGATCTGCTTTGGTCACTGCCATCTTTTCTTCAGCTTATGTTAATAAGAAAGAATTGCCTTCTGCACGGCAAGGCACTAGCTACAGATGAAAAGCAAACTTTATCGAGACATTTGGTTCAGATCTATTATCATGTCCCATCATGCCCTTAAAATATTATTTTTACTACTTTTTTTTACTGAAATAGATGCTGTGAAATGTACTGTGGTGCTTTGTATTAGATCAAAATAAGATGTCGAACTGACAATATGACAACTAACCCCATGCCATTAGGGTGATAATGAGCAAGTCCTTCATTTTTTTTTAATTTAAACTTAATCCTTCTTCCAGTTAAATGGTAGCACAAAATAAGGTTTTAAAAATACCCAGAGTAGACCATTATCACGCTAATAACATAGGGTTAAGATGACAATAATTAATGGTAATTAAGCTGTAATTCTTGACCCTATGGGCTATCTCAGCCATTATGCTGTATACGCCCCCTAGACACATTGTTATGAAATAGCCACCCTCTAATTAACCCAAGGTGTAATTTGGCCACAATTTGCTGTTAAAGTTGGCAGATATGAAGTAGAAAGTACTGTATATCATTCACCAACATTTTAAAATCCCATAAAATCCTCAGTGTTATCTAAACTCGTTTTCTTTTCCATTCCATGCTGTGTTTCACTTAACTTTGATTTTAGTCCATTGCCTCTGCTTGCCAATGTGCAGACTATTCACTGAATAGATTTCACATATACATAAATATGTTAATTCCTCAGGCTATTTGCTTTAATTCAAATTATATGCAGAATCTCATTTTTCCAGTTCCAAGTTGGGGATGCTTCTTTGATGTTAATACAAACTGCCATGGAAAAAGTGTAAACAATTTATTTGAGAAAGATATTTGATCAATATAGGGCTGTAAAAGTAACACTGCGTGATTTTAGTAACACAGTATCCACTATCCAGAAAGCTCCAAATAACGTGAAGACTGTCTCCCATAGTCTCTATTTTATCTAAACAATCCATATTTTTAAAAACTATTTTCTTTTTCTCTGTAGTAATAAAACAGTACCTTGTTCTTGATCCATACTAAGGTGCAATTAAAGGGGAACTCCACAAAAACATAATTTTAGCTTTTTTAAAAGTAAACATAATTTCAAGCAACTTTGCAATATACACCTTGTAAAAAATATGCAGACTTTTCATGATTTTTAATGGTTTCTGACAGTTCCCTAAGCCTAGCCCCCTGCTCTCCTGTTGATCTCTCTGACTACTTTGCTGAGCTGGCTGACTACTGTTACTTTGTATCAGCAGCAATTTGTCCTCAGCCTGCATCCTCCAAACCCCACAATTCCCCGCACACGTGATTTCAATAAGGAATGGAACATCACAGTGCAATGCATTGTGGGGTATGTAGTTCCTGCATGCTGTCTGTAAGCTGTGGAGAAGTTGTTACAATTTGTAACATCAGTGTTTTAGTCCCTCCTTCCCTGCCAGGATTTCAAATGATGCAGAAAGAGAAGAACTGTTAAACAGCTGGATTTCAGCATAGAAAATGGCATTTATTCATACTTTTTGAAGAAACAGGTAACTGTGATGGGTATATTAGGGGTTTCTGTGTTATGTGGGCCTCTTTCTCAAATTTTGGTTTAGAAGCCGGAGTTCCCCTTTAATCCTTATTGGAGGCAAAACCAGCCTATTGGGTTTATTTAATGTTTATATTATTTTCTAGTAGACTTAAGGTATGAGGATCCAAATTACGTAAAGATCTATTATCCAGACAACCCCTGAGCATTCTGAATGACGGGTCCTATACATGTACATTGTTTTATTATTTTTTGTGTTTATTTCATTTGGCATCAGACCAAAAATGTTGATATTAATTAATTATTTTATGGGCCAAAAGTTTGTTAACAGAGGCCCCCATTGTAGCATTTTAGAATTACTAACCAGGATAAAATGAAAGTTGTAAATGTTTATAAATCCTTGTCAGAGGCTATTCTCTGCCCTTTGACGCCTTAGGCAGCTTCCACAATGCCACCCCCTAGTGCCCCCAGGGGGTCCGCATCACAATTGCTCTCTCAGCACTAGAAGAGCCGAATTTACGATTTCAAAACTGGATATTTGGCTCTTAAAGTTACAAGGAGCAGCTTTTGGCCCCTCTTGATAATTTGGGGGCTGCTGCCGTCTGAGGCAAGGTTATAGTAGCAGCACCCTTAATCCTTATTGTAGTGTATATCCTTAGTATATTGTCCTCTTCCTGCTTTTATGTTTATATTTAAAGGGGCTGTTCACCTTCCAAAATTTTTTCAGTTGAGTTGTTTTTCAGATAGTTCCCCAGAAATAAATACTTTTTTCAATTACTTTCCATTTTTTATTTTTTACCGTTTTCCAAAATCTAAGTTTAAAGTTTAATGTCCCTGTTTCTGGTGTTTCAGGATTTTTGGTAAAAAACATGGCAATTTGTGCTTGAAATTGTACTTTGCAAAATGAGCATTTGTAAAGTGAACGAGCATCGAGGTATTGCTCAGTTATATCTACCAATATAATGGGTGATCTTTATCTGTCATTCACTAAAGTAATTTTTTTGGGGACCATGCGTCTAGGGACACTCTTTAGAATACATTAATGTTTGATATCTGAAAAGTCTTTGTTCAGATGTCACCTGAGTGATCCAGTGTTTTAACGGAAGGAACCATCATGTGTGTTAGCCAGTTAAGGCAACTTGATTATAAACAGGGGCAAATTAATGCACAGGCTACCCTAAACTAGCCCAGGGGTGATCTAGCTTTTTTTAAAATTTCTATGCATTTCTATTTTAATTGCACTACTGAGTTTGGTCTGGTGCACCGGCTGGGAGAAGAAAGCAGGGCGTAGAACCGATCCAATTTTAAATGGCTGAGAGAAATGTTTTTTTTTAAATGAATCTGAGAACTGAAATAAGTAGTGGTCCTTAGCTTAGCT
Organism: Xenopus petersii; assembly: GCA_038501925.1. Classification (NCBI taxonomy): domain Eukaryota; kingdom Metazoa; phylum Chordata; class Amphibia; order Anura; family Pipidae; genus Xenopus; species Xenopus petersii. The sequence goes on from CM076680.1 coordinate 62,324,832, forward strand.
GCTTAGCTGTGCAGTGTGTCAATTGGAAGCAGAAAGGAGCGACCCAAGGAATTGCACTTTATGCAGTACTAATGTAACTCTGAAACTCATTTCAGTATCATTCTTTTAAAAAGTGTACTCTGGTAATACTGACAATTAACAACATTTCTTTTACATTGATTGTTCTCAACTAACTGCCACTGGTGACGTGCCATAAGAAGCAAAAACATTTTTCTTGACCCCAGTGTATACTAATGCACACAGAAAAAAGCTTAAGCTTGGTTTGTAGCAGCTAACTCCCTCCTGACCAATATAATGGATTCTGATGTCTTTATATAACTACATCTTTTACTGTACAAGTTAAATAGCGGTGAGAATAAAAGAAAGAAATACTTGAACAGGATTAACACAGACAGTAATGTATTTTCATTTCTTGTTCTCTATAGCATAGCATGTATCACAGATTACAATACTCTTTAGAGAATAATAGTCATTTGAATGATTTTAAAAGGTGATGGTTGATTTTCCCCCTTTAATGTCAATGAAATCCACCAGTTAGCAGAAAGACCTTTTGGATAATGGCTGAACTAATACATTAGAAATGACGGGCTTGAGATAGAGCCTTGGCTGATTAGTAAATTGTCACTTTGGTGTCCGCCCACACAGACATCTTTCAGTGTGTTTTGCAGTCTTCGAGTTTGCGAGCTTGCATTGTTGTGCTGTTTTCAAAGCTGAATGACCCCTCCGCCCCCCACTTGGTTAGTTTATCTCCAGGCTGTATGAGCAAAGTAAGAGAGAACATCTTTCTCACAAAAGAAATGTTGGGAATCTTTTTAGGGGCTTAATCTTAAACTATTCTGCTCATGGGCGGAGGGTGATTTTTTTGTTTGGGGAGGCTAAATGAAGCTGCACTCACAAGCTCACTTGTGGTTCAAATTTAAGTTAACTTTTAGCATGTTATAGAATAGCCAAATCTAAGCAACTTTTCATTTGCTCTTCATTATTTATTTTTTATAGTTTTCAAATTATTTACCTTCGACTCTTTCCAGCTTTCAAACGGGGGTCAGTGATCCCAAAAACAAATGCCCTGTAAGGCTACACATGTATTGTTATTGCTGCTTTTTATTACTTTGTACTCAGGCCTCTCCTATTCAAGTCTCTTATTCAAATCAATGCATGGTTGCTAGGGGAATTTGGACACTAGCAACTGGATTGCTAAAATCGCTGTAGAGCTGCTGAGAAAAAAGCTAAATAACTGAAAAACCACAAATAAAATATTAAAACCAATTGCAAATTGTCTCGGAATATCACTCTCTATATCATACTAATGGTTAACTCAAAGGCAGACAACCCCTTTAATGCCGAGAGCTGAAAAGTATAAACTGATTGGCCTCTGAAGAATGAACCTGACAAGAAGTTGAGACTGACACCCCAAGTATCCACTGCTAAGAGAAGCAGTGGATACCGGCATCATAAGCAAGTTATACATTAATGTGGATAGTGGCACCTGACACACATGAAGTGATTGGCAGTAATCACTGGTAGCCAAGCACACTGTCATAGAGCTGGTAGATATAGTTGCCACTGTAGTGCACTGCAAGGCATGAATAAACATGAATCACAGGCCCACAACCATATATATTATAGTGATTGGCGAATCTGACCAGTTTACCTTTATTTATAGATGCACAACGAATAGTGATGAGCACATTTTTTTCGGCAGCCATGGATTCTTGGAAAAATTCACTGTGGCAAAAAAGTCTCCAAGACAAAAATGTCACAAAGACAAAAAAAGTCACCATAAGAAAAAATGCCTATTGACTTTAATGCATTTGGAGGAAGAAAAATTGTCGCGCACAAAAAATTGACGCCCATGTATTTCGCAAATTTATCGCTGTTTCATAAATTGTTTTTGTAGTTTTATAAATTTTTCAGCAAAGCGAAATGGGTCAGATTCGCTCATCACTAACTAAGTATGGGACACTCTACTCACATTCTATTTCTCAGAGCTCTCTTCTGTTATTTCACTATTATTTCCATGTCTTCTCTCCAACTTTCCTTCTCTTCCAGCTTATACTTTTTCTTCACATTTCAATCTTTCTCTCTCTTCTCACATCTGCTTATCTATCTATCAGCCACCTTTCATCAATTCACACTCCTCACTTACATGTTCTCTACAAATACAATATATGTGTCCCTTTTCTGTATTATACAGTATTCCAGTTTCTTATCCCAATCTGCACAACTTTCTATGATTCTACTTCTGTTTAACATTGTTTTTTTCATCATTCACTTCTCTACTCTGTCCCACCATTGCACCTCTCTTCTCTCCCATTTGATCTATTCCCACACATAAAAAAACAACCTTGCTCCCTTACTGACCTGCTGCTGCAACAGTCATAGTTGTAAGAACCATTGGGGGCGGGAGGGATAGTTACTTCTGTACTTCAATCCAGCTCATTTTGCCCCAAAGTCCGAGTCAAGGAAGGAGAAATGGGATTGGCTGGAAGAAGGGTCACATGTATTCACCTCCAACCAATCGGATTGCACAAAGCTGTACCGGGATTTAGCTTTAAAGGTACCAGCACTGAGACTGCAGCTAATGTTAGATAATGCTTGAGCTGTGTTCACAGATTTTTAAAGTACCCAGGCGCCGCATTAACAGTCCCACTAAACGTCTGCAAGAAGCATCCCTCACCCCTAGCTGGAGACAGGCTTTCTACAAGCAAATTTTTATTTGTTGTCAGGCAGGTTTGGGGAGGCTTAGCCTCCCCAAGCCTTAATGAAAATCCGCCCATGATTCTGCTCACAAGAAAGGTTGTGCTAGATCAATATCTGAGCATGCTTCTTTCTGACAGCTTGGAAAGTCAGAGAATACTTATGAGGTTAACCTGTTGGGGCAGTGGCCAAAGAGAAGATTTGTTGGAGCTGTTTGTTTAAGATTTCCAAGTCGTCTGAAGTTTCCTCAGGAGGAAACTTTGAGGGACTTCGCAATATGTTGGTTTTACCGCCAGCGATTTTAGTAATTTCCAATGGAGATGCATATTCGGGAGATTTGTCACCTGCAGTAGTGTATAAATAATCGCAGGCAACAAATCTCCTGAAAATGCGTCTCCATTGGAAATAACTGAAATTGCTAGAGGTAAAACCAACATATTGTGACATTGCCCAAAGTTTCCTCCCGAAGGCAACTTCAGAAGAACAAAGCGATGCTTTGGTTTTGCCACCAGCGATTTCAAATATTTCCAATGGAGAGGCATTTTTGGGAGATTTGTCCACAGTTGTGCATTGTTATTGTGGCTACTGCCCTTAGGTTGCACATCTTTCAGGTTAAAGCACATATAAATGTTGATTTGTTACACTGGAAGTGCTTCTAACGTGTTTCTGTTCTGTTTCAGTCAGTATTTCCTTCAGAGTTGTTAACATGCATTTTTTCTGCTGTGTTAAAATTCCCAAAAGTGCTAGGGCAGGATGAATTTGAATTGGTAATCCAGTAAGAGACTGTATAAGTGGTTGGGAGTTCAACCAAAAACTGGTGGGATTGGGCAGGACCATCATATGTGAAAAAATGAGCCAGTGTCTGATTGGCATCTTCAGCACAGTTTTGGTGCGTTAGGGCAGTGCTATCCAACTGCCGGCCCTGGCCCACGACCCCCCATGTGTGACCTCCCACATGAAAGTCTACCTGCTGTGACTGCTTAGATTTAAAATGTATCAATACTGAGATTAATTGGCCCCTGCATTGTTTAAATCTCAAATTCAGACTGCAATCTCCTGTATTGCTCACACCTGTAACCCCCCCTGCATTGTTCACACTTGTAACACTTCTATTGTTCACACACTTGAAGCCCTGTACTGTTCACACCTGATACATAGACTGGAACTGCCCACATTGTTCACCTGTTCATAGATCAGAAAAAGGGGCACCAGAATTGTGTCACTGTATGTAGCACAGTATGAACTGTTCACCTTTGAGTGGTCCTGATAGGTTTCCCTGTCTCCTGCTCTGTTGTGCTTTCCCTATGCTCCCTGTGTGTGCCATACTCTGCCTGCACTATGCTCCCTGTGTGTGCCATACTCTGCCTGCCCTATGATCCTTGTGTGCCATACACTGCCTGCCCTATGCTCATTGTGTATGCCAAACTCTGCCTGTCTTATGCTCCTTGTGTGTTCCATACTCTACCTGCCCTATGCTACTTGTGTGCCATACTCTGCCTGCCCTAATCTCCCTGTGTGTGCCATACTCTGCCTACCCTACGCTACCTGTGGGATGTGAGCCTGGTAGGGTTTGTTCTGGCAGTTTGTTAGCATTTGAAAATTGTTGTTAGGGGCCCCTAATATATTTAATCATGTGCTAGGGGGTCGTTATGTCATCCACAGGAGAGGAGGAGGCATATGGTTTTAAGGGTATGTTTTAACATGACTTTCAAATATCCCTGAGTACCAACCATTTGTAGTAACATTTGAATATTATATGTACATTATCTTAAGTGTAAATTCTTGGTGGGTCAAAGAGAGCCTGAATATGCGTTCCTAGAGGTCTTGGTTTAGCGATATCTGAAGGTCACTTTCCCAGAATTTTTATAAAGGTACGTTTTTTTTATGTGCTTCTGCAGTGAAAGGTTGTAGACCATAGCTGTACATTTCTTTTTGGTAGGAGTCAGCAGATTTAGTTGGTCAAATTGTGTTGGTGGGTAGGGATGGGCGAATTCGCCGCCGGCGAAATGACGCAGACGCCCATTAAAGTCTATGGGCGTCAAAAATTTTTTTTGACACGCGTCTTTTTATTTTGACGCACACCTCCATACAAGTCTATGGGCGTCATTTTTTCGGCGAAACTAGGTGAAAAAATTTGCCCATCCCTATTGGTGGGTTCATTGCCATGAGCTGGTTGGTTTGTAGATGATGACGCATATACTGAAATGCATAACGTTGGTTATTTGGCTAATCAAAATGTTGTTTGGATGCTAGAAAAGATCTTCAGTCCATTAGGGTCTCTCAATTTATGTATGCCAGCATGAGTCCATTGGCTTAATGATAGATCTGGGATTGTCCCTTCAACAAAGTTGAGTGAGGCTAGTGCTACTGGAGCTCTTTTGATGTTGTTGTTCAAACTTATTGATTGCCAGATCATCAGCTTTGTTTTAATTGTTAGTGGTAAAAGCTCCAAAGTTGACCAATTGCATTTGTTGAAAGACCATACTGTAAATGCACTGTAATATTTGGGCAAATTGGGTTTTGTACAGCCAATATTCCATGTCTACCTAATTTTTAGTACCTGGGGCTAAGTGCTAGTCAGCCATTTGATCTAGTGTTGAAGCTGTATGGACAGTCTAGGTTTCTAAAAAAAAAGAAGAACATCAGCAATCTTTGTATTGGTTGGAAGAAGGAATTGTGCATTGGCAGTACTCGGAACCTATATAGCATTTTGGGAAGGATTAGCATCTTTATGGTATTTATTCTCCCCATCCAAGAAATAAAGGTGGTTTGCCATGATTGTAGAGTATTTTGCGTGTCTTTCAGTATTGACACATAATTATCCAGATAAAGATGATAAGGACTCCCAAATATTTGATTGATTTTACCAGATGAGGTCGTATTTGGATTTTAGGCATTGCAGGTATTTTGTATTTGTTAGAGAAAAAGGTTTCGATAGGAAGTCCATTAACTTGAGCATACAAGCCTGAATAGAGTGCCATAATGCCTTTGATAATTGACACAGCATTAGCAAACCTTTGCAATACCTGTTGAAGGTATAACCAATTGTTGCAGTTGAACGCTATCGCAGCATCGAGTGCTAACAATATTGATGACTTGCTGTGTTTGTGTAACCGGTAGGTGAGGGTGATAAACCTTCTGCTATTATCATTTAATTGGCAAACAGGCACATTTATTTATTATTTACTAAATTTGGCAAATAGGGGTTGTAACCGTTTGGTTATATGGTTATGTATATCTTTAGGTCTCCATTTAAAAGGTATATCTAGTGGTAATTTGGACATTGGGGGTTATTTATTGAATGTTGAATTTTAGAGCTTTGTGAGCTTTTTTTCTTGTTGAAAGAACTTGAATGAACTCACAACTGGAATGGTTTCTAATTTAAGAAAAAACTTCAATGTATGAAAAACTCGAATCAGTGAATTCAGGGTTAACAACTTGAAATCTTGAATTGATCGAGTTTTTGGCAAAAAAAAACCCCAAATTGCTTGAATTGATTGAGTTTTCGAGCAAAACCCACCAAAAAAAACTTGGACATCATGAAGGCTTTTAACATCTTCGAATGGTTCAAGGGACCTCTGCAATTGACTTCTACATGGCCTCTACAGATTTTAGATGATGTATTTTCAGATCAATGCAAGTTTCTTTAAAAAACTCACATATTTATTTGTAACTGAAGATTGGAGTTTTAACTCAATGTGCATTTTTATAGAAATAACAACTCGACCATTGATAAAGAACCCCCTTAGTATTGTCTTTTTCTGGTTTCAATATTGTAGATATGTATGACAACAGCATTTCTTTGGGTAATGCACTTGTAGAGACTGCAGAGTTAGGTTCTCTTGTGAAATATTGGCTTAGTAAAGGGACAAAGGTTTTGTAAAATTTGTTGTTGTGGTATGGCTTCATCTGTTGAGATTAGAGTTACTAAGGTAAGAAATTTAATCGGGTAAAACGTTGGTAAGTGTTAGTTGTCTAAAAAGCCCCTATATCAGCAGGGGAGGGTGTGAAAGTACTGGGATTGCCACTATAAAATTGAGCAAAGGTGTTCACAAAATCTTATTTTATGCTCCTGGGTAGAAGTTTGGATTCTATTAAAGGGGACCGATCACCAAAAAAAATTATTCAAAATACTATTTTATCACATTAGTCAAGCAGAATTAACTTTAATTACACTGTATAAATGATCTGAATCTTGTTTCCTTCCGTCTGTGAATTCAAAATTATAGCAAGCAGGCAGCAGCCATTTTGTGGACACTGTTATTAAGACAAGCCTTGCATCATCTCAGAATCTTGTTTGTGCACCAGAATGTCCATCCCCATTCCCTGGCTACACAATTAAATGGGGGGGAATGTGTGGAGAGCAGTGACATCTAGTGCTGAATGGAAAGTAAAAGTAATTGTCTGCCCCGCCTCTGTGCCCATGGCATAGAGGAGGGGCAGACAATATATGATTGACAGATGAGATTTTTAAATGAGTTTACAACAGCTATGAATGCTTTAATAAAAAATAGAAATTGGATTTCATGTTTAATTTGAAAAGGACTTTTATTATACAGATTTTTGTGTCTGGGTGACAGGTCCACTTTAAGTGCTGTATGGTTTGTTGAATAAGTTGCTTTTTCAGGGCTGTGGTCATTTTGTTTCCCATTGTATAACTATTACTTTTAAGCTTTGTTAGTTGGTTTTGGTGTCTGTGGAGGATTAAGAGTTTGTTCAATTGTTTAAGTATACTAGGGCGCAAATTCACTAAGCGCCGAAGCGCCGAACGCTAGCGTTAATTCGCTAGCGTTTGGCATTTTTCGCTACTGCGCAAATTCACTAACGAACGCTGGCGTGATTTCGCTAGTGTTACTTCACACCCTTACGCCAGGCGAATTTTCACTAGCGACGTAACTACACAAATTCACTAACTTGCGCCGTGTACTGAATGCTACCTTTTACGCTAGACTTCCTTCGCCACCTCAGACCTGGCGAAGCGCAATAGAGTAGATAGGGATTGTTTCAAAAAAAGTCTAAATTTTTTCTAAGTCCCAAAAAACGCTGGCGTGTTTTCTACATAATGGGTGATAGGCTGAAAAAGATTGAAAATGTTTTTGGGGCTCCCCTCCTTCACCCTTACATTTCCTGACTCATGGCAACTTACCTAGACAGTGGGCACATGTGTAGGGCAAAATAAAATTCTTATTTGCTGATTTGAAGGTTTTCTAGGCATTTGAAGTGGTGATACGTGTTCCTCCATTGAAATTTGAATTTCGCGTCTTATGCAAATGAACCATCGCTAGCGAAACTTCGCTTGGCGAATTAACGCTAGCGCAACTTCGAAAACGTACGCTATCCCTGTGCGCAACTTCGGATTTTACTGAATTTGCGGAGCGCGTTTGCGAAAATACGCCTGGCGAAGTGCGGCGAATTGTGGCGAAGTGCGGCGAAAAATGTCGGGACTCTCCACACATGGTCCGAAAATCGTACAATCCACAATTCGTACGATCGCATCTTTGCGTCGATGGATAGCTTTGCTAGTTTTGCTCCATGGACCACTTTGCTTATGAAGCGTCCACTGATGACTGCTTTATGCGCACACCAAAGGGTAGTATCTTGTGTGCTTGTGTTATCATTGGTTGAAAAGAATTTGTTGATGCCTAGAATGATTGGTTGAGTCGGATCTAGTACAAAAATTGTTTAGTCTCCAGTGTGGGTGCTTGGTGAATTGGCGTGTTTCTTTCACTGTGAGTGTGACTGCTGAGTGGTCAGTCCAAGTTCTAGTTGTATTAGAACTTTGTGAGACAGAGTTTGGAATGATCCCATTTTTATGCCAAAACTCTTGCTGGGCTGGTGGGGGCTGTTTGGGCCTCTATGTGGGCTGATTGGGCCTCTGTGTACCTGAGAGGCCAGGGCCTATTTTAATTCTCAGTCTGGACCTGATATGACTCATTGGTTATAAATTAATGTCAAGTGTTCCATATCTTGCTGGAGCTATATAAATAAATGATGATGCTAATTATGATGAATACATGTATAGGGCAGCCACTGAGCTTGATTGAAAGGTGCATTTATGTGTGTATTATCATTCACATATTCCTTATTGTTTACAAAAATTTAGAATTTGGGAATTTAGGAATCATTTACTAAAGGAGTGCAAAGTAAAAAAAAATGGTGCGATTCACTACTGATTTTTTTTTACCAACAATTCAACATTCTTGTCTAGTCTTATAAAGGGATTGTGTATTTAAAATATTGCACTAGATTACAAAGGGACTATGATTTTCCCCAGCTACTAAATTCCATGCTAATATGGTCTGTGATTCAGCTAGAGCTACATGTAGTACCAATAAGCACAATACTAAATGGAAACTGTACTTACCATGTCTACAAAGCAGCTGTACAGGGTTTCATTGCTCCTCATGCACAAAAACAAATGCAACTGACACAGAGTGCTTATATATATATATATGAGCATAAGCAGGGATAAACACCTTATTGTACTGTTGTTATGTTCTATTATACTTATACCAATTCTGTAATTAGGTAACATCAGTATGTTTTTAGTTGAACTTCTGATGATTCTGCAACCTCAAGAAGGAATGTGATGAATTACTAGCATGGAATTTGACAGTATCTATGCAATACCGTCAAGCCTATGGTAAATGGCGGAAAAACAACCTCTTGACGCCTTCGGTTTTGTAAAATGTATGAAAATAAAAGTGCTATCATGCTATAAGGTGTGAAACGAAAGTGATATCACCCAAAAAGCACCCCTGATGGCACTTTCACATAATTCCCATTGAACACAAAAGGAGGGAGAATTTGTGCTATAAATCACATAATCCAGGCTGGTGTGGATCCATTGAATGCTGGCTCATTGTTTACATTGGGTTAAAAAGTCACACATGAATCAAATTTCTAGTTATCCAACTGACTGGCCCTTTGGCTGAATGTTACACAAGTTGTACAATTTGACCTTTAAACAAGCAGATGTCAATTGAAGCAGAAGAAGCAGACTCTGTTTTTAACCTGTTTTTAACTTTTTAAATTACCACTACCTCCCACATATCAGCAGACTCTAACTATCTATCATCTATCTATAATCTACCTATTCAGACTGAATGGTTCTGATCTGAGAGGTTGAGCTTGACAGACATGTTATTTTTCTGGTTCATAGAAGAAAAAAGGATTGGGCAGAAATGGGTCAAATGCTGACAATTGCCTCTAAACATTTATTGCAAAAGAAATGTGGCACACGCTTTTGTGGAACAACCCCTTCCTCAGGTGAAATCTGTGCCATGATTCTGCTGCAATAAATGTTTTAAAGGCAGTAAGAAATCGAAGTGCAAAGAATCAAAGTGGCACTAAGAAAGGTTCTCACAAGTTTAAAAAGGTTACTTATCATTTAAAACAGAGGGAAAATGGATCTACAAGTTAAACACAAGTTATTGACTGTTTATATTGTACTAGAAATGTAAATTCCAAGTTTAAAGCCACTCACTGGTTGAAGCTGATACTTATAGGGAAGAATATTAAGTTAAATGGCAGAACTGTGAGCTGTAAGCAAAAAGCGAATACTTTCTCAACTACCCTAGAGATAAGCTGGCCATAGACACACAGATCCTATCGTACGAATCGAGGATTCGTACAATTTTCGGATTGTGTGTGGAGAGTGCCGACATCTTTCATCCGGCGGAGATCGGTCGTTTGGTTGAGCGGACAGGTTTGATATTGACCCAACTGATCCCGCCGGAGACAATTGTGCATCGTAATCGGATCATTCGGCCATACCCCCGATATAGCCATGCTCGTTAATGGCATATCGGGGAAAGATCTTTGCGTCTATGGCTACCTATAAACTATATTAGAGAAGCTGACACCCATCTGGCAAAATCTGAATCAACAAAGAGTAGGAAGAGGCACACGGACTGCAGTCTCTACTGCAAATTACTTTATTTATCATAACATGTTTCGGACCGCATGGATTCTTTTTCAAGTGCACTTTGGCTTTATTCCATCTGACAAAATGTGTTTGTTTACATATAGTAGAAAAAGGGACTGTATAATTAGTACAATAGTTTCATGCTACACTGTTAAATATTACAACAACCTATGTTTCTGGCAACACATGTAATGTTTTAATTATTCTGATACAGTCACATTTCCAAACGCTGCTAGGAAAAAAAAGAGTGAAAATTCAAAGGTCTGTGGTTTCACTTAATTAACTGGTCTACCTCTTAGCCCCTTGAGCTCACCACAGGATACACAGTAATTACAGATCTGACCACAGAGTTTGCTTTTGGACATCCTAATGCAATTCCCTGAATTCACTGGCCTATGACAGCTTGCAGCATATCAAAAAAGGGTCCATCCTAAAAGGGTTATTTGGTATTGCTTGAGATGCAATTACAAGAGCTGCATCTTGAGCCAAATGAGGAATTTGGTGCAAGGTGAACAGTGCAGTGCTATCAGGTAAAGGGGGTAATTACAGGGCTTTAATATGCCTTCTAGCCCTTGACACTCCCTGGTCTGTTTCTTTGAATGAAGCCCATTTGTTGCCGACTGGTCTGTCTGAATGTAATATCACTTTACACAACATAGAATGAGGTGCAGATCTCTGTGATCCAATACAAAATAAATAAAGCATTACATCTCAAAATTATTGCTATTCAGAGTGGTCCCTTCACCCACTGCTTTGGGTACCTTAATAGTGCAAACGTTTAAAGCACCAACAAAAAAATGTAGGTTTAAATATTCCCACAATAATGCTGCCATGTATATTTCTCCTTTCCTGAAATTTTCTTATCACAGTCTTGGGATAACTTTTGTAGATAAGGAAAATACCTTTAGCAGTGGAGAGTTTGCATCAAGCCCAAATCCACTATGTATGTCTGCACCCAGGCCACCGCAGTGCCTGTCACTGGAGACAGAGAAGGGTAGAAAAGTGTTAATCCACTAGTATATCTGTGAGAACTAAAATGTTATTTATGATAATTAGCTAATATATAGAACATTGATATGCCGGCATAGGGAATGTTTTTTTTTGTAAAGGATAATCCAAATTCAGCATTATTATTTTTTAAACACAGGTATGGGATCTGTTATCTGGAAACCCGTTAACCTACTCCATTTTAATCAAATAAATCAAATATTTAAAAATTCCTTCCTTGTACTTGATCTTAACTAACATAATTAATCCTTATTGGAGGAAAACAATCCTATTAAGTTTATTTAATGTTTAAATGATTTATTAGCAGACTTAAAGGAGAAACAAACCCTTAATAAAAAAAATCATACCCTCCTACCCTACATAGACCCCCCCATCCTCCTCCCCCCAGCCTAGTTGCCCCCTCCCGGGCAAATGCCCCTAACTCTTTACTTACCCATCCGTGCATTTTCTGTCCACCAGAGTTCAGGGCAGCCACCTTCTTCTCTTCGGTAATCTTCAGAATGAGACCGGTGCATGTGCAGTTGGAGCAATTTTTCTGTCTTGCAACAACTGCACATGCACCGAAACTCCCGAAAATGGTCTCATTCCGAAGATTACCGAAACGTCTGAAGATGGCGCCCATGAACTCTGCTGGACAGAATCTACATGGAGTAAGTAAAAAGTTAGGGGCATTTGCCCGGGATAGCAGCTAGGCTGGAGGGAGGGGGTGTCTATGTAGGGTAGGGTTTTTGTTATTAAGGGTTTGTTTCTCCTTTAAAGTATAGAGAAAAGATGATAAAACCCCAGGTTCCTAGCAGTCTGGATAACAGGACCCATTCCTTTACTTAATAGAATGATGGTCGATGTCTATCGCAAAGTTACACAAGGGTAGTTAATATTTTATACCATGATGGATTGATGTGAACCCAGAAGTTATCCAGATGCAGCATGCCTGGCAACTTCACCATTGATTAATATCAACACACTTTATAAAGTAGTAGGAATATCTGAAATATCTGCAATATGTGAGGGCTTTCTTACTTAGGTATCCTCACTAAAGAAAATAATGGTCACTATATCGTTAGAAATCCTTGAGGAATACATCCTTGAGAAAATACATCTGTGTTGTTCTTTTACCCAGTTTAGCACTTTAAAACTAAAACACCACCTTCCCAGCTGTATTCTCGGACCAAAACATAGATAAACTGTTTATTTGAATGTAGTGTTTCCATCATACGCATATTATCCACTTTGTATTAACTATCATTCTGGGCTTAAAGAGGCCTAGGAGTTGTGAGTCACCCAAAAACACATTCATTCCACCTTCATCTGTTACAGGAAGTTTAGGATAAACACAGTAATGAAACCATTAGTATGTGATTACTGGAGGGGGAATACAGTCACTAACAGATATAGGCGTCTATTCCTCAATCTTTCCTGCTCAGCCTATGCTAGCAGCAATTTTCCTCATTTCATAGCTTGCCTTGTATGAAATACTGACACAAGTAAAAGAGAAAGAAATGAAAAAAAGCTTCTCATCCTTTCAGTGATTAGGTGAAAGCATAGATACTATTTCATACTGTTATTTTCAGCATCTGCGAGTCAATCGTGCACCTTTATCAGTTACCATAATGTACAGCCGTATGATGGGCTGAACACACAATTGCAAAGAGCAGAGGGAAATATTTGCTTGTGAAATTTTGTAATACCGGTTATAGTACCACTCTAATAATCATATAATCCAATGATAATAGCCACATTTACAGTTTTCTTTGGCACGTTCCATAACAGCAGTGCTGTTTTCCTTTTGTCTGTGAGAAATAATTTAGAAAATTCTTTTGTGAAGGCTTCTTATCATTTTTTTTTTTTTTTATTAACAATTTTTGCAATTTACAATGATTCAGTGAAAGGAAAGAAAGAAAAGGGAAGAAAGAAGAGAAGAGAGGAAAGGAGAGGAGACTGAGAGAGAGGAGACTGGAGACTGAGGAGACTTTATGGCACAGCGAATTAGCAATAGGTTTCCCCTATTCCCAAGTGGTTTTAGGAGAAAAAAGTACGTTCATACAGGTCCATCCTGTTGATGGGTGAAGTTATCTACTTATAATTTTATAATTTTTTTAGAACATTAAATTACATACATTATGCTGCATAATCAGCAATCCCTTGCTTTTGTTTCCCAGAATTACTTAAATAATACCAAAATACAGGAAAAATGTATATTTTCAGCAGCCACATCTGGGGTGTCTATATGAGTTTTTCTCATTGGAGGTGATTATAAAGTGATGGGTCTGATTCCAGAAAGGTACACAATATTGTTAGTTAGTTCTTGACCATTTGAGAATTTCTTATAGACCTCCATGTATCAAAGAGTGCACATAAAACATAACTGTTACACTACAAAGTGTGCAAATTATGGGTGAATTTATATACTTATTTGTAAACTAGGAGTCTGCAGCTAGCCAATAAAAAAACATCTATTATCTAGAAAGCAATTATCTAGAACGTTTCAGTATATGGAAATGTGTAAATGTCTAACATTTTAAACATTTAAAAAAAATAAAATAAAATAAAAACAGTACATTGCAATAGCAACACTATATGATAATTATATATGTCAGTCTTATACTCAACATTTATAATGACTTGCACTACATGGACCATATTTACAGAGTCCTGCATAATCCATTAAAGCTCAGCAAGAAGTCACTTTTAGGAGACTAGAAGTTTTCATGTGTGTTTTAGGATAAAGTTCTTGGTTATACTTCATACAGACTGTAAATGAAACTTAAAGGAGAAGGATAGATTAACCACAATAGTGCAAATTAGAATGCTATATTTATTTTGTAAAATGCTTTACCATACCAGGGTAAACAGCTCTAGAAGCTCTCTGTTTGTTTATCATAGCAGCTGCCATATTAGCTTGTCATGGCATCACTTCCTGCCTGAGTCTCTCCCTGCTCGCTCATAACTCCGGGGTGGAAGGGGTGGGAGAGAAGCAAACTGAGCATGCTCAAGCCCTAGCGCTGGAGGTTTAAGCTGAAAGAAGGAAGTCTGATACAGAAGCCCATGTATACACAATAGAAGGAAAAAATGCTGTGTTTCTTTTGACAGAGAACTCAGAGCAGCATTACTTTGAGGGTGTTTTGGTGTATCTATATAGACCTTTCTGATAAAGCTTACTTAGTTTTAACCTTACCTTCTCCTTTAACAAATAAATAAAGCGAAGAAAATTGAAAGAGACAAGCATGTAATTAATCGCCAAGGAGAAAAGAAATCTCTATTCTTTTTAGAAAATGAGAAAAGATAAGAGGCCCTATTAAAACATTTTACCCGAAGGACCAATTATTTGATTAAGAAAAGGGCTGACATTTTTAATTAATTATTTTCCCTAGTGTTTACAAAGTCAATATTTAAAATACAGAAATGGCTTAATATGATTTATATTGAGGGCAGACCACTATTTTTGTTTATGTACTACTTTTAATTGAAGTTGGAGTAATGTAGTTACATAGTTAATTCGGGTTCAAAGTAGACAACTAGCCATTATGTTTTACCCAGCATAACTGATTTACATTAAGAAAAAAAAAGCTGCCACTCTCTCTCTTTGTAAATATATATATCTATTGATAGATACTAAACTATCTGGACATTACTGAGGACTGGAAAAAAAGTGACAGGTGAGCTTTATGTGGATAAATGTATACATCAGGCAGCTGTATCATGCATGGACAAGTTTTAAAGCTTGTAATGGATTTATAGGAAGCTTGTTAATGGCACATAGAGCCCCCTGTGGAAGGGGTACAGCAGTTTTTACAGTCAACACAATAAATCGACTGAACACAATCTATTGTGAGGGGCTGTATGTATGTTGGAACTCATAAATACATAATGATGATAATAATAATAATAATAATAATAATAGTAATAATAATAATAATAATAATAATAATAATAATAATAATAATAATAATAATAATAACAATATAACAACAGTACTAATAATAATAATTAGTATTATTAGTATTATTAGTATTATTACAATTATAATAAACTGCCGATAGTTAAACTTTTATAAAATGATGACTTTTTTTCAAAAGTTTACTGTTTTTCAAAATTATCAGAGATGTAAAGTTACATCTCTCAGTAGAGTACTTAGGAAAACAACAATGAGACAAGTGTTATAATTTAAGGGGATCAAAAAATGTTGTTTTCATAATGGAAATTGTATTAATTATACTGCTATCTTAAATGTTTAAGCTGCCTCGTCGCTTTGAGTAATTTATTATAACATTTATTTAAGTAATCTATTACTCATAAAAAAGAATAGCTTCATAAACATATCAGAGATCAGAATGAGTGAGTATAGGCTGATGTTACAATGACCAGAGATCAAAATAAATATTACTTAAAAAAAAAAGGTGATAGGGCTGATAATATTATGGGGGGAGTCTAGCCTCCTGTCTTACCAAGACTATTGTGGCACCAAGAGACTTCTACAATATTATTATTTATTAAATCACAAAGACAATAGAAGATATATGTCTGAAACTAAATATTATATCATTGTCAAAACAGGCAGTCAGTTCCTAATACTTTGGACATACCAAAAAAATATCTATACATTTCTTCAATACCCCTCTAAAGTGGCGTATTGTATTAATAGATATTTAATTATAATTAAATCCATGTACATGTGGCATACATTCTAATGCAATTTTTATGGTCTCTGTTAATCTACAAATCTTTAATGAGGTTCTGCTACAAATTAGCTATATTCCAGGCAATTTATTCGCAAGCATTTTTCTACATCCTACATATAACATTATAGCGTGAGATAAATGACATTCCTACTTCTTCCCCATTAGCCTCTCCCCCATACAGCATTTAAATCACATCAGACTGCTGCCTTTTTATTAATCTCCTTTTTCAAAATAAATGTACGCCTGTCAGAGTCTGACGCATTGTTTGAGATAATAATGGGTTATTGATTTTCCTTTTACTCCATAAAAACCTATGGCACTTTGTATTCCAAGAGATCTGATCATTTTGGTAAGTCTTCAGATTCTATGTGCAATTAATTAGGAATGTGAAAGCAGTCTAACCAGCTGGCTGAAGGATCTGGTATTTCTCTCTATCTCTCTGTCTCTACCTATTTTCTATCAGAGATATTCATTGATAGTGACATGTATATATCTGCAAGATATTCTCCTGAGAGCACACAACTGTAAATGTGTTTAAAGAAAAAAGCATGTTTTTGCAGTATGAACAAACTATAAAAGAATGTATTGATCACTTTGGGCCTGAAGTTGCAATTTAACTTATTGTAACGTAATGTAACTGATTGCTGATTGGTTGCTATTATATTTTGTATCATGTATTTATAAAGCACCAACATATTTCGTAGTGTAGGTATATACATCACACATTCAAATTTCAGAAACACAGGTGATACAGGAGGTAAAGTGGGTTATGTTATAGGGAAAATTTGCCAGTGTTTGTAAATTATTCAATTTGCAACAGACACGCAAACATAGAATGCAGAGCAGGGCACTGGCTGAAGAAATGAAAACATTTTTGTAACATTTTAGTTTGGAAAAATACTTTACTTTCCTGTTAATAAATATATAGAAGGATTATTGTCACAACATATAAAACATTAGCGGCATGCAGTAGATACATGATTGCAAAAAAAAAATAAAAATAAAGGAACAATTCACCCAAAAATAGAATAATGCATTTTTAGGTTTTGCCTTTTTAATTGGTATAGGATAGAAACAAAAAGGCAAACATTTGCAAATGGTTAGCACCCTTTTCTGTTCCAGTTCCCATCCATACCCTGTTCCCCTATAAAATACTACTGGGGTAGAAGACTACTTTCAAAATAAATGGTCATCTAAGAAGGAAACCCAGAAATTCCTCAAGGTGTCTGTCCTACTGGGTAGAAGCACAAAGATTGCTCTATGATGGTCACTAGAGTTGTAGGGCCAACAGCTGGATTGTAATAGGGTCCTACAGAGCCATCAGAAGAGGATGGCATCAATGTGCAGATGTGGCCCTCATCTGATCTGATTTTTAGATCTTCTCGATGTCTGACAGATATTGAATAGTCAGTACTGCTCAATAGAGCAGCATATTGCTTGCTTAAATGGGTACAACTGTTATATTTCATTGTGTATTTGTGAGTTAGACAGTCAAACAAGTTTTTGCAGCTGTCCCCAACACTCTATTGGGGGAATGTAATAAAAGTCGCTAATGGAAAAACTATGCGCAATGCGAAAAGTTATGCCTTTGCGCGAACAAATTTTGCTTTGTGCGAATTTAATATAGCTTTTGCGAGCCCGGAAACTGTTTAGCGACCACTTCTGACAGTGAAAGACCGTTTGCGAATTTTATAGTTTGCACCAATGCGCAGTCAATGTAATAAAACTTCTTACTGAAAAAGTCGTTATGTTTGCTCCAAAAGATCACGACACCTTCAAGCACTTCTTATGAGTGCGCAATTAAAATTCGCAATGCGCAATTAAAATTCGCAATGCAGTTACAGTTTAAGGAACAATATTACATTGCGAGATGTGGATTTTTAGTCTTATTGGTGCGAATTGTTTTGCTCTTTGCGACTTTTATTACATTCCCCTGTATGAGTCACTGAAACATTTTACCTGATCTTACTGGCTGATTCCAGCATAAATCATAAACAACATGGGTGGGAACTGTAACAAAAAATAATACAGCTATTTGTCAAAACTAATGATTAAGTATCCACTACAATTTAGTGCATTTCACTTATAATAGCAATGATTGTAGTAAAGCTATAGTTTAACGTAATCGGGGACTTTTACTTTTAACCCAGACACAAGTACAAGAGCACTAAGGGGTGCATAAACACACACACCCCCTAGTGTTCATTGAAAATGCATTTGCATCCAGGGTCTGTCTGTACCCAATGGCGCAAATTCACTAAGCGCCGAAGCGCTGAACGCTAGCGTTAATTCGCTAGCGTTTGGCATTTTCATTACTGCGCAAATTCACGAACGCTGGCGTAGTTTCGCTAGTGTTACTTCGCATCCTTACGCCAGGCGAATTTTCGCTAGCGACCTAACTACGCAAATTCACTAACTTGCGCAGTGTACTGAACGCTACCTTTTACGCTAGACTTCCTTCGCCACCTCAGACCTGGTTAAGCGCAATATAGTAGATAGGGATTGTTTCCAAAAAAGTCAAATTTTTTTCTAAGTCCCAAAAAACGCTGGCGTGTTTTCTACATGATGGGTGATAGGCTGAAAAAGATTGAAAATTTTTTAGGGGCTCCCCTCCTTCCCCCCTACATTTCCTGACTCATGGTAACTTACCTAGACAGTGGGCACATGTGTAGGGCAAAATAAAATTGATATTTGCTGATTTGAAGGTTTTCTAGGCATTTGAAGTGGTGATATGTATTCCTCCATTGAAATTTGAATTTCGCGCCGTATGCAAATGAACCATCGCTAGCGAAACTTTGCTTCGCTTGGCGAATTAACGCTAGCGCAACTTCGAAAACTTACGCTACCCCTGTGTGCAACTTCGGATTTTAGTGAATTTGCGGAGCGCTGGCGAAAATACGCCTGGCGCAACTTCGCATCTTAGTGAATTTGCCCTTATATATCACACTGTTAGGTGCAGGGCACAGCTCCTACAGAGACAAAACAGCCCTCTCCTTACCCCCGGCCATAGGGTAGATGGTAAGCACAGGACTTTGTAGTGGCCTGTGCCCACTAACTTATATGTCTGAGTTACTCTCATCCTGAGTAATGAATTGATCACTGCTGAATTCAGACAGCACATAATATGTTGGGCAAACACATGTCTCTGCTGCAATTCTTCTTTATGAAAAGCAGGGCACAAAGTGCAAAAAACACTGCACCCATTGCACCCTGCCTGGCATGTAGTATGTGACCCCAACAAGTCTTTACAGTGATCCCTCCACTAAGCCATTAGGCAGCGCAGACAGAACTCTGATCGTATCACATCTTCACCATCGCATTACTTTCAACACACATGCTCATGGTTGTTTCTGAACTAAATTGACAAGGTGCACGTCACTACGTGAGCAAGAGCAGTGTCAGTCTGGAATGCCAGTCAATTGCTTGCTTTCTAAAAAAATGGATAAATGGATCACTTTAGGAAACAACTGGGGTCAAATTTGGCTCCAGGTCGAGTAACTGCCGGCAACATATTGTTTGCTTTCAAATAAGAGACCAGCACATTCAATCTTCTGATTAGTCCCTGTTACATTGCCCTCTGCATCAGTAAATATCTTTGAAGATTGTAAAAGGTTGAAAATCTAGTGCCTTTCATATTTGCCATAGTAGTAGTGTATGTTACTGTGGGGTTATTACTCCATAGAATAAAGACACTAAATTAGAGCTCTGTGTGCCTCATCCACATACAAGAAATATTAATTGGATATGATTATTAAAGGTCTAGTCAATTTAAAGCACCCCTTTTCAAGTCATTGAATAAGGACAAACACTGATAATTGATTTTAAAAGAGCACTGACATTCTTCTGTGCAATTTCAAGCCTGGGATAGAGAAGAGAAACCATGTACTGTTCCTAGACATTAGTGACAGCTGTCATCCAAATAGTTTTAAATGGGTGAGAAATGGCATATTAATTAAAGCTGGGCAAATCTGGCTTTGAGGAGTAACCCATAGAAACCTGTCAGAGTATCTTACCTACAGCATTCTGATTTAAACATATTGCTTGTTAGTAAATGAGGCCCATGCTTTATAGGGAGTCTGGTCGCAGTAAGGCTTTATTATAATAGATGACTTCAGCAATGTGTTAAAAGGGAAACAATGGAGTACTGTGCTGAGCTGAAACGTGTGTAAAATGACTGTAGATATAAAAAATAAATAAATATACAAATAAAAGATGAAAAAGACAGAATTGTATTATGTTATAGCTGAATATCAGAATACCTATTGCTTTAAACTTTGCTTTATATTTCCATTTAGCAGATATAACAATTTGTTAAATTAGCTGCAGAAAACAGCAATAATATCAGAAAATTATGGTACCGGATTAAATGGAAACTGGATTTTTCAGAGTAGGCATTGCTATGGTGAGTTTTTCAGTCCAGCAAAATCTGACTTTGTACACAAGATCATTTATAAGTATTCAACAGTAATGAAAAGGTTGCTTAGGTAAAAAGTCTTGAATTCTACTACTGTACATGGGTTAATACACTCAAGTTTAACCGATAAGTCAATTAAAGCAGATATATTATATTTTTAAATGTACCCCCATAGCCCCATCCATACTCAGAATTGTTCTCTATTTGTTGAATGTAGGACACAATAGGACATTTGTACTTGTAATATGTATGCAAAAATATTCTATTTGCTTTTTTTAGCATTTAAAGAAGTACAAATGACATTCCTTCTCCGCAAGTTTTCATCTTTACACTAATAAGGGGCCTATTTCTCATACTGTGAAACAATTAAAACCAGAAAAATGGTGTAAAAAAACTGTTTAACATAAACAGTGAATTTATTAAGATGTGTGTTTTATTATACGCCATCTGAAAGCCGGATTCAGTGCTTCAGACCATCACTTCAGACCTTGCTAATCCGTTAAGGTCAATTGGAAAAAATTCAACCAGCAACTAAGTTCCTGTGGGAAAACATAGTTAAAACCTGTGATGGATGAACACAATATTTAACCAGAGCATTTTCAGATGGCTGCTTCTGTTTTAGGGATGCCCTGAATCCAGGATTCGGTTCGGGATTTGCCCAGGATTCAGCCTTTTTCAGCAGGATTTGGATTCGGCCGAATACTTCTGCCCGACTGAATCCTAATTTGCATTTGCAAATTAGGGGTGGGGAGGGAAATCGCGTGACTTTTTGTCCCAAAACAAGGAAGTAAAACATTTTCCCTTTCCCACAGCTAATTTACATATGCAAATTAGGGTTCGGATTCGGTTCGTTATTCGGCCAAATCTTTCACAAAGGATTCAGGGGGTTTGGCCGAATCCAAAATAGTGGATTCGGTACATCCCTATTCTGTTTACACTGGATTTTTACACAGTTTGATAAATACACAATGATGCCTGGTGATGTGTGATATATTTGGTCACCGTTGTTACTCAGCATGATAAATAGGCCCCAAAAGGTATACTCCTTGCTCCTAGTCTTGGTTATGACCTTCTCTGTAGACCTGATAGAGGATGTGGGCCACCATATTTAGCACGGTTTCACTGTCTTTTAATAATGCCACTTTTGAGGCAAGCTGTATATATTATAAACGACTCTTGTTTAAATGCAGATGAAAACGGAAAAAAGTATAAACCTTTCTCACATCTTTCCTAAGCAGGAGAACATCAGAGCAGCCTTTTTCCTTCTCCTGACAACTTCCTTGACTACTTGGTGGTCAGACTGGTGGGAAACTGGCCAGCAGGTGGCTCTGTTGTCACCAAATTCATTCATAGTAACATTACATATTTCCCTTAATATCTTGGAATCAAAAGAAAATAAATATTGCATGTAAATGGTAAAAGTTCTTAGAATAGCCCCCCTCATCAGTTTCCCATTCACTTATTTTAAAGGTTTACTTTTCCTTTAAGGACAGATGTCCCTTAAGTCTAGCACATGCATTTCCTAATGTATACAGAAATAAAGGAGCAGTGCTTCTATTTATACATTATGGGAATTATGAAAAGGTGGTGATTTTGCAACAGTATCCCTTTCAGTTTTTCCATTTAGTTTTATCTTCTGATAAAGAAAGTATAAAAATGTTTATGATGTTATCTCTTTGAGGAAGGACATTTTCTAACATTCAGTATTATTTATCATTCATAAACATATAGATACAATTTGATTCAATTTTCAGAGGTTAATGTTGCTGTTTTGGTTTACAAGGTTCTCCTTCTAGTTTGAGACTTCTATACAAATGACAAGATTGGATTCCTGACAAAAAAAATTGCTTCCCACAGACTTGACACATTTACCTGCACAATGTTCTTTGACTTGCCTTGTATTGCCGCTCTATGGCATAAATGTTAGATTTTTACAGCAATTACATAGTGCCTTGGGAACTGCTTTACCTGCCTGCCTGAGCAGAATGTGCAGTACATTGTAGTTGCAGCTGCTCTGTAAATTCTTCCACAGAAAATTGTCCCCTTCGCATGGATAGATAGATCGATAGATAGACAGACAGACAGACAGACAGACAGATAGATAGATGATGTCACTGACATAAGATTGAGAAGTATGTAGCTTCATCTGATCAGTTGCAAGGTAGGAAACTCTTGCGAAAGAGGTAACATAATGGAAAATTCATGTGGCGAAAGGGCTCAAAAATTCGTCCTCTACGCCTGTTGGTAAATTGGGCATCTTCCTGTGGATTGGATTTCTGGTGAATTTTCGCTAGCGATGGCCGATTTGCCCTATTGTAAATCTGCCTTCATACCTGTAGTAAGAAATTGCATTTTGCCATCCTGCCGGCAATTTATATTCTAGTCGGCGGGAAGGCCTCTTGGGGAGATTAGTTGCCCGAAGAAGAGGCGATTTGTTGCCGGGCGTTTAAATCTCTGCAAATCTTAGCGTGTGCCCTTACCCTACAGGGATAAAATGCTTTTAAAAACACTACAGTATTTAGGACCCTCACTACCAGACTGTGTAATAGTTTCTTCCCCCAAGCCATAAGGCTCCTGAATACTCAAGGACTGGACAGATCCCTCTCACACACACTCCATCTGACCTTACTATATACCACAACGTTACACAGTCACTGTACGCAATTGTATGGATGAATAGCAATTGGATATAGTTGTTCTCCATGAGCACATCTGCACTTTGTCATGTTCTTTATCATGTTCTTGCTACTGTCATATCACAATGATGCACCCATCATGTCTGACTTTTAGCATTATTTACTTACATATTACATCTGCTGAGTGTGCACTGTCCTGTCCTGTCCCTGCACTGTGCTGTTCTGTCTTGCAGAAGTTGCATATTTTTGCACTTTTTCACAGTGAAACGTTGTTTCGTTTCACTGTGTACTTTACAAACGTATATGGATGAAATGACAATAAACTCACTCTTGACTCTCTTGACTTGACTCTTGTTTTCCATGTCTCATGACATCTATAATGTTCTGCCCATGTGTGTGTCACTGTGTTTACAAATCAGCTGGAACACTGATTCCAGTACACAGAATAAATGCCTGGAACATACCTTTTATTAAATAAACGACCAGATTCCCCTTGTTTGTCATGTATTTATATTTTCATTTTAATGTTCTTAATGGATGTTTGCACAAAGTAATTTGTTAGTTAACTGCAAACAAGGAGCTGATAAAAGATAGGAAATGTCATGAGGTTCCTGGCAACCAGTGTATGGATCAATACTCAGCTTTAACTAAGAAACATAATTCCAAAGAGCAAGCAGCTGGAACACCCTGAACATGAAAAATGATATATGGAAATGCTATTTTTTTTTTTTTACACTTTGAGCCTCGTACACATCATGTCAGCCATAGTGGAAATATGTGTAAAGAGAAAGAACTTAAAACTGTTGCTACAGAAAGTGACAGGTTAGCAGCTGGCTCTAGGATTTTTTTTTGTATCTACTTTATCCTATATTATATGTAAGGGTTTCTTTTTTACAGAAGACACTTTAAAATGAATGCTGCAGAAGTATTCACAAAAGCTCATTCTGTGTAGTATTGCAAAATACTACACTTGCAAAAGTTTGCCGAGGATTTTGACCTGAAAACGCCCATCTATACCTTTTTGGGCTGAAATCCATGGCTGAAATCCACAGCAGGGGTAGATTTATTATGTGGTGTAAAAAACGACAAGGTAAGCTTTGCTGTGTAAAAAACAGTGTAAATTGTTTGCACATTTTTTCTTAGCGTGGCTTTCTCTGGAACTTACTAACAAAGTTCTGAAGCAACATAAAATTAACAGAGGCAAATCTAGTTCTCACATGGCCTAAAATAAAATATACCATGATAAATGCGCCATTTATTTTACACAGCTGTTCACACTGTGAATTTTGTTTTACACATACCCTAATAAATATGTCCCCATGTGTGCACTGACAAGAGGAAGCCATATGTGTCAGCGCTGCTGGGGCATGGCACAGATGGCATTAGCCTTAGGGTTGACACCTGGCCGGTATTTTTACTAACTTATCTGGTAGAAGCGATGCTCCGGCACATGTGGGGGGTACAAGGGTGGGTGCGAGGACCCTGCGGACTAGGGGTTATGTAAAAGGAAATCCGGACCTGGGTCTAATGACAGCAAGCATTTATATACCTGCTGATTG
The DNA here is from genome assembly GCA_038501925.1 of Xenopus petersii. Taxonomy (NCBI): domain Eukaryota; kingdom Metazoa; phylum Chordata; class Amphibia; order Anura; family Pipidae; genus Xenopus; species Xenopus petersii. Next base: position 62,349,752 of record CM076680.1, read on the forward strand.
GTTGTCATCGCTTATTAGAGTAAATAATGGCAACAATCAGTGTAAACTTTGGAAACATTGCAACTGTTTTTACACTGTACTAGCGGCCCCTCTGTTCTGTAGATCTCCTTTTAAAAAGCTGGCATATGCTGACCATATTTATGTCTCCTGCTTTTCAGAGATTTCTCTGCCTGTCATTTTTTACTTTTCAGCATACCATATATAAAGTCTAAATTGACCAATTAAATAAATATAATTAATAGTATTAGCCATGTTGAGGCATTTCTAATTTCCAAGTGCTGTTACTGTAAACAAAGTACATTAGACCGTTGGACATAATTTCTGAAACAGATTCAAGTATATCCACTTTTGCTAAGATAAACTTCTCGTGCTAAGCTGTTATTTACTCCATGAATTTGACTAGTTGACATTTCAAATTTTTAAGCAGGATTGTTGTAACTATTAAACATTTTTTAAACATTTTTAAACCATTTCACATCTGTTTTAGGGTGGGCTCATGTCTAAGGCATTAGAGGATCTCTTTTGTCTTTATTTTGCTTCCTTGTACATTTATAACAATAAGTGGCCACTTCAAGCATTTGCACCAGCAGATAAAGACATATATGAGACCTATATGAACGCTGCTCTATTCAAATTAATCTAAGCGTAAGAGTACTGAATAGCAAATGTTCGCTATGAAAAGCACATGCTGTCGAATCAATACTAACAAAACTTCGCCAGCATTCGGCTGCAGAGACGCAACTTCACATTTAATAAATTAGCGCTGTGATAGCGAATTTGCGCCTGTCGAAGTGTGGCAAAGTCTTCATACGTGAAAGTTCACCCTTTAGTGAATTTGCTTAGTAAATATGCTATTTAGCACTGTGTACTACTGTGTTGGGTTTTCTTTTGTTTTAAGCAATATGCTTTTGGGTTAAATTTGGAATGTGCCTTTTTCTTCCTTCTTTTGTTCTCTCTTTCCTTGCTTTCCTCCTCACTAACAACCTTCTCCCTTCCTCAACGGTATACTTGATATTCATTACGGAAATTGTATGCTACATGAGACTATGCTGTATACCTGTTCTGCTTTATTTTTCTCTTTGAAAATAATAAAGAATATTTGGAAATTAAATATGCTATTTAGTCCCCATGCTTTCATATATTTCAATTTTTGCAATAACTGTTTGCCTACTTATATATTTGCATTGTAGTAATATAGTGGTTTGTGCCGAAAAAGACATATACCCTTTTGTCCAAGGATGGCCAAAAAACCATCATCTAAAGCTATATATAATATGTACTGATCCCTAAATGTCAATCTGACCACTTTCTATATCAACTGGATATTAAGGGGCAGATTTATCAAAATTCAATCAAAATTCAATTCCAGTTTTCTCCCTGCAATTTGAGTTTTTCCAAAAATCTCTTTTTCTAATGTGATTTTCCAAAACGACAAATGTGCATACTATTTGAAACCCCAAATACAAAAATTCAGCATCTAAAAGCTGGTGAGGTTTAGTAGAGGTCAACAAACGAGTATTTTCAAAATTCTAAATATTTTAAAAGTTGGGTTTTCATGAAAGATTTTACATTTTTCGATCTCATTCAAAATGAAGAGTATAATTTGTTTTTAGTTGTGATTGAGTTTTATTTTAACATTATTTTAATGGACTAAGTTTTCAAGTTTTTTCCATGAATAAGCAAGCAATCAAGACTTTCGAGGTTTCAATTTTTTAAACTTTTTCAAATTCTAAAAAAAAACCTCAAAAATGCTCTAACTTTAATACTGATAAATCTGCCAGCTTCATTATTACTATCAGTAACCTTGTAATTTCCATTGTAATAATTCAATAATGGCAAGTTTTTATTTGAGACCTTCCATTCCTTATTAGGTCCATTATCCTTCACTAGACTCTCTTTCTTTACTGGCTCTTTGGATGACCCTCTACATCTTGCTAATACAGGGCAATACCCCTTCAATACATGACAGTACCCCATTACCCAGTACCCCAGTACCAAGAATCTTTTTCTGGTGTTTAACAAAAAAATATAGTTTTTCTTTTTTTTTTGATTTAATACCAATAATGCAAAAACTTGAAATACATGTTAGCAATGAACAAAGCAATAAAATTCAAAGAAATGGGATTGTGTTTAGCTGAAAACTGCTTTACAAAAATGTATTATTTAAAAAGATTAAATTTTAACAAAAATATAATGCTAGTCCCATGCTAAGTACTTTAGAAAAGAGAAGTAGGATTAAGGACTAATAACAGATTTCAGAGTTTTGTCTACATTCCAGGTACTTTCTTTGTCTTGTAAGCATTTGATTATATTTATGATATGTGGTACTTAGTTAGCACAAACAATTTGCCTGAGCAGTTCTTGGAAAGTGTAACGTCACACATATTATCTCTGATTGATACATATATAGCTTTAACATATTCATCCTCACTAATCCTTGGGGTCTTGGATTAAGTGGCAAAAATTGGTATTCACAACATACACTTATGAATTGGCCTCCCAACCAAGCACACCAAGAAGCGGTTTATCCAAGGACATATAAGAACTCTATATGAATGTATGAAGAACTGTTTCTGAATTCCCTTATTTGCAAAAAAATATATTATTCGTTGCCACATGTGCAGGCTACGCTGATCCTTGATATTACAAGAAACACAATAAAAAATTTTCTTGATTACTGAAATATCGTGTATCTGGCATACACAGTGTATTAAAGTCTAAATTGCCTTACAAGGTTTCCAGTGTCTCTTTGGGAATAGACTGATCTATATCACATCATTTTAGTATAATTGACTATTGTTGGTTATTCTATTAGGCAAGCTTTTACAAGCCAGCAGTCCTTCAAAGAACTTAATATAATAGAAAAAGCATAAAAGATTGTGATAACATCAATAAGCATATACAAGCTACATAATCAGGTTAAACAAAATCCACATTATTAGTTTTTTGTCTAAACAACAAACATTTGATATTGTTTTACATTTTTAAAATTAACCAAAACAGGTTATCTGCCAAAAAGCAGCAGTTTATTGACACCTAAGTGTCTTAGTGGAGACACCAGTTTGACAAAGATAAATTTTTCTACATCATTTTTTATAACCGTGTTGGCATTTTGACAGTCTTTGGAATAGAGAAGCCAGTACTGGGGATTATAAATGACAGGGAAATGAAATGCAGTGTAAATGATATTCAAATGAAGATTTGTGGTTTTGGGTCTGATTAATTGGCCTTAACAAGGATGCAAGGATACATATAACATAAGATTTAAAATAAAACACAGCCACAGGAGTACTATTTCGGATATTTTGTAGCAGGGCTCAATGATCCCTTCTCTATGGAGAATGCATAAGACAGAAGGAATTTTAAGCATGACCATGCAAGGCATGAGTTGCAGGGTACAGTCAGATCCTGGACATCAGGATCCTGTCCTTTTAATTAGCACTAAGGGGTGTGCTTAAAAACAACGGAGCAGGTTAGGCTCAGAGGATAGGCTCAGATATCCTCTTGTTGGCAGGGCCGGCAACGGCGCCCCAATGCCGCACAATCCATACCCTTGCTGCTTCCAGTCGCGCCGCCCTGTGTCCGCAGGGTCCTTGCGCCGGCTGTGGCGCTTGCTCAGGCAGAAGCGCTGGGGAGCATTAAAGGGATACTGTCATGGGAAAAAATTTTTTTTTCAAAATGCATCAGTTAATACTGCTACTCCAGCAGAATTCTGCACTGAAATCCATTTCTCAAAAGAGCAAACACATTTTTTTATATTCAATTTTGAAATCTGACATGGGGCTAGACATTTTGTCAATTTCCCAGCTGCCCCTGGTCATGTGACTTGTGCCTGCACTTTAGGAGAGAAATGCTTTCTGGCAGGCTGCTGTTTTTCCTTCTCAATGTAACTGAATGTGTCCCAGTGGGACATGGGTTTTTACTATTGAGTGTTGTTCTTAGATCTACCAGGCAGCTGTTATCTTGTGTTAGGGAGCTGTTATCTGGTTACCTTCCCATTGTTCTTTTGTTTGGCTGCTGGGGGGGTAAAGGGAGGGGGTGATATCACTCAAACTTGCAGTACAGCAGTAAAGGGTGATTGAAGTTTATCAGAGCACAAGTCACATGACATGGGGCAGCTGGGAAATTGACAAAATGTCTAGCCCCATGTCAGATTTCAAAATTGAATATAAAAAAATCTGTTTGCTCTTTTGAGAAATGGATTTCAGTGCAGAATTCTGCTGGAGCAGCACTATTAACTGATTCATTTTGAAAAAATTTTTTCCCCATGAGAGTATCCCTTTAAGTCCCCAGTGCTTCAAAGATGCGGCTGGGTGGCGTGCCGCCCCAAAAATTTTGCCGCCCTAGGCCCGGGCCTATGTGGCCACGCCACAAATCCGGGCCTGCTTGTTGGCATCCATTTAAAGGTTCAAAAGAGCAAGTGCACAACATGAATCAATGAATCACTTTACCACTGTTTATCTTTACACCTGGTGGCATCCAGGAATGGTGTTTAATGCTTTACATTTGCCTCAGGATGGGAGGTAGGAGTATTTCATTGCTTGTACAGCTCTTATTATCTTCAGTGTGTCTATTAATGCTTGCAAAAGCTGCATGACATTGAATGAAAAAAAGTGTGAATATCTTGGCAACATACAGTACTTAGCATAAAAACGGAGGACAAAAAACTTTCTAAGTCCTTTACCAAAATGACTCAACTTTACGTTTAAATGAAACGTATAACACTTATTGAAAATACATCCGAGCATTAAAACAAACATAAACATATTTTTTTCATTTGGGAGTCATGATAATTAATTATAGAACTCATTAATAAAAAAAAAGTAACTAATTGGCTGGGAAGACATAAAGATTGAGCGACTGTCACTTTTGACATATTCGGTCAGGGGAACGTGCAATAAAAACGCTATTAAAGGACAAAGAAAGGCCACTTCACTGGTGGTTTCCAAAATGTTTTTCCCCCAGTCTGGTGCTTCCTTTTGGAAAAAACTCCACTGCCACTTTGCTTACTTTTGACTGACTGCCACTCTTACACAATAGAGTACAATTACAATTATGTGCATGTGCGAGCCCAAAGCCAAGCTGTGGATGCATGGGAACTAAACTGTGAGCACATATGTTGCGTGCAAAACATTTTGGCACCTCCCAGTGAAATAGCCTTTTGTGGTATTGTAAGTAAAGGAAAGTTGTCCACTTAACATGTTTAGAATCACATTTTTTTTTTTTTTTTAAGCCTTGAAAACATTCTGTAAACTTTGAATTTTTCCAATGGAGTGCAATCAGGTGTTTTGGTTCTGCATTACACTGCATTGGCTTCTATATCACTGATCACCACAGTGGGTATGTTTATGAGGCCACATCTTTTATAGAGCCTTACAAATAATGGTTGCCATACAATTTACAGGGCCCTTTACTTGATAATTGTGGTGGTTAAAAAAAAGTATACATTTAGAAAAAATAACTCAGGGATAGTATAAATCACAATACATGATCTTACCAAATTACCATATACTTTTCAGTTATCTTTTCGCTTTTACATATTTTATCTTGAGCCTCCAGTTGTTGATGCTCTGTGTGTTTCTGTCAATGGGAGTTAAGAAAATACAATTCTGTCCATTCATTGGCTAAGCAAGAATGTAACTTAGCATGAATGTATGCCTTGATGTGTGTTCTGGTGAAGACAGAGCTAAAAAATCAAAAGTATTAAATACCAGTGGGAACAACTAATACTCAGCTCAATCGCACTATAGTTCACAGGATAAACAGAGGATCGCGTTGCAGGCAGGATTTGAAGAGATCCAGGATAGAAATGTAACATGCCAGCATTCTCCGCACTACTGCATGTGAGACTTGACACTGCTGGTGTCACACCTGATGCATTTTAGTAGCAATTCTTGTCAGCAATTTAACATGATATTATGAACTCCAAAAACATTTTAAAACTCTTTACAATCAATCTCGAATCACCTAAGGTGGAACTCTTCTTAAAACTTCTAATAATCATCTTTTGAAGACAATAGGAACCTCCCAACCTGGACTTGAACTAAATGGGAAGTCCCATTTTGAAATACTAAAACCTCTAGGCAAATGGTTAATTCTAAAATCCTCAGCATAGAACATAAATTAGTTTTGAAGACAGGATTCTTCCAACCTAATTTGCACTACAAATTGTGCCACCTCAGGAAATGAAGGGAATAAACAGATGGAAAAACCCTATGCTACTACTACCCTGTTGCTCATTGTTCAGTATATCTCTTCAATCACGTCCATAGATTGCAGAGAATATGTCGGCATAAGTCAAGTTAGCTCAGTGTGTGCCTCATAGAGATATTGCATCCTTACAAGCATGCCATGGCTACTTAACATTTTGGAAATTTAAAATATATCTGGAAGCTTATTTACATATTTATAGGTATCAGACTCAAGAGCAAATATAACATGACAGCATTGTATTTTTATCTTTCTATCTTTACCAAAATAATATATAAAAAAATTCCTGATTACTTCTTTTAAACAAATATAGTTAAGCTGAGTACAAGGCAGTCAGTTGAAAGGGAAGAGAGTGAAGCATCAAATACACTAGATTGTGAAGTATTTATGGTAAAGCCATTAGAGGCAGAAAAGAAATTGAGTAAGATGAGCTTCATGATCCTGAAATGAAGCAATAAAGAAGCAACTTAAGCCGCCCACTCAAGGAAAGCTCTGTGCAAAGTAGATGTCAGCATGGTCCTGTTTTTATCTCCACGCTGGGTCAGACTGATGAGATGGGACATTTTAGATAATGAGGGTTAAGAGAATTGTTTTTTAAGGGATGTTAATGCCCACATATGTGACAGTTAATAGAGCCTTCATCTCAGCATGCAGTAATATTTATAAAGCTAAGTTAAATGAATTCATTAATAAGCTAGTACACAGTGTCCTCGACATGGACTGAAATATGCACCTGTACCTATATAGGAAGGTCTGTTTGTATCTTAGAAATTACCACTTTAATGCTGTAATTAGGGAAAACACTTTACTTTAGCACTCATTCCCTAGGAAGATATTATTATTATTATCCACCAGAGGGGACACATTGGGACTAGGGATCTATAAGAACCAATTCAGCAAAAAAAATTCACCCATTCACTGATTTGCTTATTTCAGTGCTTCCATATTGCTTTGTGAATGTAGAGTTAAATATCATTTCAGCTTTATATTTGGTATTCTTGGGATGAAGTTGCTGGAAGCAAACTGAATAAAAGATAACAGTTCAAGTTCAGTCATATCTCACCAAGCAAAATGACAATTTTGCCACCAAAACAGGAATATCTAGACAATGACTAAATTTTAAAGCAGCTATTTCCAAGCCAGTTTGGTTTTCCGCTGTGGCATGCCTGGTGGCAACTGGTTTCATCAACTGAAATGAATACAATGAGACTGTCACTGAACCTGGTAGCATTTGAAGGAGTGAAGATTAGAAGGTCATTATGTCCTTGCATGCTTCTAACACACTCAATGGATGGAATAAGGGAGGGGTGGCTAGATATACCTGATCAAGTCAAATCTTGCATACATTTTTAGTTTCAATATGTCACCCTCTGAGTAAAAAATTTGATTACATATTATTTCTTCAAGTGTTCTATTGTGGTAATGTCTTATTAAAAGATACCTGTACTACTAAAATTTGGCATTAAAATCTAAAGTTATGCACAAAGTTGACAGCAGATTCTGGCTTTTTTGTCTACCTCACCTTCATCATACATAACATGTAGGAAAGATTCATTTACTTTCTTTGTGCATGCCCCTGCCAGGTGCAGTGTTTTTTTGCCAAATACCAGAGGTGCAGGAATTTGCTCCTGTTAGTAAATGTTTAAAAATAGGTGGAACTTGTGGCTGCCTGATGGAGATGAGTGTACACTTACATTGCCATCAATTACATATGATTGAACTGGTACAACATCTAGAGCTTAAAGGCTCCACAAGTGGAGATGAAGGCAAGTGCAGGAATGCTGTGCACTGAGGCTCATGCTTCAAAGTATCTGCTATCAGTTAATATATCTGCAGTACAGATAAGCACAAATAGGCCCTGTAAATGGCATTATAATCAATGCAATTGTTACCCTTTTTAGAGATATCAAAAACCTCTATCTACTGAACAGATTTTTAATATTTTAACTTTAATATCTGTACCACCTTCAGTAATATTTAAAAGATACCATGCAACTGATTTACATGAGTATGCAATTTTAATGTTCAGTGTCATGGATACCTCAAGATATTTGCTGGCATGGCTACTTCAAAAGAAAAACCTGCCTCACGAGGAAACTTCGGGCGACTTCGGAAAACGAATCGCCACGTGTGATTAGCGCAGGCGATTTTTCATTTTAGCCAGGCGCAGAGCGAGGGGAGGCATTCGGGGAAGATTGGTCGTGGAAAGTCGCGGCGATTAGTCGCCAGGCGACTAAATCTCCCCAAATCGCCCAGTGTGTCCCAGCCCTAAGGCAACATCTACTTCTGCTATGTCATTTGGCCTTTTTAATCATTAAAAAGTCAACTTAAATAGAGGATAGTAGGCTACTGGGGTTTTCTTCTCTTCTACAACTGGAAGATTAAGAAAGAGCAGGCATACTAAGTGAGTAGTTATTGATTAGCAGAGAAAGTACAGATACAGTGTAAAATGTAATACGTCTTATTACTATGTCAAATTACCACTCACCAAGGTGATAATAAAGTATCTTTATTGTGTGGAACTGTGTTATAAATTATATGCATAATATAAAAAGTCAAACATACCCTTGACCCATGACATTATAAAGCAAATAATCTGTATAATGAATGTGTATGTATAAGTATATTTAGTACTAGTCCGCTAAGTTTAATAAATTATTAAAAATTGTAAGTCCTGTGAGTGCAGTATTTTCAATGAATTGATTGTTCCTAGTATATTTAAGATATATGAAGTGTGTGAATTTCATATATGTATGTGTATGTGTGTGTGTCTGTCCATCTCTCAGGGAGAGAGAACTGTCCCTCCAGAGAAAAGAGAGAGTATATGTCTGCCTTCAATGACTATGTCCCCACCCCCACGTGTCCATGAAATGCAAGAGCATATGTTCCAAGGTGTACCCAGTCCTTCCAAATTTACTTACAAGTATGTGTGAATGAGTAAGACAGATGTACATACATTATGCCGTTTCAGTACAACTTTAATACTTCATCAATGACATCTACACTTCCTTCTCAATGTGTCCTGTATTACATTCATACATTATAATATCATTTTGAACTTAAGTAAATAAAAGTCCTTGGGAAGAACATTTTCAGATCTTGAAACATCTCCTGGAACCTATGAAATGTCCATGATGTAAATAAAATGTAATAGCAATTTTATTATCATGAAATGAGATGAACAGTGACAAAATGTAAGATCTAGTCAAACTATCCCTAAGCACAACTGTGAATTCTTCATCCCATAATTTTTATGACTTAGTATATCATGTACCTAAGCAAAAGTAGTAGAGCTGAGCCAGGTTCCAACTTCAGTCCATCAACTCTCTTGTTACTTCTTAAAAGAGAAGTAAAGTCATTTTATACTTGGGTGTGTCAAATGTTAGGCACCCCCAAAAGATTGTTTTAACTTACCTGACACTCCGGGGCGGTGCTCCTATCAGCAGTAAACTGCACCGGCCTGGGGTTTTTCCATCGAGTACCACAGAGGGATGCTCTTCCTGCTTCTTCAAATTTCCTAGAGCAGACACATGTGCAGTAGAATGAAATAGCCAGCTTTTTTGTTAAAGTTTGGCTTTTTGTTCTACTGTGCATGCGCACCTAAGAGAAGAACAAAGAAGCAGGAAGATTATCACTCTGTGGTGCTCACTGGAATAATTCGGTGTAGTTTTCTGCTGATAGGAGCACCTGCCCAGAGTGTCAGTTAAGTAAATACAATCATTTGGGGGTTTCTAACTTTTGGCACCCCCAAGTATAAAATGACTTTCCTTCTCCTTTAACGCATTCTTTTACACATCACTTGGCAAACACTGTGAATGATGCCAGGAATGTCTTTTTGGAACCTTTAGAACCTTTAATTCCCTGGTCTTGCAGGGCTCAGAACACAATATTGATTTGAATTTGACTTTCATAAATGGATGAACTATTGAGTCCCTATAGAGAATACGGAAACTGTATCAGTACAGGTCTTCCCCTTTTAACGCCGTGGCCTTTCTCTGGCTAAACCAATACAGACTTAGCATTCTCTAGAAACTTAGAGCTAAAACACAGTTTATGCATTATTAGGCTTGGGTAAACTGTACTCCTTTAGACTTGGCTTGTTCAGGCTTTTATGGTATATCAGTCACTGGATTTTCAGGAGCATTAGCAAGCAGAGGGCAACACTTGGAGTACTTAAACAAATGCTGCAGAGTTTAAAAATAACTCTCATCAGCTTAAGAACATAGTTATCACACCACCTTAAGTATGTCTCTAGCAGTGAATGCAGTCTTTTAGTGAAAAGTATCAGCTGGAATAACAGACCAAGAGATGCAACCTCTATAGAAGGGTTTAAATGTAGCCAGACCACCACAGGTTATTGGCACCTTCCAATCAGCCACCATTTGTCTTTTACAGAAATTCCACTCTGTATCTTCAAATAGTCCAAGAAAAATGATCATCCCTTCCACAGTATGATCTCTGAATCCTTTAGCATCACTTTTTACATCTACAATCATCTTTCCCTGACCTAAACATGTATACATATACAAACCAATCACTATATTACCTATATTTTGCCTAAAAAAACAACAAAAAATAAATCTTGAACTATTATGTGTAAGTGTATAATTAAGCAAAAACTGGTTTTTTTTTAACTCATTATAAAGATCAACAAACCAAAAATAGGGAGGGGTACAGTACTGTAAAGGGTTAACAGAAAAAAAATAAACTTCAGGTGAAAAATAAATCTTCATTTTAATCTATTAAGATATAAAACCTCAATAACGTATTACTATAATTATATTGTTATAGAAATACATAATGTAGAGGTCAAATATCGAAGCCTCCATGCATACAAAAATGAATTAATTTAATTAAAAAATAAAAAAATGGATAAAAAATGGAAGCCATATACTATGGCTTTTTAGAAAAATAATGTTTACCCTTCAGGAATGTACACATACAACTATATTACAAAAACCAACACTGTAAATTATATTAATTTCACTATCCTTAAAGATATAATTCATTATCCAATACTCCATACATTTTATGTCAGAAATGAAACATAACCGTAAACCTGCTAAATGTTTTATAGCACCTTCAAATGTACTCCAATGGATAAGAATAAACATCTGAACATTTGATTTGATCTACTCATTGACCTCAACAGGATCACCTTTATTACTTAAAATAAATTTGTATAAACATTTTTACTCACACACCTCTGCTGACAGGCAGTTCAAGGTAACAGCTACTCCTGTAACACAATCTATAGCTATATATAGTTAACTCTGGAATCCAGACAAATACATCTGACGTACACTTGCCAGGTGGGAGACATACATGTCACTCATACTCCTGACAAATTTACATTGAACAAATGTACAGTGACCAAATGTATGTGCATTTAAAAAAAAAAAAAAAATAGTGGATCCAAACTCCATCTTAAAAAGCCAATAACATTTACATCTTGTAAGACACCTCTGATAATTCCAACACTTGGATATCGCATAACTGGGCGGATTATCCGCAAAATCTTAAAATATTATCAGCAAAGATCTTCAAAATGTATATGGAGTACTCAATTAAAAACATTGCAATGTATCATTCTTCATATAATTTAGAAAAATGGCAATGCATTAATCTTTTATCATATGTTTGCACCTTTAGATTATAAAACATATATCAACAGCTTTAAATTCTAAGGCTAGTGACACACGCATAGATTTGGGGAGATTTAGTCGCCGGGCGACAAATCGCCTCTTCTTTGTACGACTAATCTCCCCGAAAAGCCTTCCCGCTTGCTAGAATCTAAATTGCCAGTGGGATGGCACTCAGATTGCAGATTTTATGTTAATTACCCCTTATCCACATCAACCACCATCACCACATGTTAGCAGAGAGCTGATCTGAACTGCATGTGCAACTTCTTTGTAAATGAGAACAGATACACCACCTTCTGTATGAGCAGTAACTTGGTTGTTTTATAGAACTTAGATAAACACTTAAAGGGATACTGTCATGGGAAAAAACATTTTTTTCAAAATGAATCGGTTAATAGTGCTGCTCCAGCAGAATTCTGCACTGAAATCAATTTCTCAAAAGAGAAAACAGATTTTTTTTGTATTCAATTTTGAAATCTGACATGGGGCTAGACATATTGTCAGTTTCCCAGCTGCCCCAAGTCATGTGTCTTGTGCTCTGGTATACTTCAATCACTCTTTACTGCTGTACTGCAAGTTGGAGTGATATCACCCTCCTCCCTCCACCCCCCAGCAGCCAAACAAAAGAACAATGGGAAGGTAACCAGATAGCAGCTCCCTAACACAAGATAACAGCTGCCTGGTAGATCTAAGAACAACACTCAATAGTAAAAGCCCATGTCCCACTGAGACACATTCAGTTACATTGAGAAGGAAAAACAGCAGCCTGCCAGAAAGCATTTCTCTCCTAAAGTGCAGGCACAAGTCACATGACCAGGGGCAGCTGGGAAATTGACAAAATGTCTAGCTCCATGTCTGATTTCAAACTTGAATATAAAAAAATCTGTTTGCTCTTTTGAGAAAAGGATTTTAGTGCAGAATTCTGCTGGAGTAGCACTATTAACTGATGTGTTTTGAAAAAACATGTTTTCCAATGACAGGATCCCTTTAAGCGTAACATGTCTGTAACATGAATTTTCTCATAGAGAGAATACACACAGGAAGAGAAGAAATGAACACAGGCCAAGCATGGCACCACATTGCTACACAACAATAGACCCTCCCTACATTAAGTAACATGCAATGAAACAATCTCTGTCAGTTGTATTCATACACCCCTTCTCAACAGCATGAAGAGTATTCCACAAGATACATTCAATCATGAGTCTCTCAAGAGTTTGTATTTCAGATCAATGTGTTTGGTGCACTGGTACAACTTTTCTGTTTGTGACAACTTAATACATCCTTGGTTGATCCATCCAAGAGTTGACGTGCAGCTGGCAATATCAACTTCTTCTTGATAATCCCTTTCAGGTATTTTATAAATCACTTTACGACAGTCCAGTCACGATTTGATGGAGCTGCAAATGTTCTGCAAAGTATTCCTACTGCTGCTGTGATGTCTGGTCTTGTCAATGTGGCCATGAACAACAATTTGCCAATAACCTTTCAATATTGGTGGTTGTCAATAATAACTTACCATTCTTGTTTTTTAGGTATTCAATTTCAACAGGCGTTTTCATTTCCTTTGCTTCTTCCATTCCAGAATAAGTTATCAGTTCTTGAATTTTATTTTTCCATCATCATCTCTCTCAATCTGTATTCCAAGGTAATAAATTACATTTCACAAATCCTTAATTTCAAAGTTTGTGTTTAGTCTTTAAACAATGTTATTGCTATCCCCTTCTTGCTCATAACAGACTAACATATCAGCTACCTAAATCAATACATACAGTATGTCCATCTGTTGGTTTCTTCCTTACTGTACAGGCATGGCTCTGCCATGCTTCTGGATAATCCTCCATGTAAAAGTACTTGATTTATTTTCTCATTCCAATCTCTGAAAGAGATTGGAATGAGAAGGCAGAAGGTTGTGGTACAAGGTGTTAGACAGAATCGTAGTCGGAACTGGCCGAGTCGAGGCTGGCAGAAAGTGAGCGTCAACAAATCAGGCCGGGTCTGGGCAGGCAGTGTTCAAAGCAAGGTCAGGCAGGCAAGGGTCAAAACCGGGAGATCAATCAAAAGGATATAGCAGAAGAGATAGTCGAAATTCAGACAATGGATCAGGATACAGAGGTCAGAATGGTCAGGAACAGGCAGGGGTCACAACAGTCAGAATCAAGCTCAGAATCATCACGCCAGTGCGCATGCGCCAATATACAGAGAAGAGACGGCCGCATGCGTCCTAGCAGTTAGCGCGCACCAGGAGAGAGGATGCGGTTTGCGGCAGGCATCCCCGCCAAGGGGGCGGCAGGCGTCCCTGCCGACCCCCTCCCACTAGACCACCAGGGTAGGTTCTTACACCATGTTTAAGTTTTGTTCAAGGAATTGATTTTCTCTTGTGCTGAAATTTGTCATTTTTTAGCTTCACTCATTGGTAACTGATTGATCTCTTCCCAGAAGTTTGGTTCCAATATTTCTTGTGGGTAAGCTTTGTAAGAGAGTCTGGGAGCTGGAATCCCTTTTGTGGTGCAGTTTGACCTTCGCAGCTCAGTTTCCTTTGTGATTTCTGGTTATAGAAGGGTATTTGGTGAATTTCTCATCATGAAATTGATAGATTCAACCGTTTTATCCAGTGGTTCTGCCCCTCCTGTCAGACACTGTTTTTGTTTTTGATAAGGAGGACTCATCAAAATATATGCTGTGGCCCACTGTCACTTTGCAGGTTTTAGGTTTTCTTTACTTGGGATGTGTACCTATGCATTGCAACCAAATGTTCTCAAGTGATTTACACCAAGTTTCTTACTATTCGACAGCTCATATGGCATAGCTGCTATTGATTTTGTAGGCATGTTGCTGTTGTTATTGCGTCTCCCCAGAATTTGTTTGTGAGATTGGCATCCTTTAACACTAGCTGCCATCTAGCCATGTGCCCAGCTTCTTTCTGACTCTTCAAAGATTAGCAGGATCAGATTTCAGTGGTGCTGCAACCTGGGCTCATAACTAGGGATGTAGCGAACGTCGGAAAAAAAGTTCGCGAACATATTCGCGAACTTGCGCAAAAATGCGAGCGGTTCGCGAACGGTTCGCGAACCCCATAGACTTCAATGGGAAGGCGAACTTTAACATCTAAAAAAGACATTTCTGTCCAGAAAAATGATTTTAAAGTTGTTTAAAGGGTGCAACGACCTGGACAGTGGCATGCCAGAGGGGGATCAAGGGCAAAAATGTATCTGAAAAATCTGCCTGTGTGTGCTTGGAAGAGATAGTGTAGGGGGAGAGCTGTTAGTGATTTCAGGGACAGATGATAGTAAGTTTGCTGGCTAGTAATCTGCTTGATACTGCTCTGTATTGGAGGGACAGAAGTCTGCAGGGATTTGAGGGACATTTTAGCTTAGGTAGCTTTGCTGGCTAGTAATCTACTGTTCTCTTTAAACAACTGCCATACGTTGACCTTGTAGGCATTGTTTGCCCAGTTTTTTTGGACGCAGCCACTGAAGCACAGTTGCCAGAAAAAATATGCCATATAAATGCTGAAAATAGTCATTTTTTGCCATACGTTGACCTTGTAGGCATTGTTTGCCCAGTTTTTTTGGTTGCAGCCACTGAAGCACAGTTGCCAGAAAAAATATGCCATATAAATGCTGAAAATAGTCA
Organism: Xenopus petersii; assembly: GCA_038501925.1. Lineage (NCBI taxonomy): Eukaryota > Metazoa > Chordata > Amphibia > Anura > Pipidae > Xenopus > Xenopus petersii. Next base: position 62,365,243 of record CM076680.1, read on the forward strand.
TTTTTTGCCATATACGTTGAGTCAACGTATGGCAAAAAATGACTATTTTCAGCATTTATATGGCATATTTTTTCTGGCCTCTGTGCTTCAGTGGCTACGGCCAAAAAAACTGGGCAAACAATGCCTACAAGGTCAACGCAGCCACTGAAGCACAGTTGCCAGAAAAATTATGCCATATAAATGCTGAAAATATAAATTTTTTTGGTTGCAGCCACTGAAGCACAGAGGCCAGAAAAATTATGCCATATAAATGCAGAAAATATGCATTTTTTTGGTCGCAGCCACTGAAGCACAGTTGACAGAAAAATTATGCCATATAAATGCTGAAAATATAAATTTTTTTGGTTGCAGCCACTGAAGCACAGAGGCCAGAAAAATTATGCCATATAAATGCAGAAAATATGCATTTTTTTGGTCGCAGCCACTGAAGCACAGCTGACAGAAAAATTATGCCATATAAATGCAGAAAATATAAATTTTTTTGGTTGCAGCCACTGAAGCACAGAGGCCAGAAAAATTATGCCATATAAATGCAGAAAATATGCATTTTTTTGGACGCAGCCACTGAAGCACAGTTGCCAGAAAAAATATGCCATATAAATGCTGAAAATAGTAATTTTTCGCCATACGTTGACCTTGTAGACATTGTTTGCCCCGTTTTTTTGGACGCAGCCACTGAAGCACAGAGGCCAGAAAAAATTAAACCAGTAGGGTTTGCACCCTAGTTTGTAACGGTGGCGGAGGGAGGAGGACGCTAAAGGACAGCTGTGTGTGGAGTCATGAGGCTTGAAGAGAAGGACAGCTGCATAGAAGTCAGAACAAGTCTTCCGGCGTGCAGTAACCCTCCGAGATCCACCCCTCATTCATTTTAATAAAGGTCAGGTAATCGACACTTTTGTGACCTAGGCGAGTTCTCTTCTCAGTTACAATCCCTCCTGCTGCACTGAAGGTCCTTTCTGAGAGCACACTTGAGGCTGGGCAAGACAAGAGGTTCATGGCAAATTGTGACAGCTCTGGCCACAGATCAAGCCTGCGCACCCAGTAGTCCAGGGGTTCATCGCTCCTCAGAGTGTCGATATCTGCAGTTAATGCCAGGTAGTCCGCTACCTGCCGGTCGAGGCGTTCTTTGAGGGTGGATCCAGAAGGGTTGTGGCGCTGCCTTGGACAGAAAAACATTTGCATGTCTGACGTTACAGACCGGCCAAAGGGCTTTGTCCTTGCAGGTGTGCTCATGGCAGGATTACTGGCACCTCTGCCCCTGGAATGTTGATGAGTTCCTGAAGTGACATCACCCTTAAAAGCATTGTACAACATGTTTTGCAGGCTGGTTTGTAAATGCCGCATCTTTTCGGACTTGTGGTATGTTGGTAACATTTCTGACACTTTATGCTTGTACCGAGGGTCTAGTAGCGTTGCGACCCAGTACAGGTCCTTCTCCTTAAGCCTCTTGATACGGGGGTCCTTCAACAGGCATGACAGCATGAAAGACCCCATTCTCACAAGGTTGGATGCAGAGCTATCCATCTCCGCTTCCTCATTATCAAGGACTGCATCATCCACGGTCTCCTCCCCCCAGCCACGTACAAGACCAGGGGTCCCCAAAAGGTCACCACTAGCCCCCTGGGAAGCCTGCTCCTGTTGGTCCTCCTCCTCCTCCTCCACAAAGCCACCTTCCTCCTCTGACTCCACTTCTGGCACCTCTCCCTGCGTTGCAGCAGGTGCCTGGGTTCGTTCTGGTGATTCCGACCATAAATCGTGCGCTTCCAGCTCCTCGTCATGCTGGTCTACAGCCTCATCTGTCACTCGTCGCACGGCACGCTCCAGGAAGAAAGCGAAGGGTATTAGGTCGCTGATGGTGCCTTCGGTGCGACTGACCATATTTGTCACCTCTTCAAAAGGTCGCATGAGCCTGCAGGCATCGCGCATAAGCACCCAGTAACGGGGGAAAAAAATCCCCAGCTCTGCAGATCCAGTCCTACCACCCAGTTCAAAAAGGTACTCGTTGACGGCCCTTTGTTGTTGCAGCAGACGTTCCAACATAAGGAGCGTTGAATTCCAGCGAGTCTGGCTGTCAGAAATCAAACGCCTGACTGGCATGTTGTAGCGCTGCTGAATGTCAGCAAGGCGTGCCATGGCTGTGTAGGAACGTCTGAAATGGGCCGACACCTTTCTGGACTGGGTGAGAACGTCCTGGAATCCTGGGTACTTGGAGACAAAACGTTGGACTATTAAATTTAACACATGTGCCATGCAGGGCACATGTGTTAAATTTCCCAGTCTCAACGCTGCCAACAGATTGCTTCCATTGTCACACACCACTTTTCCGATCTGCAGTTGGTGTGGGGTCAGCCACCGATCGGCCTGTGACTGCAGAGAAGACAGGAGTACAGATCCGGTATGGTTTTTGCTTTCCAGGCACGTCATCCCCAAGACAGCGTGACAACGGCGTACCTGGCACGTCGAATAGCCTAGGGGGAGCTGGGGGTGCACAGGTGTGGAGGAGGAGAAGGAGGACCCAGCAGCAGAGTAAGAAGAAGAAGAGGAAGAAGACGAGGTAGAGAGCGATGGAGGAGTAGAGGTGGTGGCAGAACCGCGTGCAATCCGTGGCGGTGACACCAACTCCACTGTTGTTGTTGTTGTTGAGCTACCCATTCCCTGCTTCCCATTCCCAGCCATTACCAAGTTCACCCAGTGGGCAGTGTAGGTGACATACCTGCCCTGACCATGCTTGGAGGACCATGCGTCAGTAGTCATATGGACCTTTGGCCCAACACTAAGTGACAGAGATGCGGTAACTTGGCTCTGCACATGTTGGTACAGGTGTGGTATTCCCTTTTTAGAAAAAAAATTGCGGCTGGGTACCTTCCACTGCGGTGTCCCAATTGCTACAAATTTGCGGAAGGCCTCAGAGTCCACCAGCTGGTATGGTAAAAGCTGGCGGGCTAAGAGTGCAGACAAGCCAGCTGTCAGACGCCGGGCAAGGGGGTGACAGTCAGACATTGGCTTCTTACGCTCAAACATGGCCTTCACAGAAACTTGGCTGGTGGCAGATGACTGGGAATGGGAACAGGTGGTCAAGGTGGAAGGCGGAGTGGAGGGTGGTTCAGATGGGTCAAGGAGAGCAGAGGTAGAGCAGTAAGATGCTGGACCAGAAGGAGTGTGGCTTTTAGTTTGCCTGTTGCCTTTGAGGTGTTGCTCCCAAAGTGCTTTGTGCTTGCCGCTCATGTGCCTTCGCATAGAAGTTGTACCTATGTGGCTGTTGGGCTTACCAAGGCTCAGTTTCTGACTGCACTCATTGCAAATTACAATGCTTTTGTCAGAGGCACACACATTAAAAAAATCCCACACTGCTGACTTTTTGGAAGTGTGTGATGTGGCGGTAACAGTAGAAGTTGGCGGCATTGGCGGCAATGGCGGGTGCGTTGGCCGGCTGAACACAGGTGCCGATACATGTTGTTGCCCTACTGATCCCTGCGGGCTTTCCTCCCTGCTTCTTCTAAGTTTTATTCTCCTACTGCCTCTCTGACTCTCCGTTTCTCCATCTGAACTACCCTCCTCTTGCTCTCTTCTACTAGGCACCCACAAAACATCAATCTCCTCATCATCATTCTCCTCAGATGCATCAATTTCTTCTGACACATCACAGAAGGAAGCAGCAGCGGGGACCTCCTCCTCATCACTCATCATTATGTCCATCTCTGTCGTGTTCTCTGCCAGAATTAAATCTGGTGTAACGTCCTCATCTCCTTCATCTTCTTCTGGCAATAATGGTTGCGCATTACTCAGTTCAAGAAACTCATGGGAAAATAACTCCTCTGACTCCAGTGAAGAAGGGGCACCGGTGGTGGAGGAAGTGTTACGTGGGGTGGCCATAGCAGTGGAGGATGAGGAGGATGTTGTGGTAAAGTTAGAAACGGTAGAGGATGGGGTGTGCTGTGTAAGCCAGTCAACTACCTCTTCAGCATTTTGGGAGTTCAGGGTCATTGGCTTTTTAAAACTGGGCAATTTGCTAGGGCCACAGGATTGCATAGCAGCACGGCCCCTAGCACGGCCTCTGCGTGGCGGCCTGCCTTTGCCTGGCATTATTTTTAAAAAAACAACAACAACAAAAACTCAGTTGGTTTTTCTGGAAACGATAATACACACAGCTAGATGGCAGTTTGAAGAAAACAGTGTGCAAATAATGCCTACAAGGTCAACGTATACACAGCGGTGGATACGGATTACGTAAAATATAAGAATGCTGCTTGAAAAAAAGTAACTCAAGTGGTTTTTCTAGAGACGATAATATTATCAATATTTAGACAAAATGTGAACAAGCTCACACAGCTAGATGGCGGTTTGAAGAAAACAGTGTGCAAATAATGCCTACAAGGTCAACGTATACACAGCGGTGGATACGGATTACGTAAAATATAAGAATGCTGCTTGAAAAAAAGTAACTCAAGTGGTTTTTCTAGAGACGATAATATTATCAATATTTAGACAAAATGTGAACAAGCTCACACAGCTAGATGGCGGTTTGAAGAAAACAGTGTGCAAATAATGCCTACAAGGTCAACGTATACACAGCGGTGGATACGGATTACGTAAAATATAAGAATGCTGCTTGAAAAAAAGTAACTCAAGTGGTTTTTCTAGAGACGATAATATTATCAATATTTAGACAAAATGTGAACAAGCTCACACAGCTAGATGGCGGTTTGAAGAAAACAGTGTGCAAATAATGCCTACAAGGTCAACGTATACACAGCGGTGGATACGGATTACGTAAAATATAAGAATGCTGCTTGAAAAAAAGTAACTCAAGTGGTTTTTCTAGAGACGATAATATTATCAATATTTAGACAAAATGTGAACAAGCTCACACAGCTAGATGGCGGTTTGAAGAAAACAGTGTGCAAATAATGCCTACAAGGTCAATGTATACACAGCGGTGGATACGGATTACGTAAAATATAAGAATGCTGCTTGAAAAAAAGTAACTCAAGTGGTTTTTCTAGAGACGATAATATTATCAATATTTAGACAAAATGTGAACAAGCTCACACAGCTAGATGGCGGTTTGAAGAAAACACTGTGCAAATAATGCCTACAAGGTCAACGTATACACAGCGGTGGATACGGATTACGTAAAATATAAGAATGCTGCTTGAAAAAAAGTAACTCAAGTGGTTTTTCTAGAGACGATAATATTATCAATATTTAGACAAAATGTGAACAAGCTCACACAGCTAGATGGCGGTTTGAAGAAAACACTGTGCAAATAATGCCCACAAGATCAACGTATACACTACTACAGCGGTGGATACGGATTACGTAAAATTTATTATGGCTGCTTGAAAAAAGTCACTCCGGTGTTTTTTCTGGAGACGGTAATATTATGTTCTCTTTAAACAACTGCCATACGTTGACCTTGTAGGCATTGTTTGCCCAGTTTTTTTGGACGCAGCCACTGAAGCACAGTTGCCAGAAAAAATATGCCATATAAATGCTGAAAATAGTCATTTTTTGCCATACGTTGACCTTGTAGGCATTGTTTGCCCAGTTTTTTTGGTTGCAGCCACTGAAGCACAGTTGCCAGAAAAAATATGCCATATAAATGCTGAAAATAGTCATTTTTTGCCATATACGTTGAGTCAACGTATGGCAAAAAATGACTATTTTCAGCATTTATATGGCATATTTTTTCTGGCCTCTGTGCTTCAGTGGCTACGGCCAAAAAAACTGGGCAAACAATGCCTACAAGGTCAACGACGTTGACCTTGTAGGCATTGTTTGCCCAGTTTTTTTTGGCCGCAGCCACTGAAGCACAGAGGCCAGAAAAAATATGCCATATAAATGCTGAAAATAGTCATTTTTTTGGTCGCAGCCACTGAAGCACAGTTGCCAGAAAAATTATGCCATATAAATGCTGAAAATATAAATTTTTTTGGTTGCAGCCACTGAAGCACAGAGGCCAGAAAAATTATGCCATATAAATGCAGAAAATATGCATTTTTTTGGTCGCAGCCACTGAAGCACAGTTGACAGAAAAATTATGCCATATAAATGCTGAAAATATAAATTTTTTTGGTTGCAGCCACTGAAGCACAGAGGCCAGAAAAATTATGCCATATAAATGCAGAAAATATGCATTTTTTTGGTCGCAGCCACTGAAGCACAGCTGACAGAAAAATTATGCCATATAAATGCAGAAAATATAAATTTTTTTGGTTGCAGCCACTGAAGCACAGAGGCCAGAAAAATTATGCCATATAAATGCAGAAAATATGCATTTTTTTGGACGCAGCCACTGAAGCACAGTTGCCAGAAAAAATATGCCATATAAATGCTGAAAATAGTCATTTTTCGCCATACGTTGACCTTGTAGACATTGTTTGCCCAGTTTTTTTGGTTGCAGCCACTGAAGCACAGAGGCCAGAAAAAATTAAACCAGTAGGGTTTGCACCCTAGTTTGTAACGGTGGCGGAGGGAGGAGGACGCTAAAGGACAGCTGTGTGTGGAGTCATGAGGCTTGAAGAGAAGGACAGCTGCATAGAAGTCAGAACAAGTCTTCCGGCGTGCAGTAACCCTCCGAGATCCACCCCTCATTCATTTTAATAAAGGTCAGGTAATCGACACTTTTGTGACCTAGGCGAGTTCTCTTCTCAGTTACAATCCCTCCTGCTGCACTGAAGGTCCTTTCTGAGAGCACACTTGAGGCTGGGCAAGACAAGAGGTTCATGGCAAATTGTGACAGCTCTGGCCACAGATCAAGCCTGCGCACCCAGTAGTCCAGGGGTTCATCGCTCCTCAGAGTGTCGATATCTGCAGTTAATGCCAGGTAGTCCGCTACCTGCCGGTCGAGGCGTTCTTTGAGGGTGGATCCAGAAGGGTTGTGGCGCTGCCTTGGACAGAAAAACATTTGCATGTCTGACGTTACAGACCGGCCAAAGGGCTTTGTCCTTGCAGGTGTGCTCGTGGCAGGATTACTGGCACCTCTGCCCCTGGAATGTTGATGAGTTCCTGAAGTGACATCACCCTTAAAAGCATTGTACAACATGTTTTGCAGGCTGGTTTGTAAATGCCGCATCTTTTCGGACTTGTGGTATGTTGGTAACATTTCTGACACTTTATGCTTGTACCGAGGGTCTAGTAGCGTTGCGACCCAGTACAGGTCCTTCTCCTTAAGCCTCTTGATACGGGGGTCCTTCAACAGGCATGACAGCATGAAAGACCCCATTCTCACAAGGTTGGATGCAGAGCTATCCATCTCCGCTTCCTCATTATCAAGGACTGCATCATCCACGGTCTCCTCCCCCCAGCCACGTACAAGACCAGGGGTCCCCAAAAGGTCACCACTAGCCCCCTGGGAAGCCTGCTCCTGTTGGTCCTCCTCCTCCTCCTCCACAAAGCCACCTTCCTCCTCTGACTCCACTTCTGGCACCTCTCCCTGCGTTGCAGCAGGTGCCTGGGTTCGTTCTGGTGATTCCGACCATAAATCGTGCGCTTCCAGCTCCTCGTCACGCTGGTCTACAGCCTCATCTGTCACTCGTCGCACGGCACGCTCCAGGAAGAAAGCGAAGGGTATTAGGTCGCTGATGGTGCCTTTGGTGCGACTGACCATATTTGTCACCTCTTCAAAAGGTCGCATGAGCCTGCAGGCATCGCGCATAAGCACCCAGTAACGGGGGAAAAAAATCCCCAGCTCTGCAGATCCAGTCCTACCACCCAGTTCAAAAAGGTACTCGTTGACGGCCCTTTGTTGTTGCAGCAGACGTTCCAACATAAGGAGCGTTGAATTCCAGCGAGTCTGGCTGTCAGAAATCAAACGCCTGACTGGCATGTTGTAGCGCTGCTGAATGTCAGCAAGGCGTGCCATGGCTGTGTAGGAACGTCTGAAATGGGCCGACACCTTTCTGGACTGGGTGAGAACGTCCTGGAATCCTGGGTACTTGGAGACAAAACGTTGGACTATTAAATTTAACACATGTGCCATGCAGGGCACATGTGTTAAATTTCCCAGTCTCAACGCTGCCAACAGATTGCTTCCATTGTCACACACCACTTTTCCGATCTGCAGTTGGTGTGGGGTCAGCCACCGATCGGCCTGTGACTGCAGAGAAGACAGGAGTACAGATCCGGTATGGTTTTTGCTTTCCAGGCACGTCATCCCCAAGACAGCGTGACAACGGCGTACCTGGCACGTCGAATAGCCTAGGGGGAGCTGGGGGTGCACAGGTGTGGAGGAGGAGAAGGAGGACCCAGCAGCAGAGTAAGAAGAAGAAGAGGAAGAAGACGAGGTAGAGAGCGATGGAGGAGTAGAGGTGGTGGCAGAACCGCGTGCAATCCGTGGCGGTGACACCAACTCCACTGTTGTTGTTGTTGTTGAGCTACCCATTCCCTGCTTCCCATTCCCAGCCATTACCAAGTTCACCCAGTGGGCAGTGTAGGTGACATACCTGCCCTGACCATGCTTGGAGGACCATGCGTCAGTAGTCATATGGACCTTTGGCCCAACACTAAGTGACAGAGATGCGGTAACTTGGCTCTGCACATGTTGGTACAGGTGTGGTATTCCCTTTTTAGAAAAAAAATTGCGGCTGGGTACCTTCCACTGCGGTGTCCCAATTGCTACAAATTTGCGGAAGGCCTCAGAGTCCACCAGCTGGTATGGTAAAAGCTGGCGGGCTAAGAGTGCAGACAAGCCAGCTGTCAGACGCCGGGCAAGGGGGTGACAGTCAGACATTGGCTTCTTACGCTCAAACATGGCCTTCACAGAAACTTGGCTGGTGGCAGATGACTGGGAATGGGAACAGGTGGTCAAGGTGGAAGGCGGAGTGGAGGGTGGTTCAGATGGGTCAAGGAGAGCAGAGGTAGAGCAGTAAGATGCTGGACCAGAAGGAGTGTGGCTTTTAGTTTGCCTGTTGCCTTTGAGGTGTTGCTCCCAAAGTGCTTTGTGCTTGCCGCTCATGTGCCTTCGCATAGAAGTTGTACCTATGTGGCTGTTGGGCTTACCAAGGCTCAGTTTCTGACTGCACTCATTGCAAATTACAATGCTTTTGTCAGAGGCACACACATTAAAAAAATCCCACACTGCTGACTTTTTGGAAGTGTGTGATGTGGCGGTAACAGTAGAAGTTGGCGGCATTGGCGGCAATGGCGGGTGCGTTGGCCGGCTGAACACAGGTGCCGATACATGTTGTTGCCCTACTGATCCCTGCGGGCTTTCCTCCCTGCTTCTTCTAAGTTTTATTCTCCTACTGCCTCTCTGACTCTCCGTTTCTCCATCTGAACTACCCTCCTCTTGCTCTCTTCTACTAGGCACCCACAAAACATCAATCTCCTCATCATCATTCTCCTCAGATGCATCAATTTCTTCTGACACATCACAGAAGGAAGCAGCAGCGGGGACCTCCTCCTCATCACTCATCATTATGTCCATCTCTGTCGTGTTCTCTGCCAGAATTAAATCTGGTGTAACGTCCTCATCTCCTTCATCTTCTTCTGGCAATAATGGTTGCGCATTACTCAGTTCAAGAAACTCATGGGAAAATAACTCCTCTGACTCCAGTGAAGAAGGGGCACCGGTGGTGGAGGAAGTGTTACGTGGGGTGGCCATAGCAGTGGAGGATGAGGAGGATGTTGTGGTAAAGTTAGAAACGGTAGAGGATGGGGTGTGCTGTGTAAGCCAGTCAACTACCTCTTCAGCATTTTGGGAGTTCAGGGTCATTGGCTTTTTAAAACTGGGCAATTTGCTAGGGCCACAGGATTGCATAGCAGCACGGCCCCTAGCACGGCCTCTGCGTGGCGGCCTGCCTTTGCCTGGCATTATTTTTAAAAAAACAACAACAACAAAAACTCAGTTGGTTTTTCTGGAAACGATAATACACACAGCTAGATGGCAGTTTGAAGAAAACAGTGTGCAAATAATGCCTACAAGGTCAACGTATACACAGCGGTGGATACGGATTACGTAAAATATAAGAATGCTGCTTGAAAAAAAGTAACTCAAGTGGTTTTTCTAGAGACGATAATATTATCAATATTTAGACAAAATGTGAACAAGCTCACACAGCTAGATGGCGGTTTGAAGAAAACAGTGTGCAAATAATGCCTACAAGGTCAACGTATACACAGCGGTGGATACGGATTACGTAAAATATAAGAATGCTGCTTGAAAAAAAGTAACTCAAGTGGTTTTTCTAGAGACGATAATATTATCAATATTTAGACAAAATGTGAACAAGCTCACACAGCTAGATGGCGGTTTGAAGAAAACAGTGTGCAAATAATGCCTACAAGGTCAACGTATACACAGCGGTGGATACGGATTACGTAAAATATAAGAATGCTGCTTGAAAAAAAGTAACTCAAGTGGTTTTTCTAGAGACGATAATATTATCAATATTTAGACAAAATGTGAACAAGCTCACACAGCTAGATGGCGGTTTGAAGAAAACAGTGTGCAAATAATGCCTACAACGTCAACGTATACACAGCGGTGGATACGGATTACGTAAAATATAAGAATGCTGCTTGAAAAAAAGTAACTCAAGTGGTTTTTCTAGAGACGATAATATTATCAATATTTAGACAAAATGTGAACAAGCTCACACAGCTAGATGGCGGTTTGAAGAAAACAGTGTGCAAATAATGCCTACAAGGTCAATGTATACACAGCGGTGGATACGGATTACGTAAAATATAAGAATGCTGCTTGAAAAAAAGTAACTCAAGTGGTTTTTCTAGAGACGATAATATTATCAATATTTAGACAAAATGTGAACAAGCTCACACAGCTAGATGGCGGTTTGAAGAAAACACTGTGCAAATAATGCCTACAAGGTCAACGTATACACAGCGGTGGATACGGATTACGTAAAATATAAGAATGCTGCTTGAAAAAAAGTAACTCAAGTGGTTTTTCTAGAGACGATAATATTATCAATATTTAGACAAAATGTGAACAAGCTCACACAGCTAGATGGCGGTTTGAAGAAAACACTGTGCAAATAATGCCCACAAGATCAACGTATACACTACTACAGCGGTGGATACGGATTACGTAAAATTTATTATGGCTGCTTGAAAAAAGTCACTCCGGTGTTTTTTCTGGAGACGGTAATATTATGGATATTTAGACAGAATGTGAACAAGGTCACACAGCTAGATGGCAGTTGGTTGAATAACACACTGGGCAAAAAATGCCTACAGGGCAAATAATGCCTAAAAGGTCAACTTATACACTACTACAGCGATGGATACGGATTACGTAAAATTTATTATGGCTGCTTGAAAAAAGTCACTCCGGTGTTTTTTCTGGAGACGGTAATATTATGGATATTTAGACAGAATGTGAACAAGGTCACACAGCTAGATGGCAGTTGGTTGAATAACACACTGGGCAAAAAATGCCTACAGGGCAAATAATGCCTAAAAGGTCAACTTATACACTACTACAGCGATGGATACGGATTACGTAAAATTTATTATGGCTGCTTGAAAACAGTCACTCCGGTGTTTTTTCTGGAGACGGTAATATTATGGATATTTAGACAGAATGTGAACAAGGTCACACAGCTAGATGGCAGTTGGTTGAATAACACACTGGGCAAAAAATGCCTACAGGGCAAATAATGCCTAAAAGGTCAACTTATACACTACTACAGCGGTAGTAAAATAAAAAAAAGTAAAATAAAAAAAAATGAATATTAAAAAAAAAAAATTACAGTTGGTGCTGCTGAACTACTAGGAGCAGCAGATTAGCACACCAGTCCCACTCCCCAACACTGCTAGACTAATAGCACTGGGCTCTTATAGTAGTAGTAGTAGTAGTAGTAGTAGTAAAACAACAAAAAAATAAATAAAAGCAGTCCTTACAAGGACTACTGTTATTGCAGCAGTCAGCAGATGAGATCAGAAGCAGGACAGCTGCCCACTGCAGCTACATACAGAGCACTGCAGTAGAAGGTAGATTACTAGCCAGCAAAGCTACCTAAGCTTAAATGTCCCTCAAACCCCTGCAGACTTCTGTCCCTCCAATAACAGAGCAGTATCAACACGATTACTAGCCAGCAAACTTTCAACTGTCCCTGAAATCACTAACAGGCAGCAGCTCTCTCCCTACACTATCTCTTCAGCACACACAGGCAGAGTGAAAAAACGCTGCAGGGCTTCGGTTTTTATAGGGAAGGGGAGTGGTCCAGGGGAGAGCTTCCTGATTGGCTGCCATGTACCTGCTGGTCTGGGGTGAGAGGGCAAAAAAAAGCGCCAACAATGGCGAACCCAAAATGGCGAACGTCGCGCGACGTTCGCGAACTTCCGGCGAGCGCGAACACCCGATGTTCGCGCGAACAAGTTCGCCGGCGAACAGTTCGCGCCATCTCTACTCATAACCTGTTAGCAGAGAGCTGACCTGAACTGCATGTGCAGCTTCTTTGTAAAAGAGGACAGACACATGACCTTCTGTGTGAGCAGTAACTTGGTTGCTTTATAGAACTCAGCATAAACATACCAGCATAACATTTGTGCAACAGGAACTTTTTTTACAGAGAGAAAACACACGAGAAGAGGAAGAAGAAAGGCACACAGGGTTACAGTTCAAACATGACATCACATTGCTAAGCAACAATAGACTCTCCCTGCCGAAAGTAACATTTAGATGCACAGTCTATTCCAGCAACATTCACCAATCCCTTTTCATAAAGTTAAAGGTATATGACAAGTACATCCATAAATAGATACCTGTATTATAGGGAACTATTTAAAACTTTGTATGGTCTTATTCAGTAAAGGTTGGCAAAGTGATTCTTTATCCAGGTCAGTTTTTTAAATGCAAATATACAGGTGAATGACAATGCAGCAGACTATGAATACATTGTCCCACATCAGCAACATTTGCATAATATCCCATGGCTTACCAGCTCCAATTAGCACCATATAATGTACTGTCTAAATTTAAAGACCACCATGCTCATATTGTGCAAACATTGTGTGGTATATGCTGTAGATATATATATATATATATATATATATATATATATATATATATATATATATATATATATATATATATATATATAACTTCATACAAAAAAATTCTCAATTGATTACAGGCTCTTTGCCAGGCACGGGTTGTACCTCAATGGTGATGGTAAAGCTGCTTTGGGGGAGAAGATGGCTAGAGGTTTGGATGAGATTTTAAACTAGGTGTGGGGGTTGCAGTAAGGGATTCTGTGGAAGACAGGTTAGATGAGGTAGTGGGCATAGTAAAGGCAAATGGAGGAGGAGATTGGCACTGTTATGGACAGGGAGGACCACATGTTGTATATACAAAGTTCTCATGCTGGTACCAGTATTAAATGTATGTTTTCACATGCAAATGGGGGAATGTAATAAAAGTCGCAAAGAGCAAAACAACTAGCACAAATAATAATAAAAAGTCTAATTTCGCAATGTAATACTCTTCCTTAAACTGTTATTACATTGCGAATTTTAATTTAAGATTTTGAAACATAAGAAGTTTTGTTACATTCACTGCGCACTAGCGCTAACTATAAAATTTGCAAACCTTCCACTTTCGGAAGTGGTCGCTAAACCGTTATATTAAATTCGCACAAAGGCAAATTTGTTCGCACAGAGGCATAACTTTTCGCATTGCGAATATTTTTTCCGTTACCGACTTTTATTACATTCCCCCAAAAGTGTCTAACTGGTAAAATGGGAGAGCTGGAGATGCTGACGACTGGAGGGGAGATATGATGTGATTGGTGTTGCTTAAACGTGGCTGAATAAATCGCATGTCTAAGCAGTTAATATCAGAGACTATACTTTGTTTTGGAGGGACAGAGGCAATAGAAAAGGAGGAGGGTCTGTCTTTTAGGCATGATTTAAATGACAATATAAAGAGAAGAGGTGATGTTAGAAAATGAGGGAGCTGAAGTCTTATAAACGGAGCTCTTCATTGATTGTAGAGAGTCCAGCAAATTAGTTGTAGGAGTATACTATAGATCCCTTAATGTAAGTGAGGAGGAGGAGGCTAAGCTCCTTATGCACATAGAAAGGTCTGCTAGTTTGGGGCAAGTAATGATAATGGGGAATTTTAATTACCCAGATATTGATTGTAGCACCAGTACTGTGAGGACAGGTAATGGGAACAAGGTTATAAACTTGTTTCATGACAATTTTATGGCACAGATTATTGAGCAGCCAACCTGAAAACATGCTATACTGGATCTAGTAATCTCTAATGACCCATATTAAATGTGTAAGTAATTGAACCCTGGGTAATAGTGACTAGTGATGAGCACATTTTTTCACCTGCCTGGATTTGCAGCAAAAGTCCACATATCACCATCTGTGAATTTCTTCGTGAAACTGTGCCAAAAATTTGTTGCAGAAAAGTTTCAATCAACAAAGAAGTCACCCAGACAAAATGTTGCAGAGACAAAAAAGTTGCCATATGAAAAAACACCCATCGACTTTCTACCTCAAATGAGCTCACAACTCGAATGTTTGCTTATTTATGAAAAAACTTGAATGTAAAAAACTCGAATTAATGCAATTGGTGGAAAAAACGTGAATAGCTTGAATTGATTGAGTTTTCAAACCTTCCCCCAGACGCAATTATTTTCTAAGTTCTATGTTTATTGAGCCTGTTAGAAATGGCAATCTAGTGCTCTAATGTTCAACCTATGCAATGAATTCTCCAAGAAGCTAAACTTTAGAAGCACAGTTGCTTGAAGGCAGGAATGACCACATTGTAATTCCAACATTGTCGTAGTGGGTGGAGTCAATAGGCCCAACTGACTTGTGCTAAGTAACTCAGATACTAATCCTTGAAGGGACAGAACTTAGTGGGCACCTACCATTATACTGGAAGTGGGGGAAAAATATTGCAATGCATGTAAAAAAAAACATGTAATTTAAGACTGAATTTACACTTTACTAGTGATAGGCGAATTTGCGCAGTTTCGCAGAAAAAAACGCTGGCGGGCGTTTTTTACGCTGGCGTCCATTTTTTCGACACCGGCGACAATTTTTTTTTGACGGCGGCGAATTTTCAGAAACAAATTTTTGTGCCCTTTTCACGAATTTATTCGCTGGCGGCGAATCGCCCAAATTCGCCACAAATTTGCACCTGGCAAATAAATTCGCCCATCACTACACTGTCTTGAGTATAGAAATAAACCCTAACACCAAAAGTGTTGTTAATACCTTTGTGTGTGATTTACTGTTTCTGTAAAGTCCCAAATGTGAATGCTTTCCCATATTAGCGAGTGTGCTTTGATTTTTTAATATATGCTTTATGATCTGAACTGTTTATTTCCAAGCTAATAAAAAGGAACAAAGCTGTACATGACAGAAAGCAGAAATAATTATTCAAACTAAAACGCGGTGCCTGTCATCTCTGCTTCTATGGGAAGTCAGCCCACGGGATGCAAACCTTCTCAATACCTGACAGCAGGGCTCATGCTGATAAACATAATGGTTTTTATGGCAAGCCGAGTCCTTGGCATGAAATGGATTAGAAATTATCTAGGCTCCATTGAGGTGAGCATCGCAACAGGTTTCTGCATTGTTGGATGGAGATAAACTGCTGAAAACTCTCGTCACAGTATTCTGATCCGTAAAGTTGCTAATCATGTTGTTTGGGAACGCAATGCGTTTCTCCTGTACCTGTGCAAAGCTGCAAATTAGTTACAAAGAAAATATTATTCTCATGGAGGAAAAAATATTGTTTTTTACTTTCAATAAGGAAGATTTTAAAATATGTTCTGGAGCTGAAAATGTAATATATTAAGAGGAAATACATTTAGCCTGCTGTACTCACTCTGCTCATCTAATGCTGGCTAAAATAAATATTCACAGAATTTCCTAATAAATAACTTGGCATGTAATTATGTATGGGCCAGACTATTGAACCATGTTTGCCCTCATAAACCCTTCTTTTTCCCAATGCATTTTGACTTCACACTGCTGGTGCAACAGAAACAAACTAATGTATGCATAATGGAAACAGGCCAGATAATAGATGTTCTTTTTAATCGGTTGGAGAATGCAGCTGATATGGTTCATAACATCTAATCTGTTCAGAATTAGTTTGATTCTGCTTCTGGCTGGGTATGGATAACAGAGCACTCTTATATGCTTATGTACTGAATGGCTTAGGATGACATGTAATTGATACTGGTGCTTAAATAATGTGAGCTTTCATGTCCCTGTCAAGTGCCCTAAAGTAGCTTCAACCCAATTGCTAGGTTTCCTGCTTTTTATCTTTTTTATAGTCTTACTCAGTCCTTCTCTCTAATAAGTCAGTATAAGGGGAAAAATGGAAGAAAATGGAAGAAAGCATAAAGATCTGCCTATTGGGGTAGGCATAAGTGGGCCCTCTTGCTTCTAACCATTTGGCCTATTTCATAGTCATTCCCTATTCCTAAAGTTTTATGGTGGGCCCCTGGCAATCCGGTCTGACACTGGTAACCAATGTGTATTTACCTTCTAAATGCTAAATCTGTTTAATAAAGCTACTGTACATTAGAAAAATGTCAGTATTGGAGTCAGAAATAGGGATGGGCGAATTTGACCCATTTCGTTTTGCCAAAAATTCGCCGCCAGCGAAATGTCGCAGACGGGCATTAAAGTCTATGGGTGTCAAAAAAATGCGCGGCGAAATTGTTTTGACACTTGTCTCTTTTTTTTGACGCACGCCGCCATACAAGTCTATGGGCGTCATTTTTTCGGCAAAACAAGGCGAAAAACTTTGCCCATCTCTAGTCAGAAACACTAATGTTTATTTGTAACACGCAAAGTTAAGCAGACATTATAAGTTATTTGTGACTTATATTTTCATTTTCTAATGCCTAGCAAAGAATAGCAGTGGGGTAATGGTAGATTTATTTCAGAGCCTTAATCCAGGAAAAGTATTGTATAACATTGCATCCTATAAAATACAAACTGAACATTGTGGATTGAGGAGAGCAGTATTAGTGCTGTGGAGGCTGCATGTGATCCGCAGATGGAGGGGCACATGGGTAGACTCAGGAACAGCACATGCCGAGGAAGTGTTTCAGCAGTGACTGGAGACCTGAGAGGGTATAAAAGGAGTTACAGGTACCTGGGGAAGTGACTATCTGTCTGGACCAGGTAGCAGGACTGTAGCAATTAGTGTTGCCACCCGGCCGGTAAAACACCAGCCAAGGCTGGAGCCGGTATTACAAATTTACCGGCAAATTTGTAAATTTTACCCCAAGTCTCCATATTATCAATGCATCATTAACCCTTGCTGTCCTAGGAGTTAAAGGTTTCTTCTAGTTTTTTTTGTTTTAAGGGTTTGGTAGCATTCACAAATTATTGTTAGGGGGCCCTAGGGTTTTTAATTACGTTCTGGGGGGTGCTGTGTTATCCACAGGGGAGGAGGCATATGGATTTAAGGGTAGGTCTTAAAGGAACTGTTCAATTAAAAAATAAAAACAGGGAAAATAGGCTGTGCAAAATAAAAATGTTTCTAATATAGTTAGCCAAATTGTATTGTATAAAGGCTGGAGTGAGTGGATGTCTAACGTAAAAGCCAGAACACAACTTCCTGCTTTTCAGATCTCTAACTCTGAGTTAGTCAGTGACTATAAGGTGTGCCACATGGGACATAATTGTTGAGTCATTTTGAAATTGATCCTTAGCATGCAGCTCAGATTCAAAAGCAACAGTTATGACCCATGTGGCTCCCATCAAGTTACTAGTCTGGTAACCAATCAGTGGAAACCAAGAGATCTGCAAAGCAGGAAGTAGTGTTCTGGCTATTATGTTACACATCCAGTCACTCCAGCCTTTATACATTACATTTTTGCCTAACTAACTATATTAGATTTTTTTTTATTTTGTACAGCCTCTCTTTGCCCAGTTTTTATTTTTACACTGAACAATTCATTTAATATGACAACTTTTTCACATACTGTATGAGTGATACGTGATATCCTTGCAGTGAGCACCAATCATTTGGTCTTTTGGTGTGCAACCACCATTAATGTGGACATGGTCTTGTGGTAACTGGGGTGTTGATTAAAGTGGTTGTGGTTTAAAAACAGGGAATGGTCATCACTGGCTTCCGTTATTGACCCTCCACCATGTAGGCCAGAAAATGTCCAGCCCTCTTTACCACAGAAGTTGAACAGCACTGCTGCAGGTTATTATATACCGTATCTATTAGTGAAATTGATAAGTCTAATGCAGTTCATTAAGATATTTAAGAGCTGGTCTGCATGGTAATTTAGTACATTAAGGTAAGCAATCAGCTCCCATTTGCCCTTGACTCCTACTCAAAACTACTGATATCTCTTCCTATACAATATATGCTTATTTTTATCTCATATATCCTTAAATGTCCACATTTTTCATCATAAATAGGTGACTGATGATCCTTGACAAATTTAAAGGAACTAAAAATGAAAGTGTTTTAAAGTAATGAAAACATCATGTACTGTTGCCCTGCACTGGTAAAATGGCTCTGTTTGCTTCAGAAACACTACTATAGTTCATAGAAACAAGCTGCCAGAAATAAAAAAAAAGTGAAAAATGGCACAGTTTAAATAGTGGATAGCAGATAATACCATTATGTTCTACAGAGCTTATCTGCTATCTGCATTTGAACCTGAGCCTTTTCTCCTTTGAATGGCTGCCCCCATTGCTACTCCGCAGCTTATTTCACTGTAGTTGTACCAGTGCAGGGCAACACTGCATTTAATTTGTATTACTTTAAAACACTTTCATTTTTTTATGTTATTGTTCCTTTAAATCCTAAAGCAGACACAAACGAGATCGATAGTAATACCTTCAATGTAAAATCTAGTCAAGCACTACATAGTCATAGTCATATTTGCTGTAAAACAAATCCAGTAATCTGGGACAAAGTTTCCAAACTGCATGTTCCCTGATCTTTAATGCATATGCATTGGTAATAGAAGGGGACTCAGAGATAATTAAAAACATAAGTAAGTTTTGCTTACTTCTGTCTCAAGTAAATTACTTTTAAAGTGTTGCTGCATCTTCAAAGTGTACATTTTTCTTTAATTTAACTCTACAGAACTGGGGAATAATAACTACATAACTAAAAAAGTTATTAGGGTGGCCAGATCATGTTTAATTGGGCAGGTTATAAAATGCAGTTTTGATTGCTTATTGATTGTATTTAAAATATTCTGATTCTTATTCAGCCATGCTGTATTTGTCTTTGATATGTGCCCACTAGTTTGTCAAAGAACAGGTAACATTGGGTGTTGAACTTTGCAACAGAAGCTTTTGTGAAATAGAATAGTTATTTGAAATGCATTGCAAGAGTCACATGTAGTGTTGCATGTGCACAGTTTTTTTACCTTTAAATAGACAATGGACTAATCAGAGATGCAGAAGGCCATATACCGTTACACTTTCCTTTTCCATTCATGGAAACCACACACTTCTCTCCTAATCAGAAAAGGAGTCTTTAATAGCTTGGAATAACACAGGCTGATTAGCTAATTCAAAGGCTAATTAGCAGCTTGTGTTCAGCTCAACATCTTACCCAAAAACAAGAGAGCTGATACTGGCTGGATAAATACTGGCATTTGTTGCTGCTTCTGATATCTCTATAGTTTCTTAAGTAACCATTTAAATGATGGGATTTTTTACTCAGTGAAAAAATACACAATCATTGCATAATTCTCCTACTTTTATAATGTCCTACATATCAGATGCAAGTGTAGATTATCTGTTATTAAGTAGATAAAGCTTAAATAAAGTATTATAATTTCATATAGTGGTTTTATTTGCTCTGCTGTTCTTTTTTCTTTTTATCTCATTAAGTCAGTGATTAGCAGGCACTTCCTCCTGACAAATTTGCACAATTTTCCAAATTGGTCTCAGAATTCACACATACTCATAGTCTGGCTATATTTGGAGAAAGTAAGGGTCAAAAGCAGTGCCTTTGTTTCCTGTATCTTGTCTCTGCTATTGATTGAGAGAATCAAGACATGCCAACACTACCTTTATCTGATCTCACACACTCCTGGACCGTGGGGGGATGCAAGCTCACATGCCAAGGTATTGCCCAACGTTTTTTTTGTGCTTGCTCAGTAATGTTCCTTAGGACGACACTAAAAACCAACAATTGACTTGCTTAGTTATTTGTTAGTGCTTGTTGACTCTGATAGATAAATGGCTAATCTTCTGACCAGTTTAGGTGAAGTAAGTGCAAGCTCTGTTTTAGTTATTTTAGGAGTGAACTACAGAATCAGGAGTTATTTTGTGAGCAGCCAGAGGCTCCGACGAGGAGACCAGGAAGGTTAGTACCCTATGGTGACAACACCATCAGGTTAGGGACTCAAGCGGTTAGGCTCAGGGATAGAGAGATCCTTGGAGCATGGGAACACTGTGAGATTCTCCTTCAATGGGGATTGGACACCAAATGTAGACCATACTACCTCTGGGCTGCTGGGAACACTAAACCTGAGAGTTCTAAGTATAAAAAGGAAAGTTTGTGGGAGCACATGGCTTAATAAAAATGTACTGAAATACAATGGAAGTGCTACTGATCTGGCCAAATTAACTACAGACATAGAAAAAAAGAAGAAAAATTGATCAATTCACATTCCCTGGCCACCTGTCATATCAGTAATCTATGCAGATGCATGTATTTACAAAAGTTTTTTTAGTTACAAAATTATGATCATAAGATTGATAAGCCACCATACCACGTCAAGGTATAACCCATATGGCGGTCCCTAACTATCTCTGGTCATAATTTCAAATGCTAAAGCCTCCCGGCATAAGAGCATTACCTGAAATAAAGGTCTCCCGACCTGGGCATTGGTTTCAGTCATAGTCCTTCCCCACAATTAGCTTTCAAAGGGGAGAGACACCAGCATTGGTTCCATGACATTAATCCTCTCCCTCTTGTTGTAAGTATATACTGGATGCAGATTTGTTGGAAGTCATTGTTAATCATATGTGTGACTACAAACAGCACCCAACTATGAGAGACTGTGAAGAGATACACATGTCTACATGTTATTTAAAGTTACAGTGTCCGTTGTAAAAATAAACCTTTCAACCATATCCCTGTGTGTGATTGTGGATCGGAGGGATGTTTCCCAGGGAGGGGTATTACAGTTGAGTCTGTCCTAACCCTGGGTGGAGGCATGCCATTTTATAGTGTATCAGCTTTCCCATATAACGGAGGCACAGGAATTCTGTGCCACTACATGCAAGAAAATGCATGGGTTCGAGATCTCTTGCAGTAGCAGAAGAGGGCTATCTTGAGAAACTTCTACTGTGCTAAATAATGCAGGCTGAAGGAATTATCTGATTGGATGCAATTGTCCTAGATTTTATGTTGCCATTTGGAATATTACCAAAATGTCATGTACACACAGGCAGTTATTACAAATTTTTTATTCAAAGGCTAATGAATTCTGGCATTTTCCAGCAATATCATATAGACTTACTTGTAGGACTGCTGTTTCTTTACCCGGTTATAGGTAATATACATTTTTATGCCCAACATACTTGGAAATGTTTCCATGTAGATCATGTCAGCAAGCCAGATTTGTTTTGAGGGGTATTCCATGGATATTTCTTTGGTTGAGATATGCAAACATAACACCTGTTATACTTTTGTATTAATGTATGGTGTCTATGCCCAATTATATAAGGAGGAAACCACATAAAATCAAAAGATACTGCTTTAGGTCAATAACAGAAGGAGCATTGTCTCTTCTGGTCTCAGCCTGTATTTTTTTTCAGGCTTAGAGACGTATACCCGCTCCAGTGCCCCATCTCCATTGATCTGAATAAGATCTGCTTCTGTGCAGTCACGTGCAGCAGAGCAGTGGCCAGCCTGAAAATGCCTGCTTTCACATATGTGGGCCAACCTCCACTCCACTGCCTATGACTGCATGCAAGGGGATCTTATTCAAATCAATGGAGATGGGGCACTGAGTGGATAACCTGAAAAACATATGCAGGCTGAGAACAGCAGATCCAATGCTCCACTGCCCTTGGCCCTACTAGTTTGCTGCTTTACTAGATTTTATATTATTAACATAATTAATGAGGTCATATAACAAGCTAATAACCTTTAAATAGGAGCATTCACACTCATAAGCATGCATAAATTCCTGATGTGCATGATAAAATAGTTGTATAAATGCAAAAACACCATATTTACACATTTGCAATATTGAACAAAATGTTGAATTTAAATGCATGGAGTGTGATTTTATAAGCATTTTTCATTTTAAAAGCAGAGAGCTGCATGTAGATACTCTCTCTCTATATATGTGTGTTTGTATATGTGCATGTATTTATTCATGTTTATATATTTTTATTGTTTGTTTGCACGTTTGAGTGTGTATGCATAGGGAACATTTATTACAATAGTACCAACAAAATAAACCAATGCATTTAATATGCTTGCTATGAAAAAATAATTTGCATTGATGATGATGTTTTAGCTTTAACTGAGGTCCTGACAAGGTTCCTCTGCTAAGATTGAAAAGCCAATACTTCCTCTAGCAGTTAATATATCATCCCAAGTCCCATGAGAGCATTGCTTTGTCTCATAGGCATTATATACAGTAAACCAGGAGCATAATTTTCGTTTTCAAACAACCATTTGTCAAAGTAAATTACAGACAGAGAACAGTTGTGTATAGTAGGCAGATAGCGTGTTTTGGTTGACCCAGCCCTGTCAGGGAGAACTGTGGCACAATAAAACATCATTGCATGCCAGCAGCTGCTTCCCTTTTATTCAAATGAAAAACTTGCACCTATGGCAGATGGTGGCACTGTCATGAGAGAATCATTCCAGAACACAGAAGTGAGCATTCACAAATGGTCTCTGCTTGACAGCACAAGTGTCTGGCATATACAGTACATTTATGATTCAATTGAAAGGAAAATAGTTGCCTGTAGGCAAGAGCATTTTGATCTTTTTCCCCTTAACAGCAACCTCTGCGAGTTCCATACCAGTCACAATGCCAAGCTTGATCCTGTCAACCAAAAGAAGTTCAATTTCATTGTTTACTGTGGACTGTCGACTTGCGAGGAATTACAGAGAAGCATCTGCTATCCAATTAGTGAACTATATAATAAATCTGTCCCATGTTTTTTTTTTTAAAAAAAAAAAAAATCCAATTTTCCTAGACTGATTTGTTCACTTAAATATAGGGAAGACTAAATATTTAAAGGGGACCCGTCACCCAAAACAAAATATTCATAATCCTATTTTATCACATCAGTCAAGCAAAATGAACTTTAATTATACTATTATGCTATTATACTTTAAATTATTTGAATCTTGTTTCCTCCAGTCTGGGAATTCATAATTACAGCAAGCAGGCTGGAGGCATTTTGTGGACATTGTTATTAAGACAAGCCTTGCATCAGCTCAGAATCTTGTTTATGCACCAGAATGGGGGACCTGATGTCCATCCCCATGCCCTGGCTACACAATTAAATGGTGAAGAGAACGAGGGAATGTGGGGAGAGCAGTGACATCTAGGAAGTGCTGAATAGAAGTGAAGGTAATTGTCTGCCCCGCCTCTATGCAAAGGACCTAGAGGGGCAGACAATATTTGATTGACAGCTGAGATGTTTAAATGAGATTTCAACAGCTATCAATGCTTTAATACAAAATAGAAATTGGATTTCATGTTTAATTTGGAAAGGACTTTTATTATACAACTTGTGTCTGGTTGACAGGGCCACTTTAATACTTTTTATCACAGGTATAAAGTCTAATTTATGAAGGGGCAGAAGCAAGCACTGGAGTGTTAATAGGTGCAAACTTGCACTACCACTGACCCATGGTGGAGAACAAGAGCTCTCTGTGGACTTGCATCTTTAAAAGGAAAGCTTCCAATGAGCATTCACCCACAGCAGTGATCCCCAACCAGTAGCTCGTGTTGCTCCCCAGCTCTTTGGATGTTGCTCCCAGTGGTCTTAAATCAAGTGCTTATTTTTAAATTCCTGGCTTGGAGGCAAGTTTTGGTTGCATAAAAACCAGATGTACTGCCAAACAGAGCCTCCAGAAGATTGCCAGTCAACATAGGAGCCATCAATAGCCAATCACAGCCCTTATTTCCCTTCACCCAGGAACTTGTTTCATGCTTGTGTTGCTCCCCAACTCTCTTTACATCTGAATGTTGCTCATGGATCAAAAAGGTTGGGGACCCCTGACCTACAGGTTCTTCTTCTATCTCTGGTGAATTGTAAGTTAATAAGAATCGTGTATGTTCGTGCCCATAGGCTGTTTATGTGCCGCCACTACTTGACCTGTTTAATTCTAATAGAATTATTAAGACTAGTAATTACTTACCTCTTCCTTTGGTTTCCCTAACTTTCTGGTTTCATGACTATATTTCTTGGCTTTTCTTGTTCAATTCACATCTTAACAATAAAATGTGAGTATATAGACAGCCTTTACGCACAATTCCATTGGGGTAGTTGTCTTTGTTCATAAAATGTGTTCATCTTTTAAATCACCTTGACAATTAGGATGCTCAGCCAAAATTCCCCTGGCCTCTTTAAGATTAAAACACAATAGGAGGCCTAAAGGAGGTGACAAGTACGATTGAGGCCCAACCAAATAAATATATTACACTATTGCAAGGTAGGGGTGAAAAGTGAGGCTCTTCGCTTAGATTATTTGTTTGTTAAAGCTTCCCACTTGATATGTATGAGGGATTGCCATAGGGTATGGATATATAAATATAAATAATGCAATTTAAAGGGTAGGAATACATTAGTAAACTTAAGCAATCAAAGCTAAAACAAACCTTTTATATACCCACTAAAGCCATTATTAACTTTTTGACGAATTTAACTGGTGTTGATTAACTTTATGGGACCATTGAAACCATTACTTTGGGTAGAAATATACCCTTATACCAGTTTTCTCTGTATAACAATATAATGTATTCCTTTAATTTTTATAAATAATGTTTCTGCAGTTTCTTTTCTTATGTTAAACAGAATAATCTATTCCTACAAAAGTAATTACTCTTTGTACTGTTTAACGGAATAAGATTATGCAGCATAAGGGCAGGAAAGGGTTTTAGGGTTCACTGCATTGGCAGTTTGCGACAAAATTCACTGTAATAACCACACAGACATGGTGACCTAATGTTTTATATCCAGAGTCATCATCGCTTTTATGAACTAATGGCTTCAAGGCTCCAGGAGTTCAGAAATGTTTTACTGAGCCATGTCTCTTCATATTAATCAAAACTGTTTTAAAATAATGCCTTCCAATATCTAAAAGCTTTCACTCAACAATATAGCATTCTTCCTAATAATTTTCATTTAGTCTGTTTATTCCATTTAAATGCCCAGTTGCATTTAGCTGTTCCATAGATAAAAGTCACAACTATCTTGTTGAAATATGTACAGTAGATAGGGGTGACCGCATTTTACATTTACAACTTATAGACAGATGGATTTCCCAATTGGGCCCCACATTTGATAGGATCAGCCCTGGTCTAAAGGATATCATAAGATGTATTATTGGTTACATAAGTAGCATTGTCTATCCATTTGTGAAAAAAACTGCATTAAAACAGCTATTCAGTTGCCAATAATGAAACCTTTCTTGTGTTCTTTAGGCCTTTCTTTCTTTAGCAAAAATTCCTGTAAGCATTGCCTGCATCTACAGTAGCTTCATACTCGATAACTGTGTTCTCAGCTCCCACCTAGGGTTGGGGTCCACTTCACTTCACCTTCGAAATTCAAGGAATCTTTTGCAATGTATAAAGTGTCCCTTCATAAAGTGATGAAGATTATTTAAGGAAGCCACTTCAAGCAGTGGTTCACAAAATGCAGTTCCAATCTCCACTAGGTGGAATCAAAGCACTGTAGGGGGTGTCCAGCCAAACGACTTGTTGAAGTGTGATCTTGGTTGAACATTTATTTGCTGTTCTAGATAGTACATGTCCTACTTCAGATTAAGATTTGGGGTGAACAGCTATTTGACATTGTGGACATTCTTTGAGCTATACTAAGCCACCCTCTCTCTAATCCTTTAATGTGGTATGGGGTGCCCTGACCATATACTGGATCTCAAAGCGGAAGGAGGGTTTAAGCTTAAAATAAAATCTAAAACCACTGTATTAAATTATCAATATTAGAAGTCATGGACACATTATGGACTTTAGGGTTCTATTGGAAATGACAATGCTTTAGTAAAAGTAGAAGTCCATCAAGTTCAACCTCTCCAAAGGATGGCCACTGCATATATATTTGTTTAGTATAGGTTTGTGTTTATACATTTTTATATTGTGAGTGTAAGGAAAAGTCTGTAGAGGTATAGCCTTACACATGGGCCACACTCTTGTACCTTTGACACTATCCTCCCTTTGGTTGTTCACTCAGCAGGGTGCATACAGGGGCACCCTCCACAGTCGGTCACTCTCTTGGACATCTAGCAGTTTGGTTGAGAAAAGGATGGGACATCTCTGTACAGTTGGAGCTCCAGGTCTCACCTTCTGGTCAAGCTCAACAAGGGAAGATGCACATGTCTCTCTGGTTTCCTAGACAGACTCTTTAGATCTGGTTGGGAGTTGCAGCAGAGGATTATTTACAGCCTCTGGTGGCCCACTCAGAAGCTTGAGCACCATAACAGGCTTTCTCTGGGTCCTCCTCTTCTCTCCTCTACCCAGGCACTCCCAGCTAACGTCAGGCACTTGTGCAGCTTCCCAGTAAATCTGATAATTTCCCTGCCTGTAACTGGGCTAGATGATGTCACAAGCAGAGAAAACTAATTCACAGGAGCTGGTTAATATTAAATGAATGCAGGCAAAACCTGTAGGAAGAAATATCTGCTCTCCTACACATGTTTCTGAACTCTTTTCAGGTAATTTATGTTTATCTGAAGGACTGGTGCCCAAATCTGCATTTCTTCCCTAGTTAATGCCCATTTTTATACGATGCAGTACTTTATTTGCTTTAGTAGATGCTGACTGACACTGTCAGTGTAGTCAGTCATGTCTAGAGCAATCTGTTAATTGTGGAAGGCAGCTGCAAGAACATACCACTTCAGTGAATATCAAGGGCAAAGTCAACAACATGTACAATAGCTAACATGACTGGAAAACAAATTTTAGAATCCACGAACATTTTTGGTTTTAATGGCATATTCCTTAATATCATGTGAAAGTGCAAAAAGAAACCATTTTAGAGCTAATACATATAACTCAACATCTATTTTTTTGATGTCCAGACAGGAGGACCAAGCAGCTGCATAGGCCCTACAACTATAAATGGTTTAGTGGGAATCCTGACTGATATACAATATCTGAGTCAGTTTGATATGTGGCCTACTGCCACTTCTTAGAATCTATAAAAGGTGCAGCTTTTGTACATTATTTTAAGCAAAATGTTATAGATTAGTATTCCAGCTCCCTTTGATGTACTATTTAAATTATTTTATACTCAAGGGAACACTTTAGGAAAAGAAGAAAACAATTTATTTGAAAATACAAAATCCATAATGTTGTTTATTAAAATCCTCCACATCCTGCAAACGCTTGTCAGGGAGTACTGAAGGTATGTCAACAACACCTGGAGGGCTGTAGTTCGCCCAACCTCTAGTAAATATGTTTATAAGCAACAATCCCAAAAATGTGTTGACAGTAATCGAATCTGGCACTTGGAAAACTGGAACAATTTCAACCACTATAAAATTTGCATGTTGGTATTTCAGTGGCAATTTATCATTTCTCAGAGTATCAGTTAAAATGATAGATAGTCTATTGTCTTCGTAATATAATAGTTAGATATTCCTTTTTTGGCTTTTCTTCTACATCTCATAAAGTCATGATTTTCCAGAGACAGGGGGCAGGATACTTTGCCTTTGTCTTCTGAAGCACCTTGGGGAAACAAGGCTCTTGTTAGACAGATAAGGGGTGTCAGGTGCTGTGGTTGGAAAGTAAAAGAAAGAAGAGATTATACAGTTGTTCAATAGAACACTGTCTCCTGCTTCTGTGTGGTTATCATTAGCTGCTGCATAGCTGTGATAACACTGCTCCTCCCCTAGCTGCAGTCAGCTATTAGTACTGGGAATATCTAAAATAGATATACGATACATTGTCATTTGCATTTACAGCCAACAGACTTATGAACAAGCACATGAACTGAATCAAGTTAGTAAACAGCGCCATGTGTCAAACAGCAAAATGTATAAATTTAAAGTACTGATAAGTAAGCTCTTTGGAGATGTCCAATCAGGAGTAACTACCCCAGGCCCCCACAGGCCCCCACATAATGGAGCCAAAAGGACAGCAGAAGGTAGGAAGAGTGTGGGAAAGTCCAAAAACATACCACATATGAATTCTACTATACACTCCTGACAACAGCACGTAAATGCGAGTTCAATAGAGAAGGGACTGTGAACACGAGAAGGCAAATATAATCAGTATATTCGTTATGCTCTTTTTCCAGTTGTGACTGGTAAAATACTCCTTCAGGGCTGTGACTAATCAGTGCTATAGTTATGTCTATTATAGACCAAGACCAAGTATCACAAGAGAAATATTGTGACCCTGACACTGTGGATATTAAGGATGGCATGCTGGATTCAAGCTTAGCGTACACTTAAGCATACTTTTTTAGCTTTTGGAGAGCACTGCCTTTTGGGGGTAGCTTATCTTTGACCTGCAACAGGCATTGCTATCTCAACTAAGAAACAGCAGCTTCCTAGCATTACAGAGAACAACTAATGGACAGTACAGCTCAATGCTTTCTGTAATTTTTATTAAAAGGCTAGTTCAACTTAAAGTTATCTTAGTATGTTGTTAAACAATAACAAACATTAAAGTACATTAGGTATAGTGCCCACTACACCACAACAAGGGGTGAGTAGAGAGAGAGAGAGAGAAATAAGAGAAAAAAGGACTAGTAACCACAGGCGTATCTGGGAGTATGCAAAAAAAAGGGGGGTTGCAAGAACACCCCAAAGCTAATTAAAAAATATATTTAAATACAATGGAAGTGCAACTGAAAAAAGAAGGGGAATTGATCAATTATTGAAGGTTGGCACCTCCCTAACTGTTTACCTCCAGGCATAGTATTCAGAGGGTGGGAACATGTAAATCTATTTCCTGGCCCCTAATTGCTCAAAAAGAACATTTAAAAGTCTAAAAATAGCAAAGTGCATTGTATAAACCATTTGTGAGGACTGCGCTTATAAGCATGTGGCAGTCAGACTGCAATGTGTGGGAGAGAACCAGTAATTGTGCAAATCAACATAGTCCCATAGGCAGTACTCAAATGCATGAGTAGACCAACAGGCAAAAGTACCAAGACCATGAATTAAATTGACTTCTTCACCAGAAAATCTGCTCTCAAATCTTTCTCTGGGCCTACTACCACTTAGTACTTTACCTTGGCACTTTAAGCTCAGTCCCTAGTCCATGATGAAAGACCAAAAATAGTCCAAAAATGAAAGACCATTTATGTGTTTTAGTGACAACTGAGGGACTATGTGGATTTTTCTTTTCTCTTTTACAACCATTGACACTGAATAAGTGTATATTGCAAAGATGCTTAGATATATATTGTCTTTTCCTTCAGAACAAGACCAACTAAATAAACATGTATTTAAGGTAAACTTTAATGGGCTTGTATGTTTTTGGGAGTACAGCAGAAAAATATTGCATGTATGCCCCATTTGAATCCCCAGAACTGCAAGAAAGAAATGCCTATTACCGAGCCACTGTTTTACCTATCAAAGTCATTATGAATTTATATAATGCCCATATGATTTGCCTTTAGTTATGGTCAAAGTACCCCACAACTTTGTCATGTCTCTTCTCCATTGCCCTGGATATCATCTTCTAAAACACTGCTTTAAAGACCATTTTAATTTATAGATTTTAATTATAACATTCAATATTGTAACTGCATGTGCTTTATTGTTTTTCTTAGAAGTTCACCTTCTGGGAACAAAAGGACCAGGTTAGCCAGATAACTACAGTTCTACTGATCATTCCTGGTATGCAAGGCAGAGGGCACAAGGTCTGATTTTTTTTGAAGTACAGTAGCAAGCGAAGCAGGAAACTTCAAATTGTTTATAATGTTATCCCAGCATGATTATCTTGTCAATGCAGAATAAAAAGAAATTAGGCAATAGCATATTATTAATAGCATTTGACACCTGGTACTTAGTACCTCAGTGCAAAGTATTTCCACATATAATTGTTTTTATCTTCTTTAACGGTAAATCAGTATAGCTTAATCACCTAGTTTATACTGTATGTAATTAAAAGTAAGAGAAGGTAAAACTGTCCGTTAGAAGAACAATAATTTTGCCTTGGAGCCATATTGACATTTAGGAATATACTAACAAGGTTCCTGAAGCTATTTACAGTATCTGAGAATTATAGGACATAAACCAATTCTTTATGGGTTTTTTTATGAAATTGCAGCTTCCCCATCTATAATTCCAAACATTCCAAATCAAATCAAAACCTAAACTATGAAGGGAGAAAAAAATCGGAGAATCTTAAACAAAGACGTGGTGGTATACACATTTAATTGTTAATAAACATAGTCCCAGAAGAGAAATAAATAGGAGATTAATTCCATTTTAATGTTTGTTTTCTTTATAATCATATTGACTACTAAGTTAAGGGACCCACAAGGCTTTAAACTTAATGGGATTAGTCATCTTAAAATTTTCATTAGGAATGGCTCAAGGGTTTGATATTTTAAGGTCTGAGCATTTTAAGAGCATCTTATTTGAAATCAAGATAACGATAAACATCGTAAAATCTCTGCTGTAAATTCTTTATTTTATTAAACAATAATGAGTTACACAGAACTGTTCAGCCAACAATCCATTGCAATGATTCAGATTTCTAAAGGTTTCTTTTCAATACAGCTGTAAAATTGGGCATAGTTATGATACTGATGGATGAGCTTTGGCTAGATGAGAAAATAATATATTCCTCCAGCTCTGAACACTGTATGTACCTTTTTTGAGATCACTATTGACCGCATTTTTAAGTACTAGCTTGTAGAACAGCTTCAAATTTAATATATATCATTTATATTATTATATTATTATTATTTTCTATATAACGGATCTTTCCATAATTTGGATTTGAATAGCTTAAAGGAGAATGAAAGCTCCAAGACAGTTTAAAGCCAACAGATTAGCCACAAAAGTGCATGCTAGAACGCTATATTTATTCTGCAGAATGCTTTACCATACCTGAGAAAACAGCTCTAGACACGTCTCTGTTTGTTTAGGATAGAAGCTGCCAAATAAACTTGGTGTGACATCACTTCCTGCCTGAGTCTCTCCCTGCTCACTTACAGCTCTGAGCTCAGATTACAGCAGGGATGGGAGGAGGGAGAGGGAAAGGAGCAAACTGAGCATGCTCAAGCCCTGCCCTGGAGGTTTATGCTGAAGACAGGAAGTCTGATACAGAAGCCCATGTATACACAATAAAAGGAAAGAAATGCTGTATTTCTTTTGACAGAGGACTCATTACTTTGAGGGTTTACTGCTGTATTTATATAGATCTTTCTGATATAGCTTACTTATTTTTAGTCTTTCCTTCTCCTTTAAGGCTTGTAGAAAATCATGTAAACCTTAAATAAACCCAACAGTCTCTTTAGATCAATATCAAATGGACAACCATTCCCTCAACTATTTACTGCATACACCCTTACACAACATTCCAACACAGATAAAAAATAACCCATTATTCCTAGATACATATAAAGCATGGCACTCAGAAAAAAACAAAATATCTCACCATACATCTCCACCTACTTATCATGGATAGACAAGAAAAACTTCCCACCAGGTATACAAAATCCTATTCTCTACCACTGGAGTGTAAATGGTTTACATAACATACATGACTTATTAGACAATAAATATTCAGTACTCTCTTTAAATAAACTAACAGATAAATTTCCATGTATAAATACCCATATATACCTAAGTCTGCAAATCATCCACTTTGCAAATGCTATAATAAGACTCCTAACAAATAACGACAAAAATAACGTATTCAACCAACTCTGGAAAAACAAAAATAAGAAACTCACAACCTCACACATTTACCAAAACATTAAACCATTAATAGACATAGATAATGAAGATAAACCCAACTTTAATTGGACTATGAAAATGCCCAATATCACAGAATCAGACATTCTAAAACAACATACTAAAATTTTGACATTACTTCCGGCAAGCAGATATCAAGAAATGTCACTGCAGATTCTCCATAACTCTTATCTTACCCCAATTAGAAGATTCAAGATGGGTAACCTCTCCTCAGATAAATGCTTGAAATGCCGCACTCCTAAAGCCAACCTAATACATACCATATGGTCATGTCCCTTAATGCAACCCTTTTGGAAGGAGGTCATTTCATACGGTGCACAGATGATAGGGAAACCCCTCCAAACACACATGGAATGGGCTTTATTCAGAAACACTACCTCGTTCACGCAAATTACAAAAAACGAAAAACACCTAATGGGGAGACTGACAGCAGCAGCCAGGAAAACTATTCTACAACAGTGGCTACACACTGACCCCCCCACCAGTGACATTGGTGAAACAAAAACTACACCATATTTTCCATATGGACTGGCTAGAAACCATAACCAGAAAAGAACATAGTACATATGAAATTTTTTAACATTTGGTCAACCTACATAACACCCCACAATTAATCAAATATCTCACAATTATACCTTTAGACATACATCATGGTATGATATGGAATCTTTGAAAGATCACCCTTTGATCATGGAATCATCCCAATATCTAGCAACACTGCAACAAGAACAGTTGCACCCTGATACTGCGCCTCCCAGAAGTCACCAGATTAATAGATTGCTGACCTCCGACTTAAACCACTCCCCATAGGACCTGCTTCTTTTGCTATTCACCATAACTGAGCTGAATGTTTTAAGAGTTGTTGAAATGTTTTATATTTGATGTCATAATCACTATATTCTCTGCTTTATGAAAACATGTACAAATGTATCATGTGATTTTACTTTATCATTTACAATAAAAACAGGTTATAAAAAAAATAAATAAATAAATAAACCGAACAGGCTGGTTTTGTTTCCAATAAGGATGAGTTATATTTTATTTAGGATCAAGTACAAGCTACTGTTTTATTAATACAGAGAAAAAGGACATCATTTTTAAAAATGTAGATTATTTGGAAAAATTGAGTCTATGGCAGACAGTCTTTGTGTAATTCAGAGCTTTTTGGATAACGTGGATAACTGATCCCATACCTGTACTTTATTTAAAGAGGCCTGCTCTCGTTTATTTAGTTTATTGTTTCCCATTTTATTTTCAATAAAATATAACTGTTTCCTTTCTTTTGCATTATTAGATTTTAGGGAATCAAAAGCAAAACTGTAAATTCCACAGATTTCCCACAAGAGTTTTAAGCTGGATGGAAGTTTGAGTCAGACTGGTCTGTCATTGGGACAATTTTATGGGGACAAAACAAGAACAAGAAGGATGCACCCAGGAACTCAAATGGTCATGTATTGTCCTTCATATTTAAAGTTCTAAGATGTCACTGATGCATTCAGGGCCGGATTTACATAGTAGATGCCCCGAGGCCCACTGCCGTTTGTCACCTCTGTCCCCTCCCCTTTATTCGTGCAAATCTTAATCATCTGGACTGGAGCAATGGGGATTGGTGCATGGGAAATTTAAAAAATTATTGTATCTCCAGCACATCCCCAGTGTTCTTGAACCAATTTGGGTGTGGTTGGGCAGCATGCCACCCCCCTAAAATCCTGCCGCCCTAGGCCCAGGCCTAGGTGGCCTTTCCACAAATCCTGGCCTGGTTGCATTCCAGTGAAATCATTTGTTTCAGCTCTATGATGTGCAGTAGTGCAGTGTAGTGGGTAGATGTTGTGGATTGTAAATCAACAGTAGCTGAAGGGTGCAGCTTGGGCCTCCCTGATGTATAACATTACAAACAAAACTCCATCTATTACAACTACTATCCAAAAGTTGAGTCGGTTCCAGAAAAAAGGCATGTTGGTGGCCACAAACGTTTCCCTGTTAGCTCTCTGTAAAGAAATGTTGATTTGGAGGGTCCTGCAGGGAGGGGAGGTTGAATCTGGTTATGTGAATACAAGTGTAAATACTAGATTATGTTTTCCATTTTAAACAACAGAAAAATTATTTTCTTAGTGTCAACTGTTATGACACTTTACATTTATGTCAGAAAAATCAAGTAAACTACATAAATATTCAAAAGAATCTATCCAGTCACAGCAGGCAGAGGCAGTGGTAAACTGGCTTACACAGGCTACCTCATCTGCTGCAGGCACAAGTGAGTGGCAGGATGTCACCTGCCAGTTCAGTGCTAGGGTCACCCATCACCCTTATTATATGATATTATATGATTCTGAGGTGGATTTTAGCCCAGACACCCAGGATCCTTTTTCAGAGCAGACAGGTATGAAGAGTGCATTCCTGTCTCATGAGGAGGAGGCACAGCCCACCACATTAGCAGCAGGGAATGTTAGGCAGAGTTCCCAAAGGCAGGACAGCAGGCTGCTGGTGTTGGGGCAAACGCCAGCGTGCTGGATGTGGGTGTGGATGCCACGTACGATACAGTGTCTGGTCTGGGGGAGGATTTTGAGGATGATAGGGACACCCCTGGGTGTCAGCTTAGACGTAAGGCACCTATCTCCCCCAGTGTAGAGGTCAATGCCTGCTTGGCAAAGCTTCTGGCAGTGCAGCTACTGCCCTATAAGCTAGTTGAAGCATCCCCCTTCCAACAGCGGATGGCTTGTGCTGTCCCTATCTGGCGGTTCCCCAGCTGCTATTATATTGCCAGGAAGGCGGTCCCTGCCCTCCACCAGCAGATGGGGAAGAATGTGTCCCTGTTGCCAGATCATGCTGTCGGCAGCAGGGTGCACAGTACCACAGACATATGGACCAGGCAGGGGCGGTAAATATCCTATACTGCACACTGATGAGTGCTGGGAGGGTGTGAGCAGGAGCATTCCCCTCAGGCTACAGGTGCCTCTCCATGGGGTATATGGCAAACCCCACATGGCCACATTCTACTCTATTTCCTTCTCATCTGTTATAGATGAGCCACCCCTGTAGCGTCCCAGCAGCTACACTTCAATGCA
This sequence comes from Xenopus petersii, assembly GCA_038501925.1. Lineage (NCBI taxonomy): Eukaryota > Metazoa > Chordata > Amphibia > Anura > Pipidae > Xenopus > Xenopus petersii. Next base: position 62,400,403 of record CM076680.1, read on the forward strand.
GTACCAACACTATTAGGCTGTGCTGCAACGCCTCTGCCTAGGGAAGAGCTGTCATATTGCATCTGAACTCCTGGCTGCTTTTTCAGACTCAGGTCCAGCAGCAGTTCACTCCCCGCCAACTCCAAGCAGGTAATGTCATATGCGCAGATGGGCACAACCTACTGGCCGCCCTCCACCAACGCCGACTTCCTTTGCATATGTCCTCAACCTTGTGGTGCAGCACTTCCTGAAGAGCTACCCAGGGTTGGGTGATGTGCTATAGAAGGCAGGTAGAGCACCGGCTGATCTGTGACCTGCCAATGCACTGGAATTTGACACTGCACATGGTGGAGTGCCTTTTAGAGCAGCACTGGGCAGTCAGCAATTACCTGCTGGAGCACAGTGCCATAGGTACTCAAGGGCACATTTGGTTACTTCAGTGCAGAGCAGTGGCAGCAGATGCACTTTGAACAGGCCAATGCGTGTGTCAGTGATGTCATACCCCTGGTTTTCCTTAAAGAAATAGATACACACCTGAAAGTGAAGGCCAAGAGTAAAGTCTTTAAGGCAGCCAGAGCTTCCAAACTTTTCCTTCCCATTTGGCAGTCAAAGAAAGGATTTTCCTTCAGCTAAATGATTTTTAATGAAATAAGGCCACAATCATTATTCTTACACATAAGTTCAAGGCCCCTAGATATTTAAACTATTATTTATGTACTATGTATTCACCCTTTTAGAATATGTTTTTAGTAATTGTATAATTGTCATACGGTCATGGGAAAAAGCCATTTGCTCAGATGAGAAAGCAAATGCTGAAAGACCCTTTCGGTAATTAATATCAAAGGCCACTGTTCCTGTATATTAGAGATCAGAGTAATGAACAAGTTTAAAAAATACCACCCTGAACACCTAAATTCATATTCTTGACCACCATTTATTTGCAACTAAGGGGTAAAAGACAGACATGCAAATTACATTATATCTGGGTCTGCGCATCAGTTTGTGAACTGGAAATCATTTTGTACATGTACAAGGACACTAGTTTCTATTTGCCAATTCTAAGGAAGGGGTAGAACAGTTTTGTATTGGGGTAATTATGATCCAATGTTGATTTATGTCCTGTTCCTCTAAATGGTGACATGAAAAAGAGAGTTCAAAATTTTTATCACTCTAATGACATGGGGTAAGTTGACATTTCTATTTTTGAAATAGGATTGATTGTGTAGAATAACTAGTGCATAAAGGGAACTGAATCTTAAATCCTAATAAATAATTGTGTTTGTTCCCATTCATGATTTATGAAAAATCTGACAATGTTAGCATTCAGACCATTAATTGAACACTCTGAACAAATAGAAATAATAAATGAATAGATGTTTATCTGTTTGTCATATCCCAGTTATAGACACATTATTTTTTAGTTGCTGGTCTTTGTCAGATGATACAGATGCATGCTAAAAGGCTCATTAGCAATGCAATTCTCTCTCTACTTATGGCAGAAATGATGCAACTCCCCATCCCCCTTCCCCTGCCCAAAAGTATATCCAACACCTTGATAAAATATTCAGCCTACATTGCACAAGAGCAGATACCATGAATACATATACAAAGATTAAAATGGCAATGTGGCAAAAACACCATTAATCTTTCTTTCTATGCAAAGTACTACCAAATGGTCAGTTGTATTGCTGTCCGAATGCATTTAAATCATTATCTATCTATCAGATTGTGAAAAAGCATGATTGTACAGACCAGTCCTCTGAATAATGTCTATATTGTATGCTGAAGCTTGTTGCAATAAAATCTAAAGCGCAGGTTTGTGTCAAGTGTCCATTGTCTCCTCTCAGCTGTGTAAACACAGAACATTACTAAATAAATTGCATATTACCGACCCTCTTCGCTTGATAGCAAAGAGTACAATCTGTGGGATTTGCATAAAAGCCAAGTCATAATTGGACACAAGAGTGTGATTTGCCTTCACATCACCATATTTAAATGCATTTTGTTGGCAAATATGACATTTATAGCCTGATGTATAGAACTGATGCACTTTGTATATAGTAATTAATTCAAACCTCTTGCTAGCAGCATCAATTTTGAAGGATAAAAAATTCACCTTTGCAACGCTGCTTTTCCCCTGTATGTGCACTGTGCCACTTTATATCTGTAATTATGCAAATGATTTAGCAGCCAGGCCAATCATGAACTAAGTATGAGGTCTCATCTGTGATGTCACCCAGAAAAGTTAATTAATGCTTTCTGCCAGGTTTATTCCACTGAGCATTAAATGTACATCTTTTGAATGTATTTTAAATATTGTACTGGCATTCTTGTTTAGTATATGCCCAGATATTTATGACAGCTAAACTACTATGGTGCCATTTCTCATAACTATATTGTCTTATATTTTATATTATTCAAATGCATGATCGAAGATCTCAAGATGATGGCACACTCGCCATTTTGATCACCGCTACATGTGAAGGCAATCAAAACACTGCTGCCATTCTTTCTGGATTGTTTTCCACTCATTTTAAGCATTGCTGGGCAGCTATTGGTGACTAGGGGCAATTATTTGTAATCCAGACACCGGATATGCCACCATAACAGCATTGACATAAAACAAATTACAAAATGCATTCATTTTTAAAGAAATGTTGGGTTACAGACACAATATTTTATTTTACAATTCTAGCTGAAATTTTGGCAAAAGTGTTTCTTAAAAAAACAGTTTACAGTTTATTTGCTAGAACTGCAGACTCAACCCACTCTTCTGTCACATAGTTGCAACTATCAACTTTCACCTGGGCAGTAACTCATAGCAACCAATTAATGATTTGTTTTTTTAATGATTATTTTTTTTCACCCAGCTGCAGGTAGAACAATAAAAGCAAACATCAATTTACAGTCTTTGTAATTGACCCATACTTGATGACTTGAATGCAAGCAAGATAGCAGATACCACCAGCAGTAGTACTCACTTACTCAACAGTTTAGTTCAGTCCTAGAGTACAGAGGTGCTTATCTTAGGATCTAGCTGTCCTTAAACCTTGGAGTCCTCATGCCTGGGGAACTAAATCCTTTCTGCTCTCTTCAGTGGAGGCCATGGCTGCTTCTCTGATTACAATAACCTAGTCCTATATATTAGTGCTAGAGTGAGCTTTTACAGGAGCTGGCCCTCAATTAGCTAATCATACCTTACAGATAATCATCTCCTCCTCAGACCTCCTGCATCCAGCTTTTCAGCACAATCCACCCCATCCAGCAATAGCAGTCCAAAGAGGCAGAAATAATTTTATAGACTTTGGTTGCTCCCAGTGGCCTCAAAACATGTGCTTATTTTTGAAATCCTGGTTTGGAGGCAACTTTTGGTTGCATAAACACAGGTGCACTGCAAAACTGAGCCTCCTGTAGGCTGTCAATTCACATAGGGGCTACCAAATAGCCAATCACATTACTTATTTTGCACCACCAGGGTACATTTTTCATACTTGAGTTTCTCCCCAACTCTTTTTACATCTGAATGTAAAAAGGTTAGAGACCCCTGGACTAGGTTATACAAATTGACATCCCAGGCCAATGAGAGAATCCTAAATTTCCCAAGGATTACCTTTAACCGGAAACTTTCCGAGAAAACCAGCTCTCAGCTGGATCTGTTAGTGCCCAAAACCCTCTTCATCCCTTACTAAGGAATACTGCAAAGTTTTCTTAGAAAATTTGCTAATCTAATGGCAAGTTCACGAGGAAGATTTGCTGTATTTCTCTTGTTTTTTTCAGCTGTATATCTATTTACCAAAAATTCTTTGACAATTTTACCCTTTTCAATTGAAAATTTTGTGGAATCATTGTAATTTTAATTGCAAACTTTGTGATTCAGTCTTTATTTTTTTCTACATTTGGAGACTAAAAAATTCTGTGCATCTTTCAGTCACAGTTTTTTGGGGCCAGACTTCCACGGTTTATGGTTTTTATCATAAATTACCTCTCTGTTAGTCAGCTCTGCTCTGCAGTCCTTATAGCTGTGTTTTCCATTCTGTAGCAAGCTGGATCTGCATGGCTATTTCTATTTAATTTGCTAATTTTTAATTGTGTATCAGAGTGGGACTCAGCACAGGAATTGGCACTAAAATGCTGTTTTGATGTTATCTGTAATACACAAATGGGGAAGAAGGAAAGGGAATCCAGAAGTGTTTCTCAAATGCAAACAGAAGCAGGCCCGGATTTGTGGAAAGGCCACCAAGGCTTGGACCTAGGGCAGCAGGATTTTAGGGGGTGGCATGCTGCCCAACCACACTCACATTGGTTCAAAAACGGAGATACAATAGTTTTTAAATGTACTGTGCTCCAATCCCCATTGCTCTGGTCCCCATTATGAAAATTTGAGCGAATAAAAGGGAGGGGGGGTGACGAACGACAGTGGGCATAGGGGTGCCCACTATGTAAAACCGGCCCTGTACTGAAGATACATTTGGATAGACCTGTCTTTGCTGTGCCAGTTGCCATAGAAGAAGGCAGTCTGTGTATGGTCTTTGTACACAATTTGCTGACTGGCTCCATAGTTCTATTCTGTTAGGACTAACCCAGCACTCAACCATAATGAATTTCAACATTAAGCAGAGATACAGTTGTAACATCCTGCCTGGATTTGAACCAATGACTCACTGCTTGCTTTCTGTCTCCTTGTTGCTCTCCTATTTGAGCAGACTGCTGGGTTTCTGGTTCACTTCAATAATATTCTACGTTTTTCAGGCAGGAATGATGGCTATAGGTGGGTAGTATTTACCCACACCTGTTCTATATCTATATCTAATTACCCAGCCTATTAATCCCTATCTCTCAGTTCCTTCCACTCCCGTTTCAGGTCTATCTTGTATAATTCCTGGGCCTGTATCCTGACTTTGACTGAACTCTGCCTGGACCGACCTTCTTTGCCTTCTTGACTTCTCTTCTGGATTCTGATTTTGTGCCATGGTTTTGACCTGGCCTGCCTGACCCTGATTCTTGTAAGCTACCTCAGTTCTCATTATACGATCTGGTTCCCTTGCTTGCTCAGAACCTTTGCCTTGATCCTCGCACTTTAAGACCTGGTGGCACCCAAGTGGCTGTTATAGGCAGAAGTGTGAGCTGCGACTGGGATCTTGGCAGTGGTTCTGGGTTTTGGGTTGCCGATCGTGACAACAGTACCTTCTGTTGTGTAAAGGGTGGAGCTGTTCTTGGTAAATGGACCCCAAAACATTCAGAGTATTTTTGATAAATATTTTATCAGAATAAACTACAGTACAATTACAACATTTTATACCTCCTATTGGCTATGACATTGAAAGTGATTTACTGTGATAATGCAGCACTTCATTAGGTTGAGTTACATTTTTTGATAACCACATTAAAAATAAAGAGAAAAAAAAACTGCCTCTGGGGATAGTTTGTTGTGTTTTGTTGGAAAGATGAAAGAATTAAAGTAATTCTAATATAATTTTTTTGTGTTTGTAATGAAGTATAGGTATGAAACCCGTTATCCAGAATGCTGGGGACCTGGGGTTTTCTGGATAACAGATCTTTCCGTAATTTGGATTTTCATACTTTAAGGGGCAGATTTATCAAGGGTCGAAGTGAATTCGAGGGAATTTTCGAAGTAAAAAAATTCAAAATTCAAAGTAATTTTTTGGACACATCGACCATCGAATAGGATACTACGATTTCAACTTCGATTCAAAGTAAAAATCGATTCGAAGTAAAATCAAATATTTGACCGTTCGATAATCAAAGTACTGTCGCCAAATTAAACCTGCCGAAGTGCTATGTTAGCCTATGGGGACCTTCTAGAGCTTTGGAAGTCAAAGTAAAATCGATCGATGAAATCCTTCAAATTGTTCGATTCGCAGGAACCCGAAATTCAATGAAAAAAACTTTGCCTTCGATATTCGAAGTCCAAGTATTTCAATTCGATGATCGAATTTCTAACCATTTTTAACTTCGAAATTCGACCCTTGATAAATCTGCCCCTAAGTCTACTAGAAAATCATGTAAACATTAAATAAATCCAATAGGTTGGTTTTGCTTCCAATGAGGATTAATTATATCTTAGTTGGGATCAAGTACAAGGTACTGTTTTATTATTACAGAGAAAAAGGAAAACCTTTAAAAAAATTGATTTGGATAAAATGGAGTAGACTCTATGGGAGATAGCCTTTCTACAATTCTGAGCTTTCTGGATAACAGATTTCCTGATAATCGATCCCATATCTGTATAATGTATTAATTGGATAGGGTCTGAAGAATAATGTTGTAGAATCCTGAAGAATGTGTTGGTGCTATATAAATATAGGATGATTATATTTTTCTTTTTTAAACTAACACTGGCAATTAAAACTTACACTTACATAAATACATTTCCCAAGCACAAATCTGTTGACAATGTCTGATCTATTCACGTTCACTTTGAAATTGTGTTTCCTTTAGATCAGATCCCATGAACTCAATAATAAGTGTCCTTTGCGTGTGCATTTTCATTAATCATCGCAAGTGCTGACCAAAACCAAAATATAACAGCTTCCTCTGAGCCCTGTAAAGAGAAAGACTTCATCAAACTCTAAGAATTGATCTGTATCAAACGCCAACAATATACATGCAATTAATGCTTTTGCCACAGCTGAAACCAACATTATTCTTTTGGGGGTTTAATTAGTTTGTGATTCATTTATGCACCATTATTAATGCTCGCTAGAATGTGATCTCTGCAGTGGATGCTCTGCTTCTGAGAAGATAAAACAACAAAAATTAGATTGAGACAGGAGAGGTCTCTTAATAAAGACAAAATATCTGCTCAATGGGGTTCTTTTTTAATTTTTTAATTTTTTTAATAATAACTAGTAAATTGCTACTAAGAATGTGACTTTGCTACATATTAAAATAAATGATGTCTCTATACTTCATAAACAGGGTCCACTAAAAGCAAAGGGGTCATTATTTTGTAGGCCACCTGAGGATCTCCTTCAATTGGGTTCTTTTGGAATCCCACCACAGCAATTGCTAAATAGGGAATAGATTCATAAACTTCAAGGAAATAGGCTGTCCAACAAATCATACACTATTTACTTTTTTTTTTACTAATTTTGGTGTTATTTGGCCTCTGAATGGTCATTGGTTGCCTTTAAAAGATGACCTGGCCTGTGCAAGAAGTTTATAAGCTTTACTGCTAGCACTTTGCATTTGATAAAACGGATCCAAAGATAAAAACTTCCTATCGTACCATACCCAGGCAGGAAAAGGATCAGTTATTTTCAGCTACCAATGGGCAAATTCAAATTTTTCACCATCACAAAGACTGGGTTATGGCATTGGCTAGCTTGTATGCATACCTGGGGCCTAGGGTAATTTCTAATGTAGCAATTTGGACTTTAGGCACCCCACTAGACTGTTTATGACCAGTTTAGCCTAACATGACAAACTAATTTGTCAACAAATTTTTACCCCTGTGCTACCATGTTTAGAAGTCTTAGGAATTAAATGTATTTGATTAAAGGGGTTGTTCACCTTTAAATAACTTTTAATATGATGTAGAAAGTGCTATTCTGAGACAATGATTTTCATTTTCTATTTGTGGTTATTAAGCTTTTTAATCAGCAGCTCTCCAGTTTTCAATTTCAGCAATGTAGTTGCTAGGGTCTAAATTACCCTAGCATCCATGCATTGATTTGAATAAGCGACTGGAATATGAATAAGAGAGGGGCTAAATATAAAGATGGGGGTCAGTGACCCCTATTTAAAAGCTGAAAAAGAGTCAGAAGGAGAAGGCAAATAATTCAACAACTATAGGAAAAAATGAAGGCCAGCTGAAAAGTTTCTTTGAATTAGCCATTCTATAACATACTAAAAGTTAACTTAAATGTGAACCAACCCTTTAAAAGGAACATAATATCTCAATCCATTCCCTTTTAGGATCTAATTTACACAAAATGAATAAGAAATCGAAAGAAGAGCATCAATAACTGCATTTAGTGGAGCCTGTATTTGTGAAATAGGATACCAAAAGTTACAGTGCTGCAAAAGCAACATGAAGATCATTATCACATCAAACAGAAAGACCCTATGGGGATATGTTCCTCCATTTGCTGTTTTCTTATTTTGCAATATTGGGGTTTCCCTTGAGGAAGCTTCGGCTAATATTTAAAAATAAAGTTCTGCATATGATTTCCTACCAGTATTATACATTATTGCCAGTGATGAAGATTTATCATGGGCGAGTAAAATTCTTATGTGCCAGTACCCTTATACTACTCCCTTCAACCGTGCTATAAAAACATGGAGCCCAAGAACTGTCTTCATTTGCTATTAAACAATAGAAATAGCATATTTTACATATCGACCCTACTCTAGTAAATGCCCCACAAGGACTACAGCCAAAGTAGCTGAAGTTATTGTAATATAGAAGCCTGTTATTTTGCTGAAGAAACTAAAACCTTAAGTCTGTTGTTTACTTTAGATGTAATTTGCTATTGTTCCTCTTTAAAATCTCCAATAAGGATAAAAAAGAAGATTGCTAGTTGAAATGACATTCTTTGATTTTGAGGAGGCGTTCAAAGAAAGAGAGTGTCATTAGTATTCATATCACTGGTTTGTTTAATAAAAAGTGCTGTATGTTTGTACAATCTGTATTTTACAAGAACTCTGTAATGATGCCTCAGACTGAACCCCATCGATTGAGTCTTCTGCCTGGTGAGTTTTCTTTCTGAACTACTAACCCCTTTATGTAACTACAGCTGCCCCCAGTTAAGTGCTCTGCACTCGCTATTGTTTGTTTGATTTGCTGCCAATCTACACAGTCACACTGTCACCACACGGTTGCTCATAAAGAAATGAATTTCAGCAGGCATTTTAGCTTACTGTACAAATCAATTCTTCATGCAGTGATAACAATGTGTTTGCTTCTTCTGCATTAGGAGCTTTGTAAGGTATTATTGCACTAACAGTGCTTATAACAAAGCCTAACAATTAGTATCAATTTCATAGCAAGTCTCAAGTGGGACAAAGTGGAACTTTGGAATATGATGGGTGATAGCAGAATACTCAAACCTCCTACAACACCAGCTCACTACCTTTGAGCAGAGCAGCACACAACTTCTGAACCTCTCTTTCTGCTTCAACCTAAACATATTCCTCTGTTTAGTCCATTAATGCATGTACAATTTTTTTATGTGTACTAGTATCTTTTTAACTCCACGCCTACATACAGAGTCAAGTCTACTATGACACTCCAAGCATTTACAAAGAAAAAAAGATTGTGGAAGTAGGCACGAGAAATCTAAATAGAGTAAGATTCATCAGTATGCTAATCTTGTTTTTTATCAGTCTTTAGTCTAAAATTATTTCTGTCCTTCTCAGTTAGTTGATATCTTAAATCATATATATGGAAACTACTTTTAAAAGGGTTTTGTCTTACTCTGTGCATATAAGTTGTTCATCAACATGACAGCAGAGTGTTTATCAAAATAGAGTAATGAACACTGGTAGGTGATGATTTGCAGTAAAGTTCTAAGGTCCCAAAATAAAGACTCACCAGTTTGGAGAAGGGGTCCAGGTGCACCGTCCTGAACCTTCAGCTGAGGGAGTGGATAACTGAGTAGCAAAAATGAGCAGGAACTTCCAAAGACCAATCTTCCTATGATTAAGTATCCTAATGATTAGTGATGGGCAAATTTATTCGACAGGTGCGAATAAAATCACGAATTTGCAGCGAAAAATCACTAAATTTGACACTGGCGACGGTTCCGACACTGGCGTCAAAGGTTTTCCGGTGCCAATGCCGGCATCAATTTTGTTGCTGGTGACGATATATGGACGGGCATGGACTTTAATGGATGTCGGCATCAACTTTGACGCTGACGAATTGAAATGGGACAAATTCGCCCATCACTGCTAATGATACGAAACGCTTAAGGCTGTATCCTACTGCACTGAAATAAAAGTACTTTTTAACTGACAAGTCTGTCTGGACGACTGGTTCTAGCATTGTGTTTATGTTGCTTCCTTACTGAACAAGTAGCAAGACACTGCGTGGAGTTAGCTCCCCTGTGTTTTTGTGGGATTTATATATTTATCAAAATAACAAAAGAACCGCACAACCAGGTCTTTTTAAGGTGAAAAAAACCAAATTATATTTATTTCAACGTTTCGGCTCCTAACTCAAGCCGTCCTCAGGAAGTGAAAACAGCACACAAAACACACATATTTAAAAGCTAAAATGGCGCCAAAGTTCAAATCATGAGGTCATCCTAAGACAGTGCTCTTATTGGTGATCACAATTATCTGACCCCATTGTGAATGGGTGTAAGTTAATTTGTGACTAGATCTGCCTATTTAAGTCCCATGGGAGACTTGTGAATCGTGGCAGTCTCAGCAAATCAATCTAAATAAAAAGTGCCTGCACCCAGGCATTGGTCAGATCTTGGGAGTGCTCCAGGTCGCGAGTGTGGATATATATATATATATATATATATATATATATATATATATATATTGTAAGGGTTTAGGTAGCTGGGATCAATTTCCTGGGGATAACACAGCCCATGGCACAAGCACAATTCAGAGTATAGTCTCTTTTAGGCAGTTTATTATCACTTGCAGCAGAATAAACAAAACAAAACAAAACAATTAAAAATAAAATCCTTAATGGGCTTCTAACTAATACAAGTCAGTTCTCCTAACTAACCAGGAGTAAACCTACTGCCTGTCTCCTCAAACCAAATGAAAAGGTAGTACAAAAAAAATTCCAACCTTGTAGGGATTTCAAAATCTCTGTGTACTCACACAGACAGCTTCCATGTGTCTTTCTTTCTCAGACTGCAGCTGTCTCACTCTGGCTTGAGCTGCCTTTTTAATTAACCACCTGAGATGCCTCAGGACAACTAAAAACACCCGGGCTGGACTAGCAGTCCCGGAACCACTCTGTTAGGAACTTGGGGCATAAATAAACTCTGTCCTGGACTTTCCCCGGTATCCTAGTAGTGACCTCACCACAATATATATATGGAAATGTATAATGAAGCAATAGAATTCTTAATGAATCAGATGAAAATTGAGCATAGGACTGGCCAGATATGGGATGACTTTGACGTAGTTGGCCAGCTTAAATATATTGCAATATTTGGACAAACAATCCCTGTTTTGTTTAAAGGGTAAGGCATTTTTTAGTAGCAGTATGCACAAAATGTCTCTGTCTTAAATATATTGATAATGGGTTGAGTGCAGAGGACTCTTGTATTTGACTATATATATATGTGAATTAATTAGAATTCTATCGGTAAAAAAGTACTTAGATCAAAAGGGTACCATATACATGAATTTCATATTCTGATAGCGTACAATAACTTGATAATTCTATAAGTGTCAAATTAAAAAGGAATAGTATGCAAACATTATGACCATAAATATTAGTGGGTTGATAACCATTTGCTAAAAATCCATTAAATAGTTGATAGACATTGGAAACAATAGAGGGTGGAGTTGTCCCGTAAACTAACTGCCTGTTTTTTTCTAAGACCTGGGACACCACAAAGTTGAAGGCAGGTCAGGGTAACCGGGACTGTGGCCTTGTTGGTTAAAATTGCCCTATTTTTTGAAGAGGCTACTTGATATTTCATTTAGGAGTCACATTCGGGGTTCTTTTTTGTATAAAACTTTCATGGTTATACTCTTCTGACAATTGTCAGACCTCAGCCACTAACTCCTACAAAAAAGGATTTTTCTTTAACCCAGTAAACATGGGTATTCATTTTTGTTTTCTCATCCTACGACATTTCCACACACTTCAAAAAAAAAAGAAGAACGTTTTTATGAAGAGTTCTCCCAAGAGACGCTTTGCTTTACTTATAGAGTGGTCTGGTGCCTGCCATTGATCATCAGTCACAAATACAGTGGGTTAAAAGAAGAGTCATCATTAGGTTCCAAAAGACAATTCCATTAAAGGTCAATTCATATGAGTTGTCTACATTTCTCTTCTTTAGCAAACAATAAAGTATAGCTAAGGGAGGAAAATGTTCAATGTCTCTTTTTTGGTTAGAGCTGTTTATTATTTGTGTGTTCTGAGCTATAGTTCCCAAACTGCAATAGAAAAGCTCTCTCCACTGGCCTTTAATCAAGTGATAATATTCTGTGCACCATAATGGATCATTAGCAGTCTATAATGCCTAGGTATAAATAGAATTGTGTCCTTTTGAAACCAAGCAGATTGCACTGCATATTCCATTTAGCTTGTAAATGTGTGTATCACTGGACGGTATTTTTTATAAGTAATATATTTAACAGCGTTTGATTGAATTTGTTCCTTGCATACAGAGAATAACTGTGATTATGATCATATTCACGGTAAAGTGCATTTATAATAATAGTAGAATAATGAACCTAGAGCTCTAGAGGCAAACAGCCATTTTTTTTAACATTATTAGGGAAACAAGTAAGTACACTATATCTTCCAATTTAGAACTGTCTCATGACAGACTGCAATTAAAAGATTTAGACAAGTTGACATCATAATTACAGCTCAATATTGTGCCAGCTGAAGCAAGAGATGAAAAGCTAAGCAGTCATATCAGTCTCAAAGAAGCAAAAAGTGTCTTCTTAAGTGGGCTTGAGAAAGAGGCAAAATTCTACTCCAACACAACTGAATACATGCTTCAGAATTTGCAATGGTACTGTATGAGTCTTGTTCTTGTTTTCATAGTTGGGCTGACTATCCACCATGCAACTCCTATGCCCCAACCACATGCATTGGCTCGGTGTATATAATTAACCCCTCCCCACCTACACCTCTCATATGTTGGCGCACCATTGGCTCAAAGGGCAATTAGAAATACATTGTCACAATAGAAGCAGTTCACAAATTGACATAATATTAGTGATCACGTTCTGTATTTTGTGCCTAACAATTGTAGGCAACACATTCAAAATATCTGCAATATTCAGGGACAAAAAATAGAAGAAAATAAGGACGAATTAAAAAAGCAAACTATCACATGTGTGAGTCATTGAGCAACTAGTCACAGGCCTCCAATTTGGAGCACAGAATACAACAATACAACTGGAAAATGAGGTTCAATGTTAATAAATGCAAGGTTATGCACATATAAATGCAAGTTATACAATAAATGGCAGTGTGTTGGGCGTTTCCTTAAATGAGAAGGATCTGGGGTTTTTTATGGATAACAATTTGTCTAATTCTGGGCAGTATCATTCTGTGGCTACTAAAGCAAATAAAGTTCTGTCTTGCATAAAAAAGGGCATTAACTAATAAAACATAATTATGCCTCTTTATAGGTCCCTGGTAAGGCCTCATGTGGAGTATGCAGTGCAGTTTTGGACTCCAGTCCTTAAGAGGGATATAAATGAGCTGGAGAGAGTGCAGAGATGTGCAACTAAATTGGTTAGAGGGACGGAAGACTTAAATTATGAGGGGAGACTGTCATGGTTGGGGTTGTTTTCTCTGGAAAAAAAGGCGCTTGCGAGGGGACATGATTACACTTTACAAGTACATTAGAGGACATTATAGACAAATAGCAGGGGACCTTTTTACCCATAAAGAGGATCACTGTACCAGAGGCTTTAGACTAGAAGAAAATAACTTTCATTTGAAATAACATAGGGGGTTCTTCACAGTGAGGACAGTGAGGTTGTGGAATGCACTGCCGGGTGATGTTTTGATGGCTGATTCTGTTAATGCCTGCATTATATCCAAAGCTATTGTGATACTAAAATCTATAGTTAGTGTATGGGTATACATAGTGTAGGGCCCTATAGGGATACAGGCCCTATAGAGTTAATCTTTTCACCATTTCCTTGGGTTATTGGGTAGAATCCCTGTTACAAAATAACCTTTACAGTGATAGGCTGAGAGATTTGATGACACTGCTCTGACTCACTCCTATATAGTGTGTGCAGGGAGTGGCCTCTTCCTCTTTTGCCTCTGGATGTGATTCCAGCTGGATGTGCTCAGGGGGACTGAGTGCAATAGGCCCAGAAGAAGGCATGTGTCCAAGTCGGGGACCAGGAAACCCCGTGAATGAGGAACAGATATACTAGGGCAGACTTGTCATAGTCTCTCTAGGAGAGAAAGGCAGATAATATAGAGAGAAAGAGCAGCTGAAGCTCCAACAAGGATTTGCAGAAAGGGAGTAGCTTCCCAGAGGCTCTGTGTGTTGTCTCCAGTCAGGGACCTCAGTGAGGAGGGACTGTAGGGTAGAAGCTGCTTCCTGACAACTTCCAGGAGGGAAAGGTTGTACTGCATCTGCCTGTGTACTCTCTGTGTGAGCCTGCCTTGTTCTGTGTGAACTCTCAATATAATGTTTTCCTCAACTCCTGCGTGAGTACTGAAACTTGTGGTCATTTGCCTCGTGCATAGTAAATAAACCGTTCCTAATTGTTAAGAACCTCCTGGCGCCCAAGTTGTTTTTGTGTGCACAGTAGCCTGGGGGGGGATGCAGATGCACTACACCATAGAGGGAACACTACCACTTAGCGAAGGCCCTGCCCTGGTTGTAAGTCGCGTGTAACCCATGCTCTAGTGTTCTAGCTGGTGAATTAACCCCGAGTGGCCCAAATAGGTGTTACATTTATGTGAGTGTATGGAGGGGTCAGTGTGTATGTATGGATGATGTTGGGTTTCTTTTGAAGGGGTTGAACTTGATGGACTTTGGTCTTTCAGCCTGATCTAACTATGATCTAACTATGAACACTGACTGTGAAAGTCAGTGATGTATTAGTGAGGGGCGAACAGGACCTTATTTATTAATAAAAAAAAATCATAATTTAATCTAATCGGAGACAAATGCGAAGAAATCTAGCGAAAATTATTTTTTTCTCCAGTGTTTTTCCTGAAATATGGACAACTTCTAATTTAGGTTTCAATAATTTTATTACAATATGGGTGTATTAGAGTATCTGTCCTAGTTCCTTGGCTCCAATACTACATGGCTCCAGAGGCACCAATCAATTGCTGAATTGTCATTAGACAACTGCAAAAAAAGATCCTTGCACTGAACCACTGATTACAATGAATGCTAAGTTATATATTTTTACACTGACACCCTTAAATAATATGGTGTTCCTCCATTGGACATTCAGTTCTATTGTCAGCATTAATACTGTATGTAATCAGTCATTCCAAGCACTGTAACAGGATACAAAGTCAAGTTCAAAGTTTTATTGTCATAGTGTACAATGTACACAGTACAATGAAATTCTTACTTCAATGCCTTCTTCACAGACTAGACAATTAACACTCAGTGCATTACAATAATAAAATAAAGTTACAATAAAGTTCTGTTTAATTCAGCTATATACAATAAATTAGAAAAAGGTCTGTCTTTTTCTAAGTACAGTATAGTTACAATAAGTCCCATCTACTCTAGCTAACATGTGCTATTATTAAAATGACAATAACTTTGAAGAGCAAGTGTAAAATGTAGTGTTTAACAACAATTCTTATTCTAGTAGAAACATTTGCCTTTCGCCCATCGGACTATGTAATTCTTGGAAGGTAAAGGAACTACAGAAAATGGTAAGGGACATTGTCCCAGAACATCATTGATTTGAAGAAATGAGGAAGAGGAAGATGTGTATCTAAAGGATCTAAATCCTGAGAAAAAAAACAAATTAAGCAAAAATAACTATAATTAAAGGAGTTAAACATATTCAGCTTATTTGCTGTTGATCTCTGTAAAAAGCCCATTTTGCCACATTGAAGCAAAAACCCATAAATGATCAACAGTCACTAGTAAAATTACTTTTTTTCTATTCTAACTGACATTAAGCTGATCTGAATAGAGAAAGGAAGCTGAGAGGATCATTATGATAAGCACTATTCTGAACACTTAGCTGAGCACCTTCAGGCAAAGAAATCTCCACCATGTGATACTCTCATAACTAGATGCTTTTACTCTGAACTTCATTAGCAGAGCTGCATCTTGCTTGCAAAAGAAAAGCATCATTGTAAATCTATGATACTGGGCAATTCCACATCATAATATGAAATCTACAGTATTTAACCTGCTGTCTCTGTGTTGTACTAAATTTACTGGAAAATGAGCTGCTACATGTTACAAGATTCCTTACTGACAAACAATTGTCTGAGCGATTGTATTCTACATTGGCTTTGAAGACATCATGCATGATACCTACATAGCGTACTTCGGCAGTGAATGAGTTAAGAGTTGAAGCCATTAAGCCATTTTTGCCAGAAATGTAAGATGTCTCAGCTGTATTTTCCGCAGACAATTATATTTCTGTTTTCTCTACAAAAGTGCTATTTTCCAAGACTACAGGAGTGTGAGAATTAGCGGGAAGTATCCGTCTCAAAAAAATGCCCTTTCCCATTCCTACCAGCAAATGATTTAATAGCAAGTGCACTATAGCATAATCTAAAAGTCATATTGTGTGTCCAGCTGTGCAACTTTGTATTCATATTCATGCAAATCTACAACCAATTTCACAGTGGGAAGCTCAACACATGGTCCAAATGACCAACTCCAGCCTTACTGTTCAGTAAATAATTCCAGTAAATGTCAGCAAATAACTAGTGTAGTTTTGGAAAATACAGGTATGAGACCTATTATTCAGCATTCCGTCTATGGGAAATGGCCTTCCCTTAATTCAGAGCTTTCTGCAAAACAGGTTTCTGGATAACGGATCCTATACCTGTATTCAGTGGAAAGATCAACCCATGCCTTCTGTAGACCTTCCCAGTGGTGCAACTGGTGTGTAGGATATTCTTCTTTGAGCTTTTGGTACAGCATTTGGTACAGGACTAGTGATAAGACAAATTTAAGTAGGTAATTTTGTGCTGACATTTATCCAGTCCAGATAAAACAGAACAGAATTGCCTGATTCCAGAAATTCCAGTTGTTGCGCTGTTGAGTACAATACAACAGGATATCCTCTTGAAGTAATATTGCAATTGTGGAAACATTGCAGGGATTACTTGCAATACACCCACATTGTGTCTGTTGTATTGAGTATGATCAGCATATAGACTGAATTCTGCAATATTTTCTCCAAGGGGAGAGATAGTTAGTTCAACCACAACCCCACAGAAAGTCTGCCAACACTAGTACAGACTGAAAAACTTAGACATAATTACATGTTTCACAGTAACATTATCCCAAACAAAATGGCCTTTGATTGTAAAATCAAAACCTTTTCTGCACAATGTTCTAATCACTTTAGTGTATGTGGGTAGGTTAATGTGATAGGAATCATAAACTGTAAGTAGCGATGAGTGAAATTCAAAGATTCAAAGTGTTATTGTCATACAGTATGTACAGTACAATGAAATTCTTACTTCAATGCCTTCTTCACAGAGTAGATCATTAACACTCAGTGCAACATTACAATATAAAATAAAGCTACAATTAGTTCAGTTACTCTAGATATAAACAGTAATGTTTCAAAATAACTTTCAGTAGGGAGATACATTTAAACCAGGGACGAGCCATGGGCTGTTGCAATCTGAGACACACACCAACCTCTTTCCACTAGTGCAGAGAAGAGCAAGAGAAGCATAACTTAAAGAATTACTTTTCTTTTTCATTTTAAAGAAAATGTTAAATTAGTTACAAGAGTTGGCCCTTTGCCACCCTGGTAACCTGCTGCACACCACTTTCTGAGACAAGCTTCTCATCTCACCCAATATCCAGAAAGTGCAGAAGACCATAATATACAGTACATTTTAAGAAGGTTCTTACGGGGATTCTGTCATGGGAAAATATGTTTTCTTCAAAATGCATCAGTTAATAGTGCTACTCCAGCAGAATTCTTCAATGAAATCCATTTTTTTCGAAATAGCAAAAAAATTGAAATCTGAAATGGGGCTAAACATATTGCCAGTTTCCCAGGTGCCTCAGTCATGTGACTTGTGCTCTAATAAACCTAAGTCACTCTTTATTTCTGCATTGCAAGTTCCTTTTCCCTCTCAGCTGCCTATCAATAGAACAATGGCAAAGTGACAAGATAACAGCTCTCTGTCACAACATTACAGCTCCCTGGTAGATATGACAATAGCACTCAATAGTAAAAATCCAAGTCCCACGGTGACTCCTTCAGTTAGGAAATATTAGCCTGTCTGAAAGCAGTTCCATCATGAAGTGCTGGCTCCTTCTAAAAGCACAAGATCAGGCAAAATGACTTAAAATGGCTGCCTCCACACCAATACTACAACTAAAAAAAAACCACAGTTGTTGGTTCAGGAATAATATTTTGTATGGAAGAGTGAATCATTTGCAGTGTAAACAGTGTAATTTAGAAATAAAAACTACACCATAAAAACCAGGACAGAAGCCCTTTAAGGCAAAAACATGTTTCCCTCTGTATGGTGTAGGGATGCACCGAATCCACTTTTTTGGATTCGGCCGAACCCCCGAATCCTTTGCAAAAGATTCGGCCGAATACCGAACCGAATCCGAACCCTAATTTGCATATGCAAATTAGGGATGGGAAGGGGAAAACATTTTTTACTTCCTTGTTTTGTGACAAAAAGTCACGTGATTTCCCTCCCCGTCCCTAATTTACATATGCAAATTAGGATTCGGCCGAATCCGAATCCTGCTGAAAAAGGCCGAATCCTGGCCGAATCCCGAACCGAATCCTGGATTCGGTGCATCCCTAGTATGGTGTATGCAATCATTTTGAAATATATATCTATAAAAAAAAAAAAATTGCCATTTTTAGTATTTGTAGTTCACACTGCATCAAAGTCCCTTGGCTTCTGGCCACTAGCTGTGTCTTTTTCCTGCTTGTCCCAGGCACCTGAAAGTTAGAAAACAAAAGCAAAGATCTGTGACTTTTATGCAACCTCGACAGGCTTGAGATGCCATGTTTTTATATTCGGGCTTTTTAGCTCTCGGGGTTTAATATATTCCCAAAAATTTGTGATTTTTTTAAAAGCCTATTATAACACAAAAATCGAAAAATTTTCCTTTTGGGTTTTTTTAAATGTTTTAATATTTTAATAGACAATAGAGATTTAAATTTACAGGAATAAAAACCTTATCCACATTATATGCCACATTTATTCTTGGAAAGGCTTTTTCTAAACTAACTGGTAGAGAAAATATTACTCCTTGCAATACTGGTCACATTTATAATTAGCTCATAACTGGGAATTTCTCAGCAAGGTCAAATAAACTTTTATTGTTATTTATGGTTCATACTGCAGAAAACCAAAGCAAAAATCAACGTTTTGTAGACATCAGGAAGTAACTTATTAGTGTGTAACTGGCAATAAAAGAGATGTAAATCCCAAAATACATACTAAAAGCATTCACAGTCTGACCCTTGTTATTGTCACTGCTGGTTTTGACTATTGACACAATGTAGCAGAAGGCAGCTGATTAACAGTCTGTGAAGAGATGGAGTCTTGGCACTATGGGCTACAGTATTCCAGAAGTGACAACCAGCAGGGACAAAAATATTGTTTTAAATTGCAGTTATACTGAAACTATAAAAGCAAAACACATCTTAAATGAAAAATATAAAAGTATATAAAACACATTTTTATATATATTTTAAGGGCATTTCTACAATGGGTAATTTAACAGCATGATGACAAGAGAAATAATAGTAACCCGTTGGGTTTAGTCAAGAAGTGAGTGCTTTGCAGTCTTAGGCACTCGTAGGAGGCGTCTGGCTGGGAGATGGGTTTAATGTGATGTAATGATCTGTGTAAGCTAATGCTGTGATGTTTCCTGCCTAGAGGCACTCATAGAACCTATGCATAAAGACCCTAAAGATGAACATCTACTGCCTCCCTGCTTATTTGTAGATTTCTCTATCCTGATAAACACTGGGTTAATATAGTACACAGCGATATACCCCTTACATTGTGTCAGGTATAAACATTTGGGTGCCTGTAGGAAAGCACTAAATGAGTGTAGTTTTAGGGGGATACGAAAAGCATTTTTCAGCTATTGCCAACTCTTTAACAGAGATGATCAGCTCCTGGTGGAGAAACAGCTGTTTGCTTAAAAACTGACATTATGGTAATACGATTTTAAAAGCCTTATATGTTAAAGCGAGCAATTTGAAAGCAGCCCCAGCCTGAGATACGGAACTTACATGTTACACTGCTGTTTTACCACCTCCAGGGCAATGGTTGTCAGTAAGCTCAACATGACTGATAGTTATGTAAAGCATGCCATCGTGTTTCATAGGGAAGGCAATTCTGGAAGTTCATAAACCAGCCAGATGGAACCTCAGTTTGTTATGCACACAATACTGTAAGGCATTTCAGCTGACTAAGAGTTAAAGTATTTGAAATAAGTACATGATATACAAGCTGGGAAATTCTACTGTTTAAAAGGATAGTGACACTTTCACAAATGTATCAGAAATGTCTTACTATTCCTTTAATAAAATACCTGGCTAACTGCCTGTAGACCTCTGTGCCCCCTGCCACCCCATAGTCCTCTGCTAGACACCTATATCAGTCTCTAAAACAGTAACTATCCACAATGTCTACAAAGCCTACGATTCTCTAAACTCCATAGATTGTCTATATGCATAGAGTTTCTTTTGTTTTGGATGATTGTTGCTATTCAAAAATAATTTGTATTGGCCATGGGGATAACACAACAGTCTAATCTCTGAGATGGCCTATGACTAAGTACTGAGAAGCATGAAATGCATTAGGCTCTATGTGGGGTAATGTTGTTTTTTAAATGACTATAGAGAAATTTTTGGATTTTATTGCTGTTATTGACAAGCTGAAACTTTAGCCTTGTGCAATAAGTTCACTATATAAAATATGCCATTTTAGCCACATTCATTTTTAGGGTTTAGTTCTCCTTTAAAGGGATAGTTGAGCTTTTGATTAATTTTTAGTACGATGTTGACACTGGGATGCACTCTTTGATTTCTGTCCAATTTACCTCAATTTACTAGTCACTGGTTTGAATGATATCTGGAAAATGGCAGAAGAGTAAACTAAATAATTAAAAAAGTATAGAAAAAAGAATACCAATGAAAAGTTGTTCGGAATAGACCATTCTATAACATACTAAAGGTTAACTTATGGGTAAAGTTCCCCTTAAATGGGTGTTTTAAACAGTAAGAAGAGGACACATCTTTAAAAAAAACTGGAATACTGTAAGGGGCATTAGATAACAATGAAAGCTCAGCCATGTTTTGACCCATTTTAAGAGGGGATTAACCTTTAAAGGGTTACTGTCGTTTTTTCAAAATGCATCAGTTAATAGTGCTGCTCCAGTAGAATTTTGCACTGAAATCCATTTCTCAAAAGAGCAAACAGATTTTTTGAATATTTTATTTTGAAATCTGATGTGGGGCTAGACATATTGTCGGTTTCACCAGAGATGGCTGCCTACACGCCAATATTACAACTAAAAAAATACACTGGTTCAGGAATTACATGTTATATTGTAGAGTGAATTATTTGCAGTGTAAACTGTGTAATTTATGATTTTAATACATTTGCTTATTGAATGTACAGCATGTGTATAGTTTTGCATTGATATATGCAGTCACGTAAATAAAAATGTCATTCCTTGATTGAAATGAAATATCTCTGGCCATTTTGCATGTCATGTGTGATCAGATGTGAAATACTTTGCCAGTAGACATTATGCAATGCACCAGTCCAGCAGTAATGTATGCACACATGATTTTTAAATGTTGATAATGATGGTAAAAGGCCAGAGATAACCAGTGTAAATAAGCCTTCTCTTCTATTTAAATTCAAACAAGGATACATTAATTACCTTACAGGAACACCCCTGTCATAGCACACACGTGCATACATATTCAGATTTCCTCAGATCCATTCTTTTCTCATTGATGTAAAAGTCTAAACTCTTCTTTTAAAGCCAGCTTATAATAATTTCAGTGTATATTATTCAACTATGTTCCTGCACAGCCAATTCATATCCCTACAAGTACCTAAACATCCCACAGGGAGGGCAATCTGTTACTTTTGGACACAAATACTTAATCCCTGGAGTCTCCAAAAAGCTTTAGAATTAATTCCGAGGGCTATTTTATCCCAGATAAATAAGTGGTTATGTGGAGGCATCACAACACAATCAGCACAAGCCTATCGTTCAGCAGCAGCTGCTGCATAAAATAATCTCTGTCTCTTTGAACGCGAAGGGGAAGTTTTTCTCCCTGAACCGTGCTTCTGAATTTCTTTTCACAGCCTTTTATCTATTCATCTTCCACAATGACCTCAATACTGCATGTGACCTCTGTAC
Source organism: Xenopus petersii (assembly GCA_038501925.1). Lineage (NCBI taxonomy): Eukaryota > Metazoa > Chordata > Amphibia > Anura > Pipidae > Xenopus > Xenopus petersii. Next base: position 62,422,632 of record CM076680.1, read on the forward strand.
TGTCCATGAATTTCTCATAAATAGCTACTGATGATCAGCTAGTTGTTGACCACTTAAACAATTTTGTGGATTAAGGATGGTTATAAATGTTACATGGGACAATTTCATGGGAATGGTATGATGGACTAAATAATAATAAAGAGACCAGACACCAAGAGCTTTTGTTGGAGAAAAGGCCGCAGCTGTATTTATTTGTAACTCTCAATATTTTTCAGAAAAGCATTTCTTTTGATAACAGGTAATAACTGGTAATAAACCTAGCCAGCCTGTACAAGCCTGTACTCTTAGGCTGCCAATTTTTAATTTAACAATTTTGTTTAACAATTCTCAATGCTCAGCCTTAATAACACCAAGCCATAAGCCTGTTTACATTTTTTAAAAGTTACTTTCCACCACGCCAAGCTACTTCACATCATGAAAGTAGCCTTGGCACACCTCCATTTAAATAAAGCTTTCTCAATTATTGTCTGTAGCCCAGTACTGAAAATATCATTTCCTATATCAGACAGATGCACGTCATCTCTCTGAAAAGGCCTTCAACACCCAACTCCAGCTCCTGGTGACGGTAAGTACTCATATTAAGAGATCTCAAAAATTTTGCTACCGCAAAATTCAGCTTACGCCTGCAACGCTCAAGAGGTCTGTGCTGTACATCATATAACCATACTCTTCTTGAAACAACTTCAGACCAGGTTATAATTGTATCTATAAACGTGAAATGAAGTTGTGCCACATCTCGTCTGATGTTTCTGATGAACTCAATGGTTATCATTCGACCTATATCATTGCCACCCAAATGGATGACAATGATATCAGGTCGTCCCCAATTTACATACATTCTAGAAATCATGGCAGGTAAATCAGCCCACATGGCACCTCTGATACCAAACCAGCGAATTGTAATGTTCTGAGGGAAACCCAAGTTACGACCATATGGTCTAATCACTGCTCTTCTCTGTGCCCAGAATACATAAGAATGGCGATGATCCAAACTGTACATGGTTCAGAACCTATAAAAGAAAAGTAGAAAAACTATATAACATCTACTAAGATGGGACGAATGTACGATTTGAATCTCCTTGAATCCCACCGACCAATACTCTTAATGAATTTCTCGTCCATGCCCATTAAAGCAGCCTGTGTTGCCGCTCCAATCCGAAATGAGTGACTTTTGTATTTGTCAACTGGGAGTCCGAGAAGCTTAATGCAGCTTTTAAATATTTGACATAGCTGAAATTTTGACAGATACGAACCATCTGAATGCATGAAAAAATTGGCCATCAATTTTAGGTCTTATCACAAGAAATTCATTAACAGCCGTCACTGGACAGAGATTCAAATGTTTAAAGACGCCGATCCAAACTATGGCTCCTTTCCCCAAGATATCTGTTTTAGATTTTCGAATAAACACTTTCAATTTATTTTGAATTATAGACACATCTTTAAGAAAAAGACCCCCTGGTTTCGATTTTGATTCTGAAACTGCCTCACTAATTCTTAAAGCAGCGATATACATCACTAAGAATAACCCTTGAAAAAGTTTTACTTCATATAACGATGAACAAATTACCTCTAACGCCACCAACGTTTTGCGTAATATGTTCATAGTGATTGGTCTCCTATCTTCCCTGCTAACATTTACTCTCGCTATGCCTCTATAAATCTGCTTTATCACTGGTGCTTTTGTTATATCTGTTGCACCCAGCATTTTGATGAAAAAGGATATTCCTGCTAGTTGCTTCTTAATGTATGAGAAGGTATGTTTTGCTTCCATATGCTCTAAAATAAACAGTAATAAACAGTCTATATCCGATGTTCCAGAGTCTTGTAGATTTACAAAATCCTGCCATTCCATCCAAGCGCTGCTTTAAGCTAACCAGGTTTTTTCAGAAACCGATTTCTGCAATACATTTTTTAACACTGCATTACAAGATCCCACAGGTATGGAGGGCAGTGATCTGGCTCTTGTACTGCCTCTCTTGCAAGTTCTCTGAATTTGGCAAACTGAAAACGAGAGAGAGCGTCAGCTAAACAATTTTGATAACCTGGTACATGCTTAGCCCTCAACCAAATATTTTGTTCTAAGGTTCTTAGTACTATTTGTCTTAAAGCTATAACCACTGGGGGTGATTTTGCTGATAAATTATTTATCACTTGTACCACTACCATGTTGTCTGAATGGAGCCTAATCCTTTTGTTAGCTAACCTGGGACCCCAAATGTCTAAGGCCACCAGCACTGGGAATATTTCCAATAAGACTAGGTTGCTAGTCAAACCCATCTCTTGCCAATTTGCCAGCCAGCTATTAACACACCAGCTGCCTTGAAGGTAAGCTACAAAACCAGCACTTGCTGCTGCATCTGTATATAAGTCTATGACAGAATTGTCTACAAAACTGTCTTGAAGGCATGTTCTACCATTATATAATGCGCCACACAACCAAATCTGCTTTTATTTCCGTAGGAATCCGAATGTGCCAATTTGGGTTAAAAGTTCCACAAGTTAAACTTATCAAACGTCTATTGAATATCCTACCCACTGGGATCACTCTTGTAGCAAAAACTAAATGCCCAATGAGCGATTGAATATGCTTCAACTTTAATTTTTTAGCCACTAAAACTGTAGCAATTAAATTTCTGAGCTTTCGAAGCTTTTCAGCTGGGAGTCGAAACTCCATCTGCAAAGTATCTATTTCTATTCCTAAAAACTGCAGATTTGTAGTCGGAAAAATAGTCTTTTCTTTTGATATAGGAATACCAAATTGTTTTGATAAGGCTAAAAATGTACTCAATAACATTGCGCACGTTTTTGTGCCAGCTGGGCCTACAAAAAGAAAATCATCGAGATAATGAAGAATATGCTGAGAACTGGTTTCAAATTTTACTGTCCATTCTACGAATGTAGCAAAAATTTCAAAATATCTGCAAGATATAGCGCATCCCATTGGGAGACATTTATCATAATAATAAAAACCATCGAAATGAAAACCTAAAAGATGATGTGAATTTTCATGAATAGGGAAAAGTCGAAAAGCCGACTCGACGTCACTCTTAGCTAACATAGCTCCCCTCCCACAAAGCCTGACTAAATTGACCGCCTTGTCAAAAGATGCATATTCAACAGAACAAATATCAGATGAAATTGCATCATTCACAGACAGGCCCTGTGGAAAGGATAGATGATGTATAAGGCGAAAGGCGCCTACTTCCTTTTTAGGGACTACTCCCAAAGGTGAAATCCTCATATTTGGAAGTGGAATTTCAGAAAAAGGACCAGCTATCCGATGTAACAACAGCTCTTTTCTCAGCTCATCCCTGACTATCTCCGGATGATGATATACTGATTTAAGATTATCCTCTACAACTGGATACCATTTTATCTCATCAACTGGGATTGTAAAACCCTCAGAAAAACTGGCTCTAATTAGAGCTGACTTCTGCTGGTCAGGGTAAATGCTTAGATAAGGCAGCATGTTTTGCAGCCTCATTGGGGTTGTCACTTTTTGCTGGATGGTCCCTATTGGATTTATTTTGCACAAATCTTTTTGCACAACGAAAGGCAGGATGCGCAGCATTGCAAATGGAGCACTCATGTTTAAATCTACAATTATTTTGCCATTTGCAAAAACTTTCATTATAAGTCCAACAAGTGTTTTTTACAGTTGTTGGCTTAGTAAGATTAGCAGGACTAACAACTGGCGCTTTGGTTGTGAGCATCCCCATCCACAAATCAATGTCCTTGGTGCCCCAAGTCAGCGACCTGTGGATGGATTTTTTCTGCCTGAAACGATCCTCATAGATATACCATGCTATACCCCCATAACCCTTATACGCTTCAAGGATTATATCCAGGTGCTTAAACAATCCTGGACCAAACTCTGGATTATTCTGACATAAAATATTTGCATAAATGCAAAATGCCTGAAGCCAGTTTGAAAAAGTTCTGGTCACAGGTCTTCGCCTTTCCTCTTTTGAATCCCCCTTACGCTCAGTTCTAAGGAAATTCTTAGCTGCTGGTAAAAGAGAAAGAATATCTATATAATCTCCCTTTATAATTTTTTCCCTAACGGCAGCAGATAAATGCAAGCCCAAAGGAGTAGTTTCACAAGCAAAAGAATCTCTATAAGAATATTCATTAACCCCTGTGCTTGTAAGCGTTAACGCCGCACTAGGAATGGTATGTTCATGAGTCACTTGTTGTAATAACTTACCCAGTTCCTTTAAGATATCAGACGTCCTGTCAGATTGCATATTGCTAGTTCCGGGTTGTTCCTGCCGGACCTGTGAGGGAACAGATCAGGAAGGAGGGGAAACAGCAGCCTGATTGGCTGGTAAGCATACAGCTCTTTGCTCTTGCCGGCCACTTGCAACAGCGCCGTCACTGACTTCTGTATCTGTCGCATCTTGCGGAGGAGAAGAAGCAGGCCACACTGGAGCTACATCAGTACGGCACGGGATCCTCCTCACCAACTTCCGCTTCCGCTTCTGAGGGGTTGTTTTCTTTGCCACCACCTTCTTCGCCTTCCGAGCCACTCGAGCTGACTTGGATGGTCCCGCCGCTTCCTCTAACAGCGCGTCGTCATCCGGCTCCTGAAGCTCTCTCTGACAGTGCGCCAGTATCTTGCGCAGCTCCTCATGATCCGCCTTCTGCAGCCAAGGGACGATATCCTCCGCTCTGCTCGGTGAAGACATTTCAGCGGCGACGTCTCTCAAGAGGGTAATGAAGCACTCCTCTGCTCACCTGCTGAATGACCAAAATCACAATCAGCGCTCCCTTTTTATACCCTCATAGCGTAACCACATGACCTTCCCTTAGCCAATGCAGGCCTTACATCCTAACCTTGCCATCAGCCCAGAAATTTCCTTAGGCGGAAAAATTTTACCTCACAAACAGTTTAAACTCAGCACACAGCTGCTGTAACATTTAACGATTTATTTGCCATCAACCCTCCCATGCAGGCTCATGGAATATAAAATTCCCTTATACCTCACATTCCAGTTAAATTCAATTGCCCACTGACTCTTGTAGGGAAGTGTTATTTGCCCTTTCCCTAACTGCATAACCCTGTGACTTTAAATCTGGATCCACCAAAAGCATGGCTGCTGCTTGCACTGCAGTGAGACAGTTTTCAGCCACAGCCTAGCCAATCATCAAGAAGGATTTGCTTCTGACCTTGTGACCTCTCTGAAAGAAGTTTGGAGCCAAAATGAAAGTGAGGCTTAGGTTAACCAGGAAAAAGAGAAGAGAAAAGCATGGACTAATACACTGAGAGCAGCCTGCAATCTCTCCTTCTCTCTTGTGAGTGTTCCTGCTGATTTCTCTGAGTAGGAAGCTAGGGATTTCACCTATAGAACATTTACCCATATAGGGAATCCCATAGCCAGAGCACAGGGAGTTAGTTAACCCTTTCCAGTCAGCCATCATAGTGACTGGAAGTAGTGCAGCTGCCTGAGCTATTGCTAGGGAAGTAATCCCTGTAGGATAGATAGGACTTCAGCCCTGTAGTGAGTTGCCAGCGTGTACACCGGATCTGGACTGTGGATTTCCCACCAGCCTCCGTGACAGTGGATCTCCTCAGGAATTCAGGAAGCCTTTCCCTACACCAGCATTCCAAGCTCAGTGTGGATTAAAGCTGCCAGACTGCTTCCCTGTATCTGCTCTGCCTCACAGGATCGCTTTCTTCTTTCATTATCATTGGGAGTTGGTGAGACCTTCACTTTACACACCCCGGGGTGCATCAATCTAGTGTTGCAACACATACCTCTTCTATTACTACTTTGGTATATACTCTCAGACCTCTAGTGTGCACACTCACCATTCTTAAAGTGACAGTGGACATTTTCATACCAAGGGTGATACTTATTATATTGTCTTATATTCATCGTATTATTGTTATTTCACTGTTCATATTGCATTTGCATATATTACAATTTCTAATATTACATATTACTGCATTTCTGCCTATTGTGTGGTTTATTGTCTGCTACAATTGGTACCAAAATCACTGCTATTGCAGTTCCCAGGGAGTTGTATGCCACCAATATCTGGTTTTAGCCCTGGGTGGAGGCACTTAACTTATCCAAACCCCACAAATCTCCCACTTAGCGGAGGCTTGGGATCTATACTGTTAGCGCCACAGTGTGGCCCTGGATATTCCTGCCAAGAAAGGGTTACATTTTGGAGCCACTGCTGAGAGACGATTTGTAGAATTTCAGTCACAATGTCTGCTATTACCCCAGAAGGAGTTAAAATGTGGGCTCTGCAGGAAGGACTTAATTTGCCCTGTGCCTTTGCACTTGATCATATTCCCCTACAGTTACCAAATAATATGCTGGAACAGACACTGTCATCTTACCCAGGCCTGGCTGGTTCTGCTATAGTCACATCATCACTTTCACCTTTACAAGGATTGAAACAAGTGCTGTGTGTAGCTCAGTCTGAGCTTAACAGAGACAGTATACCTGCAATTATCTATCCAAATGGTATTTCTCCAAGGGGATGGCCAGTTATATATCCTCCTACTGTTCCTGCTATGCAACCACAATGCTCTTCCAGTCCCATGTCTGTGCAGCCAGACTCCTGCAGCATACTTATTGAAAATGACACTTCATACATATCACCTCAATATCCTAATTTTGAGTGGCGACCTCCTCCAGCACCTCACCCATTCACTAGCCTAGACACAATTGCACCTATATTTGCTGAAAGCATACAGAAAGTGACTGAAGCTAGTCTACGGTTATGTCAAGAGACTGTCTGGAGTGTAAAGAAGTATTTTTCTGGTACTGAACCAGTACCCAAAGGGGAAGAAGTGTTTACTGACTGGATAGAGTACATCCGCCCATTGTTAGAGGAATGGGAGGGAACTGATAAAATGAAGCAACGCAGACTAATGGAGCTAGTAAGACCCCCTGCTTTGATTTTCTTACAAGCCCATAAGACTAAACAACCTGATTGTACTGTTAAAGATTTATTACAAGCTTTGATAACTCGCTATGAGAAATATGAGGATCTTCAACAACGTCTTGCTAAGTTTCAAGCTATGCGACAACTTAAAGGTGAGAGAGCATCTGTCTTCATTAGCAGAGTGTCTAACGAACTGAATTACCTCATATTCAAAAAGATAATTCCTGCAACTCAGGAAGTGTCTCAACTTCACAGGCAAGTAAAGTGGGGATCAGACCCCCATCACCCTGTCAATCTTGCTGTGCAAACTTACATGAGATACAACCCAGATGCTGTAACAGGGGATCTCTTAAGAACTGCAGAGGAGGAAGAAGCCAGAATAGACTTCTATTATGCATCTTCTACCCAAGCTTCAGATTTAAATCAGAAAGAGAACCCTTCAAAAGCTCCATCCCAGACTGTTCCACAGCCTGCAAAGAGCCAGCCAGCTGGAGCACCATTATTTCCTAAATCCCAGAAATTTTTCTGCGAGTATTGTCGAAAACAAGGCCATGACATCACTAAATGCCCTCGTAAGGTACAAGCTACTCCTGTGCAAAGCCAAGCTGGAGAATGTAACTCAATCAGACATAAGAAACGGATGCCTAACCACCCAAAACCACTTGTTGGGGTAGGGCGGAAGTGCATCTTCCATCTGACTGTGAATGATGTTCCGACTACTGCATTATTTGACACTGGATCACAGATAACCATCATTGGTCATCCTTTCTACCAGAAACAATTATCCCACCTACCCTTGACTCCAGCTGATGACATAGAGGTAGTAGGTGTGGGTGCCAAATCTGCTTGTATGGATGGAAAAGTGAAAGTTGATCTCCGAATTCCTGGGATAACTTCTGAAGATGAACCACCTCTCAAAGTGGTTGCTTATATTTGTCCTCCTGCTGCTCATAGGACATCTGCACCACTCATCGTGGGATCTAATGTGAAAGCAGTTGAAGATGCTTTTCTAAAGTTTCTGCAATTACAAGGCACCACTGATGTTTCTTCCTTCCCTGTGTCAGCAGCAGTAAAGAGACTGTGTCAAGCCTTTGTACCCGAATTCTGTCAGGGCCCTGTGTACAGACTAAATGGGCCTGCTATGGAAATTCCAGCTGGGCAAGCACGACTGATAAAGGTTACCAGATCTCTGCCTATGGAATGTGACACCCAAAGCTATTTTCTTCTGGAAACTCCAACTGAACAAGTGGCAAAGCATGGTTGGGAACTAATTCCAGAAAGAAAAGATTGGCGAGACGGGATGCCCGAGTTTGATTGGGTTGTTCTGCAAAATCACAACCCTTGGCCTATTACAGTAAACGAATTTGATGAAGTTGGAGTGTGTTACTCGGTTCAGGAAGTTACATCTGAATCAGAAGTATGTTCTGCACATATTGAACCAAACAATGCACCTCTTAATTTTGATTTTGGGGACTCTCCCATGCCGAAAGAAGCCAAAGAACTGCTAATTAAGGAGCTGAACTTCAGAAAAGATGTGTTCTCCACTGATGACATGGATGTCGGATGTGCCAAGAGTGCCTGTCATACTATTCGCTTAGCAGATTCTAAACCTTTCAGGGAGAGATCTAGGAAGCTGCCACCCCGAGACATTGAAGATGTGCGTACATGTCTGAAAAAGATGAAAGATCAGAATATAATCACAGATTCCAGAAGTCCTTATGCTTCCCCTATTGTGGTGGTTCGGAAAAAGGATGGATCTGTTCGTCTGTGTGTGGACTACCGTACATTAAACCGGAGAACCATACCTGACCAATACACTTTGCCCAGGATTGAAGATTCCTTGGAAGCTTTAAGTGGCAGTAAGTGGTTTACAGTGATGGATCTTAGATCTGGATACTATCAAGTACCCATGTCCCCTGAGGATCAAGAGAAAACTGCCTTTATTTGTCCTCTGGGATTTTACCAATTTACCCGAATGCCTCAAGGTATTTGCGGGGCCCCCGCCACATTCCAGAGACTTATGGAAAAAGTATTGGGAGATCTATGCCCCCGAGAGTATCTTGTATACCTTGATGACATCATTGTGTTCGGAAGTACTCTAGAAGAACACCATGAAAGACTCATTCGTGTGATTGACCGACTTCAAGAAGAAGGTCTAAAGTTGTCTATTGACAAATGCAAATTTGGCCGTACCTCAGTACACTATGTGGGACATATTGTGTCTGCTGAAGGCATATCCACTGATCCTGCTAAAATAGAAGCAGTGGTGAATTGGCCACAACCAAATAACCTCAGAGAGCTTAGGTCATTCCTAGGGTTCTGTGGCTATTACAGAAGATTTGTGGAGGGATATTCTAAGTTGGCAAAACCCTTACATGCCTTACTGACCCTCACCTCAACTGATGAAAAGGCTGCCAAAAGTTCCAAATTACCCTTTGGGGATAAGTGGACTGATGCCTGTACTGAAGCCTTTGCTGCTTTGAAGAAATGTCTCACAGAAGCTCCTGTGTTGGCTTATGCAGATCCTACAAAGGCCTATATCCTCCATGTGGATGCCAGCTATGATGGCTTGGGAGGAGTACTTCATCAAGAGTACCCTGGAGGATTGCGTCCAGTGGCATATATCAGCCGAAGTTTGACTCCAAGTGTGAAAAACTATCCAGTGCACAAGTTAGAGTTTCTGGCACTTAAGTGGGCCATTGTTGACAAACTTCATGGATACCTGTATGGAGTACCATTTGAAGTAAGAACTGATAACAACCCTCTAACATATGTTCACACCACAGCCAAACTAGATGCTACAGGCCACAGATGGTTAGCAGCCTTATCCAACTATCAGTTCACACTTAAGTATAAACCAGGTCCCAAGAATGTAGGAGCCGATGCCCTATCTAGAAGACCTGGCCTACCTGCTACTTCTGATAATGAAGAGTGGAAAGAAATTACAACCTCAGGAGTAAATGCCTTTTGCCTAGCTTCTGCTGTAAACAGAAGGAAACTCAACTTCTCAGACTTAAGATTAGTGGATTCACTGGGTGCTAGACCCGATTGTGTTCCGGATGCTTTCAGCTGCCCTGCAATGCTAGGGATTGATCAGTTGCACCCTTTGAAGAAAAAGGATTTGATCAGAGCCCAGCAAGCTGACCCTATCATTGGACCCCTGAGGAAAGCTGTCCTGCAAAAAGACCAGGAATACCTTAAGAAGTCTCTGCCTTCTGATAGCACTATCCTTTTGAGAGAATGGGAGAAGTTTCAGATAGACAATGGACTCCTGTATAGGGTACTAAAATACCACGATCATCCTGATCGACGTCAATTAGTTCTTCCCAAGAGGTATAGGCAGTTTGTGCTCAGAAACCTGCATGACAAACATGGCCATTTAGGTATCGAGAAAACCTATGGTTTGATTCAAGATAGGTTCTACTGGCCTAAAATGAGAGAAACCGTTACTGATTATTGCAGAAGATGTCTGAGATGTTTGCAAAGAAAGACATTGCCCATAAAAGCTGCACCTCTGGAGCACCTGAAAAGTTCAGGGCCCTTAGACCTTGTCTGCATGGACTTTCTCTGCATTGATCCTGATACTAAAGGTGTTGGAAACATTCTGGTAGTCACTGATCATTATACCCGCTATGCTCAAGCATTTCCTACCACGGATCAGAAAGCTGCCACTGTTGCTAAAGTCCTTTGGGAAAAGTTCTTTATCCACTATGGATTTCCTGTCCGTCTGCACTCAGATCAAGGACGTGATTTTGAGAGTAAATTGATCAAAGAGCTTCTGCAGCTACTCAATATTAGCAAAAGCAGAACTACACCATATCATCCTCAAGGAGATGCACAACCAGAAAGATTCAACCGCACCTTGCTAAATATGCTTGGTACACTTCCTGTTAAAGAGAAAAGATTCTGGAGTCGCCATGTTAGTACCATGGTTCATGCTTACAACTGCACTCGTCATGAGACTACTGGATATTCTCCCTACTTCCTCATGTTTGGCAGAGAAGCACGACTACCAATAGATCTTTACTTTGGAGTGTCAGTAGATGGTATGGACAGTATCAATCACTCTCAGTATGTTGCTAAATTAAAGGAAGACTTGTCTAGAGCCTATCGCCTTGCTGAGGATAATGCTTCCAAAACTAATCAAGGCAACAAGAGAAGATATGATGCCAAAGTACGCCACAATGAACTTGTTCCTGGAGATAGAGTGTTACTGAGAAACCTAGGAAACCAGGCTCAGCATAAACTAGCTGATCGTTGGCGTACAGACTTTTATGTCATAGTTGATAAACTGCCTGGTATCCCTGTCTACCGTATCAAAGGTCCAAGGGGGTATCTAAAGGCCTGGCACAGAAATCATCTCTTACCCATACCTCAGGTATCTGACTCAGAGACAGAAAATCAAATAGACTCTACTGTTAGTGATGATCCCTCTGATGCTGAGAATTCACAAAATGACTTTGATGTTTCAGTAGATTCACCTGCAGCAATTCATGCCGATGATGATGAACAGCCAACAGTTGCACCTACTAACTCACATGATGACCAACCTCCATCTGCAAGGACTTTGAGCCCAAACACCCCAGACTTTGTTCCTGCTGCCCAGTCTGGACTGAATCAAACTCAAAATTCAGTTAACCCAGCCTCAGGACTACATGCTAGGGATGTGCGGAGGGGAGGAAGGATAAGGAGGCCTCCTAGTGCCCTCACCTATGATTCTCTAGGAGTACCTAGCTATACTTCTCAACCTTTTGTTGGATATGCTGTACCTTATCAAAATGGTTTGAATGTGCCTTGTGTTACTGATGTTCAATCTTTGCTAAGAGAAATGCACCAAATTATGAGTAGATTATCTTCTATGATGTTTGTTGCATACTACTAATTTAATTTATCTTACAGCAACCATTGTGACTTGATAGATCTCAGGAGAGACTATTAGAAGTGGATGTTATTACTGTTTATAACACATTGCATATTGCTTGTTTACAATGTTTGTACCCTTGCTGGGCCAGAAGGGATTTTCCGGGGGGAGAATGTAGGGAAGTGTTATTTGCCCTTTCCCTAACTGCATAACCCTGTGACTTTAAATCTGGATCCACCAAAAGCATGGCTGCTGCTTGCACTGCAGTGAGACAGTTTTCAGCCACAGCCTAGCCAATCATCAAGAAGGATTTGCTTCTGACCTTGTGACCTCTCTGAAAGAAGTTTGGAGCCAAAATGAAAGTGAGGCTTAGGTTAACCAGGAAAAAGAGAAGAGAAAAGCATGGACTAATACACTGAGAACAGTCTGCAATCTCTCCTTCTCTCTTGTGAGTGTTCCTGCTGATTTCTCTGAGTAGGAAGCTAGGGATTTCACCTATAGAACATTTACCCATATAGGGAATCCCATAGCCAGAGCACAGGGAGTTAGTTAACCCTTTCCAGTCAGCCATCATAGTGACTGGAAGTAGTGCAGCTGCCTGAGCTATTGCTAGGGAAGTAATCCCTGTAGGATAGATAGGACTTCAGCCCTGTAGTGAGTTGCCAGCGTGTACACCGGATCTGGACTGTGGATTTCCCACCAGCCTCCGTGACAGTGGATCTCCTCAGGAATTCAGGAAGCCTTTCCCTACACCAGCATTCCAAGCTCAGTGTGGATTAAAGCTGCCAGACTGCTTCCCTGTATCTGCTCTGCCTCACAGGATCGCTTTCTTCTTTCATTATCATTGGGAGTTGGTGAGACCTTCACTTTACACACCCCGGGGTGCATCAATCTAGTGTTGCAACACATACCTCTTCTATTACTACTTTGGTATATACTCTCAGACCTCTAGTGTGCACACTCACCATTCTTAAAGTGACAGTGGACATTTTCATACCAAGGGTGATACTTATTATATTGTCTTATATTCATCGTATTATTGTTATTTCACTGTTCATATTGCATTTGCATATATTACAATTTCTAATATTACATATTACTGCATTTCTGCCTATTGTGTGGTTTATTGTCTGCTACAATTGGTACCAAAATCACTGCTATTGCAGTTCCCAGGGAGTTGTATGCCACCAATATCTGGTTTTAGCCCTGGGTGGAGGCACTTAACTTATCCAAACCCCACAAATCTCCCACTTAGCGGAGGCTTGGGATCTATACTGTTAGCGCCACAGTGTGGCCCTGGATATTCCTGCCAAGAAAGGGTTACACTCTATTATCTGTATAATAAAAAATATCAGCTAATAGGATTGTTGGGGCACATAGAGTACACACTTACACATAGGGGGTTATTTACTAAACTCTGAATGCAAAAATCACAAATCATTTTTTTAATAAAATCTGGCTCTTAAAAAAATTACGAATTTTTTTGGAATTTATTAAACCCCAAGGATGGAAAACTCAGAATTTGAAAATCCGGCATCTCAGACCTAGGTCAATGGTAGAAGTCCCAATGATTTTTTGATGTGCGCTGGGTTTCGTGCAATACCCCAAAGTTTTCGGGTGAAAATTCCATAAAAATCGTGAAAATCGGATGGAAAAATCCAAAAAATTAGATTATCTCCCTCAAAGTAAATTTTTGGGAAAATGTAATAATAAATAAGCGTAAAAAAGAAAAGGACCAGATTTGTGGCAGAAAATATTGAGATAAATTCGGACTTTGATAAATAACCCCCATAGTCTATCTATCTATCTATCTATATATATATATATATATATATATATATATATATATATATATATATAATCAAACAGAATGGAATGCACAACCATTAGTATGCATAAACCTGGGTGCTAGTCTGAGAAGTATGTAGACAAAATGCAGGGATTGACAGCACTCCAAGGAAATACATCAAGTCAATAATTCAAATGAAAGTGGAGATTTATTGGTGATCCAACGTTTCGGCTCCGCACAGAAGCCTTTCTTTCCCTGACGAAGGCTTCTGTGAGGAGCCGAAATGTTGGATCACCAATAAATCTCCACTTTCATTTCAATTATTGACTTCTTGATGTATTTCCTTGGAGTGCTGTCAATCCCTGCATTTTGTCTATATATATATATGGGACCTGTTATCCAGAATGCTCGGGACCTGGGGTTTTCCGGATAACGGATCTTTCCATAATTTGTGTCTTTATGCCTAGAAATTTATACTAGAAATTCATTTAAACATTAAATAAACCCCATAGGCTGGTTTTGCTTCCAATAAGGATTAACTATATCTTAGTTAGGATCAAGTACAAGGTACTGTTTTATTATTACAGAAAAAAAACTTTTAAAAATTTGGATTATTTGGATAAAATGGAGTCTACGGGAGGTGACCTTTTAGTAATTCGGAGCTTTCAGGATAACTGGTTTCCGGATAGCTACTAGCTACTGTTTTATTATTACAGACAAAAATTAAATCATTTTTAAAAATTTGGTTTATTTGGATAAAATGGAGTCTATGGGAGACAGCCATTCAGAATTCGGAGCTTTCTGGATATCGGGTTTCCGGATAAGGGATCCTATACCTGTATATATATATATGAAGAAGCAGGATCAGCACACTCTGTATTGTGACGAAAAAGTGATTGTTTATTTCATAAAGAAGCATTTTATGCCTTTATAGATATACAGTACATACTTACACATAGGGCAAAGGTCGAATATCGAGAGTTAATTAACCCTCGATATTCGACTGCCGAATTGAAATCCTTCGACTTCGAATATCGAAGTCGAAGGATTTACCGCAATTTGTTAGATCGAACAAAAAATCCATCGATCGAACGACTTTTCTTCGACCAAAAAAAGATAGCAAAGCCTATGGGGACCTTCCCCATAGGCTAACATTGAGTTCGGTAGGTTTTAGGTGGCGAACTAGGGGGTCGAAGTTTTATTTTAAAGAGACAGTACTTCGACTATCGAATGGTCGAATAGTCTAACGATTTTTAGTTCGAATCGTTCGATTAGAAGTCGAAGTTGTAGTCGAAGGTCGAAGTAGCCCATTTGATGGTCGAAGTAGCCAAAAAAAACATTCGAAATTCTAAGTTTTTTTATTCTATTCCTTCACTCAAGCTAAGTAAGTGGGCCCCATAGTGTGTGTGTGTGTGTGTGTGTGTGTGTATATACAGTATATATATATATATATACACATATATATACCACCAGTACCTATGCCTAATAATTCCTGTAATCCCAAGTAATTAAATATTTCCTATAATTCATTCTCTGTTACTTAGTGTGAAGGATTACTGATTCACTAGGACCAATGCCTGTATTCAGAAAGCCTTTTTCATCTTTAAAGAGGTTAATTTCTCTTTCAATGTATTTTTAATCTGTATTCCATCAACTGCAACAGCTGTCATTTCCTTTTAATAATGAGTCATATTGCAGTGATTTTCAATGGTACTACATTCAGAGGAAATAACGGTTTATTTTTTTCTCAAATAAATTGTTCAGTAAGCAGAGTTTTTCTGCACAATTAGCCATTTTTATGTTTTTGGAATCAGCAATAACATTTTAAGATGCAGAACTTTATAATAGGAGGCATTAAAAATATAATCACTTTTTACAGTTGGCAATTTTGAGAAGTAGGTGGAGTTTTTAGTAGAAAACAGCTTATTAAAGGAAATGTGCTTGTATATCGACAGTTAACCCTGTGCACAGTGCTCTGCAGCTTGTTGTGGCCTGTGGCATAGGCAGTTATTTACATAAAATATTTTGAATTTAATTCCCATTCTAAAAATATTTGTTTAGTATATTGTTCATACACAAATAGACAAAATCCAGTATTCAGGTCCATGTTATTTACCATATTTATGCAAATATTGGAGTCTGTTGAGCTGCTGCATAAGTCTGTATGCAAATAACACAAAGCATACATTATAAATTCCGAAGACCAATTTTACAAATAATAAATATTTGTTCAAGCAAAACAGATTTTGGATGATGGAATTCTGTAGTTGGATGAAGAATTTAATGTTGTGATTCTAAACTTATTGAAATATTTCCCTTTGAATTTTCTGCACAATCATTGTTGCTTAATTTTATCTGCCATAATCAGTAGTATATAGCAAAGTTATGTACTGCTGATTTACATGGAATCTATTTATGTTTGCTCTATCACCTACCTCTAACAAAACAGTTACACAGTGATGATGACTTCATATTCTAAGCTTCTGGAACCAGGTACAGGTATGGACAGGAGTATGCTATAGACAGCCTAATGTAAGAGAGGAGGAGGAGGCTAAGATCCTGATGCAAATAGAAAAGGCTGCTAGTTTGGGTAATGTAATGATAATGGGGGATTTTAATTATCCAAATATTGACTGGAGCAACAGAACTGCCATATCAGTTAATGGGAACACGTTTATAAACCTGTTGCATGACAATGTTATGGCACAGGTTGTTGAGTAGCCAACCAGAAAAAAATGCTATATTGGATCTAATGATCTCTAATGACCCAGAATATATAGCAAATGTGCAAGTTATTGAACCCCTGGGCAATAGTGATCATAATGTGATTACATTTGATGACTAGTGCAAAAACCAATATACACTGGGGCAACAAAAATCCTGAATTTTAGTAAAGCAAATGTTAGTTCCTTTAGAGCTGCCCTTTAGAGGGTGGGCCATTATGTTTTCTGCTAATCATTTAAAATGATGTTAAATCATTATTGTTCCCTTAAAGGAATTGTTCAGTGTAAAAATAAAAACTGGTTAAATAGACAGGCTGTGCAAAATAAAAAATGTTTCTAATATAGTTAGTTAGGCAAAAATGTAATGTATAAAGGCTGGAGTGACTGAATGTGTAACATAATTGCCAGAACACCACTTCCTGCTTTGCAGCTCTCTTGGTTTACACTGACTGGTTACCCTGGTTACCAGGCAGTAACCAATTAGAGAGGTGACGGGGGCCACTTGGTCATATCTGTTGCTTTTGAATCTCTTGAATGCTGAGGATCAATTGTAAACTCACTGAACAGATATGTACCATGTGGCCCCCCTTCAAGTTGCTGACTAGCTCAGAGTTTTAGAGCTGAAAAGGAGGAAGCAGTATTCTGGCTTTATATAATACATTTTTGGCTAACTATATATTATATTACAATATATTCTATTTATTTTTCATAGCCTATCTATTTAAACAGTTTATATTTTCACACTTAACTGTTCCTTTAAGAAGTAAATGTAGTAGCACTAAGAACCACCTTATGTGGCTTAATATAGAAGTAAAGAAGTTAATAAGAAAGACGAGAAAGGCATTTAAAAACTACAAGTTTGTGGGGACAGAAGCTGCAAAGTTTGTGGGTACTGAAGTCAAAGATATAAAATGAGGAGCGCATTGCAGCAGATGCTAAGATAAAACTAACCCCAAAAAGTTTAAGTATATTAAGAGTAAAAAGTTGAGGGTTGAGAGTGTTGTACCAATATGGCTGTAACAGATACAGTAAAGGCAAATGCGCTAATTCAGTTTTTCTTCAATTCATACAATAGAGGAGTCAGAGTTCCCAGTTTCCAGCTAAACTCAAACTAGTCAGTGGCTGACTAATTAACGTGAACCAGGGGCCAGAGCCACATGGAATACATCCTCAGGTACTAAGAGAGCTTAATTCAGTTTTAGACCAGCCTCTATTTCTGATTTTTGAAGACTCACTTTCATCTGGTATGGTACCTATGGATTGGAGGAAAGCTGATGTCATTCCTCCATTTAAAAAGGGACTTTGATCTCATTCTGGCAATTATAGGCTAGTAAGTTTGACATACATGGTATATGCCATACAGTTTTGTTCTGCAGTGCTCAAACAGGACATTATTGAATTGGAGAAGGTCCAGGGAAAGGGAACTAAGCTTTTAAAAGGTATGCAAAGCTATGAGGAAAGACTGACCAAGTTGGCATTGTTGGCACGCTGGAGAAGAGGAGCTTAAGGGGTGATATGATACTGTAACTATGTATAAATATATATGGGGATCATATAATAATCTCTCTAAAGCTTTATTTACTAGTACAGATGAAGCCACTTGGATTTGTGAGTTAAATGCGTCATGACTCGTGGTTAATTGAAGAAACTGTGTTATCTAAAGTTATCTTAACTCATTTAATGCATTTAACCTTTTCATTAGCATACCAAAGCACCATTGTTCACAATGATGAATGCTTTAATTAGATGGGATGTTGTGACACAGTTTTCTGTGTTAAATGAGATAAATGGGATATCTGTGTTTAGTTATTCTGTGTCAAACAGACAAACCAAAGTGGCTGCATCTGTATGTCCTTCCAACTGACACGTGGATACCCATTCTGATTAGAAGAAAAGAGGTTCTGTATAAATATTCAGAAGGGTTTTTTATAGTTAGAGCTGTGAAGATGTGGCATTCTCTCCCATAATCTGTCCTACTGGCTGATACATGAAATAGCTTTAAAGGAGAAGGAAAGCCCCAGGGCGCAAAACCCCTCCCCCCTCCCCTCCGTTGCCCCCCTCCCTCCTCCCCCCTGGCCTACCTGTCCCCCTGGGCAAATGCCCCTAACTTGTTACTCACCCCTCTGCGCAGGTCCTGTCCATGGAGTTCACAGTCACCATCTTCTTCCACGCGCGTCTTCTTCCTGCGATGACCGGCGTTTTCTGGCACATGCGCAGAATAACTTGTGGGGGGGTAGGCCATCAATTTTTTTTACTTGTAAAGGGGGCCCTACCACCAATGTTTTTTTAAAAAAAACTTTTATGGGTGGCCCTGTTTTTTTTTCAACTTATAGGGGGACCCTGATCAGCAATTATTTTTTATAACTTGTAGAGGACCCTGACCACCAATTTTTTTTTAAAAAAAAATTATGGGGGGCCCTGGCACCACAGTTTATTTAATTTATAAGGGGGCCTGACCATCAATAGCTTTTTATAGCTTATGTGTGAGGGGGTTACCTTTTTTAGCACTGATGTCTATGTGGTCTTTTAACTGTAGTGTGGAGTTGGCAGGATCTGGGGTGGGGCTTGGGGGCTGGGGTGGGCTGGTCCTGGGGGCCCTGAAAATGTTGTTCTACGGGGCCCCATGATTTCTAATGGCGGCCCTGAATACAGGGTAATGAAAGATAGCTCATAGTACAAGTTGATTGCCATTTTGGAGTCAGGAAGTAATTTTTCCTCCTCTGAGGCAAATTGATGAGGCTTCAAATGGGGTTTTTTGCCTTCCTCTGGATCAACTAGCAGTTAGGCAGGTTATGTATAGGTTATGTACCCCCCAGATGATGTAGGTCTCTAAAAAAAGATATCACATAAAACAGCTCATATGTAAAACCCTGCTTCATGTAAATAAACCATTTTCATAATAATATACTTTTCTAGTAGTATGTGCCATTGGGTAATCATAAATAGAAAACTGTCATTTTAAAAAATAAGGGCCGCCCCCTGGGATCGTATGATTCAATGTGCACACAAACATACCAACAAACCATACTTGTTAGGTCACATGAGCTTCTTCCTGTTATAGTTGTAGTATTTCTGGTCAGGTGATCTCTGAGGCAGCACATGGACCATCACAAAATGGTGACTCAAGGCAAGAGATGTAAAAGAGCAATATTTACTTAAATATATATTCTAGTTTGGTAAGATTCTATAATATGCCACTTAATATGATGTAAACTACCTGTTGCTTAAGTATTCATTTTGTGAGTATAGTTTCATTTAAAAGGTTGAACTTGATGGAAGTGTGTCTTTTTTCCCTCCTAACTTACTATGTTAATATGATTCATTAGCTGGAGACCCGTTATCTAGAAACATCAGAATAACGGAAAGGCAGTCTCCCATAGATTCCATTTTAATCAAATAGTTCAAACTTTTTAAAATGATTTTCCTTTTCTTTGTAATATATATAATAATAAAACAGTACCTTGTATTTGATCCAAATATTATTGGAGAAAAAGCAACCCTAGTGGGTTAAATTAATGTTTACATGAATTATGGAAAAATCCCTTATCCAGAAAACCCTTGGTCCCAAGCATTCTGGATAAGAGGTCCAATAGTAGTATAACTGAGGCTAAAAATGATGTTTGGAATACTTCCTGTCGGTGGCTATGAATACATTTCGGGTATGGTTCTATGTTTCCTTTCAGGCACATCAATGTTAATGTAAGGATATTAATATATAACCAGAAGATACAGATACAGTTATAACCAGAGTGGGTTTTATGCAGATGTGGTCAAGAGGTGCTTAAAGATCAACCATACCTACTCTGAATATTTTCAGATAATATTGATTACAGAGTAATTGCCTGTTGTGTGATTTGTTTTTCAAACCCAACTATAGGTAAAGATTAGGTGACTTTGCTAAGGAAAGCCAAGCTGATTCTTATAAGCAACATTAGCCAGGTTATTAACAGTGTGTACCCACTAATGGAACTTACCACACTGGGTTTTTGCTGCATAATTTGCATTCTTACATATGGTGAATACCTGATCCCTGAATGATCAGAATGAACAACTGAAATGTTTTCTAATTTATGAAAACACTGGAATGTAAAAAAAATTTGAGTCGAGGTGAAAAACTAGAAATACTAGAATTGATCAAGGAAAAACCCACCGAAAAAATTCGAACTTCACAAAGGCTATTAACATATTCAAATAGTTCAAGGGACCTCTGCCATTTACTTCTACATGATCTCAACAGGTTTTTGCTGGTGTATTTCCAGATTTGAGCTATTTAAGCTTCAAGGTATAATACATCTTGAAAAATTTGACTTTTTCTTTTTAAAAAACGGAAAAATCCAAAAAAATCAACTTGACATTTGATAAATAACCCCTTATGTCTCTACTCCCCTTCTCTCTTCTGACTTTCATTTTCCATGTTTTCTTCTTAATGACCCACTTTTGCTGCATCAACATACTTTGTATGTCATCACTCAATACTCAACATAATTTTACCACTTTTCTTTCCCCACCATCAGTGTGGGCTTTAGGGTCCAAATTCTGGCAGATGCTATCTTAGCACATAGAATGTACACACTAATACAATGAACTGTAATATTTACCAACCAACTGATCTTAACTTGTTTGTTCCTCTAATTTTAGAAGTGGCCAGATGATGGACACTTCTTCTACCTATACCATTAAAAGCGACAATAAAATATGGCCCTTTAAATGATGGATTGTCTTCACATATGGAGGAGGTTCCAGTGATACATATGGATTGTTGAAGGATGCACACAGCTCCGAATGTGAGAGGGTGATGTATAGTATGGAGTTTGAGATATGCCTGTTCCTGGTGAACTTATTTGTATACTGGTTATGCAACACAGAATCCTAGTGGTCTCAGAGACACAATAACTTTTTAAAGAAGGAAAAGTGGTTTGGACAATTTCATTACATGCTAAATAAATTCATCATGGAGTAGAAAACATGATTTGAGGATGGTTAAAAAGAAGATTATGGCAAAGAGAGGATCTGATCCTGCATAACAGAACAGTCATTTTCTCACTAGGCATTTTTTTTAAAGCATATTTATCAATGGGTGAAAGTGAATGTTCATCCTTTGATAAATACACCTTTCAAAATCGCATAAAAAATAAATGGAAAGTGGCGGAATTTCACTCTAGAGGACTGTGGCGATCTCTACCTTTACTCTTTGATAAATATACCCCAAAGATTGGAGAAAGGAAGGCTGATATGGAATGTGGGGAAAAAAACAGGTGGATAAGAGAATCGGTGAATGGAAGGAGGTTTGTAGGATGTGTTTGTTGTTCCTGAATCCAGTGCCTTTGACTAAATAATGTGCATACTGTGTCTGTCATAAAATTGTAAAGGGCCACACTGTGTCATGAAATAATAAGGGGCCATGTTGCGCCTGTCATGAAATAGGAAGGGGCCACAGTGTATCTGTCTTGAAATTGTAAGGGGCCACGATGTGCCTGTCATAAAATAATAAGGGTCTCACTGTGTCTGCCATGAAATGCTTTGGGGCCACATGCTGTGTCAGTCATTAAACTCTATGGGACCACATGCTATGTAAGTCATGAAATACTTTAGGGCCACATGCTGTATCAGTCATTAAAATGCTTTGGAGCCACATGCCGTATCAGTCATAAAATGCTTTGGTGTCACACGCTGTGTCAGTCCTGAAATGCTTAAGGGCAACACAGGTATTGGTGGGTGTGCCATTGGATGGAGCTTATTTTTTAATACAATACACCTACCACCTCTTTATCTCCGCCTTCCACCTCAACCAAATAGCTCTGTTCTCATGATGGAGTCCAGGAAGAGCTCAACCACATGTTTCTCTAGCAGCATCAAACCCATCTTTAATCCCCTTTTGTGCTTTTTTTACTATTGCCCAATAGTGATGGGTGAATCTGCTGCGTTTTCCTTCGCCGAATAATTTGCGAATTTCTGGAGAAATGGAAAAAAATTCATGAAACTAGTTTGCCTCTAGCAGTTTCTTAGTGTCTCTCTACTGTTACAATGACTAACAACTCTGCACCAGAGATTTCCCCACCTCCTTCACCCATAGCCCCCTGTAAATCAGATTAGCCCATGTCCCACCAAAATCAGATCTATTTAAAGCAGATCTATCTGTTTCCAGGTACAACTCCCATAACCCCATAAAAGCCCACTCACTGAAGGAACTGTTGTACCAGTGGTTGGGATCAGGGACCAAGACATGTGCACGTATGAATGTAATACAATGTTTTGCCACCTTGCCCAATAACGTTAAGCTGAGAGAAACTGAAACAGGCATTGCATTTGCAGGTATCATTTATTTTTACCTTATACTTATAACCTTGGAATATAATAGAATTTGTTTATTATAGACACATTTGTTCCACATCTGCTTTCTCTTTGACCCTTTACTGTTTCAATATTGTACTACTTTAATAGCAAGCCATCTAATGTACAATGTGTTCCATCCAGTACTAAACAAATGGTATGCTGGGTAAAACTTACTGCATAGCAAATTTAAAAAACAAATCACTCCCAATGAAATTCCTCAGGATACTTAAATTTTTCTTAATAGGTTAATAATAATACATGCATTTCCCTACATAAAAGCAATTCTTGTAGTCTGTTTTTAATCTGATTGAAGTAAATCTAAATTTGAAAAAAATGTGTATTTGCAGTTTTGTGCAATAAGAACAACTCCAATGAATAAGATGCACACACATCTAGAAAATGAGCCTCCATTACTGCTAATGCCAAACTGCCATTGCTTATATAACGCAGACATGAGTCATATTTTTTTATTGCAAATTACTCTTTTAAAAAAAAAGGAAAATATCCCTTCCAGGCACTTCCGGTAACAGTGAGGTTAATCAATTTTTTTCAGTCTTCTGCTAAAAAATTAAAATCAGCCATGAAAATCAAAACAAAATGAGATAGGAAATTTGGATTCCTTCAGGTTCTGCCCTCTTGACATCAAATCAAAACAGCCAGGGAATGTCTTATGTCACTTATCCATTCTGCTCTGCTTGCGTCTGTCACTTTAATATCCGAGCTATCATCACACAGAGATCACAAACAGTTTATCTTATAGTGGAAGCAAATGAGAACTGACTTAATCGGAAATGGATTATCAGGTTGCATTTAGTTAGTATCAGGTATTATGGTGGCATTTAAATGGCCTGCCTTGCTGGGTTCATTCACTCCTTTGGTTCTGTGTGCAAAGAGAATTTCACATGACTGCCTACTTTCTACCTATGGTACAAGTCGGAGTGGATATGTTATATATATATATATATATATATATATATATATATATATCTCTATCTATCTATCTATCTATCTATCTATCTATCTATCTATATATATATATATATATCTATATATATCTATATCTATATCTATATCTATATATATATATATATATATATATATTCCCATTCCTTAGGTTT
The DNA here is from genome assembly GCA_038501925.1 of Xenopus petersii. NCBI lineage: Eukaryota > Metazoa > Chordata > Amphibia > Anura > Pipidae > Xenopus > Xenopus petersii. Next base: position 62,446,362 of record CM076680.1, read on the forward strand.
TGAGTCATCCCTTTAAGAATCATCCAAGGGACATCGGAGGGGTGTTTTAAGGAGGTGAGTAGCAGGTGAATGTGGTGTGAGAGTGGGAGCTACATGTGGGAGCTGCTGTAGACTTTACCTACTGAATTTAATGAGCCCAGAGTGTTTGGGTTTCAGAGAAAATCGTAGATTTTTCTGCTATGTCATTAACCTATAGGATTCCCTAAGAGACCAGCCTGGTTAATCACCTTGTGTAATGGACACTAGCACTACTAAAGTGAGTAAATGTATGCTTTAGTTGGACTTTTTTTTGCTAAATACAATCTACTGTATATTCTGTTGCCATTCTACTGCTGATGGAAAGCCAGTTTGAGTTAAAAAATAAATGGATTGTTTTTCCTTCACCAGTGTGATCCCCCTAAACTTCACACTATATATATATATATATATATATATATATATATATATATATATATATATATATATTGATTTTGAATGATTGCCAGAGTATAAATCCACAAACCATCAGTTTAGGGTTATATTAAAGCATCCTGTTTAAAAATAAACAATGAGTGACCTCATCACTTTACTGAAGCAGAAAGGGTAATTGGCCTTTAGTGGTATTTTCTCCTACAGCAGCTCAAGTAGGAACTCTGCCTTTTCTATGCAATCAAATATATTAGACAGCTTTGTAAGCCGTGTGTAGTACCACTTTTTACATGTTTGAGACAGGATAACATTAGGATGAAAGGTATGCCTTAAAAATATAAAGGTTGTATGTGTGTGTGTGTGTATCTGGTCTAAACCTCAAATAGACAGTCTATATGTCATATTTTTAACAGTAATAGTAAATGAAAAGAATTCAACTGAATATAGAAGAGATAAGAAGGAAATTAGAAGGTAACAGTAAGTATGATTCAGTGCCTTATTCAGAGTAATAATTAGTGTGATTGAGAATGTATCAATGGAATAAATATCATAATCAGGAGAGGTGTGTTTAACTAGGGCTCCGGAAATTATCCTAGTTATTAATAGTTGAATGATGCTCTTTGTGAGCCCCAACCAGTGTACTGTCATCACTTTCTATGCTAACAAATCATTCAAAATTTGGGATAACATGAATGCAATTACAGTAGGTCCAGTGGTGAGCTCTCTATTGCTCAGAAGATAAAGTGTTCATACAAGGTATGTGATGTAGTGAACTGTTATCTTTATCTCATACCTCAGTCAATAACTAATTGTGAATTCATTTTTTCACCCACAATTCCATCCTTATTGCAGCCACTAGTTGGCCATGCACCTAATGCCAATGCATTAAAAACTTGCACTTGATATTTTTGGTGTCAGGATATCATCATTGACTGGTGCTCATGCCAAAACATCTATATCCTATTCTTTAGGAGCAGTGTGCTGTACCTCTTAATTAAGCAACCCCTGTAGGAACCCTGAATCTATCACCAGGTCCAGAGTGGTGGTAGCTCCAGGGTTCCCTATCAATTATTGGTGCACCATTCATCAGAAGAGTCAGGAGGCATGTAATTGGATGGATGCAACAGGGTGGAAGTGCAGGAACATGTCTGGATGCCTTTATCTTACTGATTTTTATCAATAAAGACTCTTCATTGATTCTATTCTGGAGCTCCAGCAGTTGTATTCATAAATGATCATTATATTCTTAAGAGATTAAAAAGTAACATTTTACATTTTTTCTTTGGTCTATTTACTCATCTTTGACTTTTTTCTAACTGCACTATTCCAGTAAGACTCACATACTGGGTTACAAAATAGGGGAAATGTTGATAATAAATCAAAGTCACTTGCAAAAGTGATGACCAGCAGTAGGCACTAAGAAGACCCTCTTTCCTAGTTCTCCCTTTTACCAAATGCTAAAAAATGGACATTAGATTTTAACATTTGCAGTGAATTGCTAGTCCACTTCTTACCTAATCTGGTAAATACCCATAGTTTCCACAGGGTACAGAACAACAAGGGAATCTGATCCTTACTACTGCACTGTCATGGAGCGCAAGACCCTACAGAGGATAGTGAAGACAGCAGAGAAGATCATAGGTGTCTCTCTTCCTTCCATCATGGACATTTACACCACTCGCTGCATCCGTAAAGCCACCAGCATTGTGGCTGATCCAACACACCCCTCACACTCACACACTCCTACCATCTGGAAAAAGGTAACGAAGCATTAGGGCCCTCACTACCAGACATGTAACAGTTTCTTCCCCCAAGCCATAAGGCTCCTGAATACTCAGGGACCGGACAGATCTCTCTCACACACACACTCCATCTGACCTTACTATATACCACAACATTACACAGCCACTGTACGTCATTGTATAAATCTTTTTGGTACAAACCGTTTGTTTATTTTATGAGCTGTCAGCACATCTATAGTTAATTAATGAACTTCCTAATAGTGGTGGCAGGTGGTTAGAAGGTGCGGAAAAACAAACAAATCACAATGAATAAATTGAAATTAAGTAAAGCACTTTGGTGTTTAGAACTTACATATTCTACCAATTCAATTCTACAGCACAAAATTTCAGTCAGCAAAGCCGTAGAATGTCTTATGGTAAGACAATTGCAAGTACAATATATTTTCCATATAGAATATACTTGGCAACAGTTGCTTTGTTTCTATTCCCCAAAATTATTCTTTTTTAAACTATGTACAGAGTAAGGCTCTATAACTAAAAACAGAGCTCTAAAAATGTGTGATACTGTAGCTCTAACATAGAGAATGTTTCTGTAACAAAAGTTTCCGAATTTAATTTGCAGTTTCTGGTTCCTTTGGCATTTTTTTACAAATAACAATAAAAAACAGTAGATTTTAACTTATATGTCTAATATTGGATAAGGGCAAGCACTAATTCCTTTAACGAACAAACTAAAAACACAAGTACAGTTCATATGTTCATATAAATTTTAATTAAAACAGTTACTTGTTCAATATAAACAAAATACCAGTATGGGATTTATTATCTGATCGCTTTGGATTTCTGGTTTTCTGGATAAAGGATTTCTGTAATTTGGATTACCATAAAGTGGCTAAAAACCATTTAAACACTGAATAACCCCTGTCGATTTGTTTTGCTCCATAATGGATACACGCAACTAAGTTACAATCAAGTACAAGATACTATATTATTATTACAGAGAAAAATAAAATACTATAGTAAAAAAAAAATAAGTAGGTTTCTGGATATAGGATATCCTGTACCTGTACAATATTTTCACATAAAATCATATGTGGGGGAATTGGAAGACAGTAATAAACCACAGTAATTAAGCAGATAGAATCTTTATAATGTTAAGAACTAGACAAATAACCTCATTAAAATTTGACATTATCGTTTTAGAAACAGGTGGAAATAATACAATTTTATACTTCCTACACAGGGAAAAATAACCATAAATTCTGAGTTCAAATAATTGCTAGCTAAAAATGGCAAGATGGAAGTATTGCCATTATGGAGTTACTGTTGGTAAACAAAAATGATTGTGGGGTCTGCTTCCTCTGTAGCTAGCAAAAAATCCCTACTCCACAGTTGCTCTCTTACCTGCAGCGAGGAAGGGGGATGCAAGTCGGGCCAGAGTGGCCTGGGTAGGGGGGCAGCAGGGTGTAGTCAGGATGTAGGCAGAATGGGTGCGGGAGGATGGGGATTTTTCTCCAGGGGGGCCTGGTGCACCCTATTTACGCCACTGGTAGTATGGTATTAATATTGCATGAATATTTAGATAACTTGAATAGGAACCCTTACTTAGCAATATATGCCTTTAATAATTTGCACATATTACGGTTTTCACTTACAATAACATGGCCCAGTCAAACTACTTACTCATGTAGGGACCCTGAGATTTGGGTTAATTTACTCAGCCAGTTCCCCATAGTATTTGGACACCTAGGTGGTCTTTAGCATGCCTGGGCAGCTAGGTCTCCCTTCCTGGGTCCACTGGGATTACTCTAGGCAGAGTTTGTCCACTAGGTGGCACTGTTTAACAATATAAAGGTGGTTAGCCCCATGTGCACAAGGTTTTTCCCCTGGGGCCGTGCCTCCCAGTGAGGCGTTACAGGACCAGGGCTCTGGTTCCTTGAAAGATAAGTATTAGACAGCTGTAGTAGTCACACTGTGATATTCCCTCTAGGAGTGAAAGAAAGTTTAGGGTAGCTAGAGAGCAGCCGTGGCTCCAACAAGGAGAAATAGTGGGGTTGGGACCCTATGGTGTGTGAACCACTAGATCAGGAACACCAGTGGGTGAGCTAAGGACCAGATAGGGTACCAAGACCCCAGGCTGAATACAGTGGGTGAGGTGAGGACCAAATCGGGTGCCAAGAAACAAGACCCCAGGCTGGCAAAACCAGGACCTAGTGCTCTCCACCCAAGAGGGTATATTACCTAGTGAGAGGGTAACTTTCCTTTGAAGTGTGAATCATTGCTGCTGGCTATTTATATAGCTTATTGTCTGTCATGGAGCATCCGTTATCCCACTGGAGGGAATATCACAGTATTCTACTACTCTGTTCAGTTCAATAAATCAGTTGAAGTTTGTTGCAAAGAACTGTGTCTGACTGATTATCCTGCTGCATTGACCTACACCAGGTACCAGGAGTTGCAGGGAGTTGCATGTGTACATTGGGTCCGAGGGCACATTACAAGTAGTTTGGCCTCGTCACACACAGCCTTAATACACAGCAAAAGTACACTCAAGGGTGTGCTACACTCACAGAGGAATATGTGGGAATCATCGATCAAGGTGCAGAAGCATGCAGTAATCATTATTCAGTGCAAAGATTCTCAACAAGTATTAATGGATGCATCTGCCAGCACTGCAGGACATCATGGGATTGAGCTACGCAAGTGAAATATTGAACCTTTTCTCAAACTCTCAGAGTGATACATGGGGAGTAAAGATTCAGTACACAATTGATATGTTTAGTATCCCTGCTGGATGTCTCATTAGTTTCTGTGCATGGAAGAGTAAGAAACACATTTGACCAAACATAAAAAAACTACTTCAATGTAACTAACCCATTCAACTAAAACTGAAAGACATAGTTAAGGCTCATAGTTAAGGCTCAGTCATCAGTTTAATGGGTTAATTTGCTTGGCCTGGCTACATGTCAGTTGCTTGTGTTAAGGACTGCTGATTTGTTGGGGTTTTTTAATATATGGCAGGAACGGAATTGTATATTGTAATTAAAGCACAGATAAGATAAATTAATGTTCTTGTCAATTGGTGATAAATAACATAAGCATTTTGCTGACATAAGAAATTCCCCTCCCATTTGCTCTTATATTCTTGGTTTTACACGCTGCTATTCCCTTTAGATCACACACAGTATTGACCCAAAGCAGACTAATGTAAAGCTTCCATCACTAGGGATTTTTTTCTTCATGTTTAGCTATTTAAAGCCTTAGAAATCTATAAGTGCACCTTTAAGTTGAAAAATTTGCATTGCATTCCATGCCATGGCATTTTAGAAGAAATTCTAATTTTAAATGTATGCTTGACTTGAATGACTACTCTGTGTAAATCTCTGTGGATATAAAACTACCTGCTGCCAAACTGCATTGTGTAGGTAAAAAAATATACACAAGTTCTATTTTAAAATAGTTGGAGTTGCCTATAAACTGTAGGCATAAGATTTAATAAATACATACAGAATGTCAATGTATACGTGTATTCATACCTGAAGAAAATTGTGGCCATATTAAACCACAGATAGAAACAAATGTTTTGTGTATGGGGATTATTTGATCGATACTTGTCCAAAAGATGACCAGATGTCGATTGTCTGGTTTTAAAAATCCCATCGGATTGAGGACCACATGGGTTCATTGATATGGTCCTCGAACCAACCACCCATTTTCGCCTCATTGTGATCTGATGGTTGGGCCCTAGGGCCCATGATTGGATCAGCCCGATATAGCCCACCTGAAGGTCGCCAAACGAGTGGATTTCCATATGTATGGCCAGCTCTAGCCATTTAGAGAGTGGGGTCCACAGAGCATTGTGTCACAGTAGTCTATGTGGAATATAATGAGAGCATTCCTGAGTATTTTGTTTTGTTTTACTTATTTCTCATTTGTGAGCAAGTAGTAAAAGTGGTACTTTTGTGTACTAAGTTTTAGGCAACAAGAGAACACAAACTATCAGCTAACCAAGATCAGTAGCCTTGTTGGGGTCCAAGAACAAGAAAGGCTTGAGGAACCACAACTGTGAATGAATGAGAGGAGAAGGTGGAGTCAAATGGTAGACAATCTTCTTTTCTATGCCAGACCATATGATCTTCCAATTTGTGCTTGCAGTATTTGCACAGAGCATGTTTGTTACATTGCTTTGTTTGCATTCCTGCTGTAGCAAGTTTATTTATTGTCTCAAAACCCCAATGTGGAACCAGGGTCGGACTGGGCCAGCGGGACACTGGGAAAAAATCCGGTGGCCCCCACTGACCCAGATCCGCTAACCCGATCCTTAGATTTCTTCTTCCTGCCTCGAACGTCCGAAAAACATATTGCGCGTGCGCGTCTGCACACAACGCACATGCTCGGCTGATTGGTGTCCCGAAAGACATGCTGCATGCCTGCAGGGTGTGGAGGCGGCACTGCCAGGGGGGGTCCAGAGGGGGGCTCTGAACAGCAGCCCTGGTGGTCCCCGGGCTCCCCATTCCTACCCTGTGTGGAACTGACTGCAGTGATCTCATTTGGTTTGCAGCCATGTTAAAACATGTTAGGAGCCTGATGAACCTACATAAAGAAATGGTTGATTCAGCAGAATGAAGTACAGGTGATCAGTAAACAGTAGATTGGCAGTTAGACTAAAAGGTACATCCACACAACTGACAAGTAGTCAGGGCAGGTGTCAAGCAAGCACTAATCTGTAAAATGGACCAGTGGTCATGGCAGTCATCAGTAAGAATAAATACATAGGACTAGGCTCCAAACTTCAGAGAATAGACCACAAGAAAATACTTCTATGATCCTGGGCAAATGGTCCTGAGCAAATGGTAGACCTGAAAATTCCTAAAATATGAGACTTCATAGGTAGATTTGACAAATGACAACTTCCCCTATGCCTCTCACTGGCAACTCGGAGCCTGAGGTGTGAACAGGAATAATGTAGAGTTTACGGGGTAAATACATTTTGTAGGGACTTAAGGCCCCCATACATGGGCCGATAAAACTCAACTCCGTCGGCAGCTTATTGGCCCGTGTGTGGGGCAATCCGACAGGCATCCCCGATCAATCAGACAAAGGTCAGTAGCAGTATCAGGAACAAACAGAGGAAAATCTAAAGGGTAGTCACAAACAAACCAATAGTCCATACCAGGAATCAATATCACAATGAGCAGCGAGTGTCAGTCTTGATCACCTCATAAAGAACTGCAGGCCTCAGTGTTTCTTTATGTGATATCAAAGCATGTGCACGGTGGTAGACACATATGCACAAAGGATGAATTGAGAATAGATGCACATGCACTAAGATGGATGCATTGCACAAGTGCTCAATGACTGATTGGAAATGGGGAAATTGGCTGCAACTAGACCTTATGAATTACAGGAATGAGCCAAGGAAAGCAAAGGCAGCAAAAGAGGAGCTTGACAAACTGGCAATCTGGGCAGCTAACTGGCAGATTCAATGTTGATAAATATTAACTCATTTGCAACACTCACATGCTCAGTGGGCTCTGAGCTGCTGTTGAAAAGCTAAGCTTAGGCATCGTTACTAATTATCAAGCAGAAAATGAGGTTTGCCTGTAATATAAACTGATGCTACAGGGCTGATTATTCAATTCTGATGCTAATTGCACTGGTTTCTGTGCTGTAGTAATTATCTGTATTAATGACTAATCAGTCTTATATTGTGACATTCTATGTGTACTGTATATTGTGAGTGGGCCTCTAAGCTCAGTAAGTGACAGCAGCACAGAGCATGTGCAGTGAACCAGCAGAAAAGAAGATGGGAGCTACTGGGGCATCTTTGGAGACACAGGTCTTTACTGCTAAATTGCTGTGGTTGGCTTGGGCTGGTATAGAAACCCAAAACATAATGCACAACATTTCTAGCTACTTCTTTATCTTAACTTTCCTTGTCCTTTAAGCAAATGAGGGAATACAGGGTTATGGAAGATACTGTAACTCATAGTACAAGTTGATCCAGGGACTAGTTAGATTGCCATCTTGGAGTCAGGAAGGATTTTTTCCCCCTCTGAGGCAAAATGGAGAGGCTTCAAATGTTTTTTTTTTGCCTTCCTCTGCATCAAGTAGCAGGTTATATATAGAATTAAAAGGTTGAACTTGATGGACATGTGTCTTTTTTCAACCTAACTTACTATGTTACATTACAACTCAGAACCCATACAGCTTCCTATGACCCAACCAGGAGGAGCAGCAGTGGTCCATATACACAGGTTGCCAGTTCTACACTGGGAGGGTCCTGAAGCTTATACAAGTGAAAGGGAACTATACGGAACGCATTTTAGGACATCCTGTGGCGAAATACCCTTCCTTCTTGCGATGTCCTATGCCTTCTGAATGGCGCATCGGGTGCTTTTACCGTCACTCATCGTCCAAATCTGCAGTCAAACTTCTGTCCTCTACCCTCCCTTCTCAGCTGTCAGTCATAGGAACTCTGGACTCAGCCTTCCACCCTCAGTCTTTCGCCCTCAGCCCTCCATCCTCCTCCTTCAGTCATCTGATTCTGCCTTCATTCTTCGGCCTTCTGCCCTCAGTCCTCTTCCTTCCACCCTTGCTACCCACTTTAGAAACTTATGGATCTGACTGTTGACTGAAAAGAGAGATCTGAGGGGGGAGGGCTGAGGGCTGAAGGCTGATGGTGGAGTTAGCATGACTGACGGCTGAGAAGGGAGGTTAGAGGATGGAGGTTTGACTCCAGATTTGGACAATAAATGACAGTAAAAGCACCCGATGTGCCATTCAGAAGGCATAGGACATCGCAGGAAGGAAGTGTATTTTGCCGCAGGCAGCGCGGGATTCGCTGGACGGGTGCCCCTAGGCCATGCGCTCTGCGCGGTCCTAGCGCCCGCCCGCATTACCACACACTGGTGCAAAAGCGCCAGCGTGCGAGCGCCGGAGCACTAGGGAGCACAGGCTCCCCACAGATTGGCTGGGCGGCATGCCGCCCCCAAAAATGTGCCGCCCTAGGCCCGGGCCTATGTGGCCCCGCCACAAATCCGGGCCTGGCCGCAGGATGTCTTAAAATGCATTCCGTAGAACTATGTATATTTGTCTCTCCTCTATGTTGTTTCTGTGCAGGGAGGAGGAGAAGTCCCGTCCCCTGTGAGTTGACAGGAAGGAAGTGCTGCAGAGGAAGTGTTGAGGGAGAGAAGCAGCAGAGCAATGTGCTGCAAGATTAGATATTACTGTGTGTGAAAAGTCAGTAGGGAACCACAGTGACAGAAATGCACACTCTATTTAGGATGTGGAAGAAAAGGTGGTCATTTTTTGTGCTCTTCTCAGGGCACAGAAAGCCAAAAAGAGTCTGTCTCATAACACTGTATAAACTGCCACATGAGTGGGGTCCCCTCCCAGCAGCTCACAGATAAAAGCATCTGAAATATTATGTGAGTTGCGCCTGGCTGGCAGTGTCATTAAAGGAACAGTGTTCTGCAAATAAACCCAATAACCTTTCCTTTATGTGTGATTGCAGACCAGAGAGGGGTATCACACTGCAGCCTGTCCTGACCTAGCGTGGAGGCACACCAAATCTTAGGGGCATATTTATTATGCTGTGTAAATCAAAATGTGCTGAAAAAGAGGTGTAAAGAGATGTGTTTAATTTTACGCCATGAGAATGCCAGATTTGCTGCTGTTATTTGACATTGCTTCCAGCGGAAGAAAAAACTCTAAAAAAAACCCTGTAAAAATGTTACGCCAATTTTTTACACTATGAAGCCTGAAGATGTGTGGTGTATTATCCCGCCATTTTTGAACAGCATAATAAATATGCCCCTAGTGTACCTGCTCTCCCCTGTAGCAGAGACACAGGATTTTTGTAGCACCACAATGAAAAAAAATCAGGGCTAGATCTCCTGCAGTAGCAGAATAGGGCTACACAAGTTTTGTGCCTGTCTGAATTTCTACAATTAGTTATATGTCTTTCTGCTATGGAAGAACAGTACGTGTGCCAGGAAATACTTAATAACATCATATTAAATGGATATACCTCCACATTCACAATATGAACTAATTCTGCTGCTAGTTTATACTCTAAGAAAGACACTGATAGCTCAGTAGTATCAAGCCCTGTGAATTCCCCACCTAGACGCATTCTGGTTAAATCTGCCGTACTTCTCTGAAGACCCATAGTTTAAATGTTGTTCCCACAATTACCCTTTTCTAATTCCTACACAAATGGTACAGGTTGATATGAAACTTCAATTTGAAAAAATAAATATCAACAACACACACCACTCACCAAGGTAAAGCAGGGTAGAACCACATAGTTGATACTGATTGAGACTCCAGCGAGGAGAATTGATCTGCAGTTATGTACAGTATAAGCAAAAGAGAAGTTGTCATACTAACTTTTCATGGATCAGTTATAAATTGCTTGCATTTTTTTTTGTGTGCACTTTTTCAGACAAATAATGTTTACTATGGCAGCATTTCTTCTTCCAATTTCAGTGACAGTTCATCTTTCAATAAATGATTGTATTAGTTCTAGTTACCAAGTAACCAAGAGAAGTCACGTAGCTATGTGATTGTTTTGGAGCAGAATTGATGTAATTTCCAACCTCATTAAAATGGAATAGCCTCTTATTACTACAATGATAAAAACATTCCTGCTAGGCAAAGACATTTTTTTAGACACATTATCAACGATATTTTAGATGTTTGTATTTGATGATTACATGAAATTATGTACTGTACAAGGATGACATATGCTTTGTAAAGAAGTTTTGGAACCATGGCTTTACTGTACAGGCAGAACCATTTTTAACCTATTATGAAGATGGCAGTTAAAAAGAAAGAATATATATATATATATATATATATATATATATATATATATATATATATATATATATATATATATATACTGTTCAAATGACCAGCAACTCCAGGGGTTTCAGTGAAAAAATTTTGTATTTAGATAAGTGCAGTTACAGCCAACGTGACGTTTCGGTCCACTCAGGGACCTTTCTCAAGGCAACTCCACCCTACACCCATAGGGGTATAAGTAGCTAATAGTGATAAATCAAATAAGGAAATTACATCATCAGAAAGTGACTTGTGCTATGTAATCATAAAATTACCAATTACAATACCTAAAAATAGTTAAAAGTTACCAAAACATGTCATAATACAAACCGTGATAAATAGAACAGTGTTATAAAATATAATAGCAAGTACCTAAAAGGTTATAATTCATTATAAAATACTAAAATAGTGTTGTATAATTTAGTATATCGTGCTACATTAAGTGCAAAATCATACAGAATGTATAAAGTACCTAAAGATGTCCATCCCACTGTATATTTATTTATTTGTCGGGGGCTAAGACAGTATCCATTACACTATATTTTATATTTTAAATTTTATACTCCTGTATCCCCAAGTCAAGTAACGATAATCTAAAGTCAAATCCAATATAAAAAAAATATATATATATATATATATATATATATATATATATATACATATCTCAAATATACTAGTTTCCCTCCTAGGCACATTACACATATCCCCTGGTCCAGCTGTAGGGAATTGTATTGAATAAATAGTGAGTTATCTCTCTTTTTCTGTGAATGCCATTCTATGGTTTCCAACAGCTTTTGCAGGGGTTTTTAAATTTCTGCACCTAACACACAATCCACCCACATAATTTAAGAGAGAAGGGGGCTGTGATGGCAAAGAGACTTATCCTACCATGAATTAACTATATCTTAAGGATCATTTATGAGTGCAAGTGTGCAAAGAGCAATTTCGAGGGCAAATCACAATGGTTTTACCCACAATGCAGTGTTTTTCTTGCAGCTCCAGTGTAATTCGGACCAGTGAGCGCAATTGCACTGAAAATCTTCAGTGTTGGGTGTAATTTGCAACAATTGTAGGGGCAGATTTATCAAGGGTCGAATATTTAAATTAAAAAAGAAATCAAAATTTATCAAAAAATCTAAGTTTTTTTTGGGTGAATAGGTCCGTTTCCGATCGCATTATACGAATCGAAGTAACAACACATTTGATCAAATTAGATTCAAAGTTTTTCCAACCAAAAAAAAACTTAGATTTTTCAAAGTCCACCAATTGACTCCAAATAGGTTCTAGGAGGTCCCCCATAGGCTAAAACAGCAATTCGGCAGGTTTTAGATGGCGAACAGTTGAATTTTTAATGATAAATTTTGTTATTCTTATTTTAAAAAAAATTCAAATTCAAATCTAATTTGGTCTATTCTCTAGTTGAAGTACACACAAATTTGCTCGAAATTTAAATTTTTTTGATTTGAATTTTCACTTTGACCTTTGATAAATGACATCTGTGCCCAGTTATTTAGGTACACGTATGCTGCTCCTATTGACACAACCTGCTGTGGGAAGCCTGGAGCTATTTCCAGGTACAGGGTGGCAGTAGTTCCAGGATTCCCCCCTTATCAGTAGAAACACTGCACCGGATTCTGATAAAATGGACTGACTGGCACATTAGTGCTTCTTGGCAAAATGCGCTAGTGCAAGAAGTGGCTTTAAATTCATCAATATGCTTATGGTGCTCACCCATTGGAATTTTAAGCATGCCTGATTCCAATAACTGATTTTTGGCTACAAAACTGTCACAAAGGTCAATGAGCTGTTAACTTGGTTATGGTGGGATGGCTTTTACCGGCCCTTGTGTGATCATCTTCAGTTTAACTAGAGATAACAAACTCTATATAAAATCACCTCTTTGTTGCAAGTATTTTGTAAGCAGGTATTTATTATGCTGTGATTTATTTGTGCACTGATAATCTAATCATCTACCTCACAATAACCAAGAAGTTTATATCAGGTAAAAATGCCAACAACCATTGTTTATGTTGTAAATAAAACAATAGGCAAAAAGTATATTCAGCACATGTCCTATTTAATAAATTTGTGTTAAACAAGGGGGTAATACTGCCTTTAAATTATTTACAGATAAACCTTAGCATCAACTACACAAGGAAAAATATATCGGACTGCTGCTTTAAATGGAGTCCTTTGAGAAATATCAATAATTAATTTGTGTCCATGTAGGGAATATCACATTAATTAGTTATTAATTAAACTGTATTTGCCTGGGGAACATAACACCAGCACAAACATTTAATAGGTTAATTGAATCTGTCAACAATGGACATTATAACACCACATTTGTGTATAGGGAGTATTATTCAGATTGTCTTGTCAGATTGTAAACTCTTTTACGCAGGGTCCCCTTCACCTTTTGTATTGGTTACTGGTCGCTGTGTATGTAATTCTATATGTTCTTTGTAGAAACATCTTTGTATGTTCATCACTGCAGAATATGTTGGCGCTCTCATAATACATGCTTTAATAATAATAATAATAATAATAATAATAATAATAATAATAATAATAAGCAATAGTGGAAAGTAACATTAGAAAAAGAAAGCATTGTTAATCACAGTAGGCATAGGGCAGTTAATCAGTAATGACATTATACTGATGTACTTGCATATTGGATCACTATGCATTATAAGCAGGCATAGGGGTGAGGGAGAACCGCATTATGGAGTCAATGTTTTCCTCGCCCCCACAGATATTTAAACCTGCCCAATCGACATCTGGCCAACAGGTATCAGTCGGGGAGGCCTCTTGGAGAGCCCCATACACAGGCCAATAAGCTGCTCTGCCCCAATAAGTATTCCTCTGTATGGTCACTTTCAAGGTATGGTGATCCAAATTACAGAAAAAAACCACGTGACACACAGAGGGCCAGACGCCAGGATTCTTCATGCAGCGCTTCGGGGGATCCTCATCGCAAAGGAACAGCGATACGTCTGGGTCGTCTTTTTTAGACGTAGACAGCGTTCCCTCGAGCAGCGGGGAACGCAAAGGGTCCACAAGAGAGGACGGCGGAGCAGCAGCAACTTGCACACGGCAGACACGGACAGGCGGCAAGACGGCACACAAGAAGCAGAATCACTAGTAATCAACATATCTAAAAAGGTACTGTCTGATTCTGAAATGTGTGTGTTGCAAAAAGGTCTTTCTTTTTGTCCTTCTACAAAGTTAGATACTTTTTCTTTGGATATTGATTTACAGAGATTTTACAGACTCTTACGGTTGAAAGTGCAGTTTAAGGATAAAGGTTCTACACCAGTTGTAACTAACTCACTTAACATACAACAATTTGGCCTGCACAAAAAGAGTCGGAATTTACCACCAACTTCATCACACCCAGTTGAAACTGATTGGTTTGATTTCTCGGGACATTGATCGGCTGGTGCAGGATCCGAAGGGCCTTAGGACATTGAGGTTCAATAATAACATGACTAAGATGGAACGAATATCATTGAATGAGTTGATGAGTGACAAGAATGTTGTATATAAACCAGCTGATAAGGGAGGGGCACTGGGGGTCCTTGACACTGATTATTATATACAAGAAATATTGGGCCAACTGAGTGATACATCCACAAATGCCAGTTTGGAGAGGGACCCGACAGAGGAGTATAAGAACTTAATAAATGAGATACTAATCCATTATGAGGGATGTGGTGTGATTAATGAAGGACTAAGGGAATATTTGACACAGGTTTTCGCCTGTATCCCTGTATCCTAGTGTTTTATACCTTACCCAAAGTCCATAAAAATCTGCATTTTCCTCCTGGGCGCCCTATAGTGAATTCGATCTTTGCCCCTATAGCTACAGTAACACGGGTTCAGGCATTGGATCGTGGAGTAATTATTCAGGAGAAACCACAAGGGAAACGAGAAGGGAAGCGTATTCCTTTTGTACACACCTATCATCCTTGTGTGCGTAAGGTACATCGCATAATACATAGACACTGGCCATTAATAAGGAGAGCATATCCAGACATTTCGGAGTTCCTTGAACCCCCACTTATGTCTTACAAGCGACCACGTAGTCTGAGGGACAGGCTTGTCAAATCAGATTTGGGCACAATGAAAGTGAGTCCACAGAGGCTTTTGGCTCCACTTAGGAATGGCATGCACCCATGTGGTAGGTGTAATCAGTGTTCTAGTGTAATACGCACCAATGCTTTTTCACATCCTTACACAGGAAAGAGTTCAACATACAGGGTCACTTTACCTGTGATTCAGAGTATGTTGTGTACATGCTGAAATGCCCGTGTGGTTTGGCTTATATTGGTGAAACCATACAACCGATCCGTGATAGGATCAGTCAGCATAAATCTACGATTCGAAAAGAGATATTGAAATTGCCAGTTCCACTTCATATTCATTGTGCGCGACATACAGCAGCAGCCCTGAGATTTTTGGTGATAGAGTCTGTTGCCCCCCCACGTCGGGGGGGCAACAGACTCTTGTTAATCCAAAGAAGGGAGAAATTTTGGATACATACATTACAAACACTACATCCCAGGGGACTCAATAGGGAATACGACTTATATGCTTTTATGTGAATATAAATCTTGTGCATATGGGGTGAGCAAAAGGGACTTTGTATTGTAACACACATGGAGATACTGTTATTCTATTTTATCCTGTTAGGTTTGGCTCACTAATGATATAAGATATAATATGTTAGGATGTCCATAGTGCTGAATATGTATTACTGTCTGTACTTGTTGACTATATTAAGTGCAGTGAGGGTTAAACCTTGTGAGATACTGATTCACCTGTTGAGTGTGTTAATTGGTTACCTTTAAATAGGAAATTATGTCATGATGATATGTGATGCTTGACAAAGAAGCGGGAGCTTCGAAACGTTGCAGCAATTTTTTCATATAAAGGACTTTTTTTACTTGCAACTGGATTCTTCCAATTCTTTATAAATAAGACGTCCTCCTTTTCTTGCTATGGCATATTTTGATAAATATGCCCCTTGATCTTAAATTTAATAAGCCTCTGTGAAAGTTAAATGTTCAAAGTACAGCAAAAAGCTACTCAACTGCATTTCACTGTTCTTTGCAATACAAATAAAAACATTCTAGGATTTTGTTCTTGGCTACAAAATCAACTATGGCTGCATACCACCTAATATTTCCAATTTAGGCAGAATGGTCCCCAAAAGATCATGGGTGGGTAGATCATGTCATGGAATTGGGATGTATACACAACGTGTGCATTGGAAAGCTTGTAAAATCCTTAGGGATCTTCTGCAGAAACAGATGATTTGAGGGCAAATGAAGTAGGTGTTTCTTATATTTCCACCTACACTGTGATACAGGGGAGTCAAAGATGTTCAGCACTGCAGAACTTAGTATGACTATGCTGACAACATGCATTGTCAAATATTGTGATGCAGTCTATATTTTAACCTATATGATGTCTAATAGTGGCTGCTGGCCTCACTTCCATGGTATCTAGCTGATGTCAGCAACATTCCTCATCAAGAGTCTTAAAGGACACCTCTCACATATGAGGTAAGGAAGCATACAGTATTCACTAATGATGATAAAGAAAAGCTACAAGCTTAATTGACACCTTGACTTTCTACATTATTGTAACGTACGGTTTCCCAAACCCAGAACTAACACCAAGGTCCCGGTCATGGCTCGCTCTTTTGCCTATAACAGCTGTCTTTGGCTTCGGTAGGAGCCCTCCACTACTCAGTTGCCTCCAGGTCTTAATGGAGAGGACCAATGAGAGAGTTCTGGGCAGGCAAGGAAACCGAACATGTACTGAAGGGACAGAGGAGCAGGTAGCATAGTTGTGAACCAGGTCGGGTCAAAATAAATAGGCAATGCGGTACCAAATCAGGAAGCAGAATTATAGTCAAGGTCACATGCCGAAAGTCAACACCAAACAGTAGCACAGTACAAAATTAGGATCTGAAGAATGGTCAGTGACAAGCAGTGATCAGTAACAAGCAGTGGTCAGTATAGGCCAATTAGCAAAGTCAAGGACAGGCAAGGATCTAGGAGAAGGATCAGACAATATAAAACACACAGGAGGTATGAAGATAGACCTATGTTGGGCAATTGAAAAAAGTACATTGCACCTTTAAATACATGAATTTTCGCGTCTAATGTGATGGAAAAAAGTAAAAGTAAAAAGATGCCGGCTTGAATCCCACACGTCAAAATTACGTCAAACTCGGAGTGCACAGCTGTGCACCAAAGATGAGGCAGCTGTTGTCCCCATAGTTAGCACCCCTGCACCCCACTAGAACACCAGGTACCCTTACAACTATGAAGATTATAGCCATTCTTCCCATTAGTAATACTGCTTTACTGTCAGCTTGAGAAAGGGTATGTTTTGAACCATTCAGCTAATGGAACTGAACAACTGAACAGGAGAAAGGGTTCATCATAATAATCATGTATTTATTATATAGCACAATCTAATTATGTGGCACTTCACATTAATTTACAATCTAAAGGTTTTAGCTGTATAATGTTATTTAATCCAGTACTGTTCCTGGTAACTTTAAGAGCCAAAACCGGAAATGTGTCTCTTCTTGAGTAGCTAGAACAGTTTGGCTTGGTGCACTAGCATCAGTCGATGCATACTGGGCGTCAAACGGTTCATTCGAAAGAAAAACCAAAATGGAAATTGCAAAATGTCATTGCTAAAACCAGAACGTTTTGGTGGGTGAGGGTTATTATAATAGTAGGCATGGCTTATAATTATGGGAGTGGTTTATTTTAGCATGCCATGCTACACGTGGAACAAGTAGCACCCCTCTGCTTTTTCACCCCAATTTAAGCACTGGACAAAACTAAGTATTTCTTGGAAATTAATCTTTTGCCTTAGTTTGAATTGAGTTTGAGAGAAGTGTCTGGGATTAGGGATGCACTGAATCCACTTTTTTGGATTTGGCCGAACCCCCGAATCCTTCACTAAAGATTCGTCTGAATCCGGAACCGAATCCGAACACTAATTTGCATATGCAAATAAGGGGTGGGAAGGGGAAAACATTTTTTTACTTCCTTGTTTTCTGACAAAAAGTCATGCAATTTCCCTCCCGTCCCTAATTTGCATATGCAAATTAGGATGTGGATTCGGTTCGGCCGGGCAGAAGGATTCAGCCAAATCTGAATCCTGCTGAAAAAGGCTGAATCCTGGCCGAATCCCGAACCGAATACTGGATTCAGTGCATCCCTATCTGGGATATGTAAAGATTGCAAAAGCAGCCTTGGTCTTCTTATATACAACCCTTGCCCTTATTATATTTATATAGTATATATTAATACATGAGGTGTCAGTTCTTGTTTCTTTCCAATTATTGTACTGTTTAGCCTAGTAGTCAAAAAATTAATGCTCTATTTTAGCTATTAATATAAAGTTCTGCTATACGAGTTAGTTGTAGCATTTTTCCAATAAGCATGTTATCAGGATTTATTTGTACTTTATTTGCTTAATTTATCTTTCATATTGAGTAAAAAAAATAAGTGCTTGAAATATTTTTAATTTCAGTTGATAGTTTACTCAATGAAGTGACAACTCAAAGCAAATGCATGTAACCTTCTCATACTAATGAATATTAATCAATGATAAACAAAGCATCAATATTCATTTAAACAGAAATGCAAAATGAAAGGCAGAACTGCTGGAAGATTTTTTACTGTGCACTGAAACGTGTTATACAAAGTATCACAAAGCTCTAGAACACAATGAAGATTAATATTTATAGAAACTTCTTATACTGAACTATATAAACAGCAAAACAGCAGCCACAGTGCCCTCTAGTGACAGTAAATGAAAATTGTGGAAAAATGTGCAGGTACTCGGAACCTGGAGCTTTCTGGATAAGGAGTCCTTCTGTGATTTGGATCTCAATACCTAAAGTCTCCTACAAATCATTAAGACATTAATTAAACATGATAGTGTTGGTTTGCCTCCAATAAGAAAAAGGGAAATTGTTGTTAAACATTTGAATTATTTGAATAAAATTGGGTCTATGGGTGATGATTTCCTGTTATTCTGTGGTTTCTGGATAATGGGTTTCTGGATAATAGAACTAGAAGTTTTGCACTTCTTTAATGTCCATGTATGGCTTGATGCTCTTCTGACTTAATCTTTTGAATCCTTAATTAAAATTACATACCTAATAGTGACATAATTAAAGTTAAATAATTTTTTAAAGTGCAACTGCTACTGCACTCATTATTATGTGATAACATCCCATTAAGACTTTAAAATACAATTTCAATACAATAATTTTCATTAGATATGGCATTGACTGGGGTACCCCCATCAACACTTCATACTGATGATAGGAGAGTATCATGGACACGGAATCTCATGGAGTAATAGTAAAGGAAAGAAGAAAATAATAGTAAATTATTTCTTATGAAATAAAAGGTAACTATTTATAAAACAGATTAATTTTATAGCTAAAAATATAAAATAGCACCTAGGCAGTAAGCCATAGTAACCATTAAGTGACATCTGATTGGTTGCCATGAGTTACTGCACTAATTTTCCTGAGTGTTTTTAAATGAGCCCCTTATTAAATGCATTCCTTATTAAGGAGAATATTCCAGTGCTGCTGTTCTGTTCATCCCAGTCCACAAATGCAGGGGAACACACCAACGCACATGTAACATGATGTAGCAAACCTTCAAAATAGCATATTGTTGTAGGGCTCATAAATTACTGGTTAATTTCGTTAAAAATAATAGATGCACAACTCGTTTCTAATTAGCCATGCACTATATATTGTTAATATATGTAATATATATATATATATAGTAGATGTATCGTACATTTGAATGCAAACAATAAAAATAAAAAAATGAAGTTCATCAATAATGAACTGCTTTCAATTGCTCATTCTTTTAAAATACTAACTTATAAAATGATATATTATATTTAAACTGAAAATACTTGAAAAAAAATATGGATTCTTCTGTAGAACTCTGACAACTTGTGTTTGCAGGGCTCCAGGTTTCAGAACTCAGTCTAGTTCCAGTTCTAGGTCATCTCTGGTAGAGATGGCGCGAACTGTTCGCCGGCGAACTTGTTCGCGCGAACATCGGGTGTTCGCGCTCGCCGGAAGTTCGCGAACGTCGCGCGACGTTCGCCATTTTGGGTTCGCCATTGTTGGCGCTTTTTTTTGCCCTCTCACCCCAGACCAGCAGGTACATGGCAGCCAATCAGGAAGCTCTCCCCTGGACCACTCCCCTTCCCTATAAAAACCGAAGCCCTGCAGCTTTTTTTCACTCTGCCTGTGTGTGCTGAAGAGATAGTGTAGGGAGAGAGCTGCTGCCTGTTAGTGATTTCAGGGACAGTTGAAAGTTTGCTGGCTAGTAATCGTGTTGATACTGCTCTGTTATTGGAGGGACAGAAGTCTGCAGGGGTTTGAGGGACATTTAAGCTTAGGTAGCTTTGCTGGCTAGTAATCTACCTTCTACTGCAGTGCTCTGTATGTAGCTGCAGTGGGCAGCTGTCCTGCTTCTGATCTCATCTGCTGACTGCTGCAATAACAGTAGTCCTTGTAAGGACTGCTTTTATTTATTTTTTTGTTCCAATACAGAGCAGTATCAAGCAGATTACTAGCCAGCAAACTTACTATCATCTGTCCCTGAAATCACTAACAGCTCTCCCCCTACACTATCTCTTCCAAGCACACACAAGCAGATTTTTCAGATACATTTTTGCCCTTGATCCCCCTCTGGCATGCCACTGTCCAGGTCGTTGCACCCTTTAAACAACTTTAAAATCATTTTTCTGGCCAGAAATGTCTTTTTTAGATGTTAAAGTTCGCCTTCCCATTGAAGTCTATGGGGTTCGCGAACCGTTCGCGAACCGCTCGCATTTTTGCGCAAGTTCGCGAATATGTTCGCGAACTTTTTTCCCGACGTTCGCTACATCCCTAATCTCTGGAGTCAGGACAAATGCTTATCTTTAGGTCTGGGCTGTTCCAATAAGATCTGCTCCATTAGCTTCAGAACAGCAAAAGGCTCATCCACAATGTTCCAATTGATTGCATTGTCCAATGTATTATGGCAAATGGCTTGTACCAAGGACAGTAGATGTTATGGTATGCATGTAAATATAAAAATAGTGGAAGTTGATATCCTGTGAATGTGTATATAAGGTTTATTCTTGTTTTTCACCAGTTTATTTTCTTAGCCTTCTTGTTTTCAAATCTGTCAGCATGAAACCCTTTCCATAAATTCCTTGTTTGCCATTTCCTTTTAAGGAAATTGGGCTAAACGATTTGCTGATGGACTGTTGTGAACTGTATTTTGAGGGTCACCGCAGAATACAACCACTTTGCTCTCTTGCTCCATGTTATATGAAACTTCATTTAGATCATTTACAAATCTACCACAATATTTTAAATAACTGTAGAACTCACAAACAGTACCAGTCATTTTTACACTAGCATATTCATTATATATATATATATATATATATATATATATATATATATATATATATATATATATATATATATTATTTTACAGCCACACTTTTATTTGTTAATTGGAAATATTTTAACTCCAAAGGTTTGCCTTCGAGATCTTTAAGGAAAGAATGAAAATTATTTTACCTGTGATCGCCATGTTGGCACTGAAGGAGACCTTATCTATCCTGCCTTTTTTCTTTGCTTGTTTAATAATTTCAATAGAAGAACACAAAATTGTGCCCATTCGTCAATGAGCATACAATAAGAAAAACTACTAACCACTGAGTTGTTCACTGATTCTTGTAAAATCATGTTTTATGCATAATTCACCAAACTTGCTTTATGGAAAATGTGAGTCATTTATTTTCCAGAAGAAGGCATAAAGTCATTACAGTGTGCATTATTTTACACACATTACAGTGTGCATTATTTTACACACATTACAGTGTGCATTATTTTACACACATTACAGTGTGCATTATTTTACACACATTACAGTGTTTATGACATAAATGTGTTGCACTTCGGAAGTAAAATCGTATCCTTTCCTAATTGCTTTTATCAGCAATTTTGTTGGAAGACATGAGGTGAATATTTCAGGCTGTAATACACTATTCATAGAGATATTTCCAGTTTCTACAGAAATATTTTAACGTACACGTATGTTATCTATAATCTCTTCAGGTGCATCATTCTAAG
This sequence comes from Xenopus petersii, assembly GCA_038501925.1. Taxonomy (NCBI): domain Eukaryota; kingdom Metazoa; phylum Chordata; class Amphibia; order Anura; family Pipidae; genus Xenopus; species Xenopus petersii. The sequence continues at coordinate 62,468,568 of CM076680.1, forward strand.
TAGTCTGGCAAGTAAGACAGGGAAAGATTTGCCTCCTTGGAAAACTACTGGAAGTCTCCAAGGGGGTTATGTAATATAACGCCCCGAAACATTGCATCCACAATAAATGAGCAAGGGTTCTCCCTGCTAGAAATAACCCATGTTGTGCCGGTGATTTTTCCTTCTTTCAAGCTGAACTCGAGGTTGCCAATGCTTCATTCACTGAGCACCAGGGATACGCCTAGAACAGGACGGCCAGGGTGTGCAAGGGTAATTCTTTCTCCTGTTATGTAATATAAGGCACTAAAGGGGGAATGTAATTAAAAATCACACGCAATGTTTAGAATTGAGTTTTTGCGAATGTTTAGTGCTGCTCACAATGTAAAGTGAAATGGGACAGATTATTGGTTCCTATGGGTTACTGCTACTGGCCAGTCTTAGGGCCATGTTTACTAACATTGGAGATAAATATCTGGAGAGATTTCTGGAGATGTTGCCCATAGCAACCAATCAGATCTTTGCTTTTGTTTTCTAACTTGGCTGTGGCTGTTTAAATCGAATTGCTGATTGGTTGCCATGGGCAACATCTCCAGAAATCTCTCCAGTTATTTATCTCCAATGTTAGTAAACATGCCCCTTAGTGCCTTTTATTACATATGGGGCAATGTCTCTGAATGGCAGAAGGCATTTAGTGCAAGCCCAAAGTACAACATGCATCAGTCAACATGAAGCTCAAATGGAAAAAGGATGGAAAATGATTGCTGTATGGTGGAACCACTGAGATCAAAGTAATGTGTACCATGATAATGCATATCACAATTTTTTTGCTGTTTCTGCGAAATTCGCAAAACAGCACAGATTCACCCACCGCTAATCAGGAGGCGTAGCTTAGCCCTGCATTAGGGCAGGAGGTAAGGACATTGCTCTATTGCAGGCTATGTCTCCCGCCACTCCATAACTTGAACCTTTGAATGATGCACAAGGTAGGGGGCAGAGGGGACACCTATATGCTCCCCCACCACTCACTAATACAGTGCTGACTAACACAGTGAGCGCTATGTGTAAAATGGTGTAAAATTGTCTGGTGGTGAGCATAACTTTCCTTTCTTGCTACAGTTGGGATTGATGAGTTATCACAGTGTTGGACTGGCCCACCAGGATACCAGGAAAAGTCCCGGTGGGCCAAGGTGTCAGTGGGCCCTCATGCTGCTAAACTTTTGGCCTATTTCATGGCCATTCCCTATTTCTATGAGAATAAAGAGGCTAAATACATGGAATAATTGATTATAGTATGTAAAGAAAACACACTAGAGAATAGAGGTTGATGTCATACGTTTAATGTAATTTTCCTGGATTCATTTGACCATATAGTAGCTGAGGTATTATCCAAGAGCTGGTTTACTTCCTACACAGATTTATCTTGAATATTAACAGGAATGGCAATCTCATACATTTAAGGCATTTAGCCAATTCCTGACAAAGGTAGGATAATCTCCCCAATATGTTAAGCTTTATCACAAGCCAGTCTGTGGCTTAATAAAACTGGATAAATGCATGTGAGTACTGTTCCTGTTACTACTCAAGTTTATGATGTGTAATGATGTCTACCCAGAAATCCAGGGAGCAAAAGCACCACCAAACATATGGATAAATGTACATCTTAAAACACTACATACAGAGACTGCCAGTGGACCCATCTGTTCTAATTTCAGAAGAATGAAGTTTAATATATTTTTGTATATGCTATAAAAAAAATTGAAACAGGCCTTGTTTTGTGAAAACCACGGCTTTTGAATAAAACATTGACAAATACCTGCTTGAAGTTACCCTCGGTATCCCTGTTTCTAATTTAAGAAAAAAAGTATTACCTCTTCTGCCATTTGAGAGAATTCCTACAGTACTCAAGTAATTTACCTATAAATGGAAGTTTTTCAGCACTGTGACAAAATGTCCAAAACTCCCTTTAATTCTATTAAACAGAACATTTAGCAGTGTTGGGTATGATTGTATTCTTTGTGGAAAATAAACATGCATACAATAGGTAAAGAAAAAAACACATACAAAATGATGCCTTCAAATAATGCAAATCTACAAATAAAAGCTTTTGCGCAGGATGGAACAGATGATTTCAGAAAAATGTTATGCCAAAAATAAAGATAATCCATTTTAAAGTGTGAGATGAGTGTAAATGCATCTATATTTCCAACAAAACTATTATTTAAATAATAATAGAAGTATGTTTGTGTTGATTATGAAAAACGAGCCTTTTACACAAGTAGCATGGCAAATTAATTGCAGGAATATTATTGAGTACTGCAGCATATATATATATATTTAAATTAATATAAATTAAATACGTGCTGGATAGCAAATTATGTTACACAAAATGTGTCATTAGTGTCAATATATTCAAATAATACGTGACCAGTGGGAGCCTGCTCCACATATACAGTCATAACTTCTGGTAGACATGTCTTCGATGAACATCTTCTTGATTCTTTAAATTAAATTAAATGTATTGACCTGGGCAGCATCAATGCCACCGGCCCTACCCCTCTATCTTAAAGGAGAAAGAAAGGCTAAAAACTAAATAAGCCTTATCAGAAAGGTCCACCTAAATATACCAGTAAACCCTCAAAGTAGTGCTACTCTGAGTCCTCTCTCAAAAGAAACACTGCATTTCGTTCCTTCTATTGTGTACACATGGGCTTCTGTATCAGACTTCCTGCCTTCAGCTTGAACCTCCTTGCCCTGGGCGTGAGCATGCTCAGTTTACTCCTCTCTTCCCCTCCCTCCCTTCTCTGCTGTAATCTGAGCCCAGAGCTATAAGTGAGCAGGGAGAGACTCAGGCAGAAAGTGATGTCACACCAAGCTAATACTGCAGCTGCTATCCTAAACAAACAGAAAGCTTCTAGATCTTGCTTTTAGATGGTAAAACATTCTACAGAATAAATATAGCATTCTAGTTTGCACTATTGCAGCTAATCTATTGGCAATTAAATGCCTCCATAGCTTTCTTGCTCTGAAAAACTACCACACTAATTACAATAACAACATCAATGTAAATAACATGTAGTTATAACTTTAACTCAACGGGAATGCTTTCAAACTAAAAACAACTCTACCGAGTGAACGGGCCGCCATTATGCTGGCCATCCAAATGCTCTGCATCTCTTTTTATTTTGAAAATGTTTTATTTGATTTTCATATTAAACAAGTAATAACATTATGACAGCAAATATTATGCAGATGAAGAAAGACATGTATTCAATATGATGACATAGTGAGATTGAAAACGGAATACAATTTTAAGAGACTGACAACAATAAACTGAAAATAACAAAAATGAACTAAGCCAGTGGAAGTAAACACATTGAAAGAAAGAAAAATGTCCATTCGTTGACTGGAATGTCTGAACGTGTAATTTACAAATGAAGAAACCGTCCTATTTGTTTACCTGAATTAGAATTACAAGCTTCAAGATAAGGAGACCAAATCAGTTTAAAAGAGTCTATGGAATTATTCCCTTTGGTTTTGGATAATAAGGCTTCTTGCCAACTAAGCTGGTTCATAAAAGAAATAGCATCTGCTAACGAGGGGGGTTCTTTATGTAACCAAGAATTAAATAAAGCTTTCTTAGAAGCAGCTAGGAAAAAACTGTCAAAAATGTATCTTCATGGGAAATAAAATTTGTGTTAGGAACTGAAGAACATACCATATTATCCAGATGCAAAAAAACAAAGCACAGAGACAATTTAATCTGTATCTTCAAATGATAATTCAAAAAACCAAAGATTTCCCTCCAATATAGGACAATCTTTGGACAGGACCATCGATAATGGAAAAGTGATACATTAATTTCATCACATTTAGGGCAATATGAAATAGGGCTATTAGAGGAATTTTTTGAAAACAGTTTCCCATAGCCTAGATGGGCAATCTTAAAATGTTGTATCCTCCAATTCTCTGCTAAAATTAATGTACTATAATCCCTAATCGATTTGACCAAATCTGAGGGAGTTATTTGACAATGTAAAAATTCAGACCATTTAGAAGAAGGTTTCGATAACGGGTGTGAATCTGAACTATAATTATTCCAAAATTTTTTAGAAAGAGAGCTAATAAGAGATCAAACCAGGGAATTCCAAAAACTCTGCCAAATCATCTGCAAGCTTGTGCTCAGCTAAAAACAGGTTGTTATTATTATGTAGCAGAGAAAGACCACATTGACACGCTAAATAATAATATCTATCAGAATCCTGAAGCTTGTATTGTTCTTTGAGATTTGACCAGGGCATTAAGGTTTTCTTAAGCGGATCAAATATATCTTTTACCAGAACCAGTGACTTTCTCTTAATTGAAAATATAAAAGTATCCGACTTTTGATAATCTGAAGGTTTGAGTAAGAGTTTGGCTGGCATGTAAGGGGTTACTGTATAGCTATACCCATGACGAGAGAATAAATGTTTCCACACAAATATAGAGTCGCGATAGATAGGATTCGTCTTAAAATCATAAGGAACATTGCTTTATTTACCATGCAAAACAGACAATATATCAAAAAAGGGTTCTTGAAAGATTTCAATATCGGGGTTTGTAAATTTGTTGCCTTGAGAGATCCACTCAATAAGATATCTGGTGAGGGCTGATAAATTAAAAGCTCTGAAATCAGGAAGGTTTAATCCTCCAAGCTTAACTGGAGCTCTCAATTTATAGAGGGCAATTTTTGCCTTTTTACAATTCCAAATAAATTTAGTTAAGGCAGAGTCAAGTTTCTTAATATCGCAGTGCTTTATAAGCAAAGGGAGATTAATTAATGGATATACTAGCTTGGGAAATATCAAGGATTTAAAAAAAAGCATGCATCCTTTAATATTAAGGGGAGAATTGGCCCATTTTTCACACATGGAAAAAACCTTTTGACAGGCTAGGGTAATATTCAAAGAATACAAATTATTGAGATCTGAAGGAATTATTAATCCTAAATATTTAATTTGATTCTTTGGGTTTTTAATTTCTTAAGTAGTGAATTGGAAAACGAACCATATATATTCATTGTTTCTGATTTCTCAGCATTAATTTTGTAACCAGAAAAAGACTGAAAGTCTTGAAATAAATCAAAAACAACCTTTAGTGAAGACTCAGGATTTTTTAAAATTAATAATAAATCATCAGCAAAGGCTAATACCTTAAGATGCCTATTATTATTAGTAATTCCTTTAATTAACTTGGATTGTTCAAGGAAACGAATTAAAGGTTCTAATGCAATAGTAAATAAAAGGGGCAACAAAGGACAGCCCTGTCTCGTCCCTTTCAATATTTCAAAAGGTGATGACCTAGCTCCTCCCAAAAGTACTTGAGTTCTGGGATTTTTGTAAAGACATTTGATGTATTGGAAGAAGGGGCCCATGATAACGAATTTTTTAAGGCAAAAAAATAGATGTTCCCAGGTAATATTATCAAACGCTTTTTCAGCATCAATACCAAGAATAGAGCTAGAGCTTGTGTTTTTTGGATTAATATAAAACATGAATCAGAGCTCTAATATTTTTAACTCCTGATCTATTCTTAATAAAACCATTTTGGGCCTCGGAGATTATAGAGGGAAGAATCAAAGAAAGCCTATCAGCAAGGACCTTAGATAGTATCTTGATATCTTGATTTAATAGGGAAATATATAGGAGGAAGGAAGGGATGGATCTTTGTCTTTTTTCGGGATAACTCTAAGATTTGAAATTTCACTAGAAGGTAGACTTTTTCCATTAAATAAGTTTGTCAGAAAAGGTGATATTTTATCCTTCATAATTTTGTAAAAAGAGGGAGTAAGGCCATCAGGGCCACCTGCCTTTGCTGTTTTCAGATTCTTAATAATAGTGGACACTTCCTCTGAGGTAATTGGACCATTTAGCTTTTGTAACTGAATTTTTGAAATCTGGGGGATTTTACAATTTTCAAAGAAATTCCTCATTTTTTCAGAAACCATACTAGGATTAGAGTATAAATTCTTATAATAATCCTTAAAAATTTCTACAATTTTATTGGGATCATTTGTTAGCTGGTTATGAATATCTTTAATCTTAATAAGTTTAGCCTGCCTATTTTCAGCCTTAGTAAGATTAAAGAGTAGGTTATTTGCTTTATTACTCAGGTTATTGAGCCTAGCCTGCGAAAAAGATGTAAAAAAAATTTTGTCTCACTTTGATCCAAATTTTAAGTTCATCCAAAATATTCTTATATTTTTGAGCATTTTCAAACGAAGGATGTTGTTAAAATCTAATATAAGAGACACTTTGTCTTTTACTGAATTCAAAAAAAATGTTGTGAACTTTTTTAAAGAAATGAGATTTAAAAGAGGATATTTCCCCTCTAGCCACCGCCTTCCAAGTTTCCCAAAATAAGGAAGGGTCTTTCAAGTGTATTTTGTTTTCCTTGAAAAACAAATCCCATCTACTATGTAGCATCTTTATGAAGTCTGGATTATCCTTAAGCAAATCTGGAAAAGACCAAGAGACAAAATTTCTGGGAGCAGGTGAAGTGGAAACCACCAATGAAATTAGGGCATGGTCTGAGATATTAATATTCCCTATATTTGTTTCACTAGTTCTATTAATCAGGTTATTGGAAATGAGAAAATAATCTATTCTTGTACCTACATGATGAGCAGATGAGAAAAAGGTGAAATCTTTTTCAGCAGGGTGAAAAAGTCTCTAAACATCATTAAGGTTAGTATCTCTGCAAAAATGATGTAGGAGCATAGACTTCTTACAAGGATTATTCAATTTCCAATCAGATCTGTCTAAAGAATAGGGATGTAGCGAACGTCGGAAAAAAAGTTCGCGAACTTGCGCAAAAATGCGAGCGGTTCGCGAACGGTTCGCGAACCCCATAGACTTCAATGGGAAGGCGAACTTTAACATCTAAAAAAGACATTTCTGGCCAGAAAAATGATTTTAAAGTTGTTTAAAGGGTGCAACGACCTGGACAGTGGCATGCCAGAGGGGGATCAAGGGCAAAAATGTATCTGAAAAATCTGCCTGTGTGTGCTTGGAAGAGATAGTGTAGAGGGAGAGCTGTTAGTGATTTCAGGGACAGATGATAGTAAGTTTGCTGGCTAGTAATCTGCTTGATACTGCTCTGTATTGGAGGGACAGAAGTCTGCAGGGATTTGAGGGACATTTTAGCTTAGGTAGCTTTGCTGGCTAGTAATCTACTGTTCTCTTTAAACAACTGCCATACGTTGACCTTGTAGGCATTGTTTGCCCAGTTTTTTTGGACGCAGCCACTGAAGCACAGTTGCCAGAAAAAATATGCCATATAAATGCTGAAAATAGTCATTTTTCGCCATACGTTGACCTTGTAGACATTGTTTGCCCAGTTTTTTTGGACGCAGCCACTGAAGCACAGTTGCCAGAAAAAATATGCCATATAAATGCTGAAAATAGTAATTTTTCGCCATACGTTGACCTTGTAGACATTGTTTGCCCAGTTTTTTTGGACGCAGCCACTGAAGCACAGTTGCCAGAAAAAATATGCCATATAAATGCTGAAAATAGTCATTTTTTGCCATACGTTGACCTTGTAGGCATTGTTTGCCCAGTTTTTTTGGTCGCAGCCACTGAAGCACAGTTGCCAGAAAAAATATGCCATATAAATGCTGAAAATAGTCATTTTTTGCCATATACGTTGAGTCAACGTATGGCAAAAAATGACTATTTTCAGCATTTATATGGCATATTTTTTCTGGCCTCTGTGCTTCAGTGGCTGCGGCCAAAAAAACTGGGCAAACAATGCCTACAAGGTCAACGTCGTTGACCTTGTAGGCATTGTTTGCCCAGTTTTTTTGGCCGCAGCCACTGAAGCACAGAGGCCAGAAAAAATATGCCATATAAATGCTGAAAATAGTCATTTTTTTGGTCGCAGCCACTGAAGCACAGTTGCCAGAAAAATTATGCCATATAAATGCTGAAAATATAAATTTTTTTGGTTGCAGCCACTGAAGCACAGAGGCCAGAAAAATTATGCCATATAAATGCAGAAAATATGCATTTTTTTGGTCGCAGCCACTGAAGCACAGTTGACAGAAAAATTATGCCATATAAATGCTGAAAATATAAATTTTTTTGGTTGCAGCCACTGAAGCACAGAGGCCAGAAAAATTATGCCATATAAATGCAGAAAATATGCATTTTTTTGGTCGCAGCCACTGAAGCACAGTTGACAGAAAAATTATGCCATATAAATGCTGAAAATATAAATTTTTTTGGTTGCAGCCACTGAAACACAGAGGCCAGAAAAATTATGCCATATAAATGCAGAAAATATGCATTTTTTTGGTTGCAGCCACTGAAGCACAGAGGCCAGAAAAATTATGCCATATAAATGCAGAAAATATGCATTTTTTTGGACGCAGCCACTGAAGCACAGTTGCCAGAAAAAATATGCCATATAAATGCTGAAAATAGTCATTTTTCGCCATACGTTGACCTTGTAGACATTGTTTGCCCAGTTTTTTTGGTTGCAGCCACTGAAGCACAGAGGCCAGAAAAAATTAAACCAGTAGGGTTTGCACCCTAGTTTGTAACGGTGGCGGAGGGAGGAGGATGCTAAAGGACAGCTGTGTGTGGAGTCATGAGGCTTGAAGAGAAGGACAGCTGCATAGAAGTCAGAACAAGTCTTCCGGCGTGCAGTAACCCTCCGAGATCCACCCCTCATTCATTTTAATAAAGGTCAGGTAATCGACACTTTTGTGACCTAGGCGAGTTCTCTTCTCAGTTACAATCCCTCCTGCTGCACTGAAGGTCCTTTCTGAGAGCACACTTGAGGCTGGGCAAGACAAGAGGTTCATGGCAAATTGTGACAGCTCTGGCCACAGATCAAGCCTGCGCACCCAGTAGTCCAGGGGTTCATCGCTCCTCAGAGTGTCGATATCTGCAGTTAATGCCAGGTAGTCCGCTACCTGCCGGTCGAGGCGTTCTTTGAGGGTGGATCCAGAAGGGTTGTGGCGCTGCCTTGGACAGAAAAACATTTGCATGTCTGACGTTACAGACCGGCCAAAGGGCTTTGTCCTTGCAGGTGTGCTCGTGGCAGGATTACTGGCACCTCTGCCCCTGGAATGTTGATGAGTTCCTGAAGTGACATCACCCTTAAAAGCATTGTACAACATGTTTTGCAGGCTGGTTTGTAAATGCCGCATCTTTTCGGACTTGTGGTATGTTGGTAACATTTCTGACACTTTATGCTTGTACCGAGGGTCTAGTAGCGTTGCGACCCAGTACAGGTCCTTCTCCTTAAGCCTCTTGATACGGGGGTCCTTCAACAGGCATGACAGCATGAAAGACCCCATTCTCACAAGGTTGGATGCAGAGCTATCCATCTCCGCTTCCTCATTATCAAGGACTGCATCATCCACGGTCTCCTCCCCCCAGCCACGTACAAGACCAGGGGTCCCCAAAAGGTCACCACTAGCCCCCTGGGAAGCCTGCTCCTGTTGGTCCTCCTCCTCCTCCTCCACAAAGCCACCTTCCTCCTCTGACTCCACGTCTGGCACCTCTCCCTGCGTTGCAGCAGGTGCCTGGGTTCGTTCTGGTGATTCCGACCATAAATCGTGCGCTTCCAGCTCCTCGTCACGCTGGTCTACAGCCTCATCTGTCACTCATCGCACGGCACGCTCCAGGAAGAAAGCGAAGGGTATTAGGTCGCTGATGGTGCCTTCGGTGCGACTGACCATATTTGTCACCTCTTCAAAAGGTCGCATGAGCCTGCAGGCATCGCGCATAAGCACCCAGTAACGGGGGAAAAAAATCCCCAGCTCTGCAGATCCAGTCCTACCACCCAGTTCAAAAAGGTACTCGTTGACGGCCCTTTGTTGTTGCAGCAGACGTTCCAACATAAGGAGCGTTGAATTCCAGCGAGTCTGGCTGTCAGAAATCAAACGCCTGACTGGCATGTTGTAGCGCTGCTGAATGTCAGCAAGGTGTGCCATGGCTGTGTAGGAACGTCTGAAATGGGCCGACACCTTTCTGGACTGGGTGAGAACGTCCTGGAATCCTGGGTACTTGGAGACAAAACGTTGGACTATTAAATTTAACACATGTGCCATGCAGGGCACATGTGTTAAATTGCCCAGTCTCAACGCTGCCAACAGATTGCTTCCATTGTCACACACCACTTTTCCGATCTGCAGTTGGTGTGGGGTCAGCCACCGATCGGCCTGTGACTGCAGAGATGACAGGAGTACAGATCCGGTATGGTTTTTGCTTTCCAGGCACGTCATCCCCAAGACAGCGTGACAACGGCGTACCTGGCACGTCGAATAGCCTAGGGGGAGCTGGGGGTGCACAGGTGTGGAGGAGGAGAAGGAGGACCCAGCAGCAGAGTAAGAAGAAGAAGAGGAAGAAGACGAGGTAGAGAGCGATGGAGGAGTAGAGGTGGTGGCAGAACCGCGTGCAATCCGTGGCGGTGACACCAACTCCACTGTTGTTGTTGTTGAGCTACCCATTCCCTGCTTCCCAGCCATTACCAAGTTCACCCAGTGGGCAGTGTAGGTGACATACCTGCCCTGACCATGCTTGGAGGACCATGCGTCAGTAGTCATATGGACCTTTGGCCCAACACTAAGTGACAGAGATGCAGTAACTTGGCTTTGCACATGTTGGTACAGGTGTGGTATTCCCTTTTTAGAAAAAAAATTGCGGCTGGGTACCTTCCACTGCGGTGTCCCAATTGCTACAAATTTGCGGAAGGCCTCAGAGTCCACCAGCTGGTATGGTAAAAGCTGGCGGGCTAAGAGTGCAGACAAGCCAGCTGTCAGACGCCGGGCAAGGGGGTGACAGTCAGACATTGGCTTCTTACGCTCAAACATGGCCTTCACAGAAACTTGGCTGGTGGCAGATGACTGGGAATGGGAACAGGTGGTCAAGGTGGAAGGCGGAGTGGAGGGTGGTTCAGACGGGTCAAGGAGAGCAGAGGTAGAGCAGTAAGATGCTGGACCAGAAGGAGTGTGGCTTTTAGTTTGCCTGTTGCCTTTGAGGTGTTGCTCCCAAAGTGCTTTGTGCTTGCCGCTCATGTGCCTTCGCATAGAAGTTGTACCTATGTGGCTGTTGGGCTTACCAAGGCTCAGTTTCTGACTGCACTCATTGCAAATTACAATGCTTTTGTCAGAGGCACACACATTAAAAAAATCCCACACTGCTGACTTTTTGGAAGTGTGCGATCTGCCGGTAACAGTAGAAGTTGGCGGCATTGGCGGCAATGGCGGGTGCGTTGGCCGGCTGAACACAGGTGCCGATACATGTTGTTGCCCTACTGATCCCTGCGGGCTGTCCTCCCTGCTTCTTCTAAGTCTTATTCTCCTACTGCCTCTCTGACTCTCCGTCTCTCCATCTGAACTACCCTCCTCTTGCTCTCTTCTACTAGGCACCCACAAAACATCAATCTCCTCATCATCATTCTCCTCAGATGCATCAATTTCTTCTGACACATCACAGAAGGAAGCAGCAGCGGGGACCTCCTCCTCATCACTCATCATTATGTCCATCTCTGTCGTGTTCTCTGCCAGAATTAAATCTGGTGTAACGTCCTCATCTCCTTCATCTTCTTCTGGCAATAATGGTTGCGCATTACTCAGTTCAAGAAACTCATGGGAAAATAACTCCTCTGACTCCAGTGAAGAAGGGGCACCGGTGGTGGAGGAAGTGTTACGTGGGGTGGCCATAGCAGTGGAGGATGAGGAGGATGTTGTGGTAAAGTTAGAAACGGTAGAGGATGGGGTGTGCTGTGTAAGCCAGTCAACTACCTCTTCAGCATTTTGGGAGTTCAGGGTCATTGGCTTTTTAAAACTGGGCAATTTGCTAGGGCCACAGGATTGCATAGCAGCACGGCCCCTAGCACGGCCTCTGCGTGGCGGCCTGCCTTTGCCTGGCATTATTTTTAAAAAAACAACAACAACAAAAACTCAGTTGGTTTTTCTGGAAACGATAATACACACAGCTAGATGGCAGTTTGAAGAAAACAGTGTGCAAATAATGCCTACAAGGTCAACGTATACACAGCGGTGGATACGGATTACGTAAAATATATGAATGCTGCTTGAAAAAAAGTAACTCAAGTGGTTTTTCTAGAGACGATAATATTATCAATATTTAGACAAAATGTGAACAAGCTCACACAGCTAGATGGCGGTTTGAAGAAAACAGTGTGCAAATAATGCCTACAAGGTCAACGTATACACAGCGGTGGATACGGATTACGTAAAATATATGAATGCTGCTTGAAAAAAAGTAACTCAAGTGGTTTTTCTAGAGACGATAATATTATCAATATTTAGACAAAATGTGAACAAGCTCACACAGCTAGATGGCGGTTTGAAGAAAACACTGTGCAAATAATGCCTACAAGGTCAACGTATACACAGCGGTGGATACGGATTACGTAAAATATATGAATGCTGCTTGAAAAAAAGTAACTCAAGTGGTTTTTCTAGAGACGATAATATTATCAATATTTAGACAAAATGTGAACAAGCTCACACAGCTAGATGGCGGTTTGAAGAAAACACTGTGCAAATACTGCCCACAAGATCAACGTATACACTACTACAGCGGTGGATACGGATCTCGTAAAATTTATTATGGCTGCTTGAAAAAAGTCACTCCGGTGTTTTTTCTGGAGACGGTAATATTATGGATATTTAGACAGAATGTGAACAAGGTCACACAGCTAGATGGCAGTTGGTTGAATAACACACTGGGCAAAAAATGCCTACAGGGCAAATAATGCCTAAAAGGTCAACTTATACACTACTACAGCGATGGATACAGATTACGTAAAATATGTTATGGCTGCTTGAAAAAAGTCACTCCGGTGTTTTTTCTGGAGACGGTAATATTATGGATATTTAGACAGAATGTGAACAAGGTCACACAGCTAGATGGCAGTTGGTTGAATAACACACTGGGCAAAAAATGCCTACAGGGCAAATAATGCCTAAAAGGTCAACTTATACACTACTACAGCGATGGATACAGATTACGTAAAATATGTTATGGCTGCTTGAAAAAAGTCACTCCGGTGTTTTTTCTGGAGACGGTAATATTATGGATATTTAGACAGAATGTGAACAAGGTCACACAGCTAGATGGCAGTTGGTTGAATAACACACTGGGCAAAAAATGCCTACAGGGCAAATAATGCCTAAAAGGTCAACTTATACACTACTACAGCGATGGATACGGATTACGTAAAATATATTATGGCTGCTTGAAAAAAGTCACTCCGGTGTTTTTTCTGGAGACGGTAATATTATGGATATTTAGACAGAATGTGAACAAGGTCACACAGCTAGATGGCAGTTGGTTGAATAACACACTGGGCAAAAAATGCCTACAGGGCAAATAATGCCTAAAAGGTCAACTTATACACTACTACAGCGGTAGTAAAATAAAAAAAAGTAAAATAAAAAAAAAATGAATATTAAAAAAAAAAAAATTAAAGTTGGTGCTGCTGAACTACTAGGAGCAGCAGATTAGCACACCAGTCCCACTCCCCAACACTGCTAGACTAATAGCACTGGGCTCTTATAGTAGTAGTAGTAGTAGTAGTAAAACAACAAAAAAATAAATAAAAGCAGTCCTTACAAGGACTACTGTTATTGCAGCAGTCAGCAGATGAGATCAGAAGCAGGACAGCTGCCCACTGCAGCTACATACAGAGCACTGCAGTAGAAGGTAGATTACTAACCAGCAAAGCTACCTAAGCTTAAATGTCCCTCAAACCCCTGCAGACTTCTGTCCCTCCAATAACAGAGCAGTATCAAAACGATTACTAGCCAGCAAACTTTCAACTGTCCCTGAAATCACTAACAGGCAGCAGCTCTCTCCCTACACTATCTCTTCAGCACACACAGGCAGAGTGAAAAAACGCTGCAGGGCTTCGGTTTTTATAGGGAAGGGGAGTGGTCCAGGGGAGAGCTTCCTGATTGGCTGCCATGTACCTGCTGGTCTGGGGTGAGAGGGCAAAAAAAAGCGCCAACAATGGCGAACCCAAAATGGCGAACGTCGCGCGACGTTCGCGAACTTCCGGCGAGCGCGAACAGCGAACAAGTTCGCCGGCGAACAGTTCGCGCCATCCCTACTAAAGAACTAAGAAATGACTCATTCAAATCCCCTGCTAGAATTAAATTGTTAGCAGGAAGCAGAGAAATTTGTTTTGTGAGTCAAATAAAATAATCAGACTTATTACTATTTGGAGCATATACAGAACATAAATGCCATACAACATCATTAATGAGTACTTCAGTGTAAATAAATCTGCCAAGCTCATCCTCAACCGACTTTGTAATAGCAACATTCAATTTACGATGGAATAAAATAGCCACTCCACATTTTTTATTAATAGCAGGGGAAAAGGCAAGTTTGCCAACCCAATCTTTTTTCAACCAGGCATTCTCTGGACCATTAAGATGGGTTTCTTGTAAGAATGCTATGTCACATTTGGTGTTTTTTAAATTTCTGAGTATAGTCTTTCTCTTAGAAAAGTGATTCAACCCATTAACATTCCAGGAAACAAAGGACAAAGAATGTGATCTAGATGAAGACATCAACCTGAAAGATGAGCTTGAGCTGATTTAAGTAAAATAATACATATATAGTTACATCCACTGGTATAAACAAAACAGAGCAAACAATACTGATCAGTAATAACATGTAAAATAAAAGGTGACTTATAGAACCGAATAACAAATTTGGTATACTAAGTAATAGGACACTTCCTTTTTTCCCTAAGGGTGGAAAACTAACAACTCTCTCTCTATGAGACGAGTTAAACAGAGAATATAACACCCACTACAGGGTCATATTGAAGAAAAAGTTTATTCCCTTTTAGAGTCAAGTATCAGGGATCATATCTTCTTCACTGGAATGTGGAAGACTGCCTGTTCTAGGAGGAAGTGGAGATCTCGACCTAGACCTAGATTTGGTCTGAACTTGAGAAGGTTTTGAGTCCTTAGAAAATCTAGACTGTTGAGGGGTATCGTATCTCTTCCATCTTTGATCCTTTGGGGGAGAGCCACATTTTGAGTTAGATGGTGTTACCAAAGCAAGATTTCCACTATTCTTTTTTTCCATATGTGAAACAAAAGTGTGCGCCTCTCTAGGATCACTAAAAACCCTGGCTCCAGAAGGCAGAAAAATCTTAAGTTTAGCAGGATACATCAAGGCAAAATTGATATGAAGATTAGCCAGTGATTGGCAAGTTTTGGAAAATTCCTTTCGTTTTTGAGACAGAAGCAATGAGTAGTCTTGAAATATCAAAATTTTATTTCCTTCAACATCAAGTATATTCAATTTTTTGTAGGCTTGAAATAATCTATTTTTATCTGCGTAGTCCAGGTATTTGACAATTACTGCTCTTGGTCACCTGGGTTGGAGATATTTAGGTGAACCAATCCTATGAAGTCTCTCTATTTTGAAACATTGACAATCCTGAGGAAGTTTGATGGGAATTGTTTTGGAAATTAACATGCTTAAGGAATCATTCTGGAAAGATTCAGGTATGTTTATGAATCTGAGATTGTTTCTCCGAGATCTGTTTTCCAAGTCATCCACTTTCAACTTAAGCTCTTGATTTTGTTTCTCTAAAGAGTCCAAACTGGATGAAGAATCAATCATATCATCTAGGTGTTGAGAAACCACATCCTCGATCTCGCCAAATCTTTTGTCATGTGTAGAGAGCTTTTCTGAGATGCTAGTAATTTTGATCTGCAGTTTGTCAATGGCCTTACTAATTGTTGACTCTATAACTGGATTAATGAGTCTGGCTACTTCTGCAGCAATAAGAGAGTAGTCGTCAGATAAAGATGTTCTTGTAGGAGCAGAGTTGTGAGATAAGAAAATACAATTTGAATCCCTATCCTGTATCTTTACATTTTTCTTGTTAGCCTTCTCATATGTTTTGCCATTAGCTTTAGAAGACATTGTGAAGGAAGGAGAATACGTTTTCATATATTAGAAAACCTGAGCAACAATCCCAATATTAATAAAGCTTTAATTACAAGTCAAGTTTTCCTTCTTGTTTTATTCTTTGTCTCTGTTTTCCTTTCACAAAGAAGTAACCATTGATTTGTTGCTATGGTTACAATCCTCCTCAAGCATTTGCAACATTGTATACAATAAAGGTGTAACAAAAGTCTCAGTAATGACAGCAATCACTAACAATGTTTAGTCTTAGTCAGCAGAGAGATAACTGCTTTTTTGTGACAAATCCCTGTCACTAAAATTGAAACAATGTGACACAAAATAGAACTCAGCAAGCAGCTCTGACTAAGTTAGCTGATAACTCAGTGTCCCAGCAGGAAATCAGAGGCCACCATTTTGTTACAAATATGTTGCTTAGAACTTGCCACAACTGACTCAAAATGTAGTATATAACCAGTATGCAGCAGAGCCCCCGGGTTAAGAGAACCGCAAGTTCACAGGTGAATCTCGAAAACAGCGTGGGCTTGACAAATGCAATGGCAGAATCTGAGGTAACTAAAGAGCTCAGCACATCAGGAACACCTCAGCAGTCATACGAAGCCAAACCACCAAAAACCTGCTTCCTCTCTGCTCCTCTGGCTCTCCTCACTCCGTGAACCAACACGAACAAATTTCAAATGAAGAGAACAGCTTCTATGTGCCGACTCTCGACCCTGGTAAGCAGGAGCTCTACCTCTGTGCTTCCATCACCTCAGGCGCCGAACAGGAAGTCTTGCTCTGCATCTCTGTGGGCAAGTAGAAGCGAATGGCCTCAATCAAAACCTTACCTCCTGGGACCCTTACCTGGAGAGGCACCACCATACTCTACAAATAGGGGAATACTGCCCAATTGCCAAGCATTCCCTTGCTTTTTGCACAATGCCCCATGAAGTGGGCAAAAGGCAAACAATGTTTTTTGGTGTTTTTTTGTTTTTGCTCTTTGCACACTGTGTGTGTGGCATTGTAAATGAGCCTTAATGTATTTTTTTATTTTGAAAGCAACATTTGCAATTCACTTGTTTTGTATATGCTTAATATGGGTGAGGTCTGGATGAAAATACTTTGACAACTGCTGTCCTCTTCAGTCTCAGGATGTCTGTCAATCAGAACCTAAATGTATTTACTGTATTTCTCCTTATGACCTTTAAAACAATGCCCTTCCATTTACACCTCAACCACCAGTGAACTAAAATTGTGATGATTAATACTTGCTTCCTACTGTTTGAATTTTCCACCTAATTAAAATTAAAAAAATGAAGGGTAATTGTCTGTAATATATACTATTTAGCTTTTAATCCTGAAGAAAAAGGTTTGTTTGTAAATTTCTTTTGATGGTATGGACTGCAAGGCACCTCGTTTATAGCAGAACAATCCCAATTTGTTAAGCCTTTTCTTGTAAAATGGCTAAATTCAGATTCCCTTTTTATCACCGTTACAGACGATACGAGTTTACAGTTTTGTGACCTTGGTTAATTCTAAGGTAAGGTGTGAGTTTATTGCTAATTTGTGGCTTCTGGATACCCTTGAAACAGTATAGCAGGGTGATTATAATAGCCACTGTCTATCTGTAACTGCATTGTAAAAGTGCAAATGCTTATGTTCATATTATAAATGTGATACTGTAATTAATAGCAATTAACACCGGTAGTGAGTTCAGAAAGGTTGCTGTAAGCTGTAGATTTCAGCTGCTCAAGGGCACAGTGTTTGAAGTGTCTAAATACAGGCTGTGTTGCTTATAGTAAACATTCACATATATAAGCTTTTTGTCTTCAATTGCCCACCCTATCCTTACCTCTCCTGTGCATGGCCAGGGTAAAGGGGAAGGAAATGCCAGGGTCAAATGTGGGACTGCTGCCACACCCACATTCCCCCATACTTACCTCTTGTGCTTTTGGAGCATATTGACGGAGGACCGCATCTCCTTATAGAGCGAACTTTCTTGTTAAAAAAGTGAAAATATGTCTCTTAATGGAGAAGTCCGAACAGTGTAGTGTGGATACGCACACCCTCCTTTCCAATGGATATAGATAAGCCTGGTGCACGTGGGTGGAGGCTCGGCAACCTCCCAACGCAGTTCTGTAGAAAAAACCTCACGGCACTCACGTCTGCGTGAAAATTTCAATCTTTTATTGAAGCGGAGTGCAATGCAATGTTTCGGAGTGACCCCCTTTGTCAAACACGTTTGACAAAGGGGGTTCACGCAGACCCGAGTGCCCTTGAGGTTTTTTCTACAGATCTTAATGGAGAAGGGCAGTGTAAATCACTCCGGGGTTGCCAAAGGTATCCGTAATGATTTATATCACTTATCTGATACCAGGAACTGGTGCTAATGTTGTTAGAAAACTACAATGGCATGGGGTGATTCTCTCTCTTCTTCTCCTTCTTCTTTTATTGCATGGAGCCAACACATGCACAGTAGTCTGAAAAATATGCCTTTTATGTTAAGTTCACTGTACAGCCCATTGGCAACTGTGCAAAGAAGGTAGCAGGAAGAGGATAGCTCTATGGTACTTATTGAGAAGCACAGTTTTATTCTAACAGGAGTGCTGGCCCAGAGCATCAGGTTAGTGATTAGAAACACTGGGATTTATACTTCCCTTCTCATTTAAAGTCACCAGGGGTAACTAATTGATGCCTAAGGCAGGGTGGTAACCTTGTTGCATGACAAAAATGCTGTACTCAATACAGTTCCACCTGGGACAAGGCTCTCACTTGCCTCATGGCAGAACAACTCCTGTGAAAACCATTTTTTCAACTTCCAATTGCCATTTATTCTGCACTGATTTCCATGAAATCATCACAGCAAAACAAATTGCTTTGTATCAGAGCATATTGTCACATCTCTGAATATACTGCTGCATAAGTGCCTTTAAACACATAAAACAGAACTACACAAATAATGATCTTTTAGGCAAATAACTTATTTCCCCTGTTTAGGAAAAAGACAAAAGACAAGTAGATACATAAACTGATGTACTCTCATCTTTTGTACTCTCATCTGATGCATAATAATAATATAAAGTAAAATGTTCTTTCTAGTGCTCTTATTAACTATTAAATAGCTGTGGCAGTGAATTTACTGAAACTGTCATCAACCCTTATGGAGTAGTGGGTTTGCATTTTTTCATTGCCAAAACCTTATTCATATATCAAGGTTTTCATAAAGTAATTATCCCCTACTGAAGAGATGAATGATAAATCATTTTAGAACGTAACACTCCTGAGTTGACAATGCATAAAGTGCTTCCCAGGGTAAGTGAAACTGACTCATCGCTATTCTTTGAGATCAACCCCTCAAATAAGTGCCCTGGTGAGATGGTACCATATCTGACCTTACTGCACAGATGCAATGACTCACAAACGCCTAAACAGAGAGCAGATATAGGACATGGTCTGACGCACGCGAATCATATGATCTCACCAGAAACTGATGATACAGAGATTGTTCTTTTATCTTTAATGCCAAGCACTGTATTATTATTGGAATGTTTACTGGTTCTAACTGATAAAGCAGTTTTGGATTGAATGGTCCTCTAATTTCTCCTATTCAATTCAAATGAGCAGCACTTACTCATTATGAGATGAAGGCTTTTGTTATTTTCCTGGCAGTAGCGGAAAATATTCCCATGCCATGCAGACTCGAGAGAAACAGAAGGACTTGTTAAGGTATAATGAAGAACCGTATAAAAGAACTTAATGAAGATTCAAATTACAGAATCTGGAAAACCACAGGTCCTGAGCATTCTGCATAACAGGTCCCATACCGACAGTATAGTATTGTCTAAACAGTGCAATTGTTCCTTTTTACACGATTTCAATTAGTGCTCTGTCACTTTATGTTAGAAAAGTTATCTAATTCCATAAAATTAACTTATTAGCCAAGCTTCAACTAACCTTTTCTTGCACATAAAGACGCATCCACTCTAACAACTAATCCTGAACTCAGCTGTCTAGAACTTCCTGTGACTCTCACTTATCTCCTGTAAGATCCAGCAAAAACATTGTGGTCAAAGGGATGTTAGATGAAAAGATTAGTCATTATCTTACTGTAATTTGATGACCTGTATTGAATCATTTGAAATACCAGCTGTGGTTTCCACCTGCCCACTTACTCACATAGACATAGTAAAAGCGACCCGGTTTCCTCCAAGGTATCAAGGTATCAAGGTAAAATAAACCTATGAAGAAGCATTTACTATAACCTCACATGTCTGTAACCTGAAAGTAAGCAGCTACACTCCTAAATACTGTACAAGGTATCACTCAAAATGTTTTATTCTAGTTTATGCGTTTGGAACATTTGGAATGCCAAATTATAGGTCTTAGTTTATATATATTTAGTTCTTTAGTTTCAAAATGAACTATGTTTTGCTGATTTCAATGGTGCTTGATTTATTGTCCAAAGCAAAAAAAATGGGGTTGGTGGTCTGTACAAAACAATGAAAGGTATATGTCCAATTCCTTCTAGTTGCTCTTAGCAGCAGCTCAGTTGAATAAACAAAACATCAAAGATTGAAAGGGAAGGGAACTCCAAAGATTGACTGCAAAACATTTATTCCAGGTAGTGGCAACACAACATGTTTCGGGTCAGAACCCTTTATCAAGTGTACAAGGACCATAACCTTGTGTTTTTATTTAAAGCAAAATTGACCCATTAAGTCCAAAACATTCTGGGTAATCAATTAAGGTGAGAGCCAATTAGGCAAAAATGGGAGTGAACCCATGTTCTCATTGTAATTTAATCAAATGTGTTAATGTTACAAAGTATCATATATAAAACCCTAACCCTAATACACTGGCTTCTTTTTTTCCTGACAAAACCACTAACCTCAATCACAAGCCTCAACAATCTCTTTGAGATATTCGGCACACTCAGTAACTTCAAAATTAATTTTCTTAAATCTCAAGCATTAAATATATCGAACAGCCAAAACGTGATTCAACGACTCTCAAGCAACTTCCCATATAGCTGGGCTAATAACTGTTACTAAAGACTATGAAGATTGGACTGACACCAATTGTAAACTGCTATAAGCAAACATTCATAAGGATTTACAGAATTGGACCAAACAACCCCTGTCCTGGATAGGTACAATCAATGAGGTTAAGATGAACATAATGCCACGGCTACTTTACCTATTCCAGTGTGTAACTCTACTATATCCTACTAATTCGCTACAATCTTTTCAATCTGAAATCACCAAATTCATCTGGCAAGACCACCCACCATGACTTAAAGCTGCCATCTTATATAAGAAAAAGTTGGAAGGAGGTCTTACCCTCCCGGACTGTGCCAGATATCTAAAAGCAGCAGCACTTGCTCACAGTAATTGACTGGTCACACCACCTAGATAGTAAGGACTGGGTGGAGATTGAGCAACAATCCACAGCCACACATCTGATCCACCTGCCATGGATTGACAAGTTCCATCGTAGGATATTACACACTTCCCACCCCCTACTGAAAAACACGCTTAATACTTGGGACTGGGTTAGTAGCAAAACCCAAATGTCGGCATACCCATCTCCACTCACACCAGTTACGAATAACCCAGCATTTCCATCTGCTCTCAAGCCCACTGCCTTCCGAGAATGGCTGGTAGATGGACATCTACAAATTGCCCATATAATGGAACTGGGTCAATTAGCGGACTTAAACCTGCTTAGACGGGCCAGACCGATGGCAAATTTGCAAGATTATCAATACTGCCATCTTAAGCATTTTTTTGGGTATCTGGGCGGCACCAACAAATTAGGACGACCCCTGACGCCTTTTGAGACTCTATGCACTAGGGAAACCCCCTAAACATATAATCTTGTCAATTTATGACATGCTATCAAGTAAGAATGAGAGGACGCAGCTGCCTTTCGTCTGGGCATGGGAGCGGGACCTAGGACTAGAAGTCTCAGAAATTCTCCAGAAATGAATTCCCAGTTTAATATATAGCTCTAGATGTTGCAAGATACAAGATTTGAATTATAAAATCTTAAGTAGATGGTATTACACCCCAGACAAATTACATAAGATTTATCCAACCACGAGCAAGATATAGGCACGTTACTACACATATTCTGGGACTGCCCAGGTCTCACGAATTACTTGCAGGTAGTTCTGAAAGCCTGTTCCCAAGTACCAGGAAGGGATCTATCCTTATCACCAGCCCGTATACTTCTGTATTGGGACACTGAAAATACGGAGGGTAACCCCAATATTACTCTAGAGTATCATCTTCTTAACTCAGCCAAACTTCTAATCCCTAGACTCTGGAAATCCACCATACCACCAACCCCTGTAGTATGGCTAGGCAAGGTTAACGAATTAGCAAAATTTGAGGAATTATCTACATTCACAGAAAAACAACACTCTAGCTTCAGGGATATGTGGCTGAGGTGGTACTTATACAGGGACTCTGCAGACTATAGTCAACTTCTGACCTCCTAAACTCATATAACACAGATCGTTACTAGGGGTTTCCTTAACATATACTCTGAGCATTATTGCATGCTGCCAACATGACCTACTCCTTCTACCCGTATAGTTTTGAGGGAACTGTAATTGTTGCTATATTGCCTGTGTGTAATGCTTTGCTTAAAAACGATGCGTAATGTTTTTCTCTTTATTTTTATTGTTCCCTCCTGCTCGCTTTCCCCCAACCCCGCCTTCTTTCTTTCTGTACCCCCTCCCCCTTTTTTTTTGAAAACAATAAAAAAACTCATTATACAAAAAAAACCCCATCAAATGATGATACATAGAGCCAACATTAAAAGGCTTATTTTGTGCATAAAAGTACATCATTGTGATTGAGTAAATGCATCATATGTTACAGTGTCATTATTTGCAATATCTGTTGATAATGTATAAAACAAACATCAAGTGATAATACATAAAACCAACATATATATTTTTGTGCATAAGAGTCTGTCATACTATAGTCCATAGTCCATAATATACAGAAAAACTATCTTGAAAAAATATCCAGAAGAAATTATCCAAAATTATATTATAATTATATTATGTAATAATAATATCAGATTAAAGTCTTTCAAAAGTCTGCATAATCTTAACAGTCCAGAAAAACATCCAGGATGTAATTGCATTAGCAAAAATCACACTTCTAGAGGCCACTGCCAAAAAACCTAACCTCATTAGATGATAGGAAACCCTAGAGGCCTATCCTAGGTAGAGAAACCTCAACATGTCACGCAAGGTAAAAAAACAGGCGAAAATTAAACTGAAACATACTGCATGATACAAACTCATTAAAAAACTCGTTAAAAAATTCCTCTCTAAGAATCACTGCTATTTATGTAATTTATATTAGCTATTCATTTCTTCTAGATTTGATTTAATTAATAATCAAATATTTAATTATACCACACTAAGCACTTTATTCATTACGTTTATGAAGGAACAATAATACCTCTTTTTAGAATAATGAAATTAATCAAATGTGGTGTTTACTTATGTAATGACATTAGTGAGTTGATTGGGAATTAATTAATTGGTCTATCTGAAAATATTAATTGAGGTTTACATGTAAACCTCAATTAGGGAATATACGGGGTATCTTTTTTCTTTCTGGTTTCTATATACTGCTATACACTGACCTAGTCAGACCCCGCTATAGGTCCTAATCCACAAGCTATATTACAGGTCCCTCCCCTTTTTTCAAATAATCCATACAAACTCATTAAATATAACCATGCTAACAAGAATTTTTATGGAATTCTTACAAAAAATGTTTAACAAAATGTAACAAATTTTAAAAGCCAGCACAATGAAGAAATCATTTCTCCTGTAACTCACCCATGAACAAATTCACAGCAGGAGATCCATGTTAAACCACACAGCTAGATGGCTAATTTCTTAATTCTAAGAAAAAAAATCAAGAATTACAGAAAACAGCATAAACTATACTGTTCATTCATGCCTTTTGGCATGACGGAATCTAGGCGTCTAATCCACCTAACCTCATCCACATTGGTGCTTGATTTATTGCCTGTTCCTAACCCCTTGTATTCCTGCCTGTTCTTCTGTGTCAGCATCCCCCTACATTCAGATTTATGGATTGCCCTACAGGCCTGAGACGGTACTTTCAATAGTTTTCATATTGTGCATCTCATCAGCAGGTCCCAAGTTGGTTGTCCTGTTTATGTTAAGAGGTAGACATAATGTTAAGAGGTAGACATAAGAGGTAGTTTAGGATTGGACATAATGTTAAGAGGTAGACATACGAGGTAGTTTAGGATTGGGGTGTCCAAAGCCCAGTGGGGGCCTCCACCTTGAGGGTTCAACAACCCAACAACAGAGGTCCCTGACCCATTGTAGAAAATGCCGCTTCCCACCACATACCTCCTCTTCCTTTCTGCTGGAAATTTGTGATATACCCAAACTGATCCAACTGTAAGTTCCGGCAGGCAGCAGTTCTTGGGTGGTAGGGCCTATGGGGTTTTTTGTGTCTTCTTCAGTTTCCTTCCAGCCCAGTATAACACTGATAACAGGTGATGTATAAGCAGCAGGCATCAGAAGACAAAATGTAAATCAAATGGTTCTAAAGAAAAACTAAAATTCTGTTGGACATTTGTTTGTCTACTATAAAATGTTTTTCTGAACTGTCCTTTTTGTTCAAGCTGATTATTGAGGTTACAGCTTTATGGTAAGTACCCAGACCCACACAACTTAATGGCATTTTCCCTGCATTGAGATACAGAAAACTGTTGTTTGTGTTTAGACCAAAACCCACTGCTTTTTAAGATAGTGGCACAGATTGATCATAGAAAACTGTTAGGTGTACTTTTTTTGGCATTTCATTGTCACTTTGCTCATGTCTTTTTAGTTTAAATGTATTTCTGCTTCAATAACCAAGTTATTTAATGGTTTCTGCTCACTTCTGATTATCAGCCTCATTAGACATTAAATGAATCACATTGCAGTACAGAACAAATAATTGTCCATTATGTTTAATCAACGCAAATCAATCTGTTCCACAATCTAGAGATGACATCTGCTGTTCAATCAATGCGACCCCTCTCTCTTTTTTTTTCTTTAAGCAAAGGAAATGTTCATATTGACAGTTCAATATTAATGATGTTTTCTGTAATTGTAGAAGGCCTTTAACATAGTGTATGTTTTAATGAAGGCGTGTTGGTTGTATTTTAAGATTATATTAATGAATTCTTGCCTCATTGTTTCAGTCTGTAGGAGTATGATTTATAAAATACAAAGAATTTTCTGTTTTTCAAGTCATAGATCACATTTAACAAGTTTAAATGGGCCTTGCTCCAACACTTGACTTTCAATTGGATGCTGTATGGAATGTATAGAGTTTAGTGTTGCCAGGTTGCTTGGAGACAAATGGAAGAAATTAAAGAGCTTTATTTTACATAGGATTCATGAAATATAATAAGTTAATTGTGCTTTGATTTTTGGAGCAGAAAATAATTTTCCTCCTCTGTGCATATGCTGTAGTTTTATTACCTATAGCACTATGAGAAGGAAGGCAACATTGGAAACTGCTAAAACAAGGTTAAAACCCTTTATTACAGGACATGACCCTACGACTAAAAGAATATTCTTGTGCTTAAATCTCTTTACTGGCTTTTAGTCTGAATAGCAGGACCTCGGAAAGAATTAAAATAAACATGGACGGACCTTTGCTCTGTACACATCACCCCAGCCTATTATGGGCTATAAGGGGGCAAAATGCAATTAAAGTTGCAAAGAAAAAAATAGGTAAAATTACAATTATTTTGCTCATGGTAGGGCTGTCTTATCTCTGAACATCACTGGCTTGCCCCTGACATAATCAATCCATCCCCAACATCACCATACGACCCACAACATCATTATCTTTCACTCTTTGTCTTGGTTTTGACCATGGCAAAGGTTGCAACTATTACTCAAAGGGGGTCTTTTACATACTGTAACCGTTTGAGGTAACAGGGTTGTCGTCTCCTGGGGGTAGACGGGTGCACAGCAGTATTGGAGTCCACGCAAAAAAGAACACAAAACTGGCTGGTAACGTGCCACTGGCCGCAAACCAGTTTTATTTGTCTGGTTGGCAGGAAGACATGAATCAAAACAAACGAAAATAAAATCTTGCCTGTCCGGCACTAACTAAACAATTAGCTCCTAACTAACTAGGTGAGGATTAAACATCCAGCACCTAACAGAAAACAGTATTTGTGGCACAGCACGTACTCACATGAATCTGGCTCTCTAACAGGCCTGCACTGCCTGCTCTTTTTCCCCAGGATTGAGAGAGACACACAATCCCTTCCCTACTTAAGGAGAGAAAACACCCGTTCCTCTCTCAGGTGTTGGGCAAACCCGGACCGTCCATTTGGAATCGGATCCAGCCCAACACTCAACACTCTCGTAAACCGGGTCCTTTTCCAGGCTATTACAGCTAGCCAAAATATACGTTTACCTGGTTGCTTAAAAACAGTATGACAGAAATCGGGATGATACATACACCCCTTCAACCAATTTCCCAGCGTTTCTGTTACAATTAGGGATGCACCGAATCCAAGATTCGGTTCGGGATTCGGCCAGGATTCGGCCTTTTTCAGCAGGATTCGGCCGAATCCTTCTGCCCGGCCGAACCGAATCCAAATCCTAATTTGCATATGCAAATTAGGGGCAGGGAGGGAAATTGCGTGACTTTTTGTCAGAAAACAAGGAAGTAAAAAATGTTTTCCCCTTCCCACCCCTAATTTGCATATGCAAATTAGGGTTCGGATTCGGTTCGGTATTCGGCCGAATCCTTCATGAAGGATTCGGGGGTTCGGCCGAATCCAAAAAAGTGGATTCGGTGCATCCCTAGTTACAATACACTGAGCAAATTTGCACCTGGGCAGTAACTCATGGCAACCAATGATATGGTTGCATTCAGTACTCAATCTGCAGCTGGCTGATAAAAGCTAATCACTGATTGGTTGCTATGGGATACTGTCCATGTGCAAATTTGCCCAGTGTTTATAAATGAACCCCACTGTCTCTATGAGATTTTTTCTTTGCTCACCCAAAACTATAGAAGTGCTCACCTACCACTTCTAAGGGCTCTTACATATCGCCGTTTCTTGCTGCGCTCCCCTGCGTTTCGCTTTCTTCTGTTCAGCCGCAGGGGAATGCAAGAGTAGACGCACTCAATTATTGTGAAGGGGGCTGTACTCACACAGACGCATGTAAGCGGCAAATGCAGGCGGGACGCAGCATGTTGCATTTCACGCGTCTGTGTGAGTACAGACCCCTTCACAATAATTGAGTGCGTCTACTCTTGCGCTCCCCTGCAGCTGAACGGAAGAAATCACAATGCAGGGGAGCGCAGAAAGAAACAGCCGTGTGTAAGAGCCCTTAGACAGACACCTTACTTACATACCATCCCCTGCTTCCCAGGCGATGACGTTATTCACTACATCTGCTGTGTCTTATAGACCATTTTGGGAGTCATGCCTACCTTCTAGGATTTTTCCAGTATCATGAATTTGGTTTAGTCCTGCAAGAGTTACATTTCAAGATGCAATCATAGTAGCAGGTATTTAATTTAATGACATCTAAGACAGTGGAAGAGAGCAAGACAGCTTGGCTAGTACTGCACATTTTTCTCCCAACATTATTAGAATTTCTTAAATCTGAGTTTTTGGCAGTGTCGCTGACACTCCTACACTGATTAGTGAGAAATGCTCTTGACTGACACAGAGACAATAGAATTCCATCTGTAATTCTTGTAAAAAATTTAATTATATGTTTTTAAAGATTGTATGTGACAGAGTGTGGAGGATAGTTTCCACCTTATTGCTAAAGTAATACTTGTATTATTATTGTCATGAATTCTTTATTAATTATGCAGTTACCATTCATAATATTAACCCAGTAAGTTGCTCTTCTCACTGCTAATGGAAATGAGATTAGCCATATTTCCAACAAAATGGTTAACCATTGGGGTCCCAGCACAGTCATCTGACCTACAGGTGGAACAGATTTAATGAATCAGGTGCATACAATATTTGGGTAGCCACCTGTCTGGTTTTGACTAGGACAGCTCAATTTTCAGAAGGGCTGCCCGGGTCAAAACTGCCTGCCTGGTTTTCCAAATTAGGAAAACTGGTCAGGACATTGACATGCCAATCTACTGTCATAGCCTCGCTTTCCTGTCACAGAAATCTGGCAACCCTAATAAAATGTACTCCACTTCTAATGGGAAATGTGGGTTAGTTTGTGGATCTTTAAACGAGTTGTTCACCTTTGAATTAACTTTTAGTATGATGTAAAGAGTTATATTCTGAGACAAGTTTTTTTGAGTTATTTAGCCTCGAGTTTGCACTTTCAGTAATTTGGTTGCAAGGGTACATGCAGTGATTTGATACTTTTGTGATTTTGATACTGGAATATACATTAAATAGGAGAGGGCCTGAATAGAAAGATGAGTAATAAAAAGTAGCAGTAACAATAAATGTGTAGCCACACAAAGCATTTGGTTTTAGATGAGGTCAGTGAACTAGTGATGTGCGGGTTGAGAATTTCTCGACCTGCACCCGACCCTAACCCACCAGCTCCCTACCCTCATCCGAGCCAGGCCCACTGCACCCCTTTATTTATAGACCCGTGCCCGCCTGCAGTGATGTCACAAAAGGGGCGGGACAGGCGGAAGTCTATAAATTCCGGCGCCGGAAGCCGGCGACCCGCACATTTTGTCCAGGGGTCGTCCCGAACCCGCCGACCCGCGGGCCTCGGGTCGGCCCCCACATCCCTACAATGAACCCCAAGCTAGAAATACAGACAGACAAGACAGAAGAAGAAGGTAAATAATACTATAAAAAAGAAAAAATGAAGATCAATTGAAAAGTTGCTAAGAAATAGCCATTTTGTAACATACTAAAAGTTAACATAAGGTGAACCTCCCCTTTAAGTAAGGCTTTTTTTTCAAGGCAACACAGGGAATTTTGGTTGCTGTTTTTTTCCGATGCATCCAAGGTTGTTTTTGTCCCCTGCTTGATTTAAAACTGATTATATATTCACATTCATGAAAAGTTTAAAAAAGGTGGGCATTTCAGTTTTCCTTTTTATTTTTGCACCAACATTTTAAGTAAGGCGTGTTTTTCATTTGATCATTTGATCATCTCTCCAAAATTCATGGTAAAAACCATTGTAACGTTTGTGTAAAAACTGTTTGAAAAAAAAAAACTTTTGCTTGAAAAATTCTCAAAGTGGGAAAATTGCAAAGAAACATTTTCTCAACTGAAGTAAAATTGGAACCAATAATGGGTGATGAAAATAAAACAAACAACCAAGCACTAAGCTAAAACTTTGCATATTTACTGACTTGATGAAGTTTTCACTGGAGAAGAGTAATTTGAAAACATTGTGTTTCAATTTATAAGAGGGCCAAAGATTAAACTTTTTGGTGCCTTATTCACCACAGGGAATCTCTTGACATTACAAGGTTACAGTCAATGCAATAAAGTTTTGGCATTTTCTCCCTGAAGCAGCTCCGTCCTTTTTCACTGATTACAGACCTCAATGACTTTCTCTCAACGTTTGTGACCAAATGGCTTTTGCGAACATTCGCAGTGGATGTAATAACATTTCTCAATTGCAAAGCTTATTTTGCATTAAATGTTTAACGAAACTCCAGAGCAGGTGGAACACTAACCTTTGTTTAACAATTTAAAATTCACTAGCGAATGATTTTACATTGCAAGAAGCACTAAACATTCGCAAAAATGCCATTTTAAACATCACTTGCGATTTCTAATTACATTCCCTCTTTAGTATTCTGGGCAACTTTTCAAATATTTTTTTTTTTATAGTTATTTAATTATTTGCCTTTTTCTTCTGACTCTTTCCAGCTTTCATCTAAAAGCAAATGCTCTGTAAGGCTACAAATTTATTGTTACTGTTACTAGCGTTATTTGGACCTTAGCAACCAGATTGCAGAAATTATAAACTGGAAAGCTGCTGAGTAAAAAGCTAAATAACTTGAAAACCTCCAATAAAAAATGAAAACAAATTGCAGATTTTCTAAGAATGTCACTCTCTACATCATACTAAAAGTTAACTCAAAGGTGAATAATCCATTTAAAGGACCTGGTATATTTATCAATAAATGAAGTTAGAGGTCGCCACAGTCCTCTATTGTGAAAATCCACCACTCTCCATTCATTTCTATGGGATTTTGAATGGCGTATTTATCAAAGGGTGAACTTTCACTTTCACCCATTAAAAAAAATCTTTTAGAAATCCCATAGAAATTAATGGAGAGTGGCGGATTTCAACAATAGAGGACTGTGGCGACCTTTAACTTCACTTTTTGATAAATATACCCCTAGGTGTTTAGTTCCCCTTCTAGAACTGGACACAGTGGGGCAGATTCATAAAAAGTCATCAGTGACCACTTTGCACCCATCGCTATACTGAAAATTCACTCAGACAACGCTAATTAACTAAAATGCGAAGTTTCGGCGTGGGCGCGGAACGCTGGCAACTTTTCGCTAGCGTTACTTTGGCAAAGTGAGCAATTCAAAGCGAAGATGCACTAGAGTTCATTTCTGCCTAGCCCAAATTTGCTAGAGGTCTTGCTCTCAGGTTAATTTGCATACAGCGGGAAATTTTAAATTTAAAGTTAAAGATCTACAGTATATACTCCAGTGAACTTCGCCTGGTTTGAGCTGGAGAAGGCAAGTCTGACGAAAGAGGTAATGTTCAGTAAAATCCGCATTTTAGGGAAATTGCAGAGTAACGTCCATTTGCCAGAGCGAATTGTTGCCTGGTAATAGAGTGTGAATGAGCACTAGCGTCTGTCTCTAGCGAATTGGTGCCTGCAGATGTACTTGTGGGCGGTAACTCTGGCGAATTGTTGCCTGGTGATAGAGTGTGAATGAGCACTAGCGTCTGTCTCTAGCGAATTGGTGCCTGCAGATGTACTTGTGGGCGGTAACTCTGGCGAATTGTTGCCAGCGTTTGCCACTTCACCCTTTAGTAAAGCTACCCCAGTGACTGGGTTTTTTGGAATCTAATGTGAATCAGGTAGTTATCTGGTAGCATTTATATGTTCACAAAAGTTCAATTAGTCCTTTAGAAGATAACTTAGTATGGTTTTAAATTCAAGAGTTAAGTCTAAGGGTTCATTAAAAGCAAAGTGATTGTCCTCCAGGATTCAAATTGTTTCTATACGTCATGTACATTTATTAATGGCTTCGCCAGGGTGAATTAGGAAATAATATCCTTTCCTCTGTGCTCTTTACAAAACTATTAGCATCCAAACAGCTTCCATCTACACTGCTTGCATCAAAATGCTCACTGATTCAGTTAATTATATTGCCCTCTCTCTGATGGTGAAAGAACACAAAAGGTGCTGTTTGCACATTGGAGCGGATTTGTCCACAATTAAATGGTATCTGCAAGGGAGATATTCTCAGAATTCATTTACTTCTTTTCTGAACTGACGTGGAATCATTTTAGAAGAAAAGAAAATGTATGAGCTTTTAACTGCATGCAACAATTTAATCCTCTTAGAACACGTGCTTGTGCTCTATCTCATGAATCTTAAACAGTTTATCTTTAATGCTTCCACATCTTGCCTATTAGACATTATTGGCTAGTACACTGAGCTAACATTCTTCCTGCTATGAATACTATTAGGTTAAGTCCTATTAGCTCACATGGTAAAATCTGGGATCTGAATTTGTTAAAAGGACAATATCACTTTTTATTTAAGCAATGTAACCATTATCCTTCATTTATCATAAATAAAAAGTGCATAAATACTTTTAAAAGTCGTATTCCTTTTAAAAGACAGTATTTTCCATGCTTGAAGGGCAACAGGGCTTATCTAGGCAAAGGTCTAGTTGTCAACACAGTGACAGCAGCAAGGTTTCCTTTATATGTGTTCATCTGCCATAGATATCCAGACCTAAACAGTCAATAAAGGCCTAAGCACCCTCTATTTCTGGGTGTCAGTTACCACAACTAAAAGCCTGAAAGTTGCAGAATAGTCCATACCACTGTTCTTCTTGTTTGCTAAATTGCAGAAATTGAATTTTAAAAAAAATCAAAATTCAAAAGCAGTGGTGTACCTTGAGTGTGGTCTTTCACCAGAGGCAGATTAATGCACAGGGGCCCATCTAGCTTTTTTCAATTATTATTTCTATTTTCTTTTCTTTTAGTATTTATTTTTATTTGTGCTACTTGGTTCGCTAGGCAGACCTGCTGGCAGAAGAAGGCAGGCAAGTCACAAGCATATGCCCGAATGATCCAGTGACTTCATTTTCATGCACCAACTCCGACCCAGTGTAGAGATCTTACAAGATAAATCCTGCATGCATCTAAACCCAACAGTGGACTAGAAGGCAGGCTTGTGTGGATATAGCCTAGGGGGCCCCACCACTGTCTTTTACCCATAATGTGCCCTGAGGGATGTAGGTTATAAAAAGCAAGGAAGGTCCTTGCATATCCTTGTGAATGAGAGGGATCACAGCCTTACCTTACCATACTTCTGATGAAGTGACACAATGGTCACGAAACGCGTCGAGTGCACATCCCCTGCCCGCTGGTGATTTTAATTTATGTCCAATAAAGCATTTACAGTTTTAAACGTTGGTTTCCGCGTGTCAACTGATCCGGTGGAGTCCGTCTTTGAATTTTGTGAGTCGCTGATTGCCGCAGCCAGAGCGGTTCCTTAGGACACACCGGCATGCAGATTCCCCGCTAATGGAATGGGCTCATTCCGCCGGTTTGTAACTGCTACTGTGAACGCTCTATCACAGCCTTACCTTCCTAGCTACACTGTGTGCTATATAAACACTTAATTGCAGGAGTTTATAGCATCTATCTATCTATCTATCTATCTATCTATCTGTCTGCTGAACTCATTGAGTGAACTTGAGGCAAAGCTTAATATAGCCCTTTAATTTTGGAATTGCCTGCAGTCCGGGGTGGATTTTGCGCAGAGTCAGATTAACCAGTTAACAGCAATGATTACTGGCCAGTTTTTGACACTAGGTTTATAGAGAATATCTCTACTGATTCTTAACGATTTTCCAGCCCGATAAACTGGATAATACTAAACTGGATAATACTAAATGCAAAAGTGAAATTGGAAGTTATAAGTAGAAGAGAACCAATACGTTTAATTTTCCGGGTAATTACATTTGTATAACTTAAAGGACAAATCAACCCCCAAATAAAAATGTGCCTAATAAAAGAAAAAATTATGCTAAGCAACTTTGCAAAATACATTCATTACAAATTTTCTATGTTTTTTACGTTATTTGTATATGTATTGCTATTGAAAGCAAGGTTTCAATCCTCTGCCTTGATTAAGACTGTTGATACAATGTAAGACAAGGCAGCTGATTAACAAACCTATCTTTGCTGGGGAAACAAGACTTTTGCAACATTGCTTAAAAAGTAACAACCAGAAGTTAAGCAAATGCTGCTTTCAATAGAGGTTGTGTGCGGGCCCCTGATGCAGCAGCCCCAGTAAGCCCGTACCCACCCAGTCTAAAGCTGCTCCAGGGTTCCTACAGAGGCCTGCATCAACAGATAAGGCACACATGCACCTAAAGAATCACATGCAGATGTCATTTTGACTTAGAGTTTAGGAAATGATGAAATCCTAACTCTGATGATTTCAGTGCAATTGTGCCAAGCCCTATTTCCCCTGCTGTAGTTAGAGGGGGGGAACCTGCATTGTTTGTAAAAAAATAAGACAAAAAATAAGCCGACTTACAGTATACCTAAAATTGCACCTTGTACACTGCATTTGAGCTTGTAATGCCTTCATTGTTTCTGCAGTCTGGCACAATACAAGACAATTTTCCCTTTCAATTTTATTTACAAATAACTTTTAAAATCATTGAAAATAATGTGTAACTAATATATATTGGAAAGTTACTTCAAATTGTATTATGCATATATGGTTAGAGATCCCCTTTAAACTCAGTTTTGTAAATTACATTTTCTTTGTGCAAATATTTGGGCACATTAATATATAAATGTTATTTTGCAGTCATGAGGGAAGAAGAAAAGGAACATTTAGGGACTCGTGTCATGTTGATTCATAGCAGCTCCAGTCAATCTCTGATAGCAGGGTCTCCTGGCACCACAATATATGACCCCAGGGGGTAACTCTTCTGAAGTGTAACAGGATAAAAAGAGCAGGGAAGTGTTTTTGTGGTTATTTGACTTTATTTAGAGCAGAAAAAGAAGTGGGAGATTAACAGAAATGCTCAAATACTAGAGCAGCCAGAAAAGGCCTGAGGTCTTGTCTCTTTGAAAAATATGGAAAGCATCTCTCCAGTTAGAAAGGAATATTACATTCAAGCCAAGCTAATCCGATAAAATGCATCAAACCCCAGAGGCTTTCACATATCGAAAAAAAATTAGCCACAGCCTTACTATTTGGATTTGCAAAACCGATTTGCTAGAAAATTCATATGTGCTATGTTGATTTGGTGGGTTGGTTATATTTTGTATATCTGCATTTCTGCCACTTGAGGGCCCTTGATAACAGATTGCTGTGTATTTTATAGGTAAATCACATTCACATTGTAGCAGTACAGCCTGCCAGATTTCTTAGTAATTCTGTATACTCTCCAATTGAAAATATTTAAAAGAATAAAAACGATATAAAGTGTATGTGAAAATATATATAAAACAACTATATACAGTATCTAGAAGAATTCAAATGGTGTAAAGCTGAATATCAACAAGTTAGAAATCAATAACTAAAACAAGAGTCAGACTAATGACAGTAAAGGGCACCTATCATCAAAAAATGTTTTCCCCACAGGAGGTGTGGTCTAATAGAACCCGCACTCCGGTTAGGGGAAAAAAAAAATTAAAAATGCATTGGCCTTCTTTGTCCCTCATGCAATATATGTATTTATTTGTGGATGTTACAGGTGATCTATCCAAAATTTGTGGAGCTAATAAGAAGCTAAACAGTAAGTAGAACACAACATATTAACAATTTAAAGGAGCATCTTTAATGGAGTGGCCTCCGATGAAAACTGGCCCAGCAAAATTTTACTGACTTATTGTGCCACAGACATAATACGATTTTCTGCATAATTACATTTATCAGCCGTATAGCTTTCATGAAAGGAGAACTAAGGATTAAAAGTCACAATACAAGGCTGATTAGTACAGGTATGGAACCTGTTATCCAGAGTGCTCGGTACCTGTGGTTTTCCTGAAAAGGGGTATTTCTGTAATACCATACCTTAAGTTCAAATAAAATAATTTAAACATTAAATAAACCAAATAGGATTGTTTTTCCTACAATGAGAATGAATTATACCTTAGTATACTCTTAGTACTTAGTATACTTATTATACTCTATTATTACAGAGAAGAAAAAAAATATGCTTTGAATTATTTGATTTTAATGGAGTATATGGAAGATGACCTTCCCCATGAAACTTTCTGGATAACGGGTTTCCAGATAACGGATCCCATACCTGTATTTAATTTAGATTCATATTACATGGCAGCCCATTTAGGAGTATGATTTGCACCATAATGTAGTAATCAGCCCTGTAGCATCAGCTTCTTTGACTGATTTCTGCTTGATGATTTGGGGGTGACCTCTAAGCTTAGCAACAGCTGCACAGAGCACACTGAGCATGTGCAGTGTCACTGACTAACAAAATCAAAGATAGTGAACCCTGTACACAATTTTTTAAAGCCTGGATTATTACTGTTATACAGATGTTGAAACTTTAGACTGGTGCACTAAGTTCAGTATGTAATATACGGAATTTCTAGCCATATTAATTTTTAGGGTTTAGTGCTCATTTATGGAAGATGTACAGGAAAATGTGACGATTCTTCAATAAAAATACCTCTAAAGTGCCAAGCATTTTGTTATTCCTATTAATACAAATAAGTGGACGAGGAATTTTCTGTGCAGACAATATTCTGTAGTAACACCAAAGAAGATGTATTTATATAAATACATGTATAATTGCTCTGCTCATTTAAAGTTTGCCTGTTTTCTTCAAATACTGGTATAGTTACCAGTTATAGCTTTGCTTTTACTATATGCAGTGGTGGAGGCAGCCATTCATGGTCTTATAAGTAGACAGT
The DNA here is from genome assembly GCA_038501925.1 of Xenopus petersii. Taxonomy (NCBI): domain Eukaryota; kingdom Metazoa; phylum Chordata; class Amphibia; order Anura; family Pipidae; genus Xenopus; species Xenopus petersii. Next base: position 62,504,649 of record CM076680.1, read on the forward strand.
AAAGTATAATCGATAAATTCGTTTTTTAAAAAGTCAACTTTTGGGGTAATTTTAGTAAAATAAATAAATAATTTATTCCGCCTAAAATAATACTTTTTCTTAAGAGGCAACACCAAATAGAATTCTAGTTATAAAACATATGCATTATTAATATACTGTATGTTCTTCGTAGCAAGTTACTAAAAAAGAAAAAAAAGCTGTGAGTGAGGGAGCTTATTAAAAATTTTCAATATTTGTGTATGCAAAATAAATCCTTGTGACTTATTCACTGGCAAAAATAGCCTAATACAATGCAAAGCATGAGATTCATTCCAGCACAAGTTCCTGCAGTACTAAACCATGAAATTTAAATGTATCACATACCAAACAATGTTTCTTTATGTTCCTATACTTAGATAGTTTGAATTAAATACATCTTTCAAGCTTGATGTCCTATTTTCTCTTTTTCTCCTAGATAGCGTATTGCTACAGTTGGAAAAGGGAGCTTTGTTTCATCTATAAAACCTTATTAAAAGATAAAGATTTATGACCTGGGAACTTTCCACAGATATTATTACTTATTTCGTTTTTAACACTAGAAATGCACAAGAGGGGCTTCTTAGCATTCACACAGAGAACACGTCTGGCTGCACCTTGCACTTAACACTCGTTCACACTATGTGCAGAGTGCAGAATCAGTCTCTGGTCCTGTCCTTGCCACCTTCCAATTACAAGTCCCTGTTGAAGCCTACTTCCACCACTGCTCCCTAAGATTTGTGTTTGAATGACCTGCAAGTTAGGGAATGTGTAGAGTGCGGGAGGCTTATGTGCCTCCCCAGTCACCTCTCATGAATACAATGCTGCTGAATGCAGGAAGTACTGTATTCATAGGGGTGGTCCAGGCCTCTGCTCCTTTGTAGATAGGTAGAGGTAAATATGAAGGATGATGTCCATTTTTTAAAATTTGTACCTGGTCTTCCACCTCATGAATGACCCAAAAGATCTCAGTTCAAGGGAGTTTTAAAGCTGGCCATACATGTTGATTTTATTAGTCGTACAGCGAAAATTCAGAAATTCATTGTATTTTTTAATGCTACAATCTGAATCTAACATTCAGATTGAAACTGTAGGTATAAAATAGGAAAAATAGAAAATCATACAATGTTCTGGCCATTTAATTGACAAGAACAGGCAATACATGCAAAGATATTGTCCTTTTCCGACAGAAATTTTTTGACTAAACGACCGATCAACAAGGTATGAAAACTGACAGGACGATTATTCGGAGCCCACACATGGTCCATAAATCATACAAGATATCCTTTTGTACAATTATATCTGTGGGCGTATGACCAGTTTTACTTAAAGTCTGGCAACCAATGGTTAATACTATAGCCATGCCTCTACATTACCTATGGCTAAGGGTACACTATGCAGATTTTCCACTTTTCTGCACCTATGTTTTGTATGCAGGCTGAGAACGGCAGATCTGCTACCATCTGCTTCTTTGTGTAGCTCGACTGACTGACTGAGTGTTGAAGACCTGTTTGTGGCTACACTGAGCTCACTCCATTTAGTGTTGTTACAAACAGACTGAGGCTGTGCCTCTCAGTGAAGTTACACAAAGGAGCAGATGGAAGTGGATCCACTTTTCCCATGCTTCCTACAAAACACAAGAAGAGGAAAGTGGATCATACAGTACACATAATAATGTGCCATTGGCCTTAAAAGGTCAGAGACAAGAAACCTACAAGCCAGTGACAACTCTGGGAAGAGCTACAGAAGGCTCACAAAAACTGACAGCTAGAATTCCAAAGGTTTGATGCGTAGAACAGTTATCTAAAATAACACGAATGTTGTGACATTGTCAGTGTATTGACTAAACAAAAACATGAAAGTTTCTGAGTGATTCCAAAAATTTGAAGTATAATCCAGCTCAAACTATTTAAATGCTCCCATCTCTGCTAACAAGCAAAACTGCTATTAGCTTTGTTTTGTAATCAAACTGTCTTGGTCTTCTTAAAGTGAACCTGTCACCCAGACATAAAAAAACTGTATAAAAGTCCTTTTCAAATTAAACATGAAATTCAAATTCTATTTTTTATTAAAGAATTCATAGCTGTTGTAAACACATTAAAAAATCTCAACTGTCAATCAAAAATCCCCTGCCCCTCCTCTATGCCTTAGGCATAGAGGCGGTGCAGGCAGTTACTTTCACTTTCCATTCAGCACTTTCTAGCTGTCACTGCTCTCCACACATTCCCTCATTCACTCCACCGTTTAATTGTGTAGCCAGTGCATGAGGATGGACATCGGGTCCTCCATTCTGGGTCACAAATAAGATTCTGAGATGATGCAAGGCTTGTCTTAATAACATTGTCCACAAAATGGCTCCTACCTACTTGCTATAATTAGAACATCCCAGACTGAAGGAAACAACATTCTAATAATTTACACAGTGTAATTAAAGTTAATTTTGCTTGACTAATGTGATATAATAGGATATGCAATATTTTTTTGGGGTGACGGGTCCCCTTTAACTCTACAACATTATTTACATGATTGTGTGTGTGTGTGTATATATATATATATATATATATATATATATATATATATATATATATATATATATATATATATATATATATATATATATATATATATATATATATATATATATATATATATATATATATATATATATATATATATACATATATATATAAATTTCAGAAGCCGGTCAAGATTTTCAGAAGGAGGCATGCACACATGGATATATAACGGAGACTTTACGTGATGGGCTGTATGCGGAACATGTGGTAAGACCAGTAATTCATACGTTACCTAAAATTCACAAGTCTCTATTACAACCACCAGGCAGACATATCAGCCAGGGGATCATTAACAGAAAAGATTCGGTCTTGCAACCCCTAGCGAGGGGATTGGGGGTCCTATTTATGTGACACCACGAATTTCTTAAAAATGATCTGTAGCATTAATACAGATAATATTGACTTTATCTTTGTAATGATGGATGTCCATAGCCTTTACATGTGTATCCCACATGACATGAGGATTGGAGCAGTGAGGAAGCTTTTGAGCGGTAACCCCACATATGAAGGGCCGCCATCTGAATTTGTGATTGCCCTACTTATACTACACAACAACTACTTTAAATTTGAAAACAATTTTTTTTTTACAATCAGCCAGAATGGTTATGGGACCTAGTGTAGCACCCACATATGCAAATACCTTTATGCATGAGCATGAAACATCCAATATATATGGTCACCCATTATTCTGGAAACATGGTGGGTACTTCAGGCGCTACATAGATTATCTATTTTTTCTATGGTAAGGCTCACAGAATGAAATATCACTGTTTATAGATGATCTTAACAACATTCCTTCAACCATAAGATTTACAGCACAAAGATCTACACAATATTGATTTCCTGGATGTGACAGTATATAAGGACGAGAAAACATATCTGCTATACACTAGCATTTTCCAAAAGCATGCTGATAGGAACTCGTTGTTGCACTACACCAGCAGTCACGCTCGTCATCTACTGAACACTCTACCCAGATCCCAAATAATGCTGGTGGTCTGGATAACAAGTAGAGATGAAGAGAGGGCTCAGGCTCTGGAATCAATGGCCATGAGGTTCTTGGAAAGGGGATACCCAAGGGATTTAATTGCTAATACTGAGCAATGGGTTGAGTCGCTGGACCAGGAACTCATATTGAGGGGTTCAACATTGGTCAATGAAAATAAAAACCTGGTTGATGTAATTTATTATATGACCACGTTTGATGCATGCACCTCTTTAATCAAAAAATCTGTGTTAGAGAACTGGCCTATTGTCCAAACTGATGCAGAACTTACAGGGATTAATCACAAAAGGGTCCAATTTGGCCACACGAGACATAAGAATCTCAAGGAACTCTTGTCCCCAGCCGACCCGGTAAGCAAATTTAAATTACAAAAGTTAGTAAAGTGGGTGTATACAGATTTATGCGATGTGCAGCGTCCACACATGGCCAAAACATATTTTATTAGACAGAGACTGTCTTATACATCTCAAAATGTAGTGTACATAATCAAATGCCCATGCAAACTTTTTATTTGCGTGAAATTTGCCCATTTCACCGCCGGCGAATAAATTTGTGAATTTGCAGCAGAAATTAGCTGGTGAAAGCGCCAATAAACGGATGTCCATTGACTTTAATGGGCGCTGCCGTCAACTTTGATGCCGGCGCCCATTTTGAAGCCAGAGTCAAAATCGCAGTTTCGCAAATTTTTCACCAGTTTCGGCTAATTTCGCTGGAAATTCGTGATATTTGTGGCGAAACGGGACAAATTCGCCCATCACTACATATTTCCAAGCAACTGGTGACACAACACTGGTTGCTAGAGAAGCACCCAGCCTCCGCATTTAAATGCATGCCAATTGATTGCATTTCAGCTCTACCAAGGGGAGGCAATATCGTCCATATTTTACTTCAAAGGGAGGCATTTTGGACATATGAACTGAACTGTGTGTCTCGAAGGGTTTAAATAGCTCATTGAACTGTTTCCTGTGAACAAATGGACTTTAGTACATATGGCTCTTATATAAACACTCTGTGCATTTTTTAAGTCAGGATGATGGTATATTAACATTGATTACATAATTATATCCACTCATCATTGATATGGAATTGGGTACTCATGTATTGGTGTGCAGATGGAGTGCCATATCTTGCCGATTTCTGCTCTATACTAAATATTGATGTTTAATAAACAATTAAGCTATACTATACTGGGGGTTCCCAATAGTTATAGAAGTATATTGATATTGAAACATGATAAGAATTTTGACTTGCTTAGCGCGACAGGATTGTTGTTTTTAACAGACATGTTTTTAACGGTATCATTTAATTTATTTCTTAATTGACATTTTTAACACTTTGCATACGCTTTTAGAAATATTGCATATGTATGGATACACATGTTTATTATCACTATGATGATGTCCAACACGCTAACAGCACTGGTCACTTTTGAGCACAAGCACTTATTTGAACTATCACAGCAGCCACTTTATGGCAATGATGTCACTTCCTGTTCTTAAGTATATATGTGGGTTTTGATTATGAGCATGGCTGCCTTGAGGAAGGTCCCTGTTTGGACCAAAACATTATGTTGGATATTCATGCAAATTTAAATACACTCAACTTTGATTCACTAGGTATCTCGTGTTGCTGGTCTTTTTTGTGAAATAACTTATTCTTTAATTACTTCAGCGCACTGCCAAACTTTGAAATAGACTGGTGCTTCTTTCCTCAAAGGACTTCACCGCAAGTCTTCAACATAAATGGTTCAATCAGATAAATGAGGAGAGCAATCCAAGCAGCAGTATTCTGCTGTTTGGATTGCTCTCCTCATTCATCTGATTGAACCTTTTTTATATTAATGATGTCACTTCCTGTTGACAAGTATATATGTGGGTTTTGGTTATGAGCATGGTTGCCTTGAGGAAGGTCCCTGTGTGGACTGAAACGTTATGTCGGCTATTCACACTTGACTTTGATTCACTAGGCATCTCTGGTCTCTTTCGTGAAATTGGTGTACAGATAAACACAAATTTCCAACACTTACAGCTTTCACCACACACAACACATGTAACTCAGTCTCTGGGTGGGGTTTCTCTCTTGCTCTCTCCAGTCCTTTGGAGCTCTCTCCAACACTTCACGTCAGTGGGGAATCACTCTCCTTCCCAGCTACACACACACAATCATACCTCCGTTTTGCACTTGGAGGTGTCCCCTGCCTCCTCCAGTTTCAGAAGGGTCTCCAGGGGTAAGAGATCTGCCTTGTCTGCCTCTGTAGAAAACACATTGTAAATCAATCAAGATTTCTGCCTATCAAAACACCAGAACAGAGAAAGATAAAGATATGCCCCAAACATTGATATTTGGGCTGTTAACTGGATGAAATAACAATACTATATTAAAAAGCCCAACAAAGTTGCCCAAGCTCCAAGTAGCCCAACAAACATAAAAGTTATAAATGCTAACCCAACTGCATCCCATAGGATAGGGGGTGCAATAAGAAATGTATTGGTATAAGCAAGGACATAATGAGTGTACCTCCATTAATTAGATATCAGCAATAGCCAAGACCATTACCGATGCCTTATGTTAGGCAGAAGTGAAGCTGTGTTCAGAAACATAAGTACTAAGGGTGGCCATACACAGGCAGATTATAGCTGTCAATATCGGTCCTTAGACTGATTCGACAGCTTATCTGCTCATGTTTGGGGGCTTCCGACGGGTCTCCCCCATGATTGGGCAGGTTTGATTCTTCCTGCAATCAAGGACCACATTGGCTAGTTGATGTGGTCCTACGAACCGTTGGTGCCCATTTGCTTTGTATAATCCAATCGTTTGGCCCTAGGGGCGACAGTTCGGATAAACCCGATATTGCCCTGCCATTGGTGGGCATATGGGGGAAAGATCCACTCATTTGGCTACTTCGCTAAATGAGCGGATCTTATCTTGTATGGCCACCTAACGTAGCCTATTCATTATATTATGTAAAACGATTAAAGTATAAAAAAAAAAGGTGTATAAAGCTGTGTAAAATAAATGGAGAATTTTTCAAGGTATCTGTTTTGTTTTACACCGCCCACCCAAATGCTGCATTTCACGCGGCAATGCGATGCAGGAGCTGCCTCAGGCGGCAAAGGGAAGAGAATCACCCCTGTATATTTGGTCACTGTTTTTTTTACACAGTATAATAAATAAGCCCCTAAATGCAAGGCTAAATGCTATCTGACCTGGATTAATAAATCCTTAGGATAGATAAATAATTTCCCTAGTCTATTCTCTCACTTTTTTATTTTGTTCATGAATCCAGCTGTTTAAGATATTTCTTGTGTTTGACAATTATTATCTGGGCTTTAAAGCGCTATTAGGTAAAGCAATTAAGGGTTTAGAAAACAGATAATGCTTTCTGGAGGGCTTTTCATGCACAGTTATCCTGTGTCTCATTAATGTTTAGCTTTGTTATTGCCTAGTAGATAAAATACTGACAATAATATATTAATGATAGCAATGTATCACAGTATATGTGCGCTACCGTGGCGACAAATCTCCCAAAAGTTACTTGCCACAGCAATATTAGGATTGTCATGAGAAATATGTTTTCCTTACTGCAATTCTAATGTTATGCTATGGCATTTTCGGGAGATATGTTGCTGGCAGCAGCAAAGATTTGACCGTGAAAATCTTACACTGAGCTATTGCCCTAACAGTGAACTTTTACACTTTTACATTGTTCCAAGATTCCATCAAATCCACCACAAGCCCACCATTACCTCGGCACTAGTTAAAAGGAAAGTTGGGTCTGACAGGAAGACTGGACAGGAAGAATAACTCCTATAGGCTGGAGTAAAAATGTAAGCAATTTATTATCCCATAGAATTTTTGCCAAGCATGACATGCTCTTTCTCACCTTGGAATGAAATTATTAGGGTGAATCTTTTAATAATCAAAGCAATTATTTACAAAATGTGAAAAAATTAGAAGTTCACTTACCTTATTACCGTAAATTCCATTTCTTCTTGTCCCGACATGTCAGTACATATGGGGTAGTATTGCCCTGCACAGACAAGGAGGAAGGCCATGACTTCATCCACACCAGTGTTATACATTTGCCATTGGGATGGGAAACCTGTACTGACATGTTGGGGATCATGCCTCAAAACAATAAGGAGTGGGAATGAAATAACATACCGTACACAAAAACCAACAGATGCTAAAAGCTAAATAAGTGGGTCAATGTAACATCCATGAAACAGGAAATCTGATCAGACATATAACCCCTGAATATGAAAGTTTTAAAATGCTTTAAAAGCCATGAGCACAAGAATGCCCAAAGGCTTGATAAGGGACTGACCACAAAAATTACAAAATGCAATCTACCAAATATGGAATAAGACAAGATAGCCCTCCTGTGTTCCCTCACAGACTAGAGGGACCACAATATTGTTGAACAAGCTAAAATGACTGACTAGTAGCCACAATCATAACGCTGACATAAGTCAGCTCACTAGAGTTACCACTCTAGCCACCACCAGCAGATCAGATTATCCACACCAGAAACTGGCAACCTATTGGATACATACAGTATTCTACTAGTGCCCTGGCTATGTACCCAACCCTCAGCACTAACCTATGGCCCTAAAAAGCAAAACTTAGCACTCACAAGCATCGAGCCCCACCTCTCACTGGTAATAGCTCACAGCAGTGTAGACAGTTGGTAAGGGGCTGGTATAGCCCAAAACATTGCCTTGCTAGTGGCATGAATAAAAGTTTAAATCACTGATTGGAGTGCTGCTGGAGTCATTATTTTCATATAAACCATGTAACCACTGGTGCATAAGCCAGATAATATACATGCTACTTGTGTTGCACAAACTAGCCACCCTACATGCAATTAACCAGCTCACAAGCCAGACACAACACGCAAACCATTGGTGGACAGGCCAGACACAGAAAATGCAAAACCACCACAGCAAAGCACAACTAGCACTCAAACAATAGAACATTAGCACTGACTGTGCTTGAAATCTCTGATCACAAGACAATTTCTGCAACAACTGATGCACTAGAAAGTAACTACACCTGCAAAACACAAGTCCAAACCAGCCCCTATTAGTGGCAAATAGGAACCAAAGACAAGCACTCAAGACTGGAGCTAAGGTCAGATATAAAACCAGCTAACCCTGAACCAATGCGTCTCGGCAGACAAATGCTGGCGAATTTTCGCCGGCGAAACTTCATCGGCTTGAGCATTTTCATAGCGAACTTTTGCTAGCGTTCACTTTGGCCTAGCGAAACTTCATTAACACACTTACGGTTAGATTAATTTAAATAGGGTGGGTACATATAAGTCATATAAATGTCTTTATTAGTGATGTTGGTGAAATTGCTTGAAGTGGCCACTTGTCATTAAAAATGTCCAAGGAAGCAAAATAAACACAAAAGAGATCCTCTATTGTCCTAGACATGAGACCAACCTAAAACAAATGTGGTATAATCTATAAATGGTTAAAAAAAAGTTATTAAAAAAAAAATATTTAAAAGTTACAACTTTTAAACACAATCCTTTAAAATATGAAAAAACGCCAGTTTTTTGTCTTTTTGTATTTTACTTTTTGAACATACAGGATATGATGTCACTGACATAAGATTGAGGAGAATGTTGCTTCATCTTATCATTTCACCAGGTATAACCTGGCAAAGCAGACTCTAGCAAAAAATTCCCTTTTAGTGAATTTGTGGAGTAACGATTGTTCGTCTGAGCGAAAATTTCATTAGCGATGTACTCTTTTACTAACAAATTGTCCTCTACATCTGTTAGTGAATTAGCAATGTTCCTGCAGATTGTATTTCTGGCGAATTTTTGCTAGCGATGGCCACTTCGTCCTTTAGCAAATTTGGCCCATGGTGTAATAATAAGCATCCATACCAGCTGCATCAGCACAGAGGACTCAGGCTCACAAACGAAATCTTAAGATGTCACAATTGCCATAGCAAAGTGCCCCCAAGGAACACATGCACCTTATAGCATTGGCTTGTCAAAATAAAATCTCAGTTCACAAACCTGGAAAAATGCTGCTTAATAAGCGCAGACTCCTTATGAGAAAGGAAGGAAATACCATACTGCTACAGCAGTGCAAAAACCCCAACCAGTTCTGGAAGCACATGGTGTAATAAGAGCAACTGTGTCTGCACAGAGGACTCAGGCTCACAAACAAAAACTTTAGATATCAAAATTGCAAAACCAGATATCATCTTGCAAAAATAGGAGAAGGGAGGCTATGAACGTGGGAATACCCATACCTGTGCCCAATAGGCACCAGGTTGAATCCTATGCATAGTTAAACAAACAGCAGGGGGCTATTTTAGCACAGGGCTTGGACTATGGGTATGACCATGCCTGCATTTCCTCTCAATAGGCATCTATTTGAATACTGTACAAATTGGGGCATCAGGTAAATTCTTCTACATTACCTGGGAATCATCCCTCTGTGTCTACACAGAAGTAAAAAAAAATAAATAAATAAAAGAAAGAAAGAAACCAAACCCTTTTATCACTTCAATCTATGGTAGATTCACAAAATGGTGAGGGTCGAGATCCTACCTCCCTGTCCTATAGGAGAAAAAATAACACTGGTGAGGAGGAAGTCATGTGGTCGTATAGGTCATAATTAATTTTGATCAGCTTTGGTATACACTGTCGATCCTACCTCCTTGTCTGTGCAGGGCAAAAACTACTCCATGTGTAATGACATGGAGGGATGCAGGAGAAAGAAACTTTAATCCAGTAGTTTTCATATAATGCACAGAATAGTGACATGTTAAAATAACTGCTGCCTTGAAGCACTGGGATTATGGGTTGGATCCCATCCAGTCATTTATTTTAGTGGGCTTTGCATGTCCCTGCATGTCTTTGTGGGTTTTCTGTGGTTGTTCTGGTTTCAGCAGCATAATTGCAGTTAACTGGATACTGTTTACATTGGTCCTGGTTACACCCTCAAGTTTTTTTTTTGGCATAACTGTAGTGCCATGTGAATTACAATGTGAATTTATTTTTTCGCTTCCCAGAAATCTTTCATTAGCAGCCTAAAAAAAGGAAAATGTCACCCACTCCCACTAGTTGAAATACACAATTTCTAGTTGAAGCACCCAGTATTCCTAATGGCCAAGCTGAGTGTGCCTTCCTATGTTCTTGCTAAGCTTTGCTCTAATCCGTTGCATTTAATGTATGTAATATGTTAAAACACATCTTGAGAATGTTTTTTATCTTTTTACTGCTTCCTGCAGACCCCCTTTTAGTCTTGCATTGTATTTCTTGTACAGTCACTAAATCATCTCAATGCTTCATTAAAGTCACAGCTACCTATTCCTAACCACTGAAAAACACGTGCTGTATCTGACAGTAGGCAGAAAAAAATTAATTGTTAATTAATTAAATTAATTCCGTGTATAAACTATTATTTTACAACAACTCTTACAGTACATAAGAGTGTCCCAGCTACATATTTAATTTAGAATATTCTGAATAAGCTCACATGAAGTTAATCTCATGTGAATAATTTCCTAAATATAGATATTCAGAAATACTTCCTGAAAAGCAAATAATGAAAAAATGATTGCTCAGAGAAATATGCTTATTCAAAATGTGCAAGTCTGTTTCAAATTCTCCCATTGATGGATGCAAAAAAGAAATATTTTTTCCAGCTGTGCAGAGGTATGATTTGCAAGTGCATGAGAAGCTTGCACAACTTTATATTATTTTAGTTTTTCCTGCTCAGTAGGTCATTATTATAACAGCTTTTTTATTTAACAATCAGTGTACAACAATGTTATTGGCTTTGTGCATGCCAATTATTTTTGTACATAGTCTACTTTTCTGAAAAGCAGTAATTTATTTCTGGCTCATGCAAACAAAAAAAATGTACCACCCTCCTACCTAAATAGCACAAACAATTTTGGTGTTTTTATCCAGGGAGTATTCCATCTTTTTACTAAACTGAATTTAACATTTTTCCTTCCTCAACTGGGTACCCGAATCAAATGCCGACCACCCAATCACCATTGCACTGAAATCCCCCACTCCAATAATGGTTTGTGATGATCAGGGTAATGTGTACTGAATTGGGGAGTACTAGGGCAAAGAATATGCACCCTTTACAGCAGCTCATTTATATCAATGTTGGTTTTATGGGGGGGGGGAGAAAAAATAAACTTATTGTTGGTAGGTGACTGCATTACATTAACTACAACAGTAAAATAGTAGATTCCCTATGGTATTGTTTGTCCGATTTTCCAACAAAAGGCCAGATTCAATTCAGTGAGTTATCTCATGGTTTATCACATGAAGGAGCTTCAATTGACTAAAAAACTTTTCTCCAAGAAAGCCCTGCACTATGGAGCCTGCTGTAGAGTATTTTCACTTCCCAGGCTTCTATAGAGAATAAATTTGCTGCACACTCGCTTATTGCAGCAAAGAAGTGAGTGGGTGAGCGAAGAGGGTTTGGCATCTGTGTGCATGAGAGGCCTCCTTGAAGATGTTTTTGGGGGGGGGCTGGCAAGATCAAGGTATGCCATTCCTTACCAACGCAAACACAATTGCAAATCACAAAATTGCATGTTAAATTGTACACTAAAACACAAAAGTAATTGCAATTAAGCATGTTCCTTAGAAGTCGTGGCTTCTGTTGAAGAACTTACATTCCCCCAGAAGTGTATTTGTGACCAGCAGGCGTATCAAGGAGAATGCAAAGTGCAAACAGTAGAGCGCCCTGCTTGGAAGGTTGATAAATGAGTCTCTGTAATTAGCTAGAACTGTTTTTGTAAACAAGCTAAAATTGTAAGAACAGTGACAGTTTGTTAATGTTTTTGAAACAGTGATATATCACCTTTAATAAGATTTAAGCAACTGTATGGAATTACAATATTATTCTATGATAGCCCAGCATTGCTGCAAAAGGCTGGCAATGTTTGATGAAAATAGGAGGACATGTACATCAACTGAACTGTGTATATTGTTCCCAGAGAACCAGTGGGTGGCTGGGTGCTGAAAGATAAGCTTGCTGCTTCCAGTCATTACAAACACAAAAAGTGGATACATGCTTTTGTCAATTCAGTTGTGCAACTTTTGTAGTGGGATTAGTGTTCTGTTTACAGGAATGATTGCTTGTTTCTTTACCAACACCCTCCTTCCAGGCATTCCCCCTGCCTGAACTAAGTACTCATTCTAAAGTCCCATCAGGTTTGTTTCTCCCATTTGGTAAGGAACAGTTACAGACTGGGAGGCGTGACTAGAGTACAGAGTACCAGCACTAACTCCCCAGCACACACACACCAGCAAGCACAGGACAAAGCTAAAGCCAGGCAGAGCAGCTGTGAGGATCAAATACACACACACACAAAGGAGATAGAAGACAGGGAGAAGGAAAATATCTGCCAAAATGAGGTTAGTAATGAGAGTTCAGGGTGCCAATCACGATTGCCTGGAATGAAACTGCAGATACCGAAACTGTCAGTTTGTATGATGCTATGCAGTTGATGAATTTGTGGGCAAATTACAACCCCTGAGTGAATTAAGCCATTAACTGATTGGGTACAGGTAACAGAGCATGACTTTGCTGCTAGGCATGGCACTTACAGTTTCTGGTGCTGTACCCGCATTCTTTTTTATTACCATAAACTATATAGCATCTCAGGCCATTAAATGTTTCTCTGTTCTCTGTGCCAGGCAGTACTTATCAGTGAGCTTGAGCCTTGCACTGTTATGTGCCTTGTAGTACTAGTCACTATTAATGAAGAGTTGCACATTGTGGCATATGCAAATGGCTTGTTGTGCCAGTGCAGTGTAGACCTTATCAGGGTGATGTAGCCTGCTCGTACAACCCTGGCCTTCAGCAATTCAGCGCCTGGTGCACGGTGTCGGAGGGATCGGCACCCCCCTCAGCGAACTTTGTCAAGGGGGTCTGACCCCGAAACGTTGCACGATTGCAGATTAAACACGCAAGGGTATAACCCTGCTGCCACTTGCCTTGTGTGCCAGTGTCTTTCTCGACAGACCTTATCAGGGTGGCATTCAGTTACTCTCAGGTCTATGTTCCTTACAGTATTGGCCACTACTATTCCTTATACCCTGCTTATATGCTATATTGCTTAGTGTGCTATGCAGTTTTGCTTAAGGCCATTATCCAGAAACCTGTTATCCAGAAATTACAGAAAGGCCATTTCCGATTCCGACTCCATTTTAATCAAAATTGTAAAAAATATTTCCTTTTTCTCTGTAATAGTAAAAGAAGTAGCTTGTACTTGATCCCAAATAAGATATAATTAATCCTCGTTGAAGGAAAAACATTTCTATTGGGTTTATTTAATGTGTAAATCATTTTTTAGTAGACCTAAGGTATAAAGATCCAAATTATGGAAAGATCCCTTATCGGAAAACCCCAGGTCCAGTGCATTCTTCATAACAGGCCCATACCTGTACAAATGTGTGTGCCAGTATGAAATACATTGTTACAAGAGACCTATCCGGTACTACTCGGGATGCTATGCAATGTGTAATCAAACTAACAAAAATCATTCTTAATACAAATGTAATGAATATAAAAGTAAAATGACAGCGATAGCCCAGTACTTTATTTATCCAGACAAGGTGGCAAGCCTATTGGTGTAGGCCAGTCCTTGAAAATCAAGGATAAATATTGGAAAGCTACACTTGGTTGCACCAATAGGCTTGCCACCTTGTCTGGATAAATAATGTACTGGCTATCGCTGTTATTTTACTTTTCTATTCATTACATTTGCATTGTCCGGTAACCGTATATATATATAGAGTCCTAATTTTGTTGAATAATAAAAGCTTTAAGAGCCCTGGGAAGTCAAAACTAACAACATTTCAACATTTTCTACTGAATGTACCTCCAAAGACTGATTTCATAACTTGCTTTTATGATAGCTTTAGGACAGGTAAAACATTGCCAAATGATGTTAACAAACATTAGAGTTACTGAATAACCCAGGAAGAATTAGGAAATGCCACTAGTGAGCAAGAAAAAAACATGCTGTCTCTGCTTTTCAAAAACTCCCCAGACTCCTCATCAATGCTCTAAGTTAAAATAAAAGGAGAAAGGCCAACTTTCGTTCTTATTTATTATTTAATCATTTTTGATGATTAGTATGTCAGGCATCTCATGCCATAACTATTTGCTGGTTACTTTTATTGTGGAAATATATTGTATTGGCAGTTGAATTGTACAGATGGAGCTTTCTGTTCTAGCTGTTGACAAAATTTATCGGAAAAATTTATATTCTACATTGCTCAGATAAGTTAATTCTTGCATTCCCTCCAATAGAAAGATACAGATTAGATTCTGTAATTTGGTGGCCTAATACGTTTTTGCAGGATGTCCAAACTTCAGGGCTCCAGCTGTTGTTGATCTCTTATCATCCCTGTAAATTGTTGGATTATTTACTGAATACATCTAAGAACTGATGCACAATATACTGTAAATGCCCTTTGTGCATTGATCTACCACCAAGGGACCCCTATGATTCTGAGAGCCCAGGCAAATAGTCTCTCATTCCTATCATAAAAATTCCTCACTTGTAATAATGAAACTTATGACAGTGACACTGCACAGTTTGTGGTCCACACCAAATATGATGCCATCCAAGCATTTGTTATGGATCGGGAAAATTTTGGGAGTATTTGTGATGGACCAGGAAAATCTGGAAAGATATAGTAATAACAATAGTGATACATTTAGTTATTTATTTATGGGGTTCATTGTGCCTTTAGTGTTTATAATCCAGTATTTTGAAATGTTATAGTTCCTCTTTAAATCTGCATATGGTTTAGCAGCAGCTTGCAGTTATTGGAGCCAAGAATGTTTTAGAGGAATTTCCTAAGGCTGGCGCAGAATAGTGCCTTGTGTGTAGTTTGCCAGCAAAAGCTGGCTCACTTCGGTAACTATGGGGTGTTCCCAGACATGGTGGTGCAAGGAAGCAACCTAAGGAAAAGAATAGTCAGTGTTAACTTTATAATTATAAAAGCCGTAATAAGCCTGAAAATATGTGCTAAGAAATAGTGGTTAGTGATGTTATCAGGCTGGATGATCTCAGTTGCTCTAAAGCTTTTGTATTATGAAAAAAAACTATTCTGCTACCTGTTAAAATATTATCTTGGAATTCCACGATCTGTATAAAAGCACTAGCTCATCTATATGGTCATGGAAATCCTTGGTTACTTCTAATATGTGTATATTGCACAGCAAGGGTTATATTTTTCCCTTTATTGTATGTAGATACAACCAATTGTCTATGCTGACAATATAGAAGTGCATGCAGTAGAACCCCAATTTTACATCCCCTGATTTTGTTTCCCCTCATTTTACATTGTTGTTTTGTGTCCCACCTATATATTTTGCATAATACATTTCCCTGATTTCACATTTTCCTGGATTTTACACCATTTTTTTCTGGTCCCCTGAAAAATGTAAAATAGGGCTTCTACTGTATTTATAGTACTTAGGGGACATTAGAGGGACTTATGGAGCAATAATATTTATGACATATGGTTACCATCAAAAGCTGTAACTGACTTAAAGAATTGTCAAAATGAGTTAGAAATGGTTGACAGTTTGATAGTTATGCATCAAATCTATTGTAGTCATTTTAGGATTGATGTAACTTCATGAAACACGCGGTTTAACAAATAATAGCTTTAGTAGCATTTATAACAGGATCCTTTTATAATAATGTAAAATTGTATAGCAGTGATTTATTGAGGTGCCTCTTATGGTGCTACACTATTCATTCAACAAGTCATTTAATCCATGCTCCTTGCAATAAAGTCAATATGATGAAGTCTTCAGCTACTTCATTTGCTCTCTGGGTACAGCAGATCTTGGTACAGTATTCTGAATCTCTCTATACATTTAATAAGCTCTGAATAAACAGAGATGCCAAATTTACTGTACATTAAAAATATGTAGCAGTGAAATATACAGTGATTTTGAATACACCCTACCCTAATATGTCTATAAATGGCAGTTGTTATTAATGAACTAGAAGGCTACCATACGTGGCAAAATGAATTACATAACATAAACCTGTACTGCAATCTACCACTAAAAGATACCAGGTACTGACGCACGTGCTCTGTCATATATAGAAATCCTGAGTGAATTGGGGGCTTCCTAATTATCTGAGAGAGCACAAATATAAAACATTTTAATATAGCGAAAAGCTTAAGTGAACATGCACTACAGTTGGGGGGGGTTATTTCCTATTTCCGTGCATTCAGGTTATTTATTCAGTTTTCTGGCCAAAGACCAGGTTCTGTTAGACCTGAGATACTACAAATGGTAGACACTCTTTTCCAATTGAGATGCTAATGAAAAATTCATACAAACAGGTGCATTAATTGTTTGTCAAACTGCGGTTATGGATATGTTTATGGATCAAGGAGATCAAAAATAATATGTTACCAGAGCTCCAGTTTAATCATATATCTGAACAGGGCTAAATTCAGAGTATAGCAGCATTAGTACAGGAATGCAAATGAGGACTGAAATGTCTTCATTTTATCATTTTTTTGCAACACAACATGCCACTTTTTTGCATTCAGCATAAAGTGCTGTACATAATAGCTCCCGATTCACGGTTGTCTCATGCTGTCTTCTATTCAGTAATCTGACTTGTTTTTTCCTGTCAAAGTGTCTGTGCAAAACATCAGACCGCTCGCACTGTCCAACTGCCAGACTCTCTTTGTTCTTTTATGTGTTAACACTTTCTTTGGGAATAATTGGGAGCTGCTTAACATAACTTTCAGACAGCTGAGAAAATGTAAATATTATCAGCCTGAAACCCTCTACATGACTGCATTCCAAACAATAAATAATTCAGCAGCATTTGCTGTTATATGTTATATTCCACATAACTGAGGACACAAGTTATGTCTTAAAGAACATTTTTTTACAGCAGGTTTTAGAAATCAAAGCCATTTTAGGTGTGTGACACAATGTTATGGTGGTTTCATGGATTTCATAATCTCCGCATGTATGAAGTTAAACATAATATAAATTCTAATCTAAATAAGTTTATAAACAGTATATAAACAGTTTGTTTTCCCGTTGGGCTTTAAATAAATTGTTTTTCTTTATTTTCAAGACCTGATGAGAGCTATACTTATTTGTTTTACATTTGTTTATCAGCATCCAGGCTGTTCATCTTTAGTGTAGAATGCTCCTTCCAGGACGTTATTTATAGGAGCATAATAGGTCCAATACCTGTACCACCTTTATCCCTCTTTAGTGATGGGTGAATCTTTTCTACAGGAGTGAATTCGCGCCGAATTTCCGAGTTTAGGCGAAAATTCCGAAAATATTTTTGACGCCGGCGATAATTCCAGACTTTAATGGGTGTCAGAATTGTCGCCAGAGTCGGAATGGTTGCCGGCTTCAAAAATATTTTGCTGCTGGCGTCAAAATTCAGGTTTTGCCATTTTTTGCCATTTCGCTGAAAATTCACTAATTTTTTCACGAAGCAAAACGGGAGAAATTCGCCCATCACTATCACTCTCCTGTAATTTAAGCTCGACGAAAAGTGCTTTCCACCTCTCATTTTGGTCTGCCTTTGTCTGTATTGTTTTAAAGCCCTGTTTTCCTTCATTATATATAAAAAAAGCCCCATGTACAAAAAGTAATTGCACTAAGGCCATGGCCACCCATACCTTGTGCTGGATAAAACATCTGACTCAGGCAAAGATTGCAGTGCTGAGATGATCAAGGAGCAGTAAATACTTGGCTTTTTGGAGCCTTGCATGCCTTGGCTCTCCTGACTTGAATGTACTGTGCGTTCCTTTATGCAGTGAATGCAGGCAGTGCTACATACAAGCAAAGGAAAAACTTTTTATGCTCCATTCTGGCAGAGCAAAGATGCAAAATACTTTTTTTCAGCTTGCCATTTATTAACATGTATTTAAAATAATAAGGCCTATGCTCTTAATATTTTATGTCTAACAAACATGTTCTTGATGTGAAGAATTGCTTGAAAAAGGTCTAAGGTAGGCCCAAAACGTTACATTGATATGTTACTTTTGGACCCAATAAACAAACCTGCATTTTTCACTTTAGTCAGTGTTCTGCTGTTTAAATCATCTTCGTAAAAAATTGCTAAGTTGATCGTTTTCGGTCCATAGCTGTAATTTACCAGTGGGATGCTCCCAATTTTATTCAAGGTGCATAAAGATACACACATGTGAATCAAATGTTTTGGGATTTGTTAAACTATTCCTCAGGTTGTTTTGTTTTAGCAACCTTGGGTTTTCGGGATAAAAAGCCTCTTCAAGATTTGTGCCACTAAAGCTGAGTTATGAACATAGGCACTAAATTCCACAAGTTGCCAAAAGCGACAAGTTACATAATATCAAAGGTGTGATTGGTTGCTATGGATAACAGCATCAGTGCAATTTACTACCTATGTTTGTAATACAGTCCCACTATACCTAGCATTTACTAGAAAACATTTGCATAGACCTCATTATAATTGTTTTGTTAAATATTAAATTCTTAGTACAGTTATGGGATCCGTTATCACAAAATCCTTTATCCGGAAAGTTCTGAACTACAGAAAGGGCATCTCCCATAGACTCCTTTTTATTCAAATAATCCAACTTTTTTTAAATGATTTCACTTTTCTTTGTAATAATAAAACAGTACCTTGTAGTTCAAGGTCCCAACTAATATAAAATTAATCCTTAGTGGAGGCAAAACCAGCCTATTGGGTTTATTTTATGTTTTCATGATTTTCTAGTAGCCTTAAGATATGAAGATCCAAAATACAGAAAGATCAGTTATCCAGAAAACCCTAGGTCCCGAGCATTCTGGAATATGGATAACAAGTCCCATACCAGTATTACAGAATTACAGCAAAATAAGCCGAAACAAAGAATTGCTTATTCAGACAACTTGCTTGGCTTTTCTTGCTATTGGTGCATTTTGAATACCGTAATAGCTTTCTAAATAACAGATCCCACATTCATATTATTATTTACATTAGAATTACTGAATACAATGAATGATTAAAATTATGATTAAAAATTAAAAGGTGCATGTATGATGAGCATGTTTTTACAATTTCAGGATACCGCTGCTCTTTTCCATCTGCTTGTGGATGTTATCGGAAGCAGAAGTCATTCAGCTTACTGATATGTTTGGTGAAATCCGGACACCCAACTTTCCTGACTCTTATCCTAGCGACTCAGAGGTGACATGGAATATCACTGTCCCAGAGGGTTTTCGGCTAAAGCTCTATTTCATGCACTTTGATCTGGAACCGTCTTACCTCTGCGAGTATGATTATGCCAAGGTAAAAGAAAATATAAAAAGTTAAATGGAAAGGGCTGTTAACTGGTGTTGGTATTTCTGTAAAAAAAACAGGCAGTGATGTAGGCAGTGAAGTCCTGCGATAACACAAAGTCTAATTTACTCATGCCCATTCTTTTTGTCTATAATGATTCATAAATCATTATAGACAAATGAATCTTTGACTTGGGTGTATTATTGGGCTCTTTACAAGTGGGGATAAGGCGTAAAGAGAAAAATATGGAATTTTCCTCCATAGTCGCAACTTGGATCTCTAAAGATTTTCCTTTTCCTGTTTGCCATGCTGCATGTGTTTGGGAGAGTTACATACAGACAGGGTGGTCATTTATGGATAGCATATAATCTTCTGCCACATCTAAAGTTTTTCAAAATAACCTTGCAAGTCAGAAAGACTCGAGTTGCTTGGAAGTCCTGTACCTAAATAATTTTTATTAAAGATTATCAGTACAGGTATAGGAATTGTTATTCAGAAACCCAATATCCAGAAATTTAGAAATTACGGAAAGGCTGTCTCCCGTGGACTCGTAAACACCCAAGGCCCTGAGCAGTCTGGATAACAGGTCCCATACATGTACCTGGAGTAAGCAAATGTCTCAATACACCTAAAACAAAGTACAGAGTGTTAATTGTTTTTCAGAGATATATTTCAAAAGACAAAGCTGCATTCCCCAGACTGATTCTGCTGTCTTTAAAACTGGAGAATGTAAAGCATTTAAAGTCCTTATCTACTATAGGGTTCATGTTAGAGAATGCAGAGGGAAGAGGTTTTCTCTGCCATAAAATAAACAGAAGGTCTCTGGGCTAAGTTAATATTTGCTATTTTTCAGTCCTATCCAGATCCCTGGCTGATGCCTGTCCAAAGAGAGAGGTGGTTGCTAATGAAATGTTTTCCATTAAACAGATAATGATATAAACATTCGAGGCATGACTGACATCTCTCCATTCCTTTTCTGTGATAGTTTCCTTCTTAACGAGCTTTGTGACTTCAGAGGGAACATGTGGAAGGAAGAACAGGAAGGGGATAGTGGGAACCAGAGAAGGAAATTATATAATAGTTATTGTCTTGTGGCAACGACAAAATTCTCATAAGTAACAGTGCAGATACTTCATTTTAAAGCTAGAATAAAGCAAAAAATAATCTTAGTCTGCAGTGTTGATTTTTCAGACTTCTTAAGCTCTCTCCGCAGCTGTAGATATGATTTAAAAATCTTGTTTAAGTCTTTACATTTTTAGCTCTAAACCTCTGTGTGGAGAAACCCATGAAGCGGGTAAGCTGCTCCCTGCTGATATGTGACAATGCTCTCAGCTGAGACTGGTTTGAATAAAGCCTCCTTCCAAAGCAAATCTATTATTATCTGTTATTGTTCCTTTTTCTCTCACAGCTTTTGTAACCCTTGGCCTTAAAACATGAGTTAGAGCTCTGCAGATCAAGTGGATCTGTTCAATTTCTATGAGAACAAGTTCCATGGGAAGCCAAACCGGTCTTCTAACTCAGTATCAGCCCACTCCTCCTATGTTTATCATCTCCAGCCCTCAGATGTCCATACCGAGAGAGGTTTGGAAATCTGCAATTTCTCAAATCAGAGATGCCATCACAGGCTCTCACTAGCAATGCATCCACTTATAAAGGCACACTTAAATACATACTATAAAGAATGGATAATTTTAAATAGTGCTTGCGACTTTTAATAACCCTTTAGTGTTATTAAATGTGTTTGCATTAAGATGATCCCTGCCTCCGAGAGCTTGCTGATGCAGATAAAATACATAGGATTCAACATATAAGATTATCTGGAAACCTCTGGGGATAAAAATAGTACAGATTCCAACATGTATTTTTTTGTGATAAACTAATTTTAGCTTTGATTTTACTTCAAACCTTTAATCTTCATTTCACTGTCAATATTGTGTACACATAAGCATTTGCAAGACTTTACCAAAGCTAAATCAACGTGTCTGTAAAAACTGGAATACCAAAGCTTTATGTTTTTGTACTTCTGATTGCTCATTGGCGATGTGAAGATGGTTTTGACTGCCCTGCTGTGATGCACTGAAATCCATAATTTTACAATATTTGTTTAGTTAAGGTTATAAGGGTGTAAAAAGCAAATGTGATTAATATTTGGTAGAAGAGATATTTGTCAGAGAAACACAACTAAGCCTTGTTCTAACTGTGAAGAAACACTATTTGTTTATAATAAGAAAATAGCGGGTAAATTATCTGTGGAAGCTGAAATTTCATCACCATTGAGCAGATATTCCTTGTTTTTGTGTCCATGAAATTTAATGTTACATCGAATTAAAAGTTATAGGTTTAAATACGAGATGAAAAATTTGACGCATGGAATAATTCATCTTCTCAGCAATTATTTAACTTTGAATATACGATGAGATCTTGCATATAAGAGAAAAAGAGTCCAATTTCATAGCCTCTACATATATAGCAATTCATGTCTTGCCCGACGGGGAGATATATTGTCCATAATAAATTTGCGCTACTGTGGCAGAGAAATCTCCAAAAAATGCTTCTCCACCAATAAAATTGACTGTGGCAAATTGTCTTTCTGGATTTGCTCAAAGTTGCCTCGCTGGGCTATACTACTAGTGATTTCTATTGTTGCCGGTGGAGAAGTATTTTCAGGAGATCTCCCCATTGGCCATTATCCTAAATAAGAATGGAAGGTTTCTGTTTCCAAATGCCTCAAAGAATTAAAAAAAACCCTACCTAGTAAGAAAAATAGTCCCCCTACCTGCTTCCCCTCGCAGAGTTCAATAGGTCTGAAAATGTCCCTAAAATTTTTCCCACCTAACAGTGCAGAGTAAGGACAGTGGAGCCTGTGGGCTCCATCTATCAAATCTTTGTTTTTTTTTGGGTCCCCTTCGGATTACTTCGTGTCCTCTTCAGCAATTTCCGGCACTTTTGGTGCATACACAGTCGGTATGCTCCGGAAGACTGCTCCAACTAACTGCACATGCACCAGTACGGCGCTCAGTTACAGATGAAGACTCGGGATCCGGAACATGGCACCCACAAGCTCCGCTGCGCTTACTCTGCACTGTTAAGTAGGAAAAATTTTACGGACATTTTCAGACCTATTAAACTCTTCCAGGGGAAGCAGGGAGGGGGGACTATCTTGCTTAGTAGGTAGGGGCTTTTTATGATTGTTGGGTTGAATTCTCCTTTAAGGTTATTATTATGCCTAGACAGTGTGCCGACTGCTCATTGTATCCTGACAACTTCATGACTTATTAGCGACCCTTGTGACTGGCCAATGGCCAAAACTGGCCAACACTGGCCAATGGCTAAAGTTTACTAGGAAGAGTTACATATTAGAAAATCTCTTCTCTTTGTTCCCTGTTCCACTCTGAAACTTATCCACGTGAAAAGGGAGACAATATATTATGAGCATTATATACATAAACTTATCTTTAGCATATTCAGTCATAATACTCCAGTATATGTCTAAATGAATGCTAGACCAAACACAATGCTGAGACAACACAAAAGTCCTAACTATGCAAATGCAGTTACTCCCCAATACACACAGATGAATTAAGGAGTTGTGTTTCTTTAAGAAATTAGAAGTACTGTCTCTATAAGAACATTATGTTGAACATTTCCCTTAGTGTGTGGGTTCCTAAACATATAACAATAACAGAACATCACACAGTAATAACATTCCATTTACAAATGATACTGCCTTTTCCAAAGTGACATCTCAAATGTAAAAGTGCAATTTCCATTTTATTCCAACTAAAAGAAATAAATAGCATTTGCATTAAATGTACAAGCAATATATATATATATATATATATATATATATATATATATATATATATATATATATATATATATAGCCAAGGAATTTCTAATTTATCTCAGGAGAGCCTCTAGTTGACTGCTTCTACTGTGCAGGGTCAATGTCCTACAAAATAATCAACTTGGATTGTAAGCTCTATAACTGCCTTCTTACTGTGTCTTATCACATGGCATCTCTGTATATTTATACTTATTTATTATAATGCTTGTCCTTTAAGTGTGTACTTTTAAATCTAGTTATACGTACAATACATACATAAATATATACATACAACCTGAGTTGCAATGTTACACAGAGTACTTTTTCTGCAGGCAAAAAAATGGCAACAAAGAAAAGGCAGATGTTACCCGCTGTGCATAACAACAGTTTCCCTTGTTGCAGTACAAGTGCCATATTTTTGGCTACAAATGATTGTGTGCCTTTTCTGGCCAAAATCTGCCCTATGTACAGTGACAGGGAGATCTCATTCATGCCTGTTATTACACACAGGCACATTTACAATGACCCAGTGTGCAAAGTGAAAAAAAAAAGTTGCACTCAGACATGTTCTTCACTTTGCAGACATCATACTTCATTTCCTTTACTTCTTTATTTCTGCAGGTCTCTGGGCTCCTTTTCCTGGTGCAGAGACCTGCCATTTGCCCTTTGAATCAAACGAGTGGGCTGGGGGTGGCACATAGGCACGCCCCTCTGGCTCTCGAACTTGTGTGTCATTCCATACCTAAGGCAGGTGGTAAGGACAGGCCTTTGCTGCTCCTAATGACCGAGTACAGGATTTTTCATTTAGCACTCATTGCAGAAAGCAGCATTCCTCAGGGTGCAAGTACTTGTTAAGGGGTACACATTCACCCCACTGAGCACTCTAGCATTTGTGCCCCTGGGAATTAAAAATGACTGCAATCATCATGCCATGTTTAAAAAGCATCATGTGATATTAGCCTTGTATAGGTGGTATATAGTGTTAGGATCTGCAACAATTTCATACTGCTTACTGTACATCCGTCACAAAAATAACATCATTCCATATGACTTTTTTGTTGGGTTGAGCTATAGCCCTGATATTGCTGTTGCCATTCAGATTACGGGCCATTTATGGGTTTTATTCACCCTTTGAAATGTTTAACCTAATGGAAATGCCTGCTTGGATGCCCAGGGTGGAAGTGAACTAACTGATACTACTTTGTTCAAAGAGCCAGAGTGAGTGCAGAGGACAGAAAGGGATAAATAAACACGACCAAATAGCATTTGCATTGAAACATAACTTTACAAGACCTTTAAAAACATATACTGTGCATGTATATTGGAAAGTTGCTTAGTATAATTTATTTTCATTATTTATGCTGCAGTTTTTTTCCTTTGCGTCAACAAATGTTATATACATTTATTTGAAAAAAACTCTTTTCAGATTAATAAAACCCTCTATTTTAAAACTTGCCTATACAGAAGCCTGTATGTAATCATAGCAGCCACAGTTGGTCTTTCTCATCTGTATTCAACTGTCATGTTTTCTTCAGATCACATTCACACCTTACAGGGACATTATCCCTTTTTTTTAACTGCCATAAGTTTTATCCTTCATTTAAAGTAAACAAAAGGTATAATCACGCCTTAGAAAATCCTTTTATTTTGACTATAAAAGCTGTATTTCTCTTGCTTGAGGGGATGGGCATGACTAGACAGTAGCTTGTCTGTAAACACAGCAGCTAATTCTCCCTTTTCCACATTCTCCTGCTGCAGATTCCCATAGGCCATGCTGTGACCTTAAGGGTCAATGGCACATGGGGAGATCTCAACTTATTTTCCCCAGTCAAAATACCCTCCTCTGTCCTCTATTGAATCTATTGAAAGAATCAACATAGGGGGTTGTTAGGCACACAAAAAGTCATAAAATGAGAATAATGAAGATTTGGGGAGGCTCAACATCCCTGAAAAGTTTCTGCCTGATATATATTTACATATTTTTAAAAACTCTCCCATGGAAAGCCATCTGTTGGTAGCCTTCCCAATTACAAATCTCATCCTCCTCCCATGATATCTGCTAAATGCAATGGCTTGCCTTGTAGACCACCGTATATAATGATGCAAAACTCTATTAATAAGTAATAAAAGCTTTCTACTAGATGTCAATGCCTGAGCTTTTTAGCGGATAGAGTGCTTAGTCTCTGGCATAGATCTTCTCTGCCTTATCTACATTTGTATTTACAGCAAGTGACAATGACCTGGAGGATGATTTCCTACAGGGAAGAGCACATTATGAACCTAATCTAAAGTTTAACTATTTAAAAAAGCATTCCATGGTTTTGTACAAACTTACGTATAATGGGTTTCCATTCCTATGTACCATATAATTGTTTTCTGTAATGTTTATGTCAGCCTGAAACACAGCAACTGTATATTTGGTTTCCGTCCATTCCATTCCATCCAAATGATAGGATAACCACCACCTACTGTTATTGCCTCCTTCATCTTTTTGCAACATGCAGAAAAGAACATGCAGAAATTTTTTTATCATTTATAAAACTTGCTTGATAAAATATATATATATATATATATATATATATATATATATATATATATATATATATATATATATATATATATATATAATCAAACAGAATGGAATGCACAACCATTAGTATGCAGAAACCTGGGTGCTAGTCTGAGAAGTATGTAGACAAAATGCAGGGATTGACAGCACTCCAAGGAAATACATCAAGTCAATAATTCAAATGAAAGTGGAGATTTAACGTTTCGGCTCCGCATAAAAAAACTAAAAATGTTTCCCATGACAGTATCCCTTTAAGTAGCTTTTTTTTGGCCATTGTTTCAATGTAAAAAGTATGCTATCCTCACTGTATGTTGTAGAAGTAAATGGGAAGCAAAATTGTGCTCCAGGTTTGTTAACTCATACTAGCCAATAAAACATTAGCATCTGGTGGCCTGCAGCTTAAATGCAAATATTTGTTTGTCTGCAAAGGGTTACTGTTACTATTCTGCCTAAAACTTTAATTGAAGATGATCTATTTTTTGTTATTACATGAACTAAACAGAAAGGTAATCTAGTACCTTATATCTGGCATTATTGCATTATGATAGAATATGCCCAGCATTGTGCTCTGTCTTACAGGTGGAGTCTGAGGACCAGGTTATTGCCAACTTCTGCGGGAAAGAAAGCACTGACACAGAGCAAGCTCCAGGTCAACAGATTATTACATCACCTAGTAATTTTCTAAGCCTCACCTTCCGGTCTGACTTCTCCAATGAGGAGCGCTTCACAGGGTTTGATGCTCATTATAGCGCAATAGGTATGTGCCTTTGACTTTGTCTCTGTCTCATTTTACACTTGCCGTCAAAAATATTAAGGGGCCAATTCACTAACAATCAAATTTTGTTTTATTCAACAAATCTCTAAAAATCCATGGTTTTCCTATTTTTTAAAAGCTCTAAAAATTGTTGATTTATTAAATTTAAAAATCACGAAAACCACTAATACAAAACTTTGGATTCAATTTGACCAAATCCTGCTGAAAAAGACCAAATCTTGGTGGAATGACTAACCAAATCCTGGATTCTGTGCATCCCTAATTCTTATTAAAATTTAGGTGCAAAGATAAAACTACTTCACTTCCACTTTTATGTTTCTCTGGGTCACTCAAATGACAGTGAATGCCTGCCATGTACTGTAAGAGACTGCGTTTGAGCAGCATATATGCATCCACCAGTCCCCTAGCTTGCCATTCATAAGTACTCTTTGCCTTGAACTAGATCCAAAATATAAGAAGAACCTGTACAATGGTGCAGCTTATCATCACAGGGGGCACACACATGTGAATGGTGCCCAGTCTGGCAATTATAAATGACCCCATATATCTGTTTGCCCAGAATTTTCAAATAAAATATATTTTGTCTTCAACATGGTTATAATAAACAAACATTTGTTATAAAAAACAACAAATGGGAGCCCAATTAGAATGTGCATTGTAGCACTTATGGCTACATACTGTACTTTCTTTTTGTAACTATACTACAAGGGATAAAACCTTATTTTATTTACATTTTTATATTTTCAGATATAGACGAGTGTACAGAGAAAAGTGATGAAGATCTGGTTTGTGACCATCACTGCCACAATTACATTGGAGGGTTCTACTGCTCCTGCAGATTTGGTTACCTCTTGCACACGGATAACAGAACATGCAAAGGTACTTCCTAATAGACAGGGTTGGTCACCACCCCCTTTCTTGTGAACAGTTAGCTCACATATTTATATCAACTGGCAAGTGCTGCCTCATATGCTTATATATCCAACCTGCCATTTATTTATATGCCAACTATATAATTCCGTGATATTTGGGCATGACTTGACACATTTGCAGCAGAGACTTGTAATGCATTAGCTTTTAATGAAAACAGAACCACGCTGGGGTGGCATAACTGATGCATTTCACTGTCATAATTGCAAGCTTCCAAGACTACTACAGTCTTTCATAGGCATCTAACTCTAAGTAAGTCAGCCAGGATCAGATATGATTTGAGTTTTTTCTGTGATTTCAAATCAACCTGACATCTGTGGGGGCTATAGAAATAAATATGGCACTTCAAAATCTTTTGGGGATTTTAAACAGCCTGGCTAGAAAATCTGTCTTTGGCAATTCCTTGGGTAAACAATTGAACAGTAACCCTAGAAAAAATTGCATTTGAATAATCAGGTTGGAGATGCAAAAAAGATAGGCAAATAATTTAAAATAGTTTACAAGTTACAAAAAAAATTCAATTGCAATTTATCTTAGGAACATTCTGTCTACATCATACTCAGTTACTTTAAAGCGTTATTGTCCCTTTTAAAGGAGAAGGAAAGTTTAAAACTAAGCCTTATCAGAAAGGTCCCCCTAAATATACCAGTAAACCCTCAAAGTCCTCAGAATCCCCTGTCAAAAGAAACATTGCATTTCTTTCCTTCTATTGTGTACACATGGGCTTCTGTATCAGACTTCCTGCCTTCAGCTTAAACCTCCTTGCCCCTGGCGTGAGCATGTTCAGTTTGCTCCTCTTCCCCCCCCTCCCATTCTCTGCTGTAATCTGAGCCCAGAGCTATAAGTGAGCAGGTAGAGACTCAGGCAGAAAGTTATGTCACACCAAGCTTATACTGCAGCTGCTATCCTAAACAAACAGAGAACGTCTAGAGCTTTTTACTCATGTATGGTAAAACATTCTACAGAATAAATATATCATTCTGGCTTGCACTATTGCAGCTAATCTGTTGCCAATAAAATGCCTCGATAGCTTTCCTTCTCCTTTAATCCCCCAAAAATAGCGAACATGCTCCCTCTGCTCAACCTGTAACTATAGATTTATATGGTTTCACATGTTTTGTTGGCTAACAAACACATACAGGTGTTTTAAAATGCAGAATAATGAGCATATGAGTAGAAAATGAGTTAAGCAATTTATCAAACTCTTCATGATCAGTATATTGACACTTTTTCATGAACCTCATTTCCAGTGGAATGCAGTGATAATCTTTTTACCCAAAGAAGCGGGTTAATTTCAAGTCCGGACTATCCCGGTCCATATGCCAAGAGCTCAGACTGTCGATATAGGATTGAGCTAGAAGAAGGTTTTGTTATAAATCTCCATTTTGATGACAACTTTGATGTTGAAGATCACCCGGAAGTCAAGTGCCCTTATGATTACTTAAAGGTATAAAGGTATTTTAATACATTGGGATACTTATAGAATAGAATTAATCCTAATTTATAATTCACAAACATATTTAAAGCAATAAAAGCATAAAATAGTGTGATAATTACTGTGAAATGTAACACCTCCCAGCAGTAGGCATGACTAAATGACATCAGATGGATTGATAGAGGAAGAATTAGTGAGGAGCTGTAGGGCAGCAATTAAAGGCCTTTATGAGGAGCTGGAGCCTTACCTACAACCACTAACACATAGACCAATGCTGTCCCTGGCACTGTGAAACTTCTGAGCTCCCTTACTTTTTTCCGCAAATGGTAGTTTCCATAAAGTTGGATGGATATATGGTGGAGTGTCACAGTCCACATTTTCACAGTCCCTTGGACAGGTCCTGAATCCACTTCACGTTTCCCAGGCATAGGAATGACTGGAATACGTTAAAAAAAAAGACATCCAGAATGTCTTAGGTGCTATCGTTTGCACTAATAACGCATGACAATATTGCATAGTTTAAAATAACGCACAAAATATTGCATGCTAAAAAATACTGCATTGAGAATCGGCCCTACAGTGTTCTATTCATAGTGCATAGGCAATACTGTAATTTATAAGATTTCCCATACATTATGGATAGAATATTTCCTATATGCGATGGGTAGAAGAAAATGACCTCTGTTGCTACATTAGACACAATGGACATTGCTTTAAGCAGGCTTTATTTAGAAGGCTCCCTTTGCACATCAGGAATCTTGTGGAATAGTTAGAAGAGAAGTTGAGATCTGGGCAGGCAGAGTTTGTGTGAAACAGCAGGCTGAGTTAAGTGGCACAACAAAGGGACCTATACATTTAAATCCCAGCAAAAATCTTTTCACCTGTAGCCAAGACTTGTGGTGATAGCAATTATGCTGCAAATCATGAAAAGAAGGTGGCATTGTGGGTAATATATATGGTGATTAGTATCAATTTTTTGCCCATTGCGCTCCCACAGTAATGTCACAATTACGCAATATACACAAGTATTGTGCTACAGTCAGAATGTTTGATGCCTACGAAAGATTTCAGGATTGTACTGTTTCATGAAGGTTGTGCAATAACTTGTGTCTGTTCATAGATAAAAACTGGGAAAAAGGAATTTGGCCCACTGTGTGGAGAGAAATCGCCCGGAAGAATAGAAACTGGAAGCAACAGCGTTCAGATTCTCTTCCATAGTGACAATTCTGGGGAAAATGGAGGATGGAGATTGTCCTACTCTGTAACAGGTGACAGACATAATTTTTCCTGGTGTCCTTCAACCATAAATACTACATGACCAACATACAATTACTAACTACTAAAATCCTATATCATCTTCAACAATAACTATTACATACCCAACAGTTACCTTTCAGCAAGGCCACCTTTCCACATCCAGTTCAAATGTATGTGCAATTTCAATATTGTATATATGAAAGGATACGGCCAAAGGCAGAATAACTGCAAGGTGCATTTATTGACACGACATGTTTCGGATATAACAACCCTTTATGAAATATATCATCTTCATTCTGTCACTTAAGTACATGACATTATATAATTTCTTCCAGCTTTGTGTGTTTCTACTATTATTACGGAGTACATTCACAGAATGTATTATTATTATTAATAATAATAATAATAATAATAATAATAATAATAAATAGCCAACATAAAGACTTCAGACAATCTTGAAAATGGCTTTGGGTAAGATCATTAATTTCTCTGCAGTGTTCTGTGCTGAACACATATTCACAAAAACAGATTCATAAAATATCGAATTAATATGTGCTCTTTCAAGGTCCAGGACGTGTTTTCTACATCAAGCTATGTATCTGTAACACTGTAGCTTCTCTATGTTTTAAAGCACAATGTTTAGTGTTTTATGAATAATATGATTACATATGATGTGTTAGGAATGTATCATGTTTGGAAATCTCCCCCCTTTGCTATACCACTGGGTAAGACAAGAGCACTGAGTAAATTCCAAAGCTGGTTTATTACATCAATTATGCTGACATTAACATATGGTTGCATGTCTTTTAGCAAATGGGAGAATGCAGGGTTGCCAGTTACAGAGGAAAACTGTAGCAGAGAGTGTTTTTCCCATATATAAACCATTATTCTTTCCCCCCATGGCTGTGACATTTAACCCAGAAACACAACAAGTTCCAGTGGCTTTTATTGAATTAATATATGGTACATATTGCCATACTAATGAAAATACAGACAAAATGTTTTATCCATACTGTTTATTATGTTTTCTCCTTAGGTATGCCATGTCCAAATCTGCGCCCGCCAATGAATGGAAAACTTGAACCTCCTCAGTCTGAATATACATTTAAAGATCAGGTTGTAATTAGCTGCAACCAAGGGTACCGAGTGCTGAAGGTGAGTTCACTTTAACACAATGGCAAAATATTACACATATAAGTGATTAATTTACTAACACTAAGCACAGCAATAGGTGCAGAAATTAATGCATATTTGTGCCCATTAAAATGGCATACCCAAATGCCCTTAGCTGTGTGCCAATATTGCAGTTGAGGTGAATGACACTCAGTTACAAGGGAACCCTTTACCTAACACCTTCTATAACCAGGCAGTAAGTACATGGTAACTTTTACCTCTTAGGAGAAGTTTGAATTGCTTTTACTTGCAGTTTACTAAACAATGACCCAAATTCACTAAGTGCCGAAGCGCCTAATGCTAACGTCAATTCGTGTTACTTCGCACCCTTACGCCTGGCGAATTTTCGCTACGGACGTAACTACGCAAATTCACTAACGTGCGTAGTGTACTGAACGCTACCTTTTACGCTAGACTTCCTTCGCCACCTCAGACCAGGCGAAGCGCAATAGAGTAGATAGGGATTGCTTCAAAAAAAAGTCAAGTTTTTTCTAAGTCCCAAAAAACACTGGCGTTTTTTCTATATTATGGGTGATAGGCTGAAAAAGATCAAAATTTTTTTTGGGGCTCCCCTCCTTCCCACCTACATTTCCTAACTCATGGCAACTTAACTATACAGTGGGCACATGTGTAGGGCAAAATAAAAATTTTATTTGATGTTTTGAAGGTTTCCCAGGCATTTGTAGTGATTCTACGTATTCCTCCATTGAAATTTGAATTTGGCGCCGTATGCAAATTAACCATCGCTAGCGTACCTTCGCTTCGCTTAGCGAATCAACGCTAGCGCAACTTCGCAACCTTACACTATCCCTGTGCGCAACTTCGGATTTTAGTGAATTTGCAGAGTGCTGGCGAAACTACGCCTGTCGAAGTGTGGTGAAGTGCGGCGAAGTTGTGCCTGGCGCAACTATGATTCTTAATGGATTTGCCCCAATGTTCCTATGGTATCTGGAAGAGAATTTTGCACCTGGGCAATGTTAGTGACTTTTATTATATAACCGCATAAGTTTACCCAGGTGCAGTAACCTATAGTACCCAATCAGCAGGTAGTATTTACTGGTCAACTGTTTAAAGCAAACATCTTATTGGTTGCTATGGTTTGATGCACCTGGGCAAACTTAAGGTCTTTTATTACATGTGGTTGTAGGTGTTCTTGGAATAAAATGGCTCAAGCTTGTATTATATGAGGCAAGCTTTAATAGTGTCATGTCTTTCTAAATTACATTGGGGGGCATTATCTACTATATATACATATAATACTCAAAAGCCATTGTGTATTATTGTGGTTGTATGTGGTTCTAATTCTGGGGGTGGTACAGAACGTCAACTCACAAACATACCAACAAACCATACATGTTAGGTCACATGAGCCAATTAACAGACAGAGTTGTGTCTTTTGCTTCCACACTTCTTCCTGTTACAGTTAGTGTTGTAGTATTTCTGGTCAGGTGATCTCTGAGGCAGCACAAAGACCATCACGAAATGGTGGTTCAAGGCAAGAGATGTAAAAGGGCAATATTTACTTAGATATATATTCCAGTTGGGTAAGATTCTTTAATATGCCACTTAAAGGAGAAGGAAAGGCAAAAATAAACTTCAGCTCTAAGTGTTGCCAATAAACAGAACATATATTTAACAGCAAACATTCCCTCATTAGTTTCTTCCCCAATATAAGGGCTGCAATCGATTTAAAAAAAAGTTTAAACATGTATGTAAAATCATACCCAGTTTGCAGTCCGAAAATCACTCTGAATAGGGCACACGCATGCGCAATAGTTAGCAGCAGTGCCCTGCGCATGCGCACTGGAATCTGTGTTCCCTGGTAGAGATGACGTTGTGGTCATGTGATGGAGCCGTACGTCATCACTGACCTCTCTGCCCCCGCCTCATTCGTTCTACCGCCAATCGGGATCCTGCTTCCTAGGACACTCAGTGAATCTTTGAAGCTCCTGCGCTCGCTCTGGTTTAAATTTACAGCTTGTCAGCGAGCGAGTGCAGGAGCTCAGGAGCTAAGCTGTAATTCAAAGATAAAAAGCAATCCAGCGAACGGGTATGTCTGACTGAGGTCTGCAGTGATTAATTATAAAAAAACTTAAAAGACGCAACTTTTATTGTTAACTGTAAAGCTCTGGGCGCATGCGCAGGGCGTAAGTGATGCACCATTTTGAAAATGGCGGCGCCAAGGTTTACACAACGGCAAAACTTCAAGACACTGGTGCCCAAAACTATTATAAAATGACAGTTTTCAATGCGGCGTTTTAGGAGGGGGCCTGATGACGCACAAAATGGAGTAGGTTATATTTTTTTTGCTTCCTTCTCCTTTAATATGATATGAACTATCTGTTGCTTAAGTGTTCATTTTGGGGGTATAGTTTTCCTTTAATACCTTAAGTCTACTAGAAAACCTTGAAACATTAAGGGGCCAATTCACTAACTTCGAGTGAAGGATTCGAAGGTAAAAAACTTCAAATTTCGAAGTTTTGTTTGGGCTACTTCGACCATCGAATGGGCTACTTCGACCTTCGACTATGACTTCGAATCGAACTATTCAAAGAAAAAATCGTTCGACTATTCGACCATTCGATAGTCGAAGTACTGTCTCTTTAGATGGCCCCCTAGTTCGCCATCTAAAAGCTACCGAAGTCAATGTTAGCCTATGGAGAAGGTCCCCATAGGCTTGGCTAACTTTTTTTGATCGAAGGATATTCCTTTGATCGTTGTATTAAAATCCTTTGAATGGTTCGATTCGAAGGATTTTATCGTTCGATTGAAGGAATTATCCTTCGATCGTTCGATCGAACTATCTGCGCTAAATCCTTCGACTTCGATATTCGAAGTCGAAGGATTTTAATTCCTAGTCGAATATCGAGGGTTAATTAACCCTCGATATTCGACCCATAGTGAATCGGCCCCTAAGTAAACCAAGGAAATAATTAATATAAACTTGGATTATTTGGATAAAATGGAGTCGGCCTTCCTGTATTTCCGAGCTTTCTGGATAATGGGTTTACGGATAACAGATCCCATACCTGTAGTCTATTTCTGGTCTGACCAGTGTTAACCAAAATTAAATCTACTGTGATTGCATGTTCCATGATAGTAAACTTATAAATATTACAGGTATAATCTCTATTATTCGGAAAGCTTGGGACAGATAAAGGGTCTCCATACTTAAAACCTACTAAAAACATTTAAACCCAACAGGATTGTTTTGCCCACCAATATGGATTCATGCAGCTTATATACAATCAAGTATAAAGTACTGTTTCAATTTTATAGAGAAAACAGATAAATGGACTCTATATGGAGGCAATTCCGAGCTTTCTGGATATCAGGTTTCCAGATAAAATATGCTAAACTTATATATGTATATATTTAAGTTATATAATATATCATATAATATATAATATTATAATGTTAAGTAGTTACAAGAAGGAATTGATTTCCAATGAAGCCATTCATAAATATATTCCACTGAAGCCATTGATAAATAGATAGATAAATAGGCAGTCAATCAGACAGTCAGTCAGACAGACAGATAGATGATAAGTATATACTGTATGTAAATATATATATATATTATATATACAGTATATATATATATATATATATATATATATATATACAGTATATATATATACAGTATATATATATATATATATAGATATATATATATATATATATATATATATATATATATCACACAAAGAAGGTCCGCACTCTCAGGACTTAAATAAAATAAAAATGTTTTATTGGCAAAAAACGACTAACGTTTCGGCCTCTCCGAGGCCTTTCTCAAAGTGACATAGGCTATACAAAAAATGCATTATATACCTAAGATGGCGGGAGAAAGAACTTAATTGGCTAACGTCATCATCATCATCATCACTATGCGTCAAATTGTTAAATGACATAAAGCATTTCTATATAATTATTAAACAAAAACAAATCAAACAAATACACATTTATGTTAAAACCCCTTGTTAGGCGAACCACACAGTTAAAATTAAAATCATGTATTTGTAACTCTCTGTGATACACAGTCTAAAATGTTACTTATGTTACAAATACCAACATTTGAGTGAAGTTAAAAGGTCTGTTTCAGGAACCCCTCGATAGCGATCACTAAATTGCAATCTATCTATGCTTAGGAGCAGGTGTAGTGGATTAGATATTCCTAGGCGGTTTAATTTTCATTGTATAGATATAAGCAATATATTCTCTAATGTGACATGCCTATTAATTTAGCCGTTAGCCTGTCAATGTTAGGCCGAAAATAGCTTGTAAACCCTCATTGTTAGAATCCCAAAAGGCCCAAAAAAATAAGTGTACTGCTAAAAGAAAATTATTAACTAATCAGAAATTAACCTGCTAGTGTCAGTTAATGCCAATAATTGCGAAAGGTGATGAAGTGAAAAAGTAAGTGAAAGATACAAATAGAGAATATCAAACATGCCTAAAACAATCTACCTAAACAATCCCCGAAATAAATGTGCTAAACAAATCCCAATATTAATATAAAACATATAATAAATAAATAGAAGTTATATATATAATTAGAGTACTGATCAAAAAAATAGAAAAATTAAAAAATTAATTTAAAACCCAAAGCCAATCGAGTGATGTATAGAAAATCAATGCTCAAAAAAGTATGCTTCGTGTAAGCAAGAAATATACTCAGTGTAACCAAGTAATATGTTCATCTGGGCATCAAAGGTAGAAGGCTTGCAATCTTCATCGTGAAAGTTGGTTTGCTTAGCTTACTTGGGAGAAAACGGGTGTAAATGTATCGCCTCTTTCCAGCTTGAACGGTATACCCCGGTTCCTGACTATCAGGAAATGTATAATGTGGGTGTCTCGTACGGCAAAGCAGGTCGTGATCGGATCCCCCCATCCTCTGCACCTGACTTGAAGGCATATTTGGACGGAAGATGTAATGTCTGGTGAACCCGCACTAAAAGGGCAAATAGTTCATTGTGCACACACGCTACATCAAGAGCGTCAATATAAGTTAATTGAGGGATAAATTGTATGCGGTACCAGCGTCTCAGTATCCAAAGCCCCTAGTGTAGGTGCAAATGCACAGAGTCGCCCGATCACACCGCTCCAGAGTAATCCATCCGGCCCATGGCGTCCTATCGACAGCGCTATGCCACCACTCGAGCGCAGCTCATCGCGCTCACAAATTACGGCTCCTACTCGCTGCGGGGAACCTAGCAGCAGGCTGATTACGTCCCCTCTTGTCGGTCGGCCATCACCATCGGCTTCGACCTAATCAGCCACACTCCAGACCATTAAGAGACCTCCAGGGGTTGAAGCGTCAGTCCAAAAAATGTTATTGCAGCGCCAACCATGGTAACAGCATTCAAATAAAAAATGTATAAATAATCAAAAAATACACGGGTGCCAGGCACAAGTAAATCTTAGTAGAGTCAATGGGAGAGCCGGCACTCACGTCAAATGGTTCAACATCGCCTGGGTGCAGTGTCCAAAATTATTGAAGAATTCATCACACAAAGAAGGTCCGCACTCTCAGGACTTAAATAAAATAAAAATGTTTTATTGGCAAAAAACGACTAACGTTTCGGCCTCTCCGAGGCCTTTCTCAAAGTGACATAGGCTATACAAAAAATGCATTATATACCTAAGATGGCGGGAGAAAGAACTTAATTGGCTAACGTCATCATCATCATCATCACTATGCGTCAAATTGTTAAATGACATAAAGCATTTCTATATAATTATTAAACAAAAACAAATCAAACAAATACACATTTATGTTAAAACCCCTTGTTAGGCGAACCACACAGTTAAAATTAAAATCATGTATTTGTAACTCTCTGTGATACACAGTCTAAAATGTTACTTATGTTACAAATACCAACATTTGAGTGAAGTTAAAAGGTCTGTTTCAGGAACCCCTCGATAGCGATCACTAAATTGCAATCTATCTATGCTTAGGAGCAGGTGTAGTGGATTAGATATTCCTAGGCGGTTTAATTTTCATTGTATAGATATAAGCAATATATTCTCTAATGTGACATGCCTATTAATTTAGCCGTTAGCCTGTCAATGTTAGGCCGAAAATAGCTTGTAAACCCTCATTGTTAGAATCCCAAAAGGCCCAAAAAAATAAGTGTACTGCTAAAAGAAAATTATTAACTAATCAGAAATTAACCTGCTAGTGTCAGTTAATGCCAATAATTGCGAAAGGTGATGAAGTGAAAAAGTAAGTGAAAGATACAAATAGAGAATATCAAACATGCCTAAAACAATCTACCTAAACAATCCCCGAAATAAATGTGCTAAACAAATCCCAATATTAATATAAAACATATAATAAATAAATAGAAGTTATATATATAATTAGAGTACTGATCAAAAAAATAGAAAAATTAAAAAATTAATTTAAAACCCAAAGCCAATCGAGTGATGTATAGAAAATCAATGCTCAAAAAAGTATGCTTCGTGTAAGCAAGAAATATACTCAGTGTAACCAAGTAATATGTTCATCTGGGCATCAAAGGTAGAAGGCTTGCAATCTTCATCGTGAAAGTTGGTTTGCTTAGCTTACTTGGGAGAAAACGGCAGTAAATGTATCGCCTCTTTCCAGCTTGAACGGTATACCCCGGTTCCTGACTATCAGGAAATGTATAATGTGGGTGTCTCGTACGGCAAAGCAGGTCGTGATCGGATCCCCCCATCCTCTGCACCTGACTTGAAGGCATATTTGGACGGAAGATGTAATGTCTGGTGAACCCGCACTAAAAGGGCAAATAGTTCATTGTGCACACACGCTACATCAAGAGCGTCAATATAAGTTAATTGAGGGATAAATTGTATGCGGTACCAGCGTCTCAGTATCCAAAGCCCCTAGTGTAGGTGCAAATGCACAGAGTCGCCCGATCACACCGCTCCAGAGTAATCCATCCGGCCCATGGCGTCCTATCGACAGCGCTATGCCACCACTCGAGCGCAGCTCATCGCGCTCACAAATTACGGCTCCTACTCGCTGCGGGGAACCTAGCAGCAGGCTGATTACGTCCCCTCTTGTCGGTCGGCCATCACCATCGGCTTCGACCTAATCAGCCACACTCCAGACCATTAAGAGACCTCCAGGGGTTGAAGCGTCAGTCCAAAAAATGTTATTGCAGCGCCAACCATGGTAACAGCATTCAAATAAAAAATGTATAAATAATCAAAAAATACACGGGTGCCAGGCACAAGTAAATCTTAGTAGAGTCAATGGGAGAGCCGGCACTCACGTCAAATGGTTCAACATCGCCTGGGTGCAGTGTCCAAAATTATTGAAGAATTCATCACACAAAGAAGGTCCGCACTCTCAGGACTTAAATAAAATAAAAATGTTTTATTGGCAAAAAACGACTAACGTTTCGGCCTCTCCGAGGCCTTTCTCAAAGTGACATAGGCTATACAAAAAATGCATTATATACCTAAGATGGCGGGAGAAAGAACTTAATTGGCTAACGTCATCATCATCATCATCACTATGCGTCAAATTGTTAAATGACATAAAGCATTTCTATATAATTATTAAACAAAAACAAATCAAACAAATACACATTTATGTTAAAACCCCTTGTTAGGCGAACCACACAGTTAAAATTAAAATCATGTATTTGTAACTCTCTGTGATACACAGTCTAAAATGTTACTTATGTTACAAATACCAACATTTGAGTGAAGTTAAAAGGTCTGTTTCAGGAACCCCTCGATAGCGATCACTAAATTGCAATCTATCTATGCTTAGGAGCAGGTGTAGTGGATTAGATATTCCTAGGCGGTTTAATTTTCATTGTATAGATATAAGCAATATATTCTCTAATGTGACATGCCTATTAATTTAGCCGTTAGCCTGTCAATGTTAGGCCGAAAATAGCTTGTAAACCCTCATTGTTAGAATCCCAAAAGGCCCAAAAAAATAAGTGTACTGCTAAAAGAAAATTATTAACTAATCAGAAATTAACCTGCTAGTGTCAGTTAATGCCAATAATTGCGAAAGGTGATGAAGTGAAAAAGTAAGTGAAAGATACAAATAGAGAATATCAAACATGCCTAAAACAATCTACCTAAACAATCCCCGAAATAAATGTGCTAAACAAATCCCAATATTAATATAAAACATATAATAAATAAATAGAAGTTATATATATAATTAGAGTACTGATCAAAAAAATAGAAAAATTAAAAAATTAATTTAAAACCCAAAGCCAATCGAGTGATGTATAGAAAATCAATGCTCAAAAAAGTATGCTTCGTGTAAGCAAGAAATATACTCAGTGTAACCAAGTAATATGTTCATCTGGGCATCAAAGGTAGAAGGCTTGCAATCTTCATCGTGAAAGTTGGTTTGCTTAGCTTACTTGGGAGAAAACGGCAGTAAATGTATCGCCTCTTTCCAGCTTGAACGGTATACCCCGGTTCCTGACTATCAGGAAATGTATAATGTGGGTGTCTCGTACGGCAAAGCAGGTCGTGATCGGATCCCCCCATCCTCTGCACCTGACTTGAAGGCATATTTGGACGGAAGATGTAATGTCTGGTGAACCCGCACTAAAAGGGCAAATAGTTCATTGTGCACACACGCTACATCAAGAGCGTCAATATAAGTTAATTGAGGGATAAATTGTATGCGGTACCAGCGTCTCAGTATCCAAAGCCCCTAGTGTAGGTGCAAATGCACAGAGTCGCCCGATCACACCGCTCCAGAGTAATCCATCCGGCCCATGGCGTCCTATCGACAGCGCTATGCCACCACTCGAGCGCAGCTCATCGCGCTCACAAATTACGGCTCCTACTCGCTGCGGGGAACCTAGCAGCAGGCTGATTACGTCCCCTCTTGTCGGTCGGCCATCACCATCGGCTTCGACCTAATCAGCCACACTCCAGACCATTAAGAGACCTCCAGGGGTTGAAGCGTCAGTCCAAAAAATGTTATTGCAGCGCCAACCATGGTAACAGCATTCAAATAAAAAATGTATAAATAATCAAAAAATACACGGGTGCCAGGCACAAGTAAATCTTAGTAGAGTCAATGGGAGAGCCGGCACTCACGTCAAATGGTTCAACATCGCCTGGGTGCAGTGTCCAAAATTATTGAAGAATTCATCACACAAAGAAGGTCCGCAAGGTCCTTCAAGTCAGGTGCAGAGGATGGGGGGATCCGATCACGACCTGCTTTGCCGTACGAGACACCCACATTATACATTTCCTGATAGTCAGGAACCGGGGTATACCGTTCAAGCTGGAAAGAGGCGATACATTTACTGCCGTTTTCTCCCAAG
Organism: Xenopus petersii; assembly: GCA_038501925.1. Taxonomy (NCBI): domain Eukaryota; kingdom Metazoa; phylum Chordata; class Amphibia; order Anura; family Pipidae; genus Xenopus; species Xenopus petersii. The sequence goes on from CM076680.1 coordinate 62,545,842, forward strand.
TAAGCTAAGCAAACCAACTTTCACGATGAAGATTGCAAGCCTTCTACCTTTGATGCCCAGATGAACATATTACTTGGTTACACTGAGTATATTTCTTGCTTACACGAAGCATACTTTTTTGAGCATTGATTTTCTATACATCACTCGATTGGCTTTGGGTTTTAAATTAATTTTTTAATTTTTCTATTTTTTTGATCAGTACTCTAATTATATATATAACTTCTATTTATTTATTATATGTTTTATATTAATATTGGGATTTGTTTAGCACATTTATTTCGGGGATTGTTTAGGTAGATTGTTTTAGGCATGTTTGATATTCTCTATTTGTATCTTTCACTTACTTTTTCACTTCATCACCTTTCGCAATTATTGGCATTAACTGACACTAGCAGGTTAATTTCTGATTAGTTAATAATTTTCTTTTAGCAGTACACTTATTTTTTTGGGCCTTTTGGGATTCTAACAATGAGGGTTTACAAGCTATTTTCGGCCTAACATTGACAGGCTAACGGCTAAATTAATAGGCATGTCACATTAGAGAATATATTGCTTATATCTATACAATGAAAATTAAACCGCCTAGGAATATCTAATCCACTACACCTGCTCCTAAGCATAGATAGATTGCAATTTAGTGATCGCTATCGAGGGGTTCCTGAAACAGACCTTTTAACTTCACTCAAATGTTGGTATTTGTAACATAAGTAACATTTTAGACTGTGTATCACAGAGAGTTACAAATACATGATTTTAATTTTAACTGTGTGGTTCGCCTAACAAGGGGTTTTAACATAAATGTGTATTTGTTTGATTTGTTTTTGTTTAATAATTATATAGAAATGCTTTATGTCATTTAACAATTTGACGCATAGTGATGATGATGATGATGACGTTAGCCAATTAAGTTCTTTCTCCCGCCATCTTAGGTATATAATGCATTTTTTGTATAGCCTATGTCACTTTGAGAAAGGCCTCGGAGAGGCCGAAACGTTAGTCGTTTTTTGCCAATAAAACATTTTTATTTTATTTAAGTCCTGAGAGTGCGGACCTTCTTTGTGTGATGAATTCTTCAATAATTTTGGACACTGCACCCAGGCGATGTTGAACCATTTGACGTGAGTGCCGGCTCTCCCATTGACTCTACTAAGATTTACTTGTGCCTGGCACCCGTGTATTTTTTGATTATTTATACATTTTTTATTTGAATGCTGTTACCATGGTTGGCGCTGCAATAACATTTTTTGGACTGACGCTTCAACCCCTGGAGGTCTCTTAATGGTCTGGAGTGTGGCTGATTAGGTCGAAGCCGATGGTGATGGCCGACCGACAAGAGGGGACGTAATCAGCCTGCTGCTAGGTTCCCCGCAGCGAGTAGGAGCCGTAATTTGTGAGCGCGATGAGCTGCGCTCGAGTGGTGGCATAGCGCTGTCGATAGGACGCCATGGGCCGGATGGATTACTCTGGAGCGGTGTGATCGGGCGACTCTGTGCATTTGCACCTACACTAGGGGCTTTGGATACTGAGACGCTGGTACCGCATACAATTTATCCCTCAATTAACTTATATTGACGCTCTTGATGTAGCGTGTGTGCACAATGAACTATTTGCCCTTTTAGTGCGGGTTCACCAGACATTACATCTTCCGTCCAAATATGCCTTCAAGTCAGGTGCAGAGGATGGGGGGATCCGATCACGACCTGCTTTGCCGTACGAGACACCCACATTATACATTTCCTGATAGTCAGGAACCGGGGTATACCGTTCAAGCTGGAAAGAGGCGATACATTTACTGCCGTTTTCTCCCAAGTAAGCTAAGCAAACCAACTTTCACGATGAAGATTGCAAGCCTTCTACCTTTGATGCCCAGATGAACATATTACTTGGTTACACTGAGTATATTTCTTGCTTACACGAAGCATACTTTTTTGAGCATTGATTTTCTATACATCACTCGATTGGCTTTGGGTTTTAAATTAATTTTTTAATTTTTCTATTTTTTTGATCAGTACTCTAATTATATATATAACTTCTATTTATTTATTATATGTTTTATATTAATATTGGGATTTGTTTAGCACATTTATTTCGGGGATTGTTTAGGTAGATTGTTTTAGGCATGTTTGATATTCTCTATTTGTATCTTTCACTTACTTTTTCACTTCATCACCTTTCGCAATTATTGGCATTAACTGACACTAGCAGGTTAATTTCTGATTAGTTAATAATTTTCTTTTAGCAGTACACTTATTTTTTTGGGCCTTTTGGGATTCTAACAATGAGGGTTTACAAGCTATTTTCGGCCTAACATTGACAGGCTAACGGCTAAATTAATAGGCATGTCACATTAGAGAATATATTGCTTATATCTATACAATGAAAATTAAACCGCCTAGGAATATCTAATCCACTACACCTGCTCCTAAGCATAGATAGATTGCAATTTAGTGATCGCTATCGAGGGGTTCCTGAAACAGACCTTTTAACTTCACTCAAATGTTGGTATTTGTAACATAAGTAACATTTTAGACTGTGTATCACAGAGAGTTACAAATACATGATTTTAATTTTAACTGTGTGGTTCGCCTAACAAGGGGTTTTAACATAAATGTGTATTTGTTTGATTTGTTTTTGTTTAATAATTATATAGAAATGCTTTATGTCATTTAACAATTTGACGCATAGTGATGATGATGATGATGACGTTAGCCAATTAAGTTCTTTCTCCCGCCATCTTAGGTATATAATGCATTTTTTGTATAGCCTATGTCACTTTGAGAAAGGCCTCGGAGAGGCCGAAACGTTAGTCGTTTTTTGCCAATAAAACATTTTTATTTTATTTAAGTCCTGAGAGTGCGGACCTTCTTTGTGTGATGAATTCTTCAATAATTTTGGACACTGCACCCAGGCGATGTTGAACCATTTGACGTGAGTGCCGGCTCTCCCATTGACTCTACTAAGATTTACTTGTGCCTGGCACCCGTGTATTTTTTGATTATTTATACATTTTTTATTTGAATGCTGTTACCATGGTTGGCGCTGCAATAACATTTTTTGGACTGACGCTTCAACCCCTGGAGGTCTCTTAATGGTCTGGAGTGTGGCTGATTAGGTCGAAGCCGATGGTGATGGCCGACCGACAAGAGGGGACGTAATCAGCCTGCTGCTAGGTTCCCCGCAGCGAGTAGGAGCCGTAATTTGTGAGCGCGATGAGCTGCGCTCGAGTGGTGGCATAGCGCTGTCGATAGGACGCCATGGGCCGGATGGATTACTCTGGAGCGGTGTGATCGGGCGACTCTGTGCATTTGCACCTACACTAGGGGCTTTGGATACTGAGACGCTGGTACCGCATACAATTTATCCCTCAATTAACTTATATTGACGCTCTTGATGTAGCGTGTGTGCACAATGAACTATTTGCCCTTTTAGTGCGGGTTCACCAGACATTACATCTTCCGTCCAAATATGCCTTCAAGTCAGGTGCAGAGGATGGGGGGATCCGATCACGACCTGCTTTGCCGTACGAGACACCCACATTATACATTTCCTGATAGTCAGGAACCGGGGTATACCGTTCAAGCTGGAAAGAGGCGATACATTTACTGCCGTTTTCTCCCAAGTAAGCTAAGCAAACCAACTTTCACGATGAAGATTGCAAGCCTTCTACCTTTGATGCCCAGATGAACATATTACTTGGTTACACTGAGTATATTTCTTGCTTACACGAAGCATACTTTTTTGAGCATTGATTTTCTATACATCACTCGATTGGCTTTGGGTTTTAAATTAATTTTTTAATTTTTCTATTTTTTTGATCAGTACTCTAATTATATATATAACTTCTATTTATTTATTATATGTTTTATATTAATATTGGGATTTGTTTAGCACATTTATTTCGGGGATTGTTTAGGTAGATTGTTTTAGGCATGTTTGATATTCTCTATTTGTATCTTTCACTTACTTTTTCACTTCATCACCTTTCGCAATTATTGGCATTAACTGACACTAGCAGGTTAATTTCTGATTAGTTAATAATTTTCTTTTAGCAGTACACTTATTTTTTTGGGCCTTTTGGGATTCTAACAATGAGGGTTTACAAGCTATTTTCGGCCTAACATTGACAGGCTAACGGCTAAATTAATAGGCATGTCACATTAGAGAATATATTGCTTATATCTATACAATGAAAATTAAACCGCCTAGGAATATCTAATCCACTACACCTGCTCCTAAGCATAGATAGATTGCAATTTAGTGATCGCTATCGAGGGGTTCCTGAAACAGACCTTTTAACTTCACTCAAATGTTGGTATTTGTAACATAAGTAACATTTTAGACTGTGTATCACAGAGAGTTACAAATACATGATTTTAATTTTAACTGTGTGGTTCGCCTAACAAGGGGTTTTAACATAAATGTGTATTTGTTTGATTTGTTTTTGTTTAATAATTATATAGAAATGCTTTATGTCATTTAACAATTTGACGCATAGTGATGATGATGATGATGACGTTAGCCAATTAAGTTCTTTCTCCCGCCATCTTAGGTATATAATGCATTTTTTGTATAGCCTATGTCACTTTGAGAAAGGCCTCGGAGAGGCCGAAACGTTAGTCGTTTTTTGCCAATAAAACATTTTTATTTTATTTAAGTCCTGAGAGTGCGGACCTTCTTTGTGTGATGAATTCTTCAATAATTTTGGACACTGCACCCAGGCGATGTTGAACCATTTGACGTGAGTGCCGGCTCTCCCATTGACTCTATATATATATATATATATATATATATATAAAATTGCAAAAAGAAAGCTGTTGCACTCGAGGGACTTTATGGAAAAGTGAAAAAATATTTTATTTAGATCAACGTTTCTAACCTTACTATGGTCTTTAAGACCCCAGTGAGGGTCAAAACGTCAATCAATGTTTTTTTACATAAAGTTCCTCGAGTGCAAAAGCTTTCTTTTTGCAATTTTATATATATACTCTGTTGGGGCCAGGGCATTATCTCCATTTGAGGTGTGTACAGCAGTCCTACAATTTTTATATACTGTATGTATAAACAGTGAAGGAAGGAATTGCTGTAAATTCAGTATTAATAAATTAAACTGTATGTCTATATGCTTATCTAGGATAATGTTGAGATGGAGAGCTTCCAGATTGAATGTCGAAAAGATGGAACATGGAGTAACCAAATTCCACCGTGTCAAAGTAAGAGCTAAAGATTTAAGGCGTTGCTTTCTTTGAAAGTGTGAATTAGTTCATCTTTTGAAGATTTTGTTCCTTTTCATTTCTCATTGTGTCTATGGAATGGTAAAGTTCACAGTTGTTATTGAAGGCTGTTGTGCATAATTAACAATTCTCAATGGAAAAGCATCACTTGATTTAACCAAGACCTTCCCACCCCCTTTTTTAATGTTTACTTTGTTGCATTTGCTATTCTTCCTCATTTCTTTCACAGCATTTTCTTTATGTTTCATATCTCTTTGTGTTAATGACTAAATAAATAACAAATGGGCTTACTATTTAAAATTTTCAGTTACAAGATGTGTCATCAGAATTTGTAATAAATCCCAAATGTGTCTCCTCCAGCTGAAGCTGCCTTTCAAAAATAGCTTGAAGGTCCACTAGCTTTAGATCCCTGCCAGTGGGCATGTAAAAACTCCATGCCCACTCTGTGGCATCCCTATTTTACTGAACTACATACCCCAGCTGCAAAGTCACTGTTTGTGCATCCAGATGTAACTTAAATGGATAGTACTGTATACCTCCTTGAACAATCGCTAGGGCTTGTGCTGAACATGCTTTTTGCTGCCCCCAGCCACGTGACTTGTGCACTGATAAACTTCAGTCACTCTTTACTGCTGTACTGCAAGTTGGAGTGATACCACCCCCCCCAAGCATCCTAACAACAGAACAATTGGAAGCTAACCAGATAGCAGCTTCCTAACACGAGATAATAGCTGCCTGGTAGTTCTAAGAACAGCGCGCAAAAATCCAGGTCCCACTGCGACACATTCAGTTACATTGAGTAGGAGAAACAACAGCCTGCCAGAAAAAAGTTCCATTCTAAAGTGCTGACTCTTTCTGAAAGCACATGACCAGGCAAAATGGTCTGAGATGGCTGCCTACACACCAATATTACAACTAAAAAAATACTCTTGCTGGTTCATGAATAACATTTTATATTGTAGAGTGAATTATTTGCAGTGTAAACATTGTAATTTAGAAATAAAAACTAGATCATAAAAATCATGACAGAATCCCTTTAAGCTAAACAGGGCAAACAGGGAAACATAAGTTAACCACCATTCGAGGTTAATAATTACATTCCGAGTGCAGAGATAAACTCATATGTAATGGATTACGGTTATACAGTATGTAAGTCATAACAGAAATGCCAAAGTGGAGAGCAGAGGGAGTTTTCTTTATACATAGCTCGTGGTATCTATTGTTAAACTAGCTCAGCTAATTACAGGCGACTTATTAAAGGGGTTGTTCACCTTTGAGTTGGCTTTTAGTATGACGTAGAGAGTGATATTCTGAGACAATTTGCAATGGGTTTTCATTTTCTATTATTTGTGTTTTTTGAGTTATTTAGCTTTTTATTCAGCATATCCCCCGTTTCGAATTTCACCATAGCAACCATGCATTAACTTGAATAACAGACTCGCATATAAATGTGAGAGGGCCTGAATAGAAAGATAAGTAACACAAAGTAGCAATAACAATACATTTGTAGCCTTACAGAGCATTTGTGTTTTAGATGGGGTCAGTGACCCCCATTTGAAAAGTCACAAGCAGAATGTACATAATTCAAAAAACAATAACAAAAAAATAAATAATGAAGATATATTGAAAAGTTTATTTATATTGGCCATTCTATATCATACTAAAAGTTAACTTAAAGTTGAACCCACATGTGCGAGCCGACCCGATACCCGCGGGACTCGTGGGTCGGGCGGGTTCGGGTCGACCTCGCAGTGCTCCTCCGCCCGCCACCTTCAAATGCCGGCATCTGACTTTCCGGTTCCGGTTTTATAGTCTCGTGTCTGCTTGCCCCGGCCCTTTTGTGACATCATTGTGATGTCATCAGCGGGCGGGCGGTGTGGGTCTATAAAAAGACCCCGGAAGCGGGTGCGGGCGGGTAAGGGAAACCCTGACCCTCACATCACTAACATTTATGTTACTGTTTTATAAAAAATATATGGAATGGAAAAATAGGCAGAATGCATTATAGAATAAGTTCTATTTATTTTTCTCATGTTAAAATACATAAATGTGCGTGTATACTGTATAGTTCATCATGGTGGAGATTTAGTTTCTATATTTCTGTAAGTTTTCTTAACTAAAGTGCCCACCGGTTAATTGGCTGTGCTCTGGTGTTGGTTTTCTATCTGAAATCTGTCTGCATGAATACTAATTCCCACCTTTCCTCTCTCTTTTTTCTTTTCTACTTTTGTCTCCTTTTTAAATGGATGCTCTGCTCTCTTGCCTTTTTAAAGAAACAGAAAAGGATTCCAGGATGAGCTGAAGACTGGAATAAGATCTGTTTACAAAATGGCCTGTTGCACTTGATAATGCAGAAGATGGTCTTTGTGCCATTCAGGCAGAAGGGTGTATGTGTAACACACTCTATAGACTCCATGCTAGAACTGAACACAACATATCAGTCTCAGGCTCAGTCTTACACAGTGCCCAATTTATGCCAGAAGAAAGACATGATAAGTTATTATACAAAGTGGATTACCTGCTTGCAGGCCGGTTGAACGTTTTTTAAAATAATTTTTCCGATGTTCTGTTTTTTTTTAATAAAAAGTGCTCTTTTCTAAACTGCTCGGTGTACTGGACATTGCATTTGGAAAATGATTAATTACCAGTATTGTTTTTCTTATCCATTATTTGTGTAATGTCTTTGGTTATGATGTTGTGATTTGAATTGCAGTGGAATTGTTTTTCTGCTTTCTAACTGAAGAAATGATTAATCTTTTGTAACAAACATTCTTTGTTAATGTGAAAGCACAGAAGCCCATTTGGCATTCTGATTGCAGTCCTACAGGGCCACTGATACAATAGGTAATTTACTAACTGCAGGATAGGGTGCAATGTACTGGTGTAAACTGCTCATTTTTGCCCTTTTCTGAATTATCACAGGCCTCTAAAATGAAGTGCAGAAACCTACATGTGCCCCCATGAAGAAATTGCTGCCTGCATTCAGCAGTGCTATATTCAGGAGATATAAGAGGGGGTCCCCTAACTTGCATGTAATTTATACGCAAAAGTTATGGAGCACCACCCACTGCAGGGAGCAGCTGGGCCCCATATTTGTCACTTACCCTATGGAAGACGGTAATGGCAAAGCTGCCTTGCACCTGCATCTAGCATCTCTGCTCTGCATCTAGCACCTGCTGTAGCACTGGATTTGCAATCAGATATAAACACTTTTTATAGAAAACTAAAGGGCACTGTGCTTTTTGGTGCTCTAGCACTTGAGTCCATGTTCAGGCAATAGAAAAAAATGCCTATTTGCCTAAAAAAAGACACTAATCATGTAAAACTTTCTGAGCTCAATAATCATGTAAAACCTTCTGAGCTCTATACTTTTTCTATTTGCCCAAACACAGACTGGAGAAAAGTAGTAAATCTGCCCATAAGTGTACACTAAAAGGGACACTATTGCACTTAATAAACTTTGCACACTGCTTGTTATCCATTTGCAAGTGGCACCCACTATATTATTTCACAAAGGGTGCTATTTACATATTTAAACTAAGGCTTTCCTTGTACTGTGCACATGCATGGGAACATTTTCGTTTTACATATTATTGGCTTTAGCCTCCCCCTTTAAGGGCAATTGGGAGGGATTCCAGGAGTTTTGTCAGATACCAGCTGAGCTATTTATCAATAAAACTTAGGGGCATATTTATCAGGGGCATATTTATCAAGGGTCAGATTTCACATTTGAAAAACTTCGAATTCAAAAAGACCAATCGAAATTAAGTTGAAGTTTTTTTTTTGGCCGAATAGGTCTGTTTTCAATTGAATAGGTCAGTTTTCGTCCAAATTCGAATCGTACAAATCAAAGTAATATCGCATTCGATTTACAGAGTTATCTTAATAGGAAACAATTGATTGTAAAGCAGTTCAAAGTTGACACATGTCCCAATTCAAAGAAAATTAGAAAATGGTTCATCAATCAGTAGTTTAATACTGAATTAAGTATATAACAAGGGACTTTTGTACATGCAGTACTCTTTGAGGGTTAGTAATATTATCCGTTATTCCTTCGGATACTACAGTGCATGATTGCATTACTTTATTTATGATATTCATGATATATTGTGCTGTAACACTGTTCCTGTTTCTTTACAAAATATTTATTTCTGAGTAGTTTATAATCTGCTATTTATTGGTGGTGGAGTCCAAAGCAGATACACAGATACAAAATTAACTCTTTTCATTATAATGCAATGGGTTCTTTTTTTCATTAGTTACATCTTCTTTAGATTTTTCAGCAATATTTGTGCAAAATATTGTATGTCTTGGGAAGAATATGATATGTTGAAAAAAGGTAAGTAAAGACTCAGCATGGTGCACTGTTAATCAAATTTATTTATAGTATTTTTCAACTTGGTGTATCTATTTTCAACACTTGGGGGCAGATTTATCAAAGGTTGAGATTAATTTTCGTCGAGCTTTTTTTGTGTACTTCGACTAGGGAATAGTCCAAATTCGATTTAATTCGAAATTCGAATATCGAAATGTATCTGTCTCTTTAAAACTTCGACTTCGACCATTCGCCATCTAAAACCTGCCAAAGTGCTGTTTTAGCCTATGGGGGACCTCCTAGAACCTATTTGGAGTCAATTGGTGGACTTTGAGAAATTGAAGTTTTTTGGTGGGAAAACTTCAAATCGAATTTGATTGAATGCGCTATTCCTTCGATCGTACGATTCGAATATGGTCAAATATGGACCTCTTCAACCCAAAAAAACCTTTGACCTTTGAAGTATTTTCAATTCGATATTCGACCCTTGATAAATCCTTGATGTAGTACTTTTAGGGGCAGATTTATCAAGGGTCGAATTTAGAGTTTATGGGAGTTTCTAAAAACTCCCATAAACTCGAAATTCGAAATGTATTTAAAAAAAATCTATTTTTTTTTTAAAACGGGTGAATAGAATTGAGCTGCAAATTCGATCGAATTCGATTCGAGGCTTTTCACCCAAAAAAAATAATTTTTTTCAAAAAAAATAATATTTTTTAAACTTTTTTTTTTTTTTTTTTTAAAAGTCCACCATATGACTCCAAATTGATTGTAAGAGGCCCCGCATAGGCTAAAACATCAATTCGGCAGGTTTTAGATGGAGAATAGTCGAATTTGAACTCTTAATGAGACAGTACATGATAAATTTCAAAATTTGAATTTTCAAATTTTTTTCAAATTCAAATCGAATTTGGACTATTCCCTAGTCGAAGTACACAAAAATAATTCAAAATTCGAATTTCTTTCATTCAAAAATTCACCTCGACCTTCGATAAATCTGCCCCTTAGAGTTGATTTCAATGTGCACCCCACATTCAAGTCAAGAAGATGCAAGAGCTAGATTACAATAGATCTTACATTTTATGGGGGTTCATAGACCAGGGTATTTCTAGTGCTGTATTGTTTGACCACAACATATTTGTTTTTTAGTTGTTGACTGCAAAAAGCCAAAGGAGATAGAGAATGGATTCATCACCTACTCTACAGCAGAAAACCGAACCACATACCAGTCCAGCTTTAACTATTCCTGCAGGGAACCTTACTACATGATGGTCCCGAACATAACACGTAGGTGGATTTCTAAAGGGCTACAACCACTCTCACAAAAAAAATAGTTGCCATAATCTATTGTCTTTTGAAGACATGCAGATTTACAGTACTTGGGTTCAAGACTGTGTCTCAGCTGATTATACTGTACTTGTATCAATGTGACAAAACAATCTGTTCCAGGAATTTCCTGTTTAGTAGACTGTCAACCAAAGCACAGTATTTACTGTTACAAAGGATGCACATACATGGTGCATGAAATATTTCTCCTAAAAGTACCTGCAAATGCAGAGGAGCTAGTTCATATCCATTTTGTCCAAACCCTGTGAAGAATAAACATCATAATTATGCAAATGTTCTATCTGGTATAATTTACTGTTAAAAGCATAAACCCATATAGATCCCTTTTGTGCTTTAGAAACAATATGCATACTAAACCATGACTTTTAAATGTAGCCATACACAGATAGACATAGCCCCATTGTTTTTCAGGGACCAGGAAAAAAGGTTTAAAATCTAGGACCTTAAAGGAGAACTAAACCCCCTTTCTAATAAAAACCCCTGACCTCCATAGTCCTCCATCCCTGCTACCCCTCTCACTGGTGTTAACACAAGTAAATATCCCTAGGCCGGTAATTACCCCTTGTTGCAGAGTCAGCACAGTGGAGCTCACGGGGGGCCATTTTCGTCCGCTTTAGTAATCTTCGGGTCTTCTTCCGGTGCTTTGGTAATTTTCGTCACTTCGGGAAAATGCTCCAACTGCGCATGCGCCAATATGGAGCTTCCTTACTGAGATTACCGAAGCGGATAAAGATGGCCCCTGTGAGCTCCGCTGCACTGACTAGGGGTAATTACCGGCTTAGGGGTATTTACTTTTATTAACGCCTATGTGGGGGGAAGCAAGAAGCAAGAAGGGGTAGGGGTTTTTATTAGAAAGGGGATTTAGTTCTCCTTTAAAGCTTAAAGGGGTTGTTCACCTTTGGGTTAACTTTTAGTATGATGTATAGAGGGATATTCTGAGACAATTTGTAATTGGTTTTCATGTTTTATTATTTGTGGTTTTTAAGTTATTTAGCTTTTTATTCAACAACGCTCCAGTTTGCATTTGCAACTATATGGTTGCTATGGTTCAAATTACCCTAGCAACCATGCATTGATTTAAAATAGAGACTGGAATATGAATATGAGACCACATGAATAGAAAGACGAGTAATAAAAAGTAGCAATGACGATAAATCTTTAACCTTACAGAGAATTTGTTTTTTAGATGTTATCAGAGCCCCATTTTGAAGACTGGAAACAGTCAGAAGAAGAAGGCAAATAATTTTAAAGCTATTCACTTAAGAGACGAGCTTAATTCACTAATTACAGAAGGCAACAATTATAGTATAAAAAAAATTTGTAGAATCTTGGAAATGCACCAATTGAAATGCATTAATAATTAGTGGGACTGCAAGACAATGGTGTAAATGAGGAGAAACCTAAAATGCAGGAATTTAAAATCAACATTTGACTGTAGTTCAAGTTTAGGGAGTAGGGTTCTATGCAACTATGTAAGAGAACCACTCCAAGTGATGATCAGATCCCTCTCATTTTTGTGTAGGAGGACTATACTGACAAACACCTGTCCTTTATATAACTTATATAATTTTCCCTCCTGCATATAAATAAATTGTGAAGTTTTTTAAACCCATTAAAGACTGCTAACCAGTGGATTTGGAAATGATTTTCAGAATATAGACTTGATGTCAGTCATAAAACTTTGCTTAAAGGAAAACTATACTGCCAAAATGAACACTTAAGCAACAGATAGTTCATATCATATTAAGTGGCATATTAAAGAATCTTACAAAACTGGAATATATATTTAAGTAAATATTGCCCTTTTACATCTCTTGCCTTGAGCCACCATTTTGTGATGGTCCGTGTGCTGCCTCAGAGATCACCTGACCAGAAATACTTCAACTCTAACTGTAACAGGAAGAAGTGTGGAAGCAAAAGATAGAACTCTGACTGTTAATTGGCTCATGTGACCTAACATGTATGGTTTGTTGGTATGTTTGTGAGTACAGTGAATCCTATGATCCAAGGGGACGGCCCTTATTTTTTAAAATGGCAATTTTCTATTTATGATTACCCAATGGCACATACTACTAGAAAATTATTATGAAAATGGTTTATTTACATGAAGCAGGATTTTACATATGAGCTGTTTTATGCAATATCTTTTTATAGAGACCTACATTGTTTGGGGGGTATAGTTTTCCTTTAAGGTTAATTTTTAGTAAAGAGTTGCATTTCCCTCGACACTGTGTGTGACAGGAGGATTTGCCAACGTTTTGTTATATTAGTCACACAGCAAGGAAACCTCTGTGTAAAAAAAAAAAAAAGAAATGTAGCCCTGCAAGTTTAGTGCAGGCAGAGAATTCATTTAATATCTACCAATTCTACAACAAAACAGGGAATGTTTTGATAAAATGTAGTGATGGGCGAATTTATTCGCCAGGCGCGAATTCGCGGCGAATTTGCGCGTTTCGCCGCCAGCGAATAAATTCGCGAAACTCGCGCAAAAATTCGCGTCAAAAATTCGCCGGCGTCAAAATTTTTTTTTTCGAAAAATGGACGCCGGCGTCAAAAACGAGACGCCGGCGCCGTTTCGCGAATTTTTCGCCGTTTCGCTAATTTCGCGCGAAATTCGCGAATTTTTCGGCGAAGCGAAACGGCGCAAATTCGCCCATCACTAATAAAATGTATTAACAAATATATTATATAGTACAAACTATTCCATTCTGACATAACCGGTATCTGTATTTGTCCTACAGTTGTGTATACTTGTGATGCAAGCGGAGAGTGGACAAGCCAGGAGATTGGAGCAAAGATTCCTACTTGTCAGCCAGGTACAGACCCAGTTTATACAAAAATTGCTATTAACACCATTCACAATCAGTTACATTGTTTATGTTTAACATTAGATTAGTATATCTAAAATATTTTTTTGAGTATTTAAAAAATATTCTTAGTATCATAAAATGTATTTAGTGTCTTTATAGTTTGTTTATTTCTACTTTTTCCAAGATGTTTTCCAAGATCAAAAGAGACGCATTTATTTTAAGAGTAACAAGCTGCAAAACTGGACACTTTCGATTAATTTAGGTTATATGAAGGCTCAAATCAAACAATTCGAAACTCAAAAAGAACCAAATGCCATTGTATGGCATTATTTGCTGTTAAGTTTGCTTTTTCTACTTTCATTTATATGGGCTGTTTAGTCATAGAGTGAAAAAGAAAACATTCAAATTTGCCTTTTCAGAGCGACATATAACTGTGTTCTATGATTCATTTGTAATGGCTACTTAGGTTAATTGTTCATTTGCTAAATTATATTATATTATCTGTGCAAATTTGAGATGGTAATTCAAATAGTTATGTTCAATATAATAATCAATTAAATGTGGTCAATAGTTAAATTATTCAATATTAAATTATGCAACTTAACACTCCACAAGGCCTAAAGTATTTTTTTGTATTGTCCATAATATCCAAATTATACAAAACCATATTAATCCAAATAAGTCAAGGTGCTTTTCACAGTCACATCTGAAATAGATTTTTTTCACTGTTGTGAATTATTTGCTGTATAGTGTGTGCAACATGGCTTTAGGTGAATAGATAGCTAGTGCTACACACAGATAAAGAATTAAAAATAAAACATTTATAATCATTTCAGATCCATCACAGTCTTAATATTTAGACAATTACAGTATTATGTGTTTGTTCAGTTTGTGTTTGTTTACATTGTGGTAGAAATGATCTTTTCACAGTAATATATAAAAAAGCCCTACAAATACTCTCGTGGCCTTTTTTACATATACAGGTATGGGACCTGCTATCCAGAATGCTCAGGACCTCGGGGGTTTTTGGATAACTGATTTATCTTCATACCTTAAGTCTACTAAAAAATCTTGGAAACATTAAAGAAACTCAATAGGCGGGTTTTGCTTCTTATAAGGATTAATTCTATCTTAGTTTGGATCACGTACAAGGCACTATTTTATTACATAGAAAAAGGAACTAATGTTTAAAAATCTGGATTATTTGGATAAAATGATATTTATGGGAGAGGACAATCCCATAATTTGGAGCATTCTGGATAATGGGTTTCTGTATAACAGATCCTATACCTATATGTATTCCCGGGTCAAAAATTAAACTAAAACAATGGTTACCTCCGCAGCTGTAAATCAGTGATCAACTAGGTTATGTTTTGAAATAAGGTTAACAAATGCTGTAAATAACAGGCATGCGCTCCTCAAAAACAACAAAACTGTAACTATAAATATTTAAAGATTACAAAAAGGGAAAATTATATGAGACATTTCGCTCCAGCGACTGAATGACTTGAAAATCCTAATTTAAATGATGAATTGTACCAGATTGACAAGGGACATGGGTGAGTGTTGGCCAAGACACTTTCATTCAATTCGTGAATGTTCTCCACTGTACCCCACTGTAACTCCAGTAAAATATCTCTTGGTGCCTCGCACTATTTGTAATGGGGATGAACATCAAAGCATGTTTCCCAAGGACAGGAGAAGTTCAGCTTTAGGACAGTAGCCGTCGATTGAGGGACAGAAGGAAATACTCTGTTTATTTATATTATAATTGGCTTGCAGAGTTCGTTGAACTGCACCTAGCCTTTTTCTAAAGCTCAATCTATTAAGGATTTAGGACACATAAAGATACTGAGGATTTATGACATAAATCAGATAAAAAAAATCCAAAATTGTTAGAGAAAAGTAATGATATTTTGCGGAATGCAATGGTAGAAACATATTCTATGATCAGGGTATAGGGAAAGAGTGAAGTTAGGGAAAACAGTGCTGGTAAGCTTTCAGGGTTTGCAAATATTATTATTAAATAAAGCCTTTTTCATTATTATACTACTTGGGGGTGCAAGATTATTTATTACATATGCATGAGCCTTGTTTTGAATGCCTGCATTCAGGTGCATATTTACAATGCAGCAGTATTCTTTCTCTGTCATACTGATGGTCAGTAGCCTAAGTCCAGCCTTAAACCATAAACGCATGCAAAATAAAACATTCTTTATGCATTAAAAGGCAAAGAAGCCGTAGTCTGCAGTTCTCTTATCTTCTGAGTTTTGGACAGTAAATATCACCTCTCACATCAGCATCATTTTACTAGTTAATGTTTCTAAAACCATGAAGTCATGGACAGCAGCATTAATAAAGTCTATGAATTCTGACAGCATAATGTTCCAAAAACATCCAATACTATATCTTCACAACGTGACATTCTTTTCCAGTCAGTCACGGTTTCCTAAGGAACCCTGGTGTTTATACGTGATCCTTAGTCTAGGAATGCCAGGACATAGCTGTGGTTTTAAGTTGTATTTCAGCATTTAATATGTGGTTATTACTTGACTTAAAAAAAGTCAACACACATGAGATGGCATGGAGGCAGCTTTTTCATATTCTGCCTGCTGCTTCATTCTGTTGCCTCTCTGTCGTGGTTTTTGCGGTGGCTTTTGGAGACAGCGTGCATTGCAAGAACTTTCCTCGAAGGCTTTCACTTTATGACTAAGGGTCTGGAAGATATTAAATTGGCACACAGTCCATTTGCTTCGAACTATAGCAGAATAACATATCGTGCTGGAAAAGACCCAACATTCACCAGAAGGTATTCAGATTTTCAAATAAGCAATGATGAATATTGTCACTGTACATTGATACATCATTGCTAGTAGATTATGCCATTGCCAAGAACTGTTTGGTAAAAAGACACAAAATATAGTAACATTCTGTATTATAATATTTTCATACAGGGTTCATCTAGCTCCTTTCTTGGTATACAATTTGAGTTTCAATGGCAGTTTTGGCATAATCTGCATGAGTTTATCTATCATAGTTTTTGTGAGAAAACCCCTTCAATGATACCATTATGTCCTTTTTTTATCTTTATATTTGGGCAGTTTGTGGCAAACCAGCTCGGCCTCTCCCTGGAATAGTGAAGCGGATCATCGGAGGACGGAACGCAGAGCCAGGATTCTTCCCATGGCAAGTACTAATTGTTGTGGAAGATCTTTCACGAGTTCCTATGAACAAATGGTTTGGTGGTGGAGCTCTTATCTCAGACTCCTGGGTACTGACAGCTGCTCACAACTTAAGATCTCAACGTCGTGACAACACGGTGATGCCAGTTGCCAAAGAGCATGTCACCGTCTATTTGGGTTTGCATGATGTGCGAAGTAAGACAGATGCAGTAAACAGAACTATAGAGAAAATCATTTTGCATGAAATGTTTGACCCAGAGAGTTATAACCATGACATTGCCCTAGTGAAGCTGAATGAGAAGGTTATAATGAACCAGTATGTGATGCCAGTTTGCCTGCCAAAGCTTGAGCATGAGTTGGAAGGACCTCAGCCTAACACGCTAGGCCTTGTGGCAGGCTGGGGCATTTCCGATCCTAACATCACTGTAGATGAAGTTATCAGCTCGGGCATGAGGACACACTCTGCTATTCTACAGTATGTCAAGCTTCCAGTGGTGCTTCATGCAGTGTGCAAGGAAAGCTATGAATCCCGCTCAGGAAATTATAGCGTTACAGAGAATATGTTCTGTGCTGGTTATTATGAAGGGGGAAAAGACACCTGTCTCGGGGACAGTGGAGGTGCATTTATTATGCAGGACACTGACACAAAACATTGGGTGGCACAGGGGTTAGTTTCTTGGGGTGGACCCGAAGAATGTGGGAGCAAGCAGGTATATGGTGTCTATACCAAAGTATCTAATTTTGTGGATTGGGTAGATGATAATCTTAAATCCTAATCTGGCCAAATCTAAACTACACTATTACTATAAATTATATCTGTAAGCCACAATATCAAAAGACAGAAAAAGGTCAGACAATCATAGCTCATATTTTTAACATATTGTATAAAAAGTATTTATGAGAATATTAAATAATACAGTATTTCTTTTTATATTGTTTTGCTTTTTTTTTTAAACTGTTTTTACATTCAGGAGAGTGTGTAAAATACCCCAATCTTGGTATTCAGACTCAAAGCTCTGATAAGACCAACTTTGTCTTGAGCATAATGTGCAAAAAACCCATTTTTAAAAAAAATTTGTGCAATGTATGCACATGTGAAATTTAATATTGCTTACTTCAGTAGAGTTATCTTAATGGATTTTTTTGAAATACTGTAGTTATAGATGTGTTTCACTGTAGAATGCGTATGCCTAGCAAGCAATACGGACTCTCCTGTGCATATGTATACTAGGGATAAGTGAATTTTTTCGCATTGTTTCGCTGCAGAAATGATGCCCATAGCCTCCAATGGGAAAAAAAAAAATTGTTGTCCATAGACTTCAATGCATTTCAGCGAATTTTTTTGGAGAAGCGTAACGGGCCAAATTCGCCCATCCCTTTTGTACAGATTTAAATTTACACAGTAAGAATGTTCTGATTTCTAAAGGAAAATCTCAAGAACAGAACTGACTAATTAAAGAAAATAATATAAGCTAAAACATGTACATTGGCTGTACAGTAGAGTAAAATTGGTACTAAATGCTGAAATTTAGCTTTATTGCACAGGGACATAACTTTGTGGGCCTTGTCCCCCCCTGAATAAATGTTTCCCGGGCTTCCCTCCATTGAAAAATCACAGGTAGCCAGCAGTGCATGCAAAATCGTGGCTCACCTACAGTTTTGTTTGTGTTGCAGGTCACCAGTGACCCCTGCACCCCTCTTCTTACAGGTCCCCTGTAGTTGCCGGGTCAGTCACCTCTGTGTAGTTATGCACATTGCAGGATAGCAGCATAAAACAGAAAACAAGCTGGCAGTGTGGAGTTCTGATTCTAATCAAATAGGAGCAGTGGCCTGGGGTCTGAAGTAGGTGGTTATAATCTCTAGGGGACCTCAATTGAATAAGCCTTACTTTGTCCTTTAATAGCAAAGCTTTTTTCAAATTTATATTTTAGCTGAGTCAGCTAATAGTGTTCCTCAGGCTGCAGAACCACAGGCCAGTTGGGTTCAATCTGTAACAGATGGATTGGTGCTGCACTTGTGCTGTGCATGGCCTAGAATATTTTTTTGCGGACATACTGTGCATGTAAATTCGAAAGTGAGATTTATCGGACCTCGACCATGGAAACAGTTCTAATTCATATATTCGCCACCTAAAACCTGATAAATTCATTTACAAGTCAATGGCAGAGGTCCAGTGATCCATTTAAATATGTTAATAGCCTTCCTGACATTGGAGTTTTTTTCGGAGGAAAATTCAATTCGAATATCATTCATATTCGATTCAGTTACAAAACAAATGTTCGGATCGTTCCCATTCGATCAGATTTTAGACGTTCAATTTTTTTTCCATTCCAATTGTGTGTACATTCGAATTTATTAGAATAAAAAATAATTCACATCAATTTAAAATTCGACCTTTGTTAAATCTGCCTTTTAATATTCTGTTAGCATGCGTTGGTAAAAGCTGTGTGTTTGCTTCAGAAAGACTACAAGGGATGGGCGAATTTGACATATTTAGTTTCACCTAAAATTCGCCGCCAGCGAAAATATCGCAGACGCCCATTAAAGTACATGGGCGTCAAAAAAATGTTGTTGTGCGGCAAAGTTTTTTCTTTTGATGCACAACGCCATACAAGTCTATAGGCGTCATTTTTTCGGCGAAACGAGAAAAAATTCGCCCATCCCTAACTACAATAATTTATATAAATATGCTTTATGGGGAAAGTGCTTTGCAATAAATGTGCTCATAGATGCTAATGTACATTTTCTATCTTATTACACTTTTAATACACTACCAAAATAGTCTTTCAAAGACATATGTATGCAGCTGTGGATACAACTGTACATTTCTTTGGCTGTTCTATGATTGTAAACTATTTTCCATTGTATGTTTTTGTATTTTTTTTAGCGCCTACATTTTTATAATAAAGATATATTAAGGTATCAGTATCAGTATTCTGACATCATTTGTTGTGTTGACTTCATTTGAGCACTTATAGAAGCAAACTTAAAGAAATATTTGCATTTGCTCTATTATCAAAAATAAATAAAAAACAAACAAATACAAAAAGTATTGTAGAAATGATACCTAGTGAAAAAAAAAGAGAAAAAGAGCTGACCCATATAATTGCACCTCCCCATCCAAATATATAACTCCAGTGAAGCCAATTATTAAAACATAACCTTTAATAATTAATTAAAACAAGTCTAGAAAGCACAATTAAAAATAAGGTTAGGTATAGGGGGCTGATTGACACAGCACCAGTGTGTTTAGAGAGACATGTGCTGACAGCACTTAAGTCGATTACGGTTATGGTTGGGAATCGTTGTGGTAATATTTCAGCGTGTGAGCCAAGTAATATTTCTAACAGCCACAGCCAAGAAATAGCCCGCACCCCACCAACCCCTTCACCCACTTGAGGATCCCTCCCTTGTGGTATTAGGTTTTGGGATTGGAAGCAAAGGCCAAGACAGCGCAAACGCCAAGGCACTTAAATTAATAGTGCCAGACCCACGGATCAATGGTTACACCATGCCATACCATCCCCTTCACCCACTTGAGAAACCTTCCCTTGTGGTATTAGGTCGGATGAGCGAAACCAGATAACAACCTCTAGAATACTTTGTTGCTTCAGAGACTGAATTGTATCGAGTAAAGTATCAAAACCTGCGGATCATTCCAATATCCAACCCCTTCACCCACAGAGAACCCCTCCCGATCGGTTTACCCTATGGAGCAAATCTGTGTCCCTATCAGACGCCTGCCTAACCAAAACTAAAAATGCGCCTGACGCGCGTTTCACCCGCCAAGTTGCGGGCTTTGTCAAAGGCTATACCTATATTCATATTCCAGCCTCCTATTTAAATCAATGCATGGTTGCTAAGGTAATTTGGACCCTAGTTACCAGATTGCTTAAGATTCAAACTCGAGAGCTGCTGAATAAAATGCTAAATAACTCAAAAACCACAAACAATAAAAAATTAAACCTAATTGCAAATTGTCTCAGAATATCACACTCTACATCATACTAAAAGTAAATGTAAAGGTGAACAACTCCTTTAACCATTTCTGTGCCCTAGACTGGCAGTTACCTGGCAGCCATAGACACTTCATTTCCAGATTTTCTTTTGTTCATTGTGGAATCCGGAGTTGTCATCCTGCTGAGTGTTTTAATTTCGATAACAACATGGTACCTCTTCTTATATCTCAGTAATGCAGACAGGCTGTTATCAGTTCACCATCTTTATTTCACACACACAGAGAGACTGGCTTCCCAGTCTTCTCCCACTATTCTCAAGGCTGCAGCATTCTAACATCCTTCAAAGGTAATTAACTTTATAAAACTTAACACAGCTTATGCAAATACACAACACCTCTCTCCCTGCCTGTAATGTTCTGTATCAATTCGACCCGCACCACTGATGTCTCTTAATAGGGATGCTCCGAATTAAGGGCCTTAATTTAGGGTCAGGTTTCATGTCATACTATGTGACCTGACTGAATCCAGACTCCTGCGCTATTTACAACTCACCCTAATTCATTGTATTATCTCTACATTTGAGCTCTATTTATCTGTAACTTCCTAATTTATTGCCCATGAATACCTTTCACTGATCTAACAGTATATATGCTGTGCTTTCTAGCTTTCATTTGTATTTTGCCTGACAAAGGGGCCTTGGTGCTCTGAAAGCTTGCAATGGATTTTTATTGTTAGCCAATATAGGTATCACTTCTTCAATACTTTTTGTATTTTTTTGTTTTTTTATTTGTTATTTTTTCTACTGGCTAACACGGTACCACAGGTTTTTTTTTTTTTGGGCTAAATTATCAAACACTCAAGTTGGAATCAATTGTAAGTTAGGTTGAAAAAAGACACATGTCCGTCAAGTTCAACCTTTTAACTTTTTTTAACCTACCTAACTGCTAGTTGATCCAGAGGAAGGCAAAAAAAACCTAAAGCCTCTCCAATTTGCCTCAGAGGGGGAATCAAAACGTTTAGAGAGTGACGTTTGTAATGCTAGGATGAACCAATCTTATTTGCTCTCAAAGTCTAAAAGTGTTACATTAACTTTTAGTATGTTATAAAATAGCTACTTCTAAGCAACTTTTGAATTGGCCTTAATTTTTTTCTTTTGTATAGTTTTTAAATTATTTGCCTTCTACTTCTGACTCTTTCCAACTTTAAAATGCTCTGTAATCTATTGTTATTGCCCACCTTTCTATTCTGGGCCTCTCTTTTTCATATACCAATCTCTTATTTAAATCAATGCATGGTTGTTATGGTAAGTTAGACCCTACATAACTCTACATAACTCTACATAACTCAAAAACCACAAATAATAAAACATGAAAACCCATTGCAAATTGTCTCAAAATACTCTCTACATCATACTAAAAGTTAACTTAAAGGTGAACAACCCCTTTAAAAATTGTATACTTTAATGGTAAGTTCCACTTAGCACCATTTTATTTAATTAAACCCCTGGATCTTTTAAATCTTCTATGGGGACCCTGATCACTTGCAAGGGGGGACCCTGGCCACCAATGGATTTTTAGTTCTCATGTCTGTGTGTCTTTGTTAATGCAGTGCAGGGGTGTGATGGACTGGGGCTGTGCCCGTGGTGGGGGTGAGTGGGGTCCAGTTGCCCCAGAAAACTTTGTTGTATGGGACCCCTTGGTGGTGGCCTTGCTTGGATGCATTTGTCCCTGAATTGGTTTTGCAGGCTGATTCTCCTCCCAGCTGGGAATTTTTATAGACAAGGGGAGTAAAAAGTCTCCTACAGCAAATAACATAATTAAAAGGGTGAAATATAAATAAAATAAAACGTCCATTAACAGTGGAGGTTGTGGTGTGGATTCTACTGGTACAAGTACCCCCCTTCCATTTTCTTGAGAGTTACCAGATTTTGGGCTCCATCCCCCAGTTTCCCATCATGCCTAAAGCATTCTCCTGATTTCTGGCAATTTTCCACCATTTCGGACAATTTTCTGCGAAAATCTAATGTGCGCATGTACAGAACATATCAGTGACGTCAGCGGGAACAATGTGCGCATGCACCAACACAGACACTTTGGCTTCAGGAGAGGTCTGCGCATGTGTGTGATGTCACTTCCGCCCACGTCACTTCCAGTTAGGAAAAGTTTCCAGTAGCCTCCTAGACACAAGCATTTGAGGTTGACAGCTCTGAATATACAATATTACAAAGGCCTTCCTCCAGCTATGAGAGTACAGCTAAAGTCTAAGGAAAGTACACCTGTTTTCCAGAATGCTTGGGACCTGGGGTTTTCCAAATAAGAGATCTCTCCACAATTTGGATCCCCATACCTTAAGTCTACTAAAAAAAATTATTTCAACATTAATTAAACCAAATAGGATTGTTTTGCATCCAATTAGGATTAGGCAACTACAATCGCATTGGAATTGTGTGAAAAAATGCACTGTGAGTAAAAAACGTGATTGCACTCAAAATTGCACTTAGTCATCTCCACTTGCAGTTGTAAATGACACGTTACAGCTGTTACTTGCTGGTAGTGTAAAGGCATTGTTATTGCTATTATTTCATCTTTAATGTATAACTGTTGTGCATTACATCAAACATTCTAGTACATTTGGAGTTAAATTATAGGAACCTATTGGAGTGATTAGATAAGCGAGTGTCAGACACACAAGATAACAGGTATGCTGAGTTTTATTGTGATCAACTAGATATAAGGTGTCTGCACCTGGGATTGGAAGTTTCTTTTTCAGCCACTGACAAGTGCTAATAGATCATAAATTATACTGTAATTAGACAGCAGGTGTCCCAAATTGCAGGGATTTGCTGCCTGAAGTCTTTCTAATGAACAGGTCTATATTAAATGAATTTCACTGAGCTGAGAAGAACTAGCATACTTACACAGCGTGAATAACTGGCAACTTGTACCCATGTACAATTTATATACAATGTGTTGTATACCTTATATCAGGCAATTTCCAAGAAAATAAAATGTAACCTCTGTTTTGTTCAAAAGCTTGTATGTAGTAGTATTCATCAAGGCCTCCTTTTTCAGGTGTCCTCATTGGCCATATATTGTGGGACGCATATTGCCCATCTCTTTTGAGCACTTTAGCAAGTTTTATTCATCATTAATGAGATTTATACAGCGTTTGAATTAAGTTTTCCATATTAGCAATTTTACACTGTTATTGCAATGAATTTTAACAGCAGCTCCACCTAATGTTCAATCAGAAGGTAGCACAAGCGTAGGACAGGTTTTAGGCAGTAAACTTGACTGTAAAATGTTGCAAAAAAGATAAAACATTTTGTAGTCAAGTTCACTGCCATGGATTTGTCCTAAGTTTATGATACCTTCTGATTTGTTTGGATATTGGGTCAGATTACTCAATAGGGTAGGCCTAAAAAAATAACTTTAATTTGTGGGCTACAGTCAACCATGTATGTTTTGGAATCTTGGAATGTTCAGCACTCTTCTTTTTTTCTGCTCTACTTCATGTCAGGTCTTGCCACTGTCAAGGGCTTGGCAGGTAGGAGCCTGTGTGCTGAGTAACCCAGGATACTCCCATTAATGGCTATTAATTGCTAGAAGCCATGGTATGGTAAAGACAAGGGATTAATAAACAAGAAGGAAATTAACAAAATGGCATGAAAGGCACCTGAGAAACAGGAAAGTCAGGAAAACCTTAACCCACACCCCCGAACCTAAGCCACAAAACCTTAGCCTATATCCGACCCTAACCTGGACAATGTTGTCATTGTAGGACCTGTGCCATCTCGCTTGTTACGCTTCTTCTATTCGCGCCTCTGGTTAAAAGACAGGGAATCTTCAGGAGCAGAGGAGAAGTGTATGTCCCATGCTGCAATGGTTGGCCAAACAGGCAGTAAACCTGAGGGTCACCATGAGTTTCGAGTCAACCTGCACATTACTGTAGTTGAGGCTAGTGGCAGGTTACGGTAGAGTCCAGTAACAGGCTGGGGGGTCAGGGCTGTCTGAAGACAGAAGTCCAAGACATACCATAGGATATGTGAATATCTCCAGTATTAGCATAGTAAAATGAAACACCTATAAAACGCATCAAGGAAATTGTACAGGCTAGATGGCAAACAACGGCCACATACAATATTATTTGGCCCAGTGTATGGCAGTCAGCAGCCACATATAATGCAATCCAGATACCTGTCCACTATGATCTGATCACATGCCCACAGCTTCAATATATGTATTAAAGGTGTCCAAAACATACTATCATCAGAAGCAGCAGAACACTTACGTAAAGTTTAACTTCTGGAAGCAATACAGGGGAACTGTTCAGGTCTTGTTTTTGTACAGAATCAAATATCAGAGTGCCAAATGTTCAACTGCAGTTGAACCTTTCATAATAATAGCAATGTTAGGCACGCTTTGCTTCCATGGGCACTTTCTGCTTTCGGCAGTATTTTCTTCCAGGGATTGCAAGGTCTACATCGCACTGAAGGAAACGTATCATATTTGAGCAGTTGCAAAGCGTTTAAAGGGTTAAAAAATCGCATTGCTTATCATATGTGCAGGTCTCTTCCATTATCTTGAATACCTACCAAACCTTGGAATTACTTTAAACTTTCTTGAATTGTAAAACTACTTTTCTGACATCTGCTGGCCAAACTAAAGAAGTGCACCATTATTTAATTTTATTTCATTTCAAGAAAGAAATGCAGTGGCTCCATATTTTAATATATATAGCACTCAAAAGTCAAATAACTGAGGGAAGTGTCACTCTGATCAAGGGTTTAACGACTACATCTTCTATCTATTGAGCCCATTTCAGCACAGTAATCCTATATAATAAAGTTGAAGTGTCTCTGCGTCCAGTCCCTGTGTCTGTGGGATTGTGCTACTGCGCATGTGCCCCACGGACCGTCTCTGGCGCATACCTCCCAACTGTCTCGCAAGAGCTGTACATTCTTTTTTTTAAAGAAAAAGAGAGTCGTGAGTGGTGCTGTCCATTACACAAGTATTTGGCTAAGAAGCTTTGAGTGGAAGCTGTTGGACTTGCATCAGTGAAAAATAGCCTGAGGGGCACAGGTGCTGACTGGATTACCTTGCAGCCCAGCCGGCGCCACCATCTTTATTTTACTGACGCGGGTCACGCTGCAGCCACAACACGCTCCAGACAGCCACACTCTCTCACAACAGGCCCTTCTCCTCTGAGCAGCAGGGGCTGGCTGAGAGACGAGAACGGGCAGGCAGGCAGAGCGCATAGGAGAAAAGAATGCGGGGCTGGCTGAGATCAGAGGAGAAGGCGGGGGCGGAGAGCAGAGTCAAGCATGGACATGGAACGAAGGGAGGGTGAGATATTGAGCAGCAAGCACGTCTGACACAGAAGGTAGGGCTAAGCAAGACGGACACAAAAGGGGGGCTGACAGCAACAAACAGTGACACAGAAGGAGGGCTGACGGTAACAAGCAGTGACACAGAAGGAGGTCTGACAGTAACAAGCAGTGACACAGAAGGAGGGCTGACAGTAACAAGCAGTGACACAGAAGGAGGGCTGACAGTAACAACCAGTGACACAGAAGGAGGGCTGACAGTAACAAACAGTGACACAGAAGGGGGGCTGACAGTAACAAGCAGTGACACAGAAGGAGGGCTTACAGTAACAAGCAGTGACACAGAAGGAGGGCTGACAGTAACAAGCAGTGACACAGAAGGAGGGATGATAGTAACAAGCAGTGACACAGAAGGAGGGCTGACAGTAACAAGCAGTGACACAGAAGGAGGGCTGATAGTAACAAGCAGTGACACAGAAGGAGGGCTGACAGTAACAAGCAGTGACACAGAAGGAGGGCTTACAGTAACAAACAGTGACACAGAAGGAGGGCTGACAGTAACAAGCAGTGACACAGAAGGAGGGCTGACAGTAACAAGCAGTGACACAGAAGGAGGGCTTACAGTAACAAACAGTGACACAGAAGGAGGGCTGACAGTAACAAGCAGTGACACAGAAGGAGGGCTGACAGTAACAAGCAGTGACACAGAAGGAGGGCTGACAGTAACAAACAGTGACACAGAAGGAGGGCTGACAGTAACAAGCAGTGACACAGAAGGAGGGCTGACAGTAACAAGCAGTGACACAGAAGGAGGGCTGACAGTAACAAGCAGTGACACAGAAGGAGGGCTGACAGTAACAAACAGTGACACAGAAGGAGGGCTGACAGTAACAAGCAGTGACACAGAAGGAGGGCTTACAGTAACAAGCAGTGACACAGAAGGAGGGCTGACAGTAACAAGCAGTGACACAGAAGGAGGGCTGATAGTAACAAGCAGTGACACAGAAGGAGGGCTGACAGTAACAAGCAGTGACACAGAAGGAGGGCTTACAGTAACAAACAGTGACACAGAAGGAGGGCTGACAGTAACAAGCAGTGACACAGAAGGAGGGCTGACAGTAACAAGCAGTGACACAGAAGGAGGGCTTACAGTAACAAGCAGTGACACAGAAGGAGGGCTGACAGTAACAAGCAGTGACACAGAAGGAGGGCTGACAGTAACAAGCAGTGACACAGAAGGAGGGCTGACAGTAACAAGCAGTGACACAGAAGGAGGGCTGACAGTAACAAGCAGTGACACAGAAGGAGGGCTGACAGTAACAAGCAGTGACACAGAAGGGGGGCTGACAGTAACAAGCAGTGACACAGAAGGAGGGCTAACAGCAACAAACAGGGACACAGAAGGAGGGCTGACAGTAACAAACAGTGACACAGAAGGGGGGCTGACAGTAACAAGCAGTGACACAGAAGGGGGGCTGACAGTAACAAGCAGTGACACAGAAGGAGGGCTGACAGTAACAAGCAGTGACACAGAAGGAGGGCTGACAGTAACAAGCAGTGACACAGAAGGGGGGCTGACAGTAACAAGCAGTGACACAGAAGGAGGGCTAACAGCAACAAACAGGGACACAGAAGGAGGGCTGACAGTAACAAACAGTGACACAGAAGGGGGGCTGACAGTAACAAGCAGTGACACAGAAGGAGGGCTGACAGTAACAAACAGTGACACAGAAGGGGGGCTGACAGCAACAAGCACTGAGGGTAAGGGAGGGCTGAGCAGCAAACATGGAGGGAAATGGAGTGTGTTTAAACTTTCATAAGCAGCCAGATTTTGTAAACGTAATATGGTAATTAGGAGGTGTGGTCAAAAATGGGCGTGGCCAAAAACAATTTTGTCCCTCTTTCTTATTCGGAAATGTTGAGAGGTATGCTGGCAAATGTTTGACTACATATAGTTATGTATATCAGTGCTTTTATAATGTATGTATCATCTACTGAAATGAAACTTGAATTCAATTTTATTCCAGTTAAGCTATTTTTCCTTTGTTTTTACTTGCATTAATATGCTTGGCATACTAGCATATCCCACAATGTCAATGTACCAAACTAAAATTCTTATGCATTTCACTTATGTAACATATTCCATATTGTTTTTTAGTGTGCGGCTTGCCACGTTTTTCCAGGTCTGCTCTAGCAAGAATTGCAGGTGGGAAGACAGCCAAGAGAGGGATCTCCCCCTGGATTGCAATGTTTAGTGACTCCCAAAACAATCAGCCCTTCTGTGGAGGTGCACTGATAAGTAAGTAAAGCAAAATTTCCATGCACAATCGTGCTCACGCCTGAAAATCTGAAAATACACATTGTTCATTAGAAACGGTTTCCTTCAATGTATATTTTTATTCCCAGGCAACAAATGGATTGTTACAGCTGCCCACTGTTTGCACCACGAACTGGATACGGAAGACACTGGTTTAAAGTCTTTGAAATTGTTTGAACTCTCATCTTTCAAAGTAATATTAGGTAAGAGCTTTT
Source organism: Xenopus petersii (assembly GCA_038501925.1). Lineage (NCBI taxonomy): Eukaryota > Metazoa > Chordata > Amphibia > Anura > Pipidae > Xenopus > Xenopus petersii. The sequence goes on from CM076680.1 coordinate 62,574,544, forward strand.
CAACCGCTTTCTTCATTCATTTGTAATCTTGGAGGATGAAGGAAATGAGTGTGAAAAGCACTTCTCAAGGACAGAAAAAAATAAAGAAGAACTTTTGCTTTAAGACCCTAAAAGCGAGTGATGTGTTTCAGTAATTGCAGCTTTACATTGGATTAGAGATATATGGTTTGTGGTGTCAGACAGCTTTGTTCTGCCCATAACCTCTTACAGGTGGTGGGAGGTTAAGTGTTTGGCTCTTGTAGAGTACTGATATTTCATTAAGAATTTTATCTTTCCATTTCTGTAACTGCACCCAAGAAAAGCACGACATGTAAAGACAACATTCACTCGAATAATAGAGTTTTAACTCCTTACTGAACTAATCTAGAGCAGCAGCAGCAGCAGGGCGCAGGGTTTGTCCTTCTCTACACCTAGTTACACTACATATAATTGTTTAAGAAATAAACAAGATATTTGTTGATTTTATAGTGTATATACCCCAAAAGACAAAAATAGAGCGTGGAAGATAAAGTGTTTTCTCTGAGACCACTATACACCCTGAAATATGAGCACATGTGGCATGCAGCTTGCTTTGTGTTCTGCTGGAATTCAACTGGGGAACCTCTTTAAAGCTACAGGTATGGGATCCGTTATCCAGAAACCCGTTATCCAGAAAGCTCTGAATTACAGAAAGGCCATTTCCCACAGACTCCATTTTATCCAAATAATCGAATTTTTAAAAAAATGATTTCTTTTTTCTCTGTAATAATAAAACAGTAACTTGGACTTGATCCCAACTAAGATATAATTAATCCTTATTGGAAGAAAAACAAGCCTATTGAATTCATTTAATGTTTAAATATTTCTAGTAGACTTAAGGTATGAACATCCAACAGGTCTCATACCTGTATTAAATGAATCACTGATTTGTAGTAATGTAAAAATATGGCAGCATTGAAAAAAAAAAACGCCCATTTGACTGCAATGTCGTGTCAACGGGCACAGTAGCAGTGAAAAAATGACTATTAATGCCAATGTTTTTTGCATGAAAAGAAAAATTGCCCAATGGCTTCAATGCGTTTTCTGACTAGGGGAACAGATTCACTCATCACTACTGCTTAGATTTTATTTCCCAGATATACTCTCTGTCCATAATTTTCAGTTTGTAAAGAACAGCAAGTGCCCTACAAAATGATAAAATTATTGACTGTGCTGTATGCTGAATGTGTCTTTTTTTCTGCTCCTGGCAGGTAAACACAGGGCTTTAAAAAAGGATGACACAGAGCAAACTTTCCAAGCAAAGAACCTCATTCTCCATCCTAACTACAAGCCCAAAACATTCCGTTTTGACATTGCCCTAGTGGAGCTTTCAGACAAAGCTTTTCTCAATGATTATGTGATGCCAATTTGCCTGCCGGAGAAACAAGTCCAACAAGGTATTTTGCACAACTGCCTCAGACTTCTTTATAAACTAGTTTTCTGTTCTCTGTTAACAATACTCTCCTGTGTATGAGAGTGTGTGTTTCTTATGTTTAACTCCCATGTTTTGTTGCTATTAATTATAATGGTAAATGCTATATATATATATTTTCTATATTGCTCATGACAATAATATAGAAATACAAATGAATGGAGGGCACACAAATCGAATAAAGGTTAGAAGAATCAGGAGGTGCATATAACAAGTCCCCAACCATCCCATAAAATGGTCACAAACTCTAAACTGTTAATATTTTAGACCTGCACACTCCATAAATAATAATAGTAATGACAGAGAGGTACTTATGAAAAGGAATTTTTTATATATGATACATTATCAATGCATACAAAAACATTTTTTCTCTATAAGAAAGGTAAGTCAATATAACGTTTTGTTTACAATATTTTGTAATTACATACCACCAACCTGAAACACGATAGTCAAGCACTACATGAGAACAGACACCCTTGCCAGAGAATGAGAATCACCCCGACGTTATCAAGGGGACCTTGATAAAGGCTTTAACGACGAAACGTCAGGGTGACAAGGACAGACACATGACATGTTTCACACTTCACACTTGAAAAAGGGCCTGCGATGCCCGAAACATGTTGTGTAGATACAATAAACTACAAGTAATCCTGCATTCTGTCCTTTTATACTCCATTGGGGGAATGTCATAAAAGTCGTAAAGAGCAAAAGAATAACAATCCACATCTCGCAATATTGTTCCTTAAACTGTTGCATTGCGAATTTTAACTGTTGCATTGCGAATTTTAACTGTGCATTGCGAATTTTAATTGTGCACTATTAAGAAGTGCTTGAAGGTGTAGTAATCTATTGGAGCAAACATAACGACTTTTTCAGTAAGAAGTTTTATAACATTTACCGCGCACTGGTGCAAACTATAAAATTCGCAAACGATCTACCACTGCCGGAAGTGGTCGCTAAACAGTTTCCGGGTTCGCAAAAGCTACATTAAATTAGCGCAAAGCAAAATTTGTCCGCGCAAAGGCATAACTTTTCGCATTGTGAATAGTTTTTCGTTACCGACTTTTATTACATTCCCCCGCATATGCCTTAGTGATAGCAGCATTTGTTCATTGTAAACTGAAGTTTTAAGCATCTGCTTTTTTTTTTAGATGAGTATGTGATTGTCAGCGGATGGGGCAAGCAGTTCCTGAAACGATTACCAGATTCTCTCATGGAGGTGAATTTTTTTATTTATCATAACATATTCGTAGAACATCTTACATTATGGTTAAACAAGGGCCTGCAAGAAACCACGAAGAGTGGATCATATATATAGTGAACCCAAAAAATATGGTTTGCCTAATAAAAGAAATTTTCATACATAAATTTTCCATGGTTTTTTGTACATGTATTGCTAATGAAAGCAGTGTTTTTTTCCCTTTCTATTCTCTGCCCTGGTGGCTCAGAGTATTGATACAATGGAAGACAAGGCAACTGATTAACAGATCTGACTTTTGCAACATTGTTTAAAAAACAACAACCAGGAGTTAAAGGGGTGATTCACTTTTAGTATGTTATAGAATGGCTAATTCTAAATTCTTTTTCATAGTTTCTGAATTATTTGCCTTCTTCTTGTGACTCTTTCCAACAAATGATCTGTAAGGCTACTAATGTATTGTTATTGCTACTTTGTACTAGTCATCTCTTTATTCAGCCCATCTACTATTCATATTCCAGTATTTTATTTCAATTAATGCATAGTTGCTAGGGTAATTTGTAATTAGCAACCAGATTGTTGAAATTGCAAACATGAGAACTGCTGATTAAAAAGCTAAATAACTCAATAACCACAAATAATAAAAAGTGAAAATGAATTGCTACTGTCCTCAGAATATTGCTCGCTACATAATATGTTAATTAACAACCCTATTAAGCAAATGCTACTTCCAATAGCAATTAGTTTTTACAAATAATTTTAAAAGCACTGATATTTTTTAAGAAATGTGTATTGGAAAGTTGCTTAGAATTATGTTTTCTTATTTTAGGCAAATTTTTATTTTGGGGTTGAGTTGCCCTTTAATGACACACTTGGCAATCAAAGCTATAACAGTGAGAACTAAATTACAAATACTCATATGGTGAAAAAAACCTTCATGCTGATACAAACTTGTGATGATTTCCCACCTGTTAGACCATCTACTAGTGAGTCCATCTACTCGCCAGTCCAATCACAGACATCCACAGGAAAGATTGACTTGATGGTGAATAATAAAAATCTAAAATCACAAATGGGGCAACAAACTTATTCAAAACTTTTTCCTGCAAAATACAGGCTACTAATCCAGTAATGTGCACAAGCAGACATGTATAACAGCAGCTCTACGATATTTGCCATGATTAAAGTTAGTTTTAATTAGTCAAGAATTACATATACTTTTAATCCAAGCAGAGATTAGTCTTCCTCTGTCTATATATCCATGTTTCTTAGAACTCTGTCACACTACAGGCATGCAATTCAGGGTAGAGACACATGGGAAGATTTGGGCAGATTCTGCCGGCTAGAATCTAAATCGCTGGTGGGATGGCAGTCGGAACGCTTCGGTTTCCAAAGTTGCCTGACGAGGAAACCTCTGACAGCTTCAGAAAACGAAGCAAACCAAGTGCCATCCCACTCTTTTAGATTCTAGCCGGCGGGAAGGCTTTTTGGGCAGATTAGTCACCTGAAGAAGAGGCAATTAGTCGGCGGATGACTAAATCTCCCTGAATCTTCCCGTGAGTCTCTGCTCTAAGCCATTCAGTTGCTGTACAAAATGTTCCAGAGTATGTGAGGATTCATTTGACTGTACTATGCAGAGTTTAACTGCAGATGTATCTCACAGTAGAGCTTACTTACTATCACAAGTACCATGTGCAAAGGCCACTGTAATTTGCAATGGTAAATCACGCATTAGTGGTGTTTGTTTTTTACTGAGTTTAGTGTGGGTGAGAACTGAATCATTTCCAACGTGTTTATGTCTGTAAAACTGGAAAAGAAATTAGAGTCTCATTCAACCTCCACGTCAGTTGTATGTATGTATGAGTAGGCACAGCATAGAAATGGTGCCCTGGGAGTAAAACCTCCTTCTCGCAGGTGTGAATTCCAGGCCTCGCTTGTTTCTGAGCATCCAGCACTTTGCACTGTGCACATTATGTATGTATAGTGGAGGTTGTACATACATCATATTGTACAAGTATCCTTGTAAATAGCACAGTATAGGTCTGCCATGAGACCCACATCATTTACGCAAAGGTGCAAGTTAATTACACAAAATTATAATTAGTGATAAAAAAACACAGCACCCAGGGTGTCTACAGACAAATCTGTCTCTGAGAATACTTACTTTACTTATGACTATGAAGATTTTCATTCATCCAGGTCATAGTATATCTAGTATAGGTCAATCTAAAAACAACTGGACTTGCTGAGTAATCAATGAAGACGTTTCACTACTCATCCGAGCAGCTTCTTCAGTTCAACTGACTGGTGTGGGAAATTCTCGGCATATAAACTCTTCCACTAATCCATTTACAATGGCATTTTGTAAGCGAATGGCTCAGCACAGGAGGGAGAACTCTACAGGGCAAAAACTCAGCAGTCTTTCTACACTTAAAAGACAAGGGACACTCCTTTGAAGACAGCAAGGTCCAAATCTTGGATAAAGAAGACCGCTGGTTTGAACGAGGCATGAAAGAGGCGATTCATGTCAAGGTGGAGAGACCATCTCTGAACAGAGGTGGGGGCCTTCGACACCACCTGTCTGCTACATACAATGCTGTTCTAACATCTGTACCCCGGCGGATTCAGAACACTTCACACATCCATTCATGCAACTCTCACAAGTAACACCTGTATCTAGGAGTTGCATGACACATTGGATAATCCTATCACAACTACACAGAATCAACACCTCTGTGAGTTTCTTCAGATGTCACCTCTTTGAAGAGTTACAATGTGCCATTGTAAATGGATTAGTGGAAGAGTTTATATGCCGAGAACTTCCCACACCAGTCAGTTGAACTGAAGAAGCTGCTCGGATGAGTAGTGAAACGTCTTCATTGATTACTCAGCAAGTCCAGTTGTTTTTAGATTGGCCTATACTAGATTTACTTTACTTATATACACTACTTTACTTATATACATACAATGAGACTTGTGTATTCATTTTCCTGCCTGAAGATGAAGCATTTTCAGAAACATTTACTGAAACAATAAATGTGGAACCCCCACTGGACCCTCTGTACTTGTGCCCCCCCCCAGCATTTATTGGCTCTGCTAACTAGAGATGGCGCGAACTGTTCGCCGGCGAACTTGTTCGCGCGAACATCGGGTGTTCGCGCTCGCCGGAAGTTCGCGAACGTCGCGCGACGTTCGCCATTTTGGGTTCGCCATTGTTGGCGCTTTTTTTTGCCCTCTCACCCCAGACCAGCAGGTACATGGCAGCCAATCAGGAAGCTCTCCCCTGGACCACTCCCCTTCCCTATAAAAACCGAAGCCCTGCAGCGTTTTTTTCACTCTGCCTGTGTGTGCTGAAGAGATAGTGTAGGGAGAGAGCTGCTGCCTGTTAGTGATTTCAGGGACAGTTGAAAGTTTGCTGGCTAGTAATCGTGTTGATACTGCTCTGTTATTGGAGGGACAGAAGTCTGCAGGGGTTTGAGGGACATTTAAGCTTAGGTAGCTTTGCTGGCTAGTAATCTACCTTCTACTGCAGTGCTCTGTATGTAGCTGCAGTGGGCAGCTGTCCTGCTTCTGATCTCATCTGCTGACTGCTGCAATAACAGTAGTCCTTGTAAGGACTGCTTTTATTTATTTTTTTGTTCCAATACAGAGCAGTATCAAGCAGATTACTAGCCAGCAAACTTACTATCATCTGTCCCTGAAATCACTAACAGCTCTCCCCCTACACTATCTCTTCCAAGCACACACAGGCAGATTTTTCAGATACATTTTTGCCCTTGATCCCCCTCTGGCATGCCACTGTCCAGGTCGTTGCACCCTTTAAACAACTTTAAAATCATTTTTCTGGCCAGAAATGTCTTTTTTAGATGTTAAAGTTCGCCTTCCCATTGAAGTCTATGGGGTTCGCGAACCGTTCGCGAACCGCTCGCATTTTTGCGCAAGTTCGCGAATATGTTCGCGAACTTTTTTTCCGACGTTCGCTACATCCCTACTGCTAACTCTATTGTTATGTCCTCATATAGAAATACTCAACACAACACACAATTCAATACAAAATCTATTCTTGTTTCAGGTTGAAATTCCTGTGGTGGGCCAGACCTTGTGCAAGACTGTTTATCAGACTTTGGAACTGTTAGTGACTGATGAAATGATATGTGCCGGATTCAAGGAAGGTACAAAACATTTTTAACAACTATATCAAAATCCTTGCTATATGTCAACCAGTGTAATACCCACATTCAAACTCAAGTTGGAGAAGCCCACTCTACTGTACCTACCGTATTTGCTTTTATCACAAAACTGATATAGCATTTTCACTACACCCACCCCTCTATTCTTATGGTGGCCATACACGGGCAGATAAAGCTGCAGATATCAGTCGTTTGGACCGATTTGACAGCTTATCTGCCCGTGTATGGGGGCTTCCGACGGGTCTTCCCGATCGATATCTGGCCACGATATCGATCGGGAAGGTTGGATTTTTACCCGACCGACCCGTCGGAGCCCCTTGGCGCATCGTAATTCGATCGTTCGGCCATATGGCCGAACGTTCGAATTACCCCCGATATAGCCATGCCGTTAGTGGCATATCGGGGAAAGATCCGCTCGTTTGGCGATGTTGCCAAACGAGCGGATCTTTGAGTGTATGGCCAGCTTAACTCCCTCATTTCCTTATGAATAATCATAACATAACTGTGGTTCTGTAAGTGTGTACAAAGCAACCGTTAGGCTAATAACACATATAATCCTGTGTGGTAATATTTCTGCCAGTGGAGAAATGCTGTGTTATTGATATCAACGTGACTGCTCATGACCAGCAGCTTTCATTGAGCCTTTTAATTCTGAATTCCTGGTTAGGACAGGAGGTTTCCATTCATTGAATTGACAGGATGAGGCAAGTAGGGTATTGGGCATTTCTCCTAAGTATCCCAAGTAAGTGGTTCCTAAACTGTTGCACACACTTTTGTGTATTATATATATACTGTTGTAGGGACCTATAGGATTTAGCTATGCTCCTATAGCTTTAAATCCCTACCCTTCCTTTTTCCTCAGGGGAAATTTACTAAAGGGCAAAGTGGCTAACGCTGTCGAAAACTCACCAGCGTGGCATCATTTTGGCACTTCGACGATTTACTAACGGTAGCTGGCGTAATTTCGCCAAGGAGATAGACTCTGGTGCAACACCGCACTCTAATAACGCCAGGCGAATTTTCGGTCTGGCGAAAGAGCGTTACTACGCAAATTCACTAAGATTTTGATTTTACTGACCGTTACCTCTATCACCAGGCTTGCCTTTGCCACCTGAGACCAGGAGAAGTGCAATAGAGTAGATAGGAGTTCCTCAAAAAAAAGTTTGATTTTTCTGGCTGGCGTTTTTTCCTATTTAGAGGGTGATAGACTGAAAAAGATTGTAAATTTTTTTTGGGGTACCCTCGTTCCCAACTACATTTGCTAAGATATGGTACCTAAACTATACTGTGGGCACATGTGTATGGCAAAATAACAAGTCTATTCTATTCTAAGTTTCCCAGGCCTTGTGTAGTTTAATGTATTTGCTGCAGCATATACGTCCATTGTACTTTAACTGCACGCTGTATGCTAATTAGCCAATGCTAGACTAACTTTCAACTGCTGAGCGTAATTTCACTGGCGTAATTTCGCCAGCGTTCAGTACCCTGTGCGCAACTTCGGATCTTTGTGAATTAGCATTGTCCAGGCGAATTTACACCTGGCGAAGTGTTGCGATGTGTGCGAAGCCATCGCTGGCGAATTTTCGCCGATTAGTAAATTTGCCCCTATGTATCTATTTAAGTATTACACCAACAGCTATTGGCCAAGAGTGACCCCTCCCTGCCACACTTCTATATAGTGTGTGTAAGGGGGGACGGACTTCCTCTTTGGCTCTTTGTGTCCTTGCAGCTGGGTGTTTCCATTGAGCCTGGGATCACCAAGGCCCAGTAAAGCCACCGCCCTAAAGGGACCTGTACCTTTAGAGACTGAGTCGGGGACCAGAAAACCCCCTGAACGAGGTTAGCTATCACAGGGTAGCTCTTCTTATAGACTATCTAGGAGAGTGAGATAGGCAGCATATATAGCAAGAGCAGCTGTGTGCTCCATCAAGGATCAAGTCGCAGGGAGTAGCTTCCCACAAGGCTTCCTTGTATGCCTTTAGTGAAGGTACCACAGTGGATAGGGTGTTAGGCTAGAATTCTTCTCCCTAACAATCCACTGGAGGGGATCCGGACCACTTAAAGGTGTATTGCTTGGGCATTGATGTACACTTGACTACTATGTCTTATGGGAGTGACAGTCTTCATTTTTGCTGTATGAACCTCCCCTATCCACTCAACAATGTGATGTGCTAATAACTCCTTCTGAGTGAGTAAACCTGTGGTCACTTGCATTTGCTCTTGTATAATAAATCCACCCTTTGTTTGCATCAAAGAACCTCCTGGGGTCCAATCAATCTATGTTTGTGTACAGTAGACTGTGTGATGTAGTTGTACTACACCTTAAAGGGACATGTAAGGTGATTGAAATGATGTTGTATGAAAATGAATGAGAACAAGTGTTTGATATATGCATGTATGATATTGTGGGTGAAAAGTATTGAAATGTTTAAAATGGTGTAATTGCAAGGGTTGTCCATTAGATGGCAATAGTGTTAAGGATATGTTCAGGAGGTTCCATGCTGGACAGCAGTGGTAAGGCACATGTATAGGATATGTGTAGGATGTGGAAAAACACATGAGAGAGGCATGTTATAGTAATGCTCAGGGCTAAGGGTATAAAAGAGGATAGCTATAGTCAGGGATGTTGGATTGGAAGCAGGACAAATAGTCAGGTACATGTTAAATGGGGCACTAGGTGCCTTAGTCAGGCAAGTTAGCACGGGTAGCTGACACCCCACCAAGGAGATAGAGGCCTAGTGGCCGTGGCTCGGCCACAGACAGGACAATCAGAGACAGTCAGGACAGTGTGGACAACCCAGGCTAATGGTGTAAAATTCCTACCCAGAAAAGCCAGGGGCACTGCTGCGGTGGCTCGCTGGCTTAAGGAGGGAGGTGGTACATCGGAAAGTCCTACCGGGCCAGAGGTGGAGGGCTCGTACGTCGTACGGCAGACTATCTGTCCGGTAGGTGGTGCAAAGAAAGGCCAAGGCTGGGTTCGCAGGTCTGATGTCTGTGAGGACTTTTAACATATGCTGTATAACTATGAAGCAAACCCTGTTCATGTGTTGGTTAGTTGATGTGCCTGGAGTAAAGAAGATCTACAATAAAATTCTTCAAATTTTTAATATGTTCGGTGTAGTGTGCCCTTTAATGACCGGAGGGCCCCTTACAGACAGCTTACACTTAGCGAAGGCCCTGATCCTGATGTGTGAGTCCAATGTAACCCATGCTCATACCAACTGGAACTTGTATATTCTAATAAATAAAGTACCTCTTGTCATAAAATATGAGGATATTAGAAGTCACCTTGGAGTTCCATAACCTGTATTAAAGTACTTGACATTCGGCCTCATGCTTTTATATGGTCATGGAACTCCTCAGTGACTTATAAGATCATTATACTTTACAATAGGGGGTATTTTATTCACTTTATATATTCCCTTATTAAACATTCACTATGAGTACCGGTGCAAGTACATGAGTATAAGGGGCACAAAGAAGATTTTCCTGGAATATAATGTAATTTTAATGGTCGAAATGTGCCTAACTCTCTCTTTTTTTATAATCCAGGAGGAAAGGATGCCTGTTCTGGTGATTCTGGAGGGCCAATGGTGACTCAGAACCAGCTGAAGAAACACTGGTATCTTGCCGGAATTGTGTCATGGGGAGTGGGTTGTGGGCACGAAGATAAGTATGGAGTGTATTCAGATGTTTACAAGAACCTGGACTGGATCAAAAAGAAAAGTGGGGTGCAATATTGATAGCTACAATACTCTTGTAAATTCTAGGTAGTATTTTGAGTGCAAATTATGCACAGAGGTACAATGTTTTTTCTATGTTTTTCAACTCCCTCTCCTTTATTGAGTTTGTAGAAGTGACAGCCCAGTGTCTTCAGCAAATGAAAGCAAAATTATATTAAAATATATGAAAATATTACAGAAATCTAGAAACAAGATATTGCTTCAGGGATCTCCATACCCTTCTAAGAGAAGCAGGCTCAATATTTCTGCATAAAATGTCCTCTTTGCATTGCTTGTTAATAAGTCTGCTCATAATCACAAATGAGCAAATGTTACTAAATGAATTTAGGGCCGTATTCTCAATTGTATCGATTCTGCTATAAGATGCCCTATGTTGCCAGTGGTAAAAATATAAATGACCAAACTATATCAAGTCAGGGGCAACTCTGATTCATGTTGAAGATATGAATTGCTTCACAATTGGTTTTTAAACATGGAAAATGTACATTGCTCCAATGCAGGAACCCACTGAGACTTTTGCTGTTATTATTATAATTGCAGTAGATGGATGAAAGCTGTCAGATACATAAGTGTGACAGTTTATGGTGCTGCAAATCTGCAATTGTACAACAATGAGAGGCCTGTTCACTTGCGGCTTTGACCTGCCTGAAGACCCTGTAGCAGTTCTGACTCGAAAACATGTTCATTGTAATATCAGCCTGTAAACGTTACTACTTCCCCTCCCTGCCATATTCTGCTCTGTAACCAGCAAGTAGTACAAAACACTGGAGACTGAAAGCTGACAAGCCCAATGTTACATATTAGTGACTGCATATTACCTTACTATACACATGGTTCAGGAGCTACATGGCATAAAAATATACAAAGCTAAGGGGCCGATTCACTAAGGGTCGAATATCGAGGGTTAATTAACCCTCGATATTCGACTGGGAATAAAAAACTTCGACTTCTATTATATCGAAGTTGAAGGATTTTAGCACAAATAGTGCGATCGACCGATCGAAGGAATAATCCTTCGATCGAACGATAAAATCCTTCGAACCGAACGATTCGAAGGATTTTAATCCAACGATCGAAGGAATATCCTTCGATCAAAAAAAGTTAGCCAAGCCTATGGGGATCTTCCCCATAGGCTAACATTGAGTTCGGTAGCTTTTAGATGGCGAACTATGGGGTCGAAGTTTTTTCTTAAACAGACAGTACTTAGACTATCGAATGGTTGAAGGATTTTTAGTTGGAATAGTTCGATTCGAAGTCGTAGTCGTAGGTCGTAGTAGCCCATTCGATGGTCGAAGTAGCCCAAAAAACACTTCGAAATTCTAAGTTTTTTTACTTCGATTCCTTCACTCGAAGTTAGTGAATCGGCCCCTTAGAGTGCAATGAAGTTTCTTTACTTTTCCACTGCACAAACCTTCATCTCTGATGTGCAGGCTGGCCCATTTTTAAAAGTCCCTCTAAGACAACTCTGCCTCGAGTTTACAGTGTGAGTTGTTCCAAGAAAAATAAAATTAAATATGCAAAATATGTGAAAAACATAATACCATGTGTTATTTATTCAAATAATTTGTCGTAATTTATGAATCAAATGCTAATAAAATGGATAAAATTCTATGCTTGTTGTTGATCTCTTGACCTCACTATCCCTACAGACTTCAAAGCAGCCTTAGGGAATAGTTTGTGTTTTATACAAAGAACTTTTGGCACACATTGGGATGCATGTTAGAAGCTAACTGGTGTATGAAGCGAAGCATTGCAGTAAAGAAATGGTAACCAAACAGACTATGACAGATATTCCCAACCTTTGATATCCATATGAGCCAATTTAAAATCTAAAATCTAAAACAACATCTAAGAAAGCCAGTCAATACAAGAGAAAAAATATCTTCAGGCATCTTTGATGCCAAATGTTGTAATAGCCTGAAGAAGCCTCAGACTGGTTGTATGCTACTGTTGTGTACTATGGACTATGGCAGTGATCCCCAACCAGTGGCTCGTGAGCAACATGTTGCTCTCTGACCCCTTGGATGTTGCTCCCAGTGGCTTCAAAGCACAAACATATTTTTTAATTCCTGGCTTGGACACAAGTTTTGACCAGAAGTACTGCCAAACAGAGCCTCCTGTAGGCTGTCAGTCCATATAGGGGCTATCAAGAGCCAATCATAGACTATCTTTGGCAACCCCAGGAACTTTTTGCATGTTTGCGTTGCTCTTCAGCCTTCTTCACATTTGAACATGGATCATGGATAAAAAAGGTTAGGCATCCCTGGACTATGGAGTTCCATAATTTCCAGCAGAACGTATGCCACAAACTCAATTTAATTTAATGTATATTGTTTAAGAACCACTGATACTCATGAAGATTTCTAAAATTGTGTGTGTTAGAGTTGTAGTTCAGCTTTGAAATTTTAATCTCTACATATCTCTAAGGACCCACCTGAGAAAGACATTTGTATGCAGCAGTGCTCTACCTAGGAGGCAACTGGAGTTGCAGTACCCCTCATGACTGTTATACTACATACCTCTGTGACATTACTCTTTTCACTTTAGTTTCTTCCTTATACGTCAAAAATACCGTCTCAAATCCTTGAGCATTTAGTCCTCTTAAAGGACAAGAAAAGTTAAACTAAAGAAGTAGCTAGAAATGTTGTACGTTTTGTTTTGTGCTTCTGTACCAACCCCAGGCAACCACAGTCCTTTAGCAGTAAAGATCTGTGTCTCCAAAGATGTACCAGTAGCTCCCCATCTTCTTTTCTGCTGATCCATTCTCAACAGCTTCTCAGAGCCCACTGAGCATGTGAGTGTCCCAGACACTTTCCAAGATGGTGACCTCCTGTAACAAGTTTGAAGTCCTGCATCATTGTTGCTATTGAGAAGCTGAAACCTTAGTCTTGTGCAGTAAGTTCAGTTTATAAAACATGGCATTTTTAGTCCAATTCATTTTTAGGGTTTCCTTCTCCGTTAAGGTGTAATGAGGAAAGTGATTCCTCTTGAGCATGGAAAGTCTTGACTCGGAAGTAAAAATCTATTAGAATAAGTGGTCCATTTTAGACTGATGTATATTAAGTAAGCACATAGTTGCAATATTTGGGTAAATGTGTTTTTTTTAATTCATAACTGCAATGCAAAACAATAGAAGATTGCATAAACGAGTTTTTGGTTGGTATATCTGGAGATACACTGTGCTCTCAAAAAGACAAAAATATGGGGGGAATGTAATTAAAAGTTGCAATCGTTATTTAAAATGGCGTCTTTGCGAATGTTTAGCACTGCTCGCAATGCAAAATTAGTCTCTGGTGTATATTACAGTTTCGTATTGCATTTTCGCTAAGCAAAAGTTTTGCATTAATACCTGCTCTGGAGTTTTGTTAAATATTTTGTTGCAAAAAAAGGTTTTGCAATTGTGAAATGGTATTACATCCACCGCGAACGTTAGTAAAAACGATTTGGTTGCAAACGTTACTATAAAAATGTCAGTCAAAAAGGACGCAAACATGGTCGCTAATATTCGCAAGAGTAGTTGCGCAGGTTTTTTGCGCTAGAGAAACATATTACATTCCCTCTATGGAGTTTTTGTTACTTGGAAACCCATGTGAAATGTATTCTGCCCCGTGAGTGGCTCTGGTTACATGTCAGATCCATGACAGAAGTCCACATATTGAACCTCTCTCATAAACTAATTATAGAGTTGCTGTTAACACGGACATTGCAATTTCAAAAGTGTCCACATGATGGTGTACATGTAATTCCACAAACACATAAGACAAACATTACACTGGTAAGCCAAAGTGTTCTTTGTAACCACGTTTTTAGTGGGGGGGTTTTAATATATTTTGTACATACAAATAAATTATAAACACTCTTGTCTGGTATCATACATTTACATGGTTTCAATACAATCTTCAGAGTAGTATAAGTACAGTAGTAGTAAACAATTACAATTATTCAGGCCCCAAGAGATTTGCAGATTCCATTCTATGGTCATTATTTGTACATGAGCAAGGCAAAAGGATTTCTTCCTCCTCACGTCCATTCAATTCCTAAGATGAGACTTTTCTACTTATTACAGGGGCATCCTGGTTGTTATTGTACATTGCTCAGTACCAAGCTTGTTTTTAACAAAAAGTGTGCATTAAAACTAACTTTAAAATCTATTTGTTCACAGAGGTTTATCAGCATTCAGTGCTCTTGATGTTGCAAATTCCTATGAAATCTCCACCAGCTCATCTGTTGTATGAATGTGAGGTTTTACATGTTACTGTAGATTGGTGGTTGGATAGTGACGCTGCTAGTTTCACCCCTTGACAAGCCATACCTGAATCATATATAAAGTACTAATGTGCAGGAAGCAATGGGCTGTATGTTTATTTAGACACACAAGCTTATACACACTAATAGATATCTGCATTCCTGCTACATTTGCCCAACATGCAAGCTTCACACAAAGAGGCCTCGTGGGGTTTTGTCTTCTTTGAGGTGGAAACATGTGTATTTGGGCTTATTGCCTCATTGTAACAATTCTTTCTGATCTTGTTAGCCAGTCTCATCAGAACTTCGTCCATTTTATTCTGTTCAAACTTTGCTGTAAGCATTTTGTCACTGCTGCAGTTTTTGCATTTTTGTCTGTAGGTTCTCAGGTAGACTTCCCCATCTGCTGAGTATGTGCGGCGGTAATGAAATGTGAGAGAGACACGAGCTGAGTTCCAAGCATGGTGGCAGTTAGAGCATTTGAACCTAAACAGAAAGAAGGCCAAAAGAATAGGAGAATATTAATCATCTTGTAGCAATTCCATGGAAGTCAGATGTTATTGCATAGAACTGTTTACTAAAGCCTATCCCCCAATTATCACCAAGCCCCACCTACTAAAGAATGTTAAATAAAGCCAATTAATTGGTGAAATGTCATGTCAGCATTTAACATGACCAAGTCCAAGACAAGTCTGCTTGTGTAAGGGCAGGGGCACAAGGGCAGATTCGGCTGGTTTTAGTCGCCTGGTGACTAATCGCCTCTTCTTTGTGGCGACAATCTCCCAGGACTGCCTTCCGCCTGTTATAATATAATGCCAGCGCAATGGCACTTCGATTTCCGAGGTCGCCCAAAGTTGCCTCACAAGGAAACTTGGGGCAACTTCGGAAATCGAAGCGCCGCGAGTGCATTGCTGTAGGCGATTTTTCATTTTAGCAGGAGGAAGGCAGTTCGGGTAGATTGTCGCAGAGGCGATTAGTCGCCAGGCGACTAAATCTCTCCCAATCTGCCCTTCTTAGTGCCCCTGCACTAAGAATGATACATGAACATATTTAGTTAGTTAATAAGTTAATTCAATGATGTTAGTTAATTCAATGATTCAATGATGAAAACAGGATTCTTAACAGTTTGATCTGTTCTATGATTTAACAACATTTTCCTGATAAACTGTGACATTTACCAAATACCTGTCCAAATTAGTTTAACGGCTTTGAACAGTAAAACACATTCCTCTGGGTGTCAGTATCCTGGCTGCATACCATATCCAACAAAATATCCGCTGGCAGCGCAGGTAGACATATCCACGGGAGGCGGGAGGATTAATATCAATAAGTGGCTTTATTTAACTCTGAGGAAGTGCCCAGTGTTTGGGGCACGAAACACGTTAGTTCTTCGCACTCCCACTCTCTATGTACAACTATGTATGTTTAAATAAAGCCACTTATTGATATTAATCCTACCGCCTCCCGTGGATATGTCTACCTGCGTTGCCAGCGGATATTTTGTTGGATGCATTCGAATACTCGGCTGAGAGTTACCGAGATCCCGCGATAGCTGCGGTGGACGAGGGAGAGAGGAAGGAGTGGGGAGAGCTCCGCCATCGACTCCTCTTCTACTATTGGTGCATACCATATCCCCTGCTGCAACCAATTATTTTCTTGGAACCAAATAAAATTGCTAAATCTTAAACCAATGTAACTCTTTTAGCAGTAGTCGTCAGTGCCACTAGTAAAATGTTAGAGATAGATAAAAAAATCAAGCCTTCAGAATTACAATATAATTGCACATGCATCAAATCTGCATTATATTTTGCTCACTTTGCTACATATACAGGCAGAATCTTGCACCCATTTCTTACTGGTACACACAAACTCTAGTGATGAGCAAATCTCTCCCGTTTTGCTTCACCAAAAAAAATTTCAGCACAAAATAGTCAATGGGCACTTTTTTGCTGCAACTTGCTCTATACATTGGGGTCCATTGCAGCGAAAATGTATGCGGCAAAACTGAAAAAAAAAACAAATTTGCTAAATTTCACAACAACATTCACCCATGATGATATGCAGAATTTCACTGCGAATCCATGCCTGGTGAAAAACGTCATTCATCATTAATGAACACACAGGCATAATACACAAAGGGAATGGAATGTACTGAATAGCAGGTGAGAAGTATAGGATTCTCCTAAACATTAGCATGTAGAGTCTTGCAGCTTAGTCATATAATTGGTGCAATGGTGATATGCATTAGAAACTTTGCAATGGTGCAAGAACTTTGTGTATATTATTTTTACATGTGGAAACTTATAATCTCTACAGAAAGCACCATAAGCAGCCCTTGGCCTGCGATCAGTGTATGTGCAATTATAATCATCTCAGGATCAGATGAGAGCTGGAGATAAAATCAAGGCAAGACTTGTACCAAATGCCAATGCTATAGGTCAGCCTGCATATCTGCATTTCCTAAGTCAAGTCAAATTTACCTGCCAAAGGAAGATGACAGGTATATTTTCCAGCCATTTTGCCTCTGATTTGATGTTAAGTCATCTGTTATGTCATTTTTAATTTTTAAAGTCCAGTTATGACCATGATGCTGCTCAAGCTCTGTTTCCTGAATGTTCTGGAAAACATCGGCCCAGTTGCTGTATTGTCCTCCTGGCATTCTGACTGTGACAAAGGATGAGTTGTGCAGAAATGAATCCCTGTAAGACAAAAGAATTGGTAAAAACAAACATGCATTTAACACATTTAAGGTAAGCCTTTTAAAGCAGAACTATATAAGTTCTGTAGATGACTGGTTGAGCAATGTCAAAAGAGACTAAATTGTTTGCTGCTCACTGACACTTTTATTAAAAGGGACTTTTCTCTACATCTTTATATGCTAGTAATATGTCACTAGGGATAAGCTTTTTACCTGGTACAGTTTTGTGTCATTATTGCATTAAGATCAACACATCCAATGTCCCTACGTCATGACTGACACATGAAACATCCCTCTGTCAAGATGAGCTCATGAGATCAGGTATTTTACATTGCAGTTTGGCAAGTGTCAATCAAAGGGCGCTGGAAGCCTGCACAAAACCAATACACTATCAAGACCGGCCCAAACAAAAAAAAACTTTAACTGCAATGTAATTTTGTCTTCTCATTGACTCAAATGCAATTTTGTGATTTCACCATATTTTAACCAAGCAAAACAGGTCAAATTCTCATATCCCTACATGTCACATATCATTTCACAGCCAATTTTTTTATTCTCTTACTCAGCAATTTACTTTTATTCACTTTAAATATACAATAAGTTCTGCTCACAGAGGCTAGCTTAAGCATGACTCTAAGCCTGTCAGTTAGTAATACTCTAGGTACCATTCACTGCCTTGTGTCCAGCAGGTACAGCCTAAATTCTCAGGAAACTGTAGCCTACCCTATGCTACCTGTAATCCTAAATAGAAGGGTATCTGCCAGGGTTCCAAGCCCTCCTTGTTTAAATGCTAACCTGTTCATGCAACTGGTGTGAGTTTTTCTATATGTTTGTTTGTAAGTTCAATATGTGTTTGAACACAGTATGCATAAATCAATGATGACCATTCTCTCAAAGATAAATATATGCCTCACCTACCTTTTGAATAACAATTGACTTGTATTTTGCACATCAGTTAGTGTATATTAATATATTTGAGAGTCAGTTAAGGAGCAAAATTACAGTATCCTTAGTTAAGAAAATAAATACACTACCATTCTCACCAAATTCTGGCTGGCTTCATACAACACTTTGACCCTAATATGAGTATCTATTAATAATAGAGTAAGAGTAATACATTGAAGGGAGCACAGTCAAAGGGGACAGCATTTTAAATACTGGTGGTTACTGGTTGGCGATCACTGGTATAAAGGGTTGTCATATTAATCTTAATTTATCATATTCTTTGGCAATGTATAATACATTAGGGATAATACAGTACATATAAATGCAGGGTCGTTAATGACCAACCCAGAAACAACATTGACAGCTTTTATTAATGAATTAATCAACAATAAAAACTTTTGCCAACTGTTGCCAGAACAACAGGCATGAACAACACCAGGATCACAAAGGGCCCCTCAGCTTAAAACATCCTTGTATAAACATATTGCTCTGAAAGGGGGAAAATACCTCCAACAATAAAAGCTGTGACATTACATGACAAATAAGATCATAACATTCACTAATACACTGTTAACAATTGTAAGATATTACCATAGTATCAGAACATAAATCCATACGATTACTGACTACACGAAACAACAAGTAAATATGATTATAAAATCATTCTAAATTCCATGTTTCCTTTATAAAAGTATAGTTGAACTTCTAAACAAAATCCCCTATGGAATGTTCTATAATGGTACAGTCAGTAAACAACTTTAGCAAAGTATTGTAATCATTGTCATCAAAGTAAGATCTACACTGATAAAATGCCATGAAATGTATTCATTTAAGTGTATAAAGTACATACCTGTGCTCTTTCAGTGTCACTGTGTTAGCAATGTCTGTATACATAGAATAAACTGTATCCATTCCTTTTATACAGTATGCTCCAGTGATGCATGTCCCCCTCCCTTTAATCTGTTTCTCTAAAGACAGAAACCGAAACTAAAAGTGGTAAGAGAAACGTAAATAAATCCCTCTCCTCCCTTTAGTGCTATGAGTTGATATTCTGTTACATAATTCAAACCTGAAAATGACGCTGCTGTATATTAATTTCGATTACCTATTTTTAGCACAAAATCTCTAAGAATGTATTAGAACCTATAAAAACTTACTGTCCAGTCAGCCAATAGATCGTTATATCATGTTATCGTCTGCCTCTTACTAAGATTTATTGCTTTCCATGGCTCCTTTTTTTTCTTTTCTTTTTCTTTTTTTGTATTTCAAGAAAATTTTATTCAAGAAGAATAGGCAAGTGTACATTAAACATAAATGAAAGAATCATATCTGATCAACATACAGACATGTTAGCATATGCTGTTACAAGATTACATTTCTAAAATCATCTATCACTAATCATATTAAAGAAAGAAGAAAGTAGAAAAGGAAGAAAAGGGTGGGAGGGGGGTGGGAAAGGGGGGTAGAGCCTGAAGGCTAACGTTCCTGCATATTGCTATATTTTCACAGTTTGTCATGTGCATGTAAGTAGGAGATCCAGGGCTGCCAGGTCGATATAAAGTTATTTTTTTTCACTGTTAGATATGATGTCAATTCCTCCATAAGATAAATATCCCTGACATTGGCAACCCATTCCTCAAAAGTTGGGGGAGTAACCTCCCTCCAGTGTCTTGGGATTAGTATTTTTGCTGCTAGTAATAATTGGTTTAGCAGACTATACTTGAATGTATGTTCTGGGATCTCAGTATGAAGCATAGGAGTAATTGAGATGTAAGATCAACCTGATAGCCCAGAATCTCCCAACATGCCTGTTTTATGCTATACCAAAATGGTTGCAGCTTCTCACAGAAAAAAACAGATATGAGAAATATTCCCTACGTCCTTATGACATCTCCAACATAGGTTATCTGGTGTCAGATGCATTTTGAACAATTTAGTAGGTGTTCTATACCAATACGATAATGTTTTATAAGAGTTCTCCTGAAATTTGTTATTTATAGAACATTTCGCTAATAGATTTTCTCCCATTCATCCTCTGACAAACTTAGCTGTAATTCAGATTCCCAGGACTTTGTGAAATGCGGCAACTGAGGAAATGTTGTTTGTAGAATCAGCCTGTAAAGCATGGAAATTAAATGATGAGGAACAATTTTTTTATCACAAAAAGTTTCAAACTCAGTCAGTGGTCGATTGGCTTGTTGGAGCATTGGGTTTAGTTGTAGAAAGTGTTGGATTTGGCAGTATCTCCAGTGATCTCTCCCTTCCCAATTATGTTTGGAGTCTTCTATAAAGGACATAGAGGAGTCTGTTTTAAGGATATGTTTGGGTTGGGTTGGGGTTGTTTTCTCTGGAAAAAAGGCGCTTGCGAGGGGACATGATTACACTTTACAAGTACATTAGAGGACATTATAGACAAATGGCAGGGGACCTTTTTACCCATAAAGTGGATCATCGTACCAGAGGCCACCCCTTTAGACTAGAAGAAAAGAACTTTCATTTGAAGCAACGTAGAGGGTTCTTCACAGTCAGGACAGTGAGGTTGTGGAATGCACTGCCGGGTGATGTTGTGATGGCTGATTCAGTTAATGCCTTTAAGAATGGCTTGGATGATTTTTTGGACAGACATAATATCCAAGGCTATTGTGATACTAAACTCTATAGTTAGTATAGGTATGGGTATAAAGAATTTTAATTAAAAGTAGGGAGGGGTGTGTGTATGGATGATGGGTTTTCATTTGGAGGGGTTGAACTTGATGGACTTTGTCTTTTTTCAACCCAATTTAACTATGTAACTATGTAACTATGTTTCAGCTGTAGGTTTTGTATCCCAAAAGCAGATGCCATTCCCTTGTCCAGAATTCCTGGCATAAAGTCAAGGTTTTGACCCAGAGGAAGAAGCGGAGAGGGGTACGGAATAAGCTGATACGTTTGGTTAAATTTGTACCAGAACTGATCCAGGGCCAAAGTTTGAGGGTTGTCTCTCAGGTTAAGAGCCACATTTTTCCCCTTGTTCCAAAGAATGTTGTTGACAGGGAATTTGACTCCGTTATCCTCTATACATTTCCATTGCTTCGTTGATTGAGCATTAGAATGTTCAACTAACTTCGCTAATAAACATGCTTGGTAATACGAAAAACAGTCAGGTAGGCTTAGTCCTCCCCTTCCTTTAGGTAAGCATAATATAGGCCTGCCAATTCTAGGATGTTTATTAGCCCACACAAATTTGCTAATTATAGTGTTTAGAGAGAGAAAGAATCCCTGGGGAACAAAGACAGGCAGAGTTTGAAACAGGTATAATAGTTTAGGCAAAATTGACATTTTCACAATAGCTATTCTACCCATCCATGTGAAGTGGGTTTTGTCCGAATCTTTCAGCAAAGCAGCTATTGTATTAACCATAGGTATGAGAAACAAATGCAATTTCTGTCCATTTACTGTAATAGTCTATCAAGGTTATAGCAAATCTACAGTCCATAGGAGCATTTGTAAAAGGACCGACAATATCAATAGCAAGTTTTTCCCATGCTGAATCAGGAAATGGTACTAGTTTTACATCTGGTCTCAAGTTAATTTTGTATACAAAGTTCTTTGCACAGCCCAGTGAAGTGTTGCTTTGTGGTGAAATTTTCGACACTGGCTGAGTGGCAGGCACTGGTGCTGTAGTAATGAGACCACTAATTGTAATTGTAGGTTTAATGGAGCAAAGAGATCCCTTCCAAGTATAGCAGTACCCTTATTCACAATGTAAAAGTCTCAGTTTGCAGTATTTGATTCAAATTGTACAGTCACTGGCAAGCAACCAAGCACAGGGATTGGCTCCTTTCAGTAACTGACCATTTTTAGGGCTGGTGCAACAAGCGGATCTTTTGCAAAGTATTTCAAGAAAATATCCTTTGGTAGTATAGAAACAGCTGAACCTGTATCAAGCATCAGGTTAATGGAGTGTCCCTTGTCAGCAGAAGCAGTACTGACACTGACAGTGCATAGAAACTTGTCTGGAATAAATGTACCAGCTTTATCAACACTTAATATTGTGACATTTGTAGTAGTGACTTCATGAACATCTTTAGCAGAACTACGGCAGATCTTATCAAAATGTCCTACTTTTGTGCATTTGCGGCACCGTATAGCTTTTGCAGGACATATAACATGATTTGCAGTGTGTTGTGTTGAACCACAGCGAAAGCAGTATTTTCTATTTGTATTTGCTGCACGGTTTTGCAGTGTAGGTGAATCCCTTTCCTTAGCACTGTATTTTGCCTGTGACTGTGCATTTTTAGACCACAGTGTTGAATTCACAATCTGTATATTCCCAGAGTTTTAGCCTCTGCCATTGTTGTTTCAATTTGGCTAGCAACAGTAATAGCCTTTGCAAGGGTTAAATCCTGCTCTAGGAGCAGTCTCTCTCTAATGCGAGGTGAGTTTGTTTTTTACACTATTTGGTTCTTAGCATTTCATCTGTTAGATTCCCAATGTCACAGGTAACAACCAGCTCTCTCAAAGCTGCTACAAATTGTTCTGTGGATTCGCCATTACGTTGTCCACGTTGGCGGAATTTATATCTTTCAGCAACCACATTTACTCTTGGCATGAAAAAGTTCTTTATAGCAGTAAGAGCAATTTCATAAGTCTCATCAGGTAATGGTAATGTATAGAATATACGCTGTCCCTCTGCTCCCAGGCAGTGAATAAGTAAAGAATGCTTTCTAGCAGCAGAAATCTCCCCTTGGTCAGCAGCAATAATGTAATTTTCATACATACGAATCCAAGCAGTAAAAGGTGTGGTAAGCTCACCAGGGTTTGGAAGAAAATGTGCAGGCTGCTGCAGAGGTAGAAGAGCCATCCCTTCGTCAATTTGTTATGTTTTGGTAGCCGAGGATGAGTAGAGTATAACAATGCTTTATTAGCAGAGACTCATGCAGCCATTACACAACAGGAATGTAGGGACCCGTAGTGTTAATTCTATGGTCTAAGACCTCATGGTTTGGGAATTCCCCTGTTTGGCTTGAGAGGGGTCTCCCAAAGATTTCCAGGGGCAGAGCTCTTGGACTGGTGCAGCATGGAGGATCCCAAAAGCAGCCACAAGGTGTTGCTGTGCCCTATAAAAGGAGACTGCCATGTGCTCAGTAAGATTACTGATGGAGGATTTGCTGCTGATCGTGTTTCACTAAGGAGTAGTGAGTTCAGCTGCCACTATGTAGAGGCAGCAAGGCCTCTGCAGCTGGGGTGCGACCCCATGCCTGGGAGCTTGATTAAGAGGGTCGGAAGTTCCAGATTTGCCCAACTGAATGTGAACTGCTCGCGCTATAGACAGTGCTGAGAGCTATGTATGGAGGATCAAGCAAGCTGCATGTGCTTCATGGAATGGATCCATCGCTGTGGATGCCTGCTCCAGCACTGGATGAGCCTACCCATCTGTGTGAATCCCCAGGGTAAGGTGTGCAATGGGGACGGTAGAAAAAGAGAGGATCCAGGATGGTTTCTGTTTATGACACAGGCTGTTGTAGATGCCTACCATGAGGGAGCCAGTACCTAACCGGAGGGAAAGGTATTTTGGGCTGTAGCGCTACCTGGGACCAAGTGTGCTCTTTTGAGAAAAGGGACTGAGACTCTTTGTTTGCAAAGGAGTAGTGCGGGACTTTACCTGGCAGGGAGGTGTCAGGACTGGACTTGCACATGTTCCCCAGGGTAGTGGGTCATGTTATGTTAATGCATATTTGTACTATGACTATTTACTTACCCTTTAAATTACACTTTCTTTATATAAAGTTGTTGTTTTTATATAATAAAGTGTGTGTTTCATGTTATTCCTAATGGGTCCATCCGCAGGTGC
The DNA here is from genome assembly GCA_038501925.1 of Xenopus petersii. Lineage (NCBI taxonomy): Eukaryota > Metazoa > Chordata > Amphibia > Anura > Pipidae > Xenopus > Xenopus petersii. The sequence continues at coordinate 62,598,846 of CM076680.1, forward strand.
ATTCCCAGATCCCATTAGGTGGAGGCACTGCCAGAGAGAAGAATTCCCAGTACCCTTTCACCTAGCAAAGGGGACTCATGACCTGTAAGTCAGTAAATATTGTGATGTACCACCTTGGCACCGGGGGGGTGGCCAAAAATGGGTTACAGTAACTTTCACTTTTAAGCTGTCAGGAAGGGTGCATAGTATAAGTCTACAGGCACAGTGACATCTACAGGCCATTTGTATAAACACCACACTTGTAAATGCGTTAAGTTATGAAAATGAGTGGGTTAATGCTTGAAGGCACCCCTGTCTGTCCTTCATCCATTTTGTTTTCTGTTTTCCAATTCCTTGCCACAGGCTGTTCTCTCATCTTTTTACCTTATCTCCAAGGTACAAATCTCAACTTTCCCATTTTACCTTCCTCACTCGTGTCTTTTCTGTTCCTTCTTTCTCGTGTGTCTTTACTTATATTTTACCTTCTAGTCCCAATCTGATCCCAGTCTCATCATATTTTCTATTAATTTGCCCTTTTACTTCTCCATGTGCAACACTTTCCTTCTATTCCACTTTTAACGTTTGTACTCATATGCCAGTTCTCCTGCTGCCGACTCTTTCCATGTGTTTCCTATTCATGAACATGTATGGGGGTTCCTAAAACATTTGATTCTGGCAAAAACAGTTTCTGGCTATTGGCCACTATATAGTATTTTACATAGGCTACAGCATATAAAAGGCAGCCAATGACATTCAGTTTGCTCTGATGGGGAACATAGACTACTTGGATAACCAAGAGAATGTGGGGCTAATTTTGCTGAACATACTGTTTGCGCTAAAGTGGACCAGTGAATGTTCCCATCGTAGCCACACACATCTTTCAACGTTACTTGTGCAATTTAGCAGCTATGTTTGTAAATACAGGTGCTAGGACACAATAGGGAGCAAAACCATGCTCAGTTATAGGGAACTTATGTCGGAGGATATCAGGGTATCCTGCACTCTGCACCAGTGCAAGGATTTATTTTGTGTTTTACTTTATTTATTTTTTCCTCTTTAGCAAAAATATAAATTCAAGTTGCAAGTCAGTTAACCCATCAGCTGTTATTAAGAATATTTTGTGTTATCTGCCATTAAGTAAAGGGAGAATCCCCAAAAATACTGTATATTATACACATAAGGGTTCATAAGTTTTTGTGTGAATTGACACCATTCATTATATATCAGTGGTGTAACGGTAGAGAGGGCAGACCCTGCAACAAAGGGGGAACAGATGGTCCACACGGAGGCAACTTCACATTTCACCCATGGCTAGGGTTGCCACCTGGCTGGTATTTTACCGGCCTGGCCGGTAAAAATTATGGTTGATCCCAATGTTATTAATAGGTAAAAAAGATAAATATATAGGAAGACGGGTATTTTCTTCAAGTAAAGGTGGCAACCCTACCCAAGACGCATGCAAAATCACAGTAAATGATGCTGGGCAGACTTTGAAAATATTCGGTGCAACTGCACCCAATTTGCATGCTCAATTTTGTCCATTTTAGCAAATCTGACAAAATTGTGGTAGATGCAGCACAATTGCTGCTGGGAAAAAGCTTAGAACAGCACTTTGCTCACTGTGCCTCATGAAGTGAATGCTCCCTATTTACTTTTTGAATTTGCCGAACCATTTTAGTTTTTAGAAAGTTTAAGGTAACTTTTTAATGATGCAAGGGAAAGCAGGGCACATTCCACAGTATCAGATACATGATTGTATTTGCCTAACAATGGGACGAGATTAAACGTGTTGTAAACTGACGTGACCAGTCTTTCCACTGTAACTATGATACATTATGTTGGGTTGTTAACCTTGAATCCAAGAGCAAGAAACGAAACTGAAGAGACACACCTTATCAGTAAGGTAATTCTTTATACACTGTTATGCAACAAAGCCTGAAAGTGGAAGGCCACCTATAAATTAACTTTGTATGTCATAGAATTAATCACTTTTAAGCAATGTTTCAATTGGTCTTCATTATAAATATAGTGTGTTTTTTTTTTTTTGTTTAATTATTACACTTCCAATTCTGCCCCTTTTTACCTTGAAAGTGAAGATTTTGTCTTGTTGCTGGGGTCATTGACCCTGGCAACCAAAAAACAAATTGGTGTTATTGATATGTTATTGCTCATCTTTCTGATCAGACTATACTAAATCATTTGCTAAGGAAAATAAGCCCTATCAGCTAGTAATTTTAATACCAAGCCTGAGAGCTGTAAATAATTCAAAAACACAGGTCATTTACTACCAGTAGGGTTGCATGCAAAGTGCAAAACTACAGGTGCAATCCACTATGTTTGCTTTAAGTGCTGCCCCCTGCCTGTGCCCTAACTTGCTCATTATTCAGGTATACAAGTTTTTTTATGAAGCACCAGGTGCAAAGTGTAGCCAGACCCGAGATAGGGTAGGACTCCACAAGCAATTTTGTTGCGATTTAAGTACAATAAAAAGGAATGTTATATATGTATATATATATGTTTGCATTATACCATTGAGAATTCACATTATTTCACCAGCTGAAGGAAATAATGGCAGGGAACTAAAGTAGCAGTTTACCCTGCTGAACATATCAAACAGATTCCATTTATTATGGAGAAAACAAATGTTTTAGGTCTTGGGTTATTTAAGACTAATGCATTAAAACATTTAAATTTTGCGAATTTTATATATAAGGCGGTGCAGGCTAATATGGCATGTATGCAGTTTCATGTTTCTGTGTCACCCAGGTTCCCTGCATTGCTTCCCTTGGAAGAAAGGAAACTGAAATGACAGAATCAGTTTCCCTTCTTCATCTGTACTCACTACACAATAAAATGAAACAGATACTATCTTCTAGTTGATCCAGTGGAAGGTTAAAAACCCCATCTAAGCCTCTCCAATTTGCCTCAGAAGGGGAAACAATTCCTTCCTAACTCCGAAAGGCAGTTGGACAAGTCCCTGGATACAGGCCTGGATTTGTGGAAAGGCCACCTAGGCCCGGGCCTAGGGCAGCAGGATTTTAGGGGGGCGGCATGTAGCCCAACCACACCCACATTGGTTCAAAAACACTAGGGATGTGCTGGAGATACGATAATTTTTTTAATTTTCCCATTGCTGAGGAAAATTTGCCTGAATAAAGGGGAGGGGACAGGGGCGACGAACGGCAGTGGGCCTAGGGGTGCCCTCTATGTAAATCCGGCCCTGCCTGGATAAACATTATACTTACAGTTAATTTCAATAACTTGGTATATTCTCACTTTCTTAAAAGTCAACCAAACCCTTCTTGACACTATCTAATGTCATTGCCAGTATAACAACGGAGAGAATTCTACAGTTTTATGGTTCTCACTGTGAAAAATGTTTTAGTATTTTAAAGAAGAACTAAACCCCTTCGGCGCTAGACAGAATCTGCACCGAGGGGTAAGTAAAGACTTAGGGGCATTTGTTTGGAGGGCAGCTAGGCTGGGGGGAGAGGAGGGAGGGGGGACTATGTAGGGTGGGGGGGTAGGGGTTTTTTTAACTTTAGGGTTTGCTTCTCCTTTACGTGCTTCTTTAAACAATCACAACCTGGTCAGATTTTCTTCATATCTGATATATTCCATTGCCTTTATGAACTTAACTGCTCTACTTTATACTTTTTATATCTCATTCCTTTTTCCTTTTTTACATGTCTCAAAAATGAGGTGCAAGTTGCATTGGCATCAATGTGGGCATGTGACATCTATAACTTCATTTGTGAATGATTCAACTTTGGCAAGTGCATAAAAGTGCAACATACAAACAGCTGTTTCAATGCGCGTTTCACCTTGATTGGCTTCGTCGGGGCATGATGAAGCCAATCAAGGTGAAACACGCGTTGGCCACGAGGTGTAAGAACTCTGAGTTATATGTATCCTAACTGATTAATTAACTAGCATACACTGGAGTCGTTTGTCTGTCCTTACACTGAACTTGGATAAGGAGTGCTCCGCTGTTTGCAGGAGGGGATGAAGTAGTTAATCTCACCACATAACTGTTGCCATAGTGCATCCTTTCAGCAAGAATAGTAGCAGTTAATAATTACCGCACTTGTTACTTTGTTTCTCTTTGCAGCCAAACAGCAGATAATACGTACCTCAGATTTATATACGGACAGTGAAACATGAATATTTCTGCACAACTAAGGAATACTAAAATACCCAGAGCAACTACACCTCTCAGTCTATTTTTAATATAGAACTTTTTATGCTTCAAGTTGCTGCTACAAATAATCAAGATGAAATAAATATTTATATACGAACTGACAATATGAATTTAATGCTATAAATTAATTGCTACATATGAAATTTGATAATTGAATTTTGCACATGATTTTATATATATTGTGTGATGCAATAAAAAACCTCAATTAATTTAAATCAATTTACACCAATAATCATTTAATTAATTAATGATTATTATATTTCATTAAGATCTCTCTATGCAACATTAATTTCTATACAACACTTCAGAAGTTTGACTTCAGAAGTAGCTGAGCATTTATTCTTCAGTAATATATTCTTGTTGTTCTCTTAGTATTTATCAACTAACCAGGATTATATATTTGTAATGAAATGTATAATAAAACATATAATGAAAAAGACTGCAAGAAGTATTAAATATAAACCAATACTATTGCCCGGTATACTCCGGTCCATATTTAGCATTGAGATGGGACAGACATTTGCCTGGCATGCCTCGCAGTGCTCCTTATTATGAGGGCCTTCTATGTAATTGTCAATCACCAATGGTTTTCGGTCTTGATTCCAATTGTTCTTCAAGTAGATTTTGCTCTGAATCCTGTTGACCAGGTTACCAATGACAATTCTGATATTCTCCTGGGATATTTCAGGCTCTTCCATGTCAGCAGAGGTGCACCTCCTACATTTCTGTTTGAAAATTCGCATTTTCACTGTGCCACATCTCCTGACTCTGTCTAGCATCACGAGAAATAACAGGTGCACCTGAGCAGAGTGCCATAAACGATTGCAGGATGAGCAATGAAACCTAAAATAACACAGAAAACATACTGTCAGACTAATGTTTTTCCCTCATGCTGCAAGTGGGAACGTTATAGCAAGATGGTGACCCCCTGTAACAATTTTGAAGTAGTGAATCATTGCTGCTATTGAGAAGCTAAAACTTTAAGCTGGTGTAATAAGCTCAGTATATAAAATATGATATTTTAGCCATATTAATTTTTAGGGTTTAGTTGTCCTTTAGGGCTCTATATTGAACCTACAATATACATTAGAGTAAGAGTAAGAGAAATTATTAACATACATTTGGGTCTCTACATGGATCCTTTATTTGCCACCCTCTTGCATTTAAATGAAAGTCAATCATTATTTTTACAAGCAGTCACTGAAAAATACATAATAACAGAAGAAAAATAAAACTGGACCTCATCACACATTGAAATCTATGTGGAACCTCCCAAATCTCATAACATTAGCCACTGATACTATGTGGTACATATTGCAAATCGCACCACCAAATCAAGGGCGAGTCTTTATGGTGCTGTACCCAAGTTAGTTCTTCTTAGCTGGGCTACATCTTTACATTGTACCCTACCAATATCAGGCAATATAATAATATAATACACAAAAGCTATGAATATCCTGTAAATTATATCCTTATAAACGGTGAGTTCTGATGTTATCAGTTATAGACGGTGAGTTCTGATGTCATTTCTGTCACATGACTCACTGACATTTGTGTATTATAATAAATAAAGTACCCCCAGTTGTAAAATATGAGGATATTAGAAGTTACCTCGGAGTTCTATGACTTGTATAAAAACACACGGCCTTCAGCCTCGTGTTTTTATATGGTCATGAAACTCCTCGGTAACTTATAATATCCTTATATTTTACAAGAGGGGGTACTTTATTCACTATATATATAAGAGGATGAGACAGGGAGAGTGATCTGTCTGTATCAGCAGTTTCAGAGGCAGAGTTTAGAATAACCCTGGTTGCATTTACCTGCCAAAGGTGCATGGTAGGTACACCAGCCACCCTAACTGTTTTTGGAGGGTGTTATCCAAGATGAAATCCCACTCATGAGGTGCTGGAATTCGTTCTAACTCATCTTTAAACAGACTTTTCCAAATTCTTTGTTCCATCCTTGGTCCTTGCGCTGGTCCACTCTAGTGTCCTAGGTAGTCTTGCAAGAAAGCATAACATTATACTGCAGATTAAGACAAGTAACCTGCTGTTAACTCTGCTCCACAAATAGGATTGCTACTTCATCCCTTTTACTGTGATCCTGTGAAAGAGCTGGCACACCTGTTAAACTGTCTGACCCATGAGACTAGCTAGCACGCACTCTTCCCCATGGGGCTAGTTAGCACAAACTCTTCCACCAGTACCAATGGGAATTAATGCAGAAAGTAGCCATAAAGCTGCATAACACAGCCTACAGAACCAAATCACAGAACTGAAAATTAATGAAGAAAGTAGCACATTTACCTGTAAACTCCTTTAGATCACTTGTGGGGGATTCACTCCTACAAATTCAAATGCTTTCCCCTAAGAATATTAAAATATATTGGGAGAGAAGAGCTGGAGATTGCAGCACACAAGAAGGGGAAGTTACAACTGATTTAATCTAACCAGTAAGTAAAGTGATCACCAGGGTGTCATAGGATGAGAACAATTGAAGGCTTACTGTAAACAGGAGGATGTGGAACAGTGCCATGATGTACAATGTTGGAGGCAGAGTTGTCAACTGGATATTATAAATAGAGTTAAATCTTGCAGATCTCATTACTCAACGTTACCTGCAGATTTTTATCCAGGAGCAATTATATTTTTTAGGGATGCACCGAATACACTATTTTGGATTCGGCCGAACCCCCCAAACCCTTTGCGAAAGATTCGGACAAATATAGGGTCGCAAAAGACCTGAAATGGAATATTATCTCTCTAATCATGTGGGGTTTGTGGACTTCTCAACTAAAGGCTTTTCCATTATTCCTACCCTTAAACCAGTAGTACAGAATAAAGGGGCAGGGAGCAAGAATCAAGTGCAAAGCATTGGGCTGTACATTATCCAGAAGTGTATTAATTATTAGTTTGGATCTGCCCCCGTAACTACCGGGGGAGCAGGGTGTGCAATTGAGCCAGGGTCTGCACCCCCGCAGGGCCCCCCCGGCAGATCGTGCACACTGCAGCCAGCTGGATTCGGCTGCAGCCACAGAGAAATCACACGGACGAGGGTGGGGGCGGGCCCGGCTGAACGGCCCGCACCAGGGCCTGCCCCCACCTAGTTCCGTTACTGTCTGCCCCAATCCATATTGCACCACCCCCTTTCCAGAGTACTGAGCCCCCTTGGAATTATGGGCCAGGGGGACCACAAGTATTGCCCTTATTTAAATTAGACATTGAAGTTGCCAACCCCAGGCCTCAAGCAGAAAATATTTCTGGGCCCTTACACCATGCATGAGTATTTATGGGAGCAATAAAAAAATCAGTAATAGGAAATAACTCAATAAAGGGGAACTATATTCTCTCTGTGTAAATAATTTTATCATTGGGCATTTCAGCACCTTTCTACAGTGCTTTATTCATGAGTGGTGGGGGGAGGGGTTACACATAGCTGTCCAGTCTTCCACCCCTTACTCGGCCTCAGACTGAGTCTTTGTCCCATTATCAAGCTCTTCACCAGTGGAGTGGGGTGGACATTTGGGTTATACATGAGTGTGATATTAATAACTGACATATTAGTCTATGTTATGTAGATATTCTCTTGTAAAATTTTCAATAAAAAACATAAAAACCCTAAAGTGTGTATTATTCAGACAGGCAAGTTAGGGAGTGCTGATGGGTGCAGGGTGCCAATGACCCCTGTCCGTAAAGGAGAACTAAACCCTAAAAATGTATATGGCTAATGTCATATTTATACTGAAGTTATTGCACCAGCCTAAAGTTTCAGCTTCTCAATAGCAGCAATGATCCAGGACTTCAGACTTGTTACAGGGGGTCACCATCTTGGAAAGTATCTGGGATACTCATACGTGGGCTCTGAGTAGCAGTTGAGAAACCAAGATTAGGGGTCGTCACAAATTATTAACCAGAAAATGAGGTTGGCCTGTAATATATGCTGATGCTACAAGGCTGATTATTAATTACTCTGGTTTTTGTGCTACCATGTAGTAATTATCTATATTAATTACTAATCAGCCTTTTATTGTGACATTTATATTCTATGTGTACTGTATATTGTGAGTAGGTCCCTAAGCTCAGTAAGTGACAGCAGCACAGAACATGTGCAGTGAATCAGCAGAAAAGAAGATGTGGAGCTACTGGGGCATCTTTGGAGACACAGATCTTTACTGCTTAAAAACTGTGGTTGCCTTGGGCTGATACAGAAGCCCAAAACATAAGGTACAACATTTCTATTTACTTCTTTAGTTAGGCTTTAGTTCACCTTTAAATCCTGCCCTATTACATCAGATGACACCCCCAGTGAATTCAACACAACATTTATTCCTTAGACAAGTGCTCCTTTTAAGAAAACCCCATAGTCAGAACTGAAGAAACAAGTCAATCCTTCGCATTCAGCCATCATAGTGAATGGGATTAGTGCAGCTGCCTGAGGGTATTCATTTTGTTTGTTCACAGTGGAAGTTGTGTAGGAGTCACTGGTTATGCTTAAACAATTGGTTTATTACAGCTCCAACATAACTATGCACATGCATTACAAGAAGGAAGAATATCAAAACCATAGAGAGCAAAGCAGAAATGAAGCTAGAACAGAATATCCCCGAACAGGGAGAACACATATCAAAGATCATCATTTAGTGGTACGCAACTTTATCCCTGTATTATAGCTAGGATTTCAGCCATGTAGTGAGTTGCCATAGTGTGCACTAGGTCTGGATTGTGGATTACCTATCAGTCACCTGCAGTGGATCTCCTTGGGATCTCTACTCCAGCATTTCAAGCTCCATGTTGATTAAAGCTGCCAAATATCTTCCCTGCACCTGTTCTGCCTCACAAGATTCATTCTGGGTTCAATGTCACTTGGAGTTGGCGAGACCCTTTGCTTTCATACACCCCAGGGTGCTTCATTCTGGTGTTGCAACACACAACTCAGCTTTGGTACCAGTAGTAAATACTGCTACACTCAAGTACTTCAACAGACACTGAACAATTTCATGCAAGGGGGGACCCACAGTTATATTGCCTAATATTCTACGTGTTATATTAAAAATTGTATTTCTCTGTTCTCATTGCATTACTTATATATTTTCTTGCATATACCAAATGGATTTATACCTTGGAGGAGGCACTTAACTTATACTAACCTCTCAAATCTCTTACATAGCGGAGGCCTGGGATCTATTTAGGTCTGGACTGAGATTCAAAATAGGCCCCGGCATTTCAGCTACACAGAGGCCCAAACAGCACCTCACCAGCCCAATAAATAGTTCCTGTCTATGGCAACTTACAGCAGTGGATAGAACAAACAGCACTGGTAACCAAGGGCAGACCAAACTTTCTGGGCCTAAAAACAAAACACTGCGAGGTATGATTTACATTTTCCGATAACCCAATCTGAAAAGTAACAGAGCAACATATTTCCTGAAAGCAAATTCTGTTGCTAAGCATTGCAGTCTATTTAAATATGGGGTTTTTTTTCATATTTTTTTTTCTCTGCCTGTGCTCTCCGGTGAATTTGGACCTTAGGCAAAAGGCAAGAGTATCTCCTTTGCACTGCTCGTGACAGATCTTCATTTCTCTTGTCTCTCATAAGTATCACAAGCTAATTATTCAGGATCACCCACCCATCACCCATGTAAAGTGTTTCACATGCAGGCAGTGCTGGGCCAATGCCCAAGCAATCTCATCACTGCTGTAACCCCAAGCTCATGTGCACATCAGCCTGCACTCCCTCCCATTGTAACACATGGTAGGGGGTGAGGAGTTCTGTGTAGATGAACTAGGGGGTAGGCAGACAGAAGAGATATGTGCCTGGTGCCCCCCAAAGTTGATCCCTAGGCACGTCCCTTTTCTGCCCACCCCTTGTTCTGGCCCTGCATCCAGTGGTTCTAATGGATCCAGATGGTAAGTTGTTTTCAGGAGATATTTCACCCATGAGTAGCGCGGACTTCCTGCAGGTCAAGTAAAGCCAAGTAAAGTTTTAATACATAAAATACTTGCTGGGATCCTTACTATGGTCAGCAGTCATATGCCAAAACAAATACTGCCCTTATTCTGTCAAGACATACAGTACCTTCTACAGCTCCTCCAGACTTTACATATGTAGATAGCACTGCATGGGGGCACAAGGTAGTTCATGCACATCTGCACTGATACACTCAACCCTACAGACGATTAGCCTGAGATTGGCAGACCAGTGTCATCAATTTATAGTTCCCCAAGCTATGGGATATAGGAAATTGTATGTGATAAATCCAGCAATGTAATAGTGTAAAAAGGTTTCAGTTTAAGGAAAATGTGTTCTTTAAGTTTCATCATGGACGGGAAAGGTAGGTACATAGACGGCATTTACTCATAGAAACTGACATTAGGTACAAAAGCTTATTATTCCCATCATTAGCACTTTTAAATCTCTTTTCATATATTCAAGCTTTGATTCCCTCCACCTTCTTTTTTATGTCATTCACAGTGACATTATTGAAATACCAGTATCACGATAGGGCTCCTGCGCCACAGCTTCTGTCCCAAAATAGAAGTAATGCAAATGCCAAGTCTGTAGAATTCTGGACAAACAAGAACATAAAACCGCTGGTGTTGTGCTGCAAGGTTTTTTTATTTTTCACAACATGTTTAAAGCTAAAGTGGCTCTTTTTCAACACTTGAAAAAGAGCCACTTTAGCTCGAAACATGTTGTGAAAAATAAAAAAAACCTTGCAGCACAACACCTGCGGTTTTATGTTCCTGTTTGTCCACAATTCTACAGACTTGGCATTAATGAAATGCAGTTGGATTATACAATTGTTTCATGAATGTTATGCGCTACCTATATATTTGTTTCTAATACATTTTATGCACAGATTTATTTGTATTCTAATTGATATTATAATTTATTGATTGATTTTAAACATTATGTTACATTGTGCCACAAATGCTGCAGTTAGAAACAGAATAGAGAGTTTTTTTGTGGGCTCTTCACTTAAGGTTTCTAACGCATGAGTAAAATTAAAGGACAATTATGGAGGAATGTAATAAAAGTCGCTAACGGAAAAAATATTCGCAATGCGAAAAGTGCAAACAAATTTGCCTTGGTGAGAATTTAATATAGCTTTTGCGAACCAGGAAACTGTTTAGCGACCACTTCTGACAGTGGAAGAAGGTTTGCAAATTTTATAGTTAGCACCAGTGTGCAGTGAATGTGATAAAACTTCTTACTGAAAAAGTTGTTATGTTTGCTCCAGAAGACCATCAAGCACTTCTTAAAAGTGGGCAATGCGCAATTAAAATTTGCAATGCGCAATTAAAATTCGCAATGTAATAACCGTTTAAGGAAGAGCATTACATTAGGAAATTAGACTTTTTTTCGTATTTGTGCCGATTGTTTTGCTCTTTGTGACTTTTATTACATTCCCCCAATTAAGATTTATTCAATGGTGCTCGCACCAGTTGGAGTATCGTCTATGGATTATTGGGATGATACCACATGCAGGTGGGTTTTTCAGAGAAGAGAAGCACTGACCCAGCATCTAAGGATAGCAGTTATATTCACTGAAGGATGCCTAACAAATGAACCCACAGATAATAGATAATTTGCTGGAATTATTTTTTTGAAAGATATAGCAAAGCTAAACCACAAATTACAGCAGAGACAAGGCCAACAAATATGTTTCCTTGATTATCTCCTGAGGGCTGGTTTACTTTAGGTGCTGGTCTAGGGTTGGAGTATACCAGCCCCGCATAACCAGTCTGTTCCCTAAATGTTGTCTCATGTGAGTTTCTTCCTGCTGAGTCGAATCCAGATGCTGGCCGCCTTTCTGCTTTCACCTCTGAGACCAGCCACCGACAGACATTCTGCTTGCAGGCCTCGCAGTGTTCCTTGTTATGAGGGCCTTCCCTTCTCTCACTATACACCGCTGGCTTTGCATCTTCATTTCCAATGTTAAGCGAATAGAATTTGCTCTGGATTCTCTTGACCAGGTTACCAATAATAATTGTTATGTTCTCCAGGGAAATCTCTGGTTTTTCCATGACAGCGGAGGTGCACTTCTTGCATTCCTGTCTGAATATTCGCATATTCACTGTGCCACGTCTCATGGTTCTGTCCAGCTTCATGAGGAACAATACGTGTATTTCAGCAGAGTTCCACCAACGGGAACACAGTGAGCAACGAAACCTAAATTACACAGAGCAGAATGTAATTTCACTTCTGAACTTCTAAAAAGAGTAGGGATGCACAGAATCCAGGATTCGGTTCAGGATTCGGCCTTTTTCAGCAGGATTCGGATTCGGCCGAATCCTTCTGCCCGGCCGAACCGAATCCGAATCCTAATTTGCATATGCAAATTAGGGGCGGGGAGGGCAATTGCGTGACTTTTTGTCACAAAACAAGGAAGTAAAAAATGTTTTCCCCTTCCAACCCCTAATTTGCATATGCAAATTAGGGTTCGGATTCGGTTCGGTATTCGGCTGAATCTTTCATGAAGGATTCGGGGGTTTGGCCGAATCCAAAATAGTGGATTCGGTGCATCCCTAAAAAAGAGTATGCAGTTCAGATATCATTCTAGTACAATCAGATAAACCAGTGGCATATCTATAGAGGTAGGAAACCTCACTGTCACAATGGGGCACAGGGAACATGGAGGGCTGCAGGGTCTGCTTCCTCTACAATTATGGGGAACACACTCCCCCCTCCCCAGCCATTATATTACCTTTGGCTGGGGAAGGGAGATACAGGCTGCCCAATTACTGGGAGAAAGGGGACGGGGAGTGGGCAGACATGAGGAGAAAGTTTGCGGTGCAGACGGGTGGGCAGGTTGGGGAGTGCAGTGCGACCAGGCCCCCCGAAGATAGTTTTGCAGGGGAGCCCGGCACACTGTAGTCATGCCACTAAGTGAAGTGTAGTGAAACAGGTGTATGCTGGCAAATGCACAGAGTTTGTCAGGCAAGATGGGAGACCTAGAAAAAAGCTATAAGGCAAGCTAAAATTGACATGGAAAAGGATATTGCAGAAAGCAGTAAAAAGAATCCAAAATTATTTTTTAAATATGTTAATAGTAAAAAAAATTAAGCAGGAAGGGGTGGGACCTTTAGTTTCAGAGGGTGGTCAGCTGGTTGATAAAAACAAAATAAAAGCGCAGATTCTGAATTCATATTTTTCGTCTGTCTACACAAATGAGGAACCAGTTAATGAAGGTTTCGTTCCCAATTCTAGTAAGACAACTAATGATGCATGGTTCACACATAAGGAAATTCAAAAGAGACTAGAACTGGCCCGGGGCCAGCATGGTTTTATGTGTAATAGATCTTGCCAGATTATCTTGAGAAGGTAAGCAGGGACCTCGATTCTGGAATGGCAGTGGATGTGATTTACTTAAGGAATGTTGGCCTGGAACATAGTATCTGTACCTGGATAGAGAACTGGCTAAAAGATAGACTACAAAGAGTGGTGGTAAATGGAACATTTTCTAATTGGACCAGTGTTAGTGGAGTACCGCAGAGCTCTGTACTAGGTCCCTTGCTTTTCAACTTGTTTATTAATGACCTGGAGGTGGGCATTGAAAGTACTGTTTCTATTTTTGCAGATGATACTAAATTGTGCAGAACTAGAGGTTCCATGCAGGATGCTGCCACTTTGCAGAGTGATTTGTCTAAACTGGAAAACTGGGCAGAAAACTGGAAAATGAGGTTTAATGTTGATAAATGCAAGGTTATGCACTTTGGCAAAAATAATATAAATGCAAGTTATACACTAAATGGCAGTGTGTTGGGAGTTTCCTTAAATGAGAAGGATCTAGGGGTTTTTGTAGGTAACAAGTTGTCGAATTCTGGGCAGTGTCATTATGTGGATACTAAAGCAAATAAAGTTCTGTCTTGCATAAAAAAGGGCATTAACTCAAGGGATGAAAACATAATTATACCTCTTTATAGGTCCCTGGTAAGGCCTCATCTGGAGTGTGCAGTGCAGTTTTGGACTCCAGTCCTTAAGAGGGCTATAAATGAGCTGGAGAGAGTGCAGAGACATGCAACTAAATTGGTTAGAGGGATGGAAGACTTAAATTATGAGGGTAGACTGTCAAGGTTGGGGTTGTTTTCTCTGCAAAAAAGGCGCTTGCGAGGGGACATGATTACACTTTGCAAGTACATTAGAGGACATTATAGACAAATAGCAGGGGACCTTTTTAGCCATAAAGTGGATCACCGTACCAGAGGCCACCCCTTTAGACTAGAAGAAAAGAACTTCCATTTGAAGCAACGTAGGGGGTTCGTCACAGTGAGGACAGTGAGGTTGTGGAATGCACTGCCGGGTGATGTTGTGATGGCTGATTCAGTTAATGCCTTTAAGAATGGCTTGGATGATTTTTTGGACAGACATAATATCAAAGGCTACTGTGATGCTAAACTCTATAGTTAGTATAGGTATGGGTATATAGAATTTGTATGAAAGTATGGAGGGTGTGTGTGGAAACTGGGTTTTCATTTGGAGGTATTGAACTTGATGGAATTTTTTCAACCCAATTTAACTATGTAACTATGTAAGGGGTCAAATGCCCTTTATTGATCTGAAACCTCTCATAAAAAATTAGAATATATGTTGCCAAGGAAGAGTTTAGTTATAAGTGCTCAATCAACAAATACAGACTTGTAATGGTCATTAGCTACTAGGGATGCACTGAATCAAGGATTGAGTTTGGGATTCGGCCAGGATTCTGACTTTTTCAGCAGGATTCGGATTAGGCCGAATCTTTCTGCCCAGCCGAACCGAATCCAAATTTGCATATGAAAATTAGGGTTGGAGGGAAATCACGCCCCTAATGGAAGTAAAAAAGTTTTCACCTCCCCACCCTTAATTTGCATATGCTAATTAGGATTTGGTGCAATCAAATTGTTTGCGAAGGATTCCGGGGTTCGGTGCATCACTATTAACTACCCCTTTAAAAGAATGTTAATAAAATGTTAAATTGAAGGTCTCCTTCATAAAAGGGAAATATTCTTTTATAAATAGGCTTAAAGTTCAGTTTACATTTCTGTAAATGATGAAATTGGCATTGTCTGATCTGCAAGAGTGGCCTCATTTATTCACATATTTTTTTCTAAAACGCATGGCAGCTGTCATGATTGGCCTGCTAAAACAATCAGTAGGATTGTTTTGCCATCAATATGGCTTTATGCAGCTTAGTTGGGATCTGTTTTATTATTACAAAGAAAGAGGTAAAAAATAATTATTTGCTTATAATAGACTCTATGAGAGATGGACTGAGCTTTTTGGGTAACAGGATTCTGCATAAGGGATCTCATAACTGTACTAAAAAGGGGCATTTATTTATCCCATTCTGTTCTTTGCTCACAGTGTAGCAGAGATTAATTTAGGGTTATCACCTTTTTTTGGTGAGAATTGGCAGGAGGCAGGCCGTTGACATTGGGGGTGGGTAGGCCAGTGACTTCGGGGGGTGACGTCTGGGGGCGGGTGACGTCAGGGGTGGGTGATATCAAGGGTGGGACTGATGACTAGGGATGTAACGAACGTCGGAAAAAAAGTTTGCGAACATATGAGCGAACTTGCGCAAAAATGCGAGCGGTTCGCGAACGGTTCGCGAACCCCATAGACTTCAATGGGAAGGCGAACTTTAACATCTAAAAAAGACATTTCTGGCCAGAAAAATGATTTTAAAGTTGTTTAAAGGGTGCAACGACCTGGACAGTGGCATGCCAGAGGGGGATCAAGGGCAAAAATGTATCTGAAAAATCTGCCTGTGTGTGCTTGGAAGAGATAGTGTAGGGGGAGAGCTGTTAGTGATTTCAGGGACAGATGATAGTAAGTTTGCTGGCTAGTAATCTGCTTGATACTGCTCTGTATTGGAACAAAAAAATAAATAAAAGCAGTCCTTACAAGGACTACTGTTATTGCAGCAGTCAGCAGATGAGATCAGAAGCAGGACAGCTGCCCACTGCAGCTACATACAGAGCACTGCAGTAGAAGGTAGATTACTAGCCAGCAAAGCTACCTAAGCTTAAATGTCCCTCAAACCCCTGCAGACTTCTGTCCCTCCAATAACAGAGCAGTATCAACACGATTACTAGCCAGCAAACTTTCAACTGTCCCTGAAATCACTAACAGGCAGCAGCTCTCTCCCTACACTATCTCTTCAGCACACACAGGCAGAGTGAAAAAAACGCTGCAGGGCTTCGGTTTTTATAGGGGAGGGGAGTGGTCCAGGGGAGAGCTTCCTGATTGGCTGCCATGTACCTGCTGGTCTGGGGTGAGAGGGCAAAAAAAAGCGCCAACAATGGCGAACCCAAAATGGCGAACGTCGTGCGACGTTCGCGAACTTCCGGCGAGCGTGAACACCCGATGTTCGCGCGAACAAGTTCGCCGGCGAACAGTTCGCGCCATCTCTACTGATGACATGAGATCAGTGATTGGCTGTTAACCATGTCATTCACTTCAATGTCCTGTCCAGATTTCCTTATTTGGAAATCTGGACAGGAACTTTTCACCCGGGCAGCTCTTAAAAAACAGGGCTGTCCAGGTGAAATCCCGACAGGTGGCAACCCTAGGTTAATTCTCCTCCAGGTCTCCAGGTCTGGGCCGCTGCTTCTACAACATTTTTTAGGAGTCAATAACAAGGGTGCAGAGGATAGAGACAGACAGTAATACTGCTTTTAATAACCATTACATATGTAAATACGCTTAAAACTGCTTACTTTGTAATATGTGTAATTGAAACATTGCTAAAATTATATTTTCTTCCATTATTGCAAAAGAACAACTATTTTGGAGTGGTGGACCCTTTAAGGCCAATGACACATGTTTGTAATGTTTCTTTCTCATTAGAGTTTCTCAGACGGCGTCAAAATGCCTGATACCTCTTATTGACTCCTGTCATTTTCGTGCAACGGGACACAACCAACATTTTCAAACCTTAGAAATGACTCCCATGACATGTGTATAGGTAATTGCAGGAAACCTTGTATCCAATGACAATATGGACAATATGTGTGACCATTTCACTATACATACAAGCATACCTAACTGGGTCAGAGTTAGGAAAGAACTAGCAATAAAGGCAGGGGCATAACTACAGAGGAAGCAGACCCTGCGGCTGCAGGGTGCCCAGGAGGTATAGGGGCCATATAATACCCTCCTGCATATACAATTTCAATAAATATTGGTAAAACAAGTCAACCTCTAGACATTTTGGGGACCTGAAAAATAATTTGCTGTGGGGCCTAGTAATATCTAGTTACCCACTGAATAAAGGCCTCATTATTGCTCTGCACCTCACTGCATGCCCACTACAATAACCTTTTCCACGGTCTGCCCTTATGTAATATAGAAAGATATGATGTAGATATAGAAATGTGTACATGCAATACATTTAGCCTAATTAGTTTATTTGCACTAAGAATACATCTATCTGTTTATATAGAATATTTAGTTTTTATTTAATCATTTTTGAAGACACGTAGAACAGGATCATAAACAGTGCATGCCGAATTACTAATGAAGAACAAAGCTTTACCTGCCAAACGTGCATTGTGTGTATTGCAGCCACCCTGGCTGTTTCTGGAGACTGGTATCTACTGTTAAATTCCAAACGTGGGGCACTAATAACTCTTCTATTTTATCTTGAAAGACATCTCTCCAAATTTCAACTGCCATATCCTTTTCAATCCTTGTTCTTCTCTTGTAAGAGGCCGTTGTTTTCAAAGAGGGAAATGCTGCAGACAAGCAATTTCAGAGAAATGAAACTGAAAGTGACTGAGGCTGAAGAGGGTTGATATCTCCACGTATATTTATACAGTTTACATATATTTTTATATGTGTGTGTGTGTATTTACAGAGTGTTATAAGCAAGAATAAGAAACTAAAAGCCACAAAATAGCAGATCTTAGAGCCTCTTACACTAACTACGTGCATCATTCCCTTCCAGCACTGCATCTGTGCAACTAACGCAAGGTCCAGGGAACACTGAGAGGCTCAAAGGATCCCTTTTCTTTAAGGGGAAGGAAACCTAGTCGGCGCAAACCCCCCACCCCTCCTCCCGTTTGTTGCCCACCCTCCCTCCTCCCCCTGGCCTACCCGTCCCGCTGGGCAAATGCCCCTAACTTGTTACTTACCCTTCTGCGCAGGTCCAATCCAGGGAGTTCACAGACGACGTCTTCTTCCACGCGATCTTCTTCCTGCTTTGAACGGCGCATGCGCAGTAGGATCATTTTGCCGGTACGATCTACTGCGCATGCGCGTGACTTTTGGCGCATGCGCAGTAGATCCGTACAAGCGAAATGATCCTACTGCGCATGCGCCAAAACGCCGTTCACAACACAGGGGAGGGGGGGTGGGTATTTTGCGCCGACTAGGTTTCCTTCCCCTTTAAAGCCTACCTTAAGGAGGTGGTAATTATAGTATTCCCTTACATCTGGCTTGCATTCCTCTCTGGGTCCACGTGCTGCACCTTTGGGCATGAAGAGCAAATTTCTGTGGGGAAAGGTTGAAAAGTGCAAAAAATGGTGCTTTGTCATGCATTATTTTGCATCTTGCCCATTTTTTCTAAATGAGCCCTTATGTATTTTCTTATTCCTAAAGTAAAATTAATTCCAAAAATTCCTTTTATTACTATTATTAATAATTATTATTGTGTTGTTCAAAAAAATAAAATCCATTGTGAGAATGAGGAGGCTATTTAATATTGCTCAATGTTTTTTACCAAGCTCTGTTGTATTCTGCAGTTCAGATTGTAGTAAATCTGCCCCTCAATACAATTTTCTTACTAAAACAGTAGTGTATAGAGATCAATTTAAGCAATTATTACAAGCCTCTCAAATATACTGGGCCACGCCCATATGTGTCACACAACCCAAAATACCTCTCCCATTTTACACTCTTTAATTTGGCAAGTTATGGAAAGTTTGAACACATTTCTGGGGGTCTTAGGGCCATGCTTTATGTGTTACTACAGTTTTGCTAATAGAGGTGAAATTCCCCTTCAACCTCAAAAGACTTGCTTGTGATACTAAACTCTATAGTTAGTATAGATATGGGTGTATATATAATTTATGTGAAAGTAGGGAGGGGTGTGTGGATGGATGCTGGGTTTTCATTTGGAGGGGTTGAACTTGATGTCTTTTTTCAACCCCATTTAACTATGTTACTATGTCTTATTAGTTCCAATTATATCTAAACTAGACATTAACAGGGTTATGTAATAAAAGGCACTAAGTTTGCCCAGGAGCAGTAACCCATAGCAACCAATCAGCAGGCAGCATTTACTGGTCACCTGTTTAAAAGCAAACATTTTATTGGTTGATATGGGTTACTGCTCCTCAGCAAACTTAGTGCCTTTTATTACATATGGGGGTAAGCCCGTTAAATTAACGGGCGCTAGAACATATGTCATCACATACCTCCCAACATTTCAGAATGGGTAACATTAGTAGGCAGGGCCCCCTTTGTAGCACTGGTGGCCAGGGGGTTAATGCTGGTGCCCAGGGGGTGTTAACATTGGTGGCCGGGGGGGGTGTTAACATTGGTGGCCAGGGGGGGTTAACATTGGTGGCTAGGGGGGTTAACATTGGTGGCCAGGGGGGTTAACATTGGTGGCCAGGGGGGGTTAACATTGGTGGCCAGGGGGGTTAACATTGGTGGCCAGGGGGGTGTTAACATTGGTGGCCAGGGGGGTTAACATTGGTGGCCAGAGGGGTTAACATTGGTGGCCAGGGGGGTGTTAACATTGGTGGCCAGGGGGGGTTAACATTGGTGGCCAGGGGGGTTAACATTGGTGGCCAGGGGGGTGTTAACATTGGTGGCCAGGGGGGTTAACATTGGTGGCATGGGGGGGTTAACATTGGTGGCCAGGGGGGGTTAACTTTGGTGGCCAGGGGGGTTAACATTGGTGGCCAGGTGGGGTTAATATTGGTGGCCAGTGGAACTGACCTGTCAAGTTCGCCGGGGCCCTTTCACGCAGTTTCTCCTTAGTGACGTCTTCTTCCTTGGCGGTGGCTTCTTCTTCTCCTTTGGCGGCGGTGGATCCTCTCTTCAGATGGCGGTGGATCCTCTCTTTAGACGGCGTCGGTGGATCCTCTCTTCAGACGCCAGCGGTGGATCCTCTCTTCAGACGCAGGCGGTGGATCCTCTCTTCAGACGCCGGCGGTGGATCCTCTCTTCAGACGCTGGCGGTGGATGCTCTTCAGGCGGCGGTGGATCCTCTTCAGGTGGCAGGCGGCAGATCCTCTCTTCGGACAGGTAATTCCAGCAGCTAACGGTCCGTGGGGCACATGCGCAGTTCCAGCAGCTAACGGTCCGTGGGGCACATGCGCAGTAGCGCAATTCCACGGACACAGGGACTGGACGCAGAGACACTTGAATATTATTATATAGGATAAAGTTATTACTAAAATTATAATATCCAAAGGTCCTTTATCAAATATTATTTTACAACATGCTCCATTAAATAATTACCATTCATGATAATGTTTTCCTAATATTAACAACTGGTATAATGATGATGGTTTCTTTAATGTGCATATATGCTGGCATTTAGTCTTCCATAGCTTTTACAATATTGCAGTTCACCTCTGAACTTGTTATAGTTCAAAGAGTGCAATTCTTATGTGTTCCTATCATCCATGTGAATCATCTCTCAGGGTCAGATTTGGTTACCTCCCTGCCTTATTACGTCATTAGGCTAGTAAGCTTTTTTTATTCCAGCTTTAGATGGTTTTTATTAATGAATAGGTAGCCTGTTCTGCTACTTCAACAATGTGCCACTGCATAATTCATTATTTTGTAGGTTCCACATTATGCCCTTGCTTTGAAGTTACTGGAAGATTAAATTGATATGTAACAATTACAACAAAAGCTAATTATTTATTCCCATTAATGGCATATTAAGATAACGGTTATGCTAGGAATATGGGGCCTTTGCAGATTATTATGGATGGGCAGCAGAGAAAGAAATAACACCTTATGATAGTAATAATGTTTTAATGTAATGGTTTCATTTACCTACTGCTGTTTTATTCCTAAA
Source organism: Xenopus petersii (assembly GCA_038501925.1). Taxonomy (NCBI): domain Eukaryota; kingdom Metazoa; phylum Chordata; class Amphibia; order Anura; family Pipidae; genus Xenopus; species Xenopus petersii. The sequence goes on from CM076680.1 coordinate 62,620,052, forward strand.
TCATCCACAATCAAGCCTGTCATCTTCTGACCTTGTGCAATGTAACTCTATTGTGGAAAAATCCACACTGCAAATGACAGATTTACAGCAGAAAATTTTGCACAAGAGTAAAGATCTGGCTCACTCACAGGGTTGGTTGGTCACTGCATTAATTGTACATCTCCCCTGCGTGTGTATGTTGGCATTGCTCATACCTTCAGTATTCTAAAATGACTGGTTCACGAAATGAGCTCCCAGAGAAACAGGTAAGGCGATGTTCTCCGCACACTCAGCGGCAGGAAGGGAGGGAGCAGGCGGTGAGAATCAAGGCAGGCGTGTCAGCGCATTACACTGCGGAGCATGGGCGCTGTATAGCTCCCCCTCCCTTCCCCACTAACCACAACAACCCCCCCTCCCTGGCCTAACACTATCACTTCCGAGAGGCGCTCCTTCATCCCGGCCAAGTGGTGGGGGGTAATTTCCAATGGAGGCGACGGGGTGTCGAATTGAAGAGGCGACATGTCGCGCTCTGTGTTGCAGCCCTGTCAGCAGAAGCTGGCGGAGAAGCTCACTATCCTCAACGCATACCTCCCAACTGTCCCTTTTTCGGAGGGACAGTCCCTCTTTTGACAGCTCAACCCGTAGTCCCTCATTTGTACTGGAAAGTCCCTCTTTTCTCTACACTAAACAGCCAGAAAAATAAACAAAGTTTCTCACTTAATTGGCTTTTAGCAGAGAGCCCAGAACCGCTAACAGGTGCAAATAAGATACTTTGTAACAATTTTGAGACACAAAAACACAGTTTAGATAAGGAGAAATATTTTCAAACTTTCATAACCTACCAAATTTTGTAAAACAAACATGGTAATTAGGGGGTGTGGCCAAAAAAATTGCTGCGCTACGTGTGGAAAAAAATTTTTTGTCCCTCTTTTTACTTCCAAAATGTTGGGAGGTATGCTCAACGACAGGGGGGTCGGTATGCTCACTCGGCTGTACAACATCAAGAAGGTAAACGTGAGCGACTTACATGTACCACAACACCGTTATTATCCAGCTCCTTGCCTCCAGTCTGACAGCCAAGCCCGACGTCACAAATCTCATCACTCGAGATTGCGGCATCCTGGGCACCCCTGCCATAGACGGTCCGTGGGGCACCTACGCAGAGACACTTGAACTTTATTATATAGGAGGATTATATAGGATGAAGGTAGGACAGTTGGGAGGTTTGTTATTATACTTTTCATACTAGCAAATGTACCCTGTGTAGAACCTGGCATCCCATTTAGCCCCCGGACACACTCAAGATCAGTGATCCCCAACCAATGGCTCACAAGCATCATGTTGCTCACCAACCTATTGGATGTTGCTACCAGTGGCCTCAAAGCATGAGCTTATTTTAGAATTCCTGGCTTGGAGGAAAGTTTTGGTTGCATAAAAACCAGATGTACTGTCAAACAGTGCAGTCACATAGAGGCTACCAAATGGCTCTTTACATGTGGCTCACGAGTAAAAAGGTTGGGGGACCCCATTCTAGATTCTATAGTGTAGAATAGGTATATTGCCGTAATTAAGACAACAGAGTATCCAGAGAAGTAAAGAAGACAGCTGCATGTAGTTACCACTGTGAATAATAAAGTGCAGTGTCTCCCTTTTTGCATCTTCCTGTTTAATAACCAAGATAAAACTACTATGTTAAAGGGGACGTAAAGGCAAAAAATAAAATTCTATTTTTACTTTTGTTACTGAAAAAAAACTAATACCCCAATACACTGTTTAGAAAAAAACTCATTATATGCAGTGAAATACCCCCTTCATTTACTTGGTCTGACTGCTGTGGATAAGAATTTCTACCCGGTCTCCATCTGCTCTTTGGAGAAACAAACAGAGCTATCTAAATTCTGCTAGGCTGGGAAGGAAGGTGCATGGGTTGATTCACATAGAGATTAGCTAGCCAGGTTAAGCAAGCAAAACATAAAATAACCCTGCACTTTGCTTCCCTGCCATTCCCTGCAGAGCAGCTGGGGACCAGAGTAGTCAGAGAAAGTAAAATGAAGGGGGAGATTTACTTCATACTATCCAGTTTCTTATAAAAACTGTACACATTTTTAAATTAAATATATTGGAGATAGGTTTCTTTTCCAGTATAGAAAGTACAAATTGGATTTTATTTTTGTCTTTACAAGTAAAGTAACCTTTTGGACTTGCTTAGTGTAGTGCAATTTGAAGTGATGACTTTGCTTGAGTGTTCAATTATGAGGTCTTTTATCCAAATACTTCAGGTACGGTCAGAAATAGGGGTAGGCAGGGAAGGCATGTACCTAGCGCAAAGTTGGAGAATTTAGAGACCGGCCTAGAAAAAAGGTGAAGAATTGAGTTGCACTATAGTGGGGTAAGAAGCTAGTGATGCAACTGGGGGTGAGGGTTGTGCAGCGATACACTACTTGTACCCACTGACTTCAGGACAGCTGCATTTGCTCCTAGCCACAAGGGGTTATTTACTTACTGCACCTCAGTTGCACTTGCCCACAGTCAGTTGCATGACTTATGACATATTCCACTTTCATCAACATGCGCTTCTTTACACATCTGTAGAGTTGCACTCTGTGTCTCTGCCTTCTTCCTGCCTCCTGTGTTGAATTGAATGCAGTTGTGGCTACTAATGCAGGCTGCTGTGGGAACAGTGGATATACGGACACCCCCTAATCAAGAAGCAGCTCCAGGGTTTCCACAGAGGCCTGTGTCCAGCCGAGCTATAGGCCTGCATGAGTAACAACTATTTGGCCAAGGCCCTCACTTTAATGGTGTTCTCAGAAGTTCAGCTCTGAATGAAACCCTATTCTCAGTAATGCCCGCAGTCAAATAGTGCCAGTGATCAGTTTCAGCCCTATGAATACGCATGCTTAAAAGAGTTTGCCAAAAATATATGTTTACATGCCCTGTTGCAGCCCCTCGTGCATGGATCCTACACTAGCCTACTAAAATACTGAATATTGAGATGTGCTTTACCCCAGTGGCCTGATTCACTTACCACATACAATACCCAAGACTAATACATTTGCATAACAATTTGGTTGCAGAATTTGAATTTAAATCGAATTTACATTGCCTCTAGTAAAAAATAGACTAAAAGCGTAACAATTAAAAGGCAATATTTTTGCACACTTGGATTGAAAAGTTAAAGTAGCCACATCTATTGTCACCTGTATGGGTGGGAAAGTTGTACACACAACTCAACTATACCATTAGGTCTGGTTGCAATGAGACTGTGACCACCAAATTCATACAGACAAAGACAAAATGACCTCCCCTTTAAACAAAACAAGTAGTGTTTGGGAAAGTTGTGCTCACCACTAATTTTTAAAAACATTAAGCAGGGGTGCAATGAGGCTGTGACCACAAAATCCATACTGACAAATACAAGAGTCCTCTGCACTGCAATATATTTAAGCTGGCCAACTACATCAAAATCATCCCTGGTCTGGCCAGTCTTATACTCAACTTTCATATGATTCATTTCATTCAAGAATTATACTGCTTCATTTGGCAGTTTTAACCTTGAAAGCAAGCAAGTTGCAGGTAAAACGTGGAGGCCTATTTATCATATCAAAGGTTGAAATTGAGTGGTTTTGGAGGTTTTTTAGAACCACAACTAAATTCAAAAGCTCTAAAACAATGAATGTAATGAGATTTATTAAAAAATTCAAATAAGAAAAGTGTGAATGGAAAATAATGCTGAACAATGCGCTTAAATTAGGAATACTTCGAAAACCTCTAAAACATTTTTCAGACGATTCCTTGTGAAAAAAAAATCCAAAAACCTTTAAAAGTCTGAATTGAAGAAAAACGGTCCAATAGGATGAGAGCAGCTCCCACTGACTTCTATAGGAACTTGACAACTTTTAGAGGTGTGGCCATAAAATGGTTGTGGTCAAAAAATGTTTGTCCCTCTTTCTATTTTTTAAATGTTTTCCAGAGAGCCAAATACTAATAATCTACCTCACAAGGACCAAACATGAAGTAGCTTCAGTTTCCCTGTTTAGTTAAAAAAAAGAAAAAAGTTGTGATTAAGGGGCAAATCACATGCATTCATAATTATAAAAGTTGCTTAGAATTATGTTTTCTTTTATTAGGCAAATATTTTAGGGGCTGGCACTTTTAAAACAATAGGCAAAAGCTGTATTTATTTGATTCTGCTTACAGCTGCATGCACAGCTACTACACCCCTTCCAACAATATTTCTTTGCTTTATGTCGACAGGGGCCTGCTGACAGAGAGAGGTGTAGTTGAACATATGTAGGCAGAAATGGTTTGAATAAAAGTAAGTGGATCAATGTTACTGTATTTTCTTGTGTAGGCTTTGGCTTGTCTTCCCCATAATACATTTATAGTTTCCTACAAGTACATTATATCCTGCTCATACCATAGTTTAGTGTTTCCATTTATTCTGTTACAGCTAAGCTGTCTTATCTTTCTCTACCAGCGTGTTATTCAGCCACGTGTATTTCCAGATAGTATGTGATTCGCCGGTGTCCAAAAAATCTGGACACGCGTCGGAATGGTTGCTCGCAACAAAACCGTCGTGCATCAACATTGGACATCCATTGACTTTAACTTCGGTGTCAAAATTGGCAAGAGCATCGAAATTGTTGCGAATTGACGCGCGCATCAAAATTCGAGTTTCACCGATTTTTCGCCCATCACTGTTGATTAATTAAACATTTAGATTATGTTTGCCATAAACGGGACAGAAGCTGCCATTTGGGTACCCTGAAATGAATTACTCTATGAAAGCATAAAAAGTGACAATAACTTTCAGAAGTTCAACTTTTTTTGGGAAAACAAACACCACACACTGTATGCAGACAAAAAGTTTATTCTGATCAAAATATACTGTATAGGTGATTTCTTCCTTGAAATCTGTGTTTGTTAGACATACTGTATAATGAATATATTGTATGCAGACTGTTAGATGCAATAATCACAATGATCTATATAAAGCATTAATCACTAAAGTTATAGTAAAGGGTAGAATGAAGTGAAAGGCTAATGCTAAGAAAATTGTTAAACTCAGACCATGCAAATGGATGAAATCACTTTTTAGAGGAGTCTTTAGGTTTGGAAAAAGCCATACAAGCTAATGCTAAAGCCCCAATCCCTACAACGACACCTGCAGCGACACCTACAGCTAGAGCTGTTGAGCCACCTTGCTCACTTGTCTTCTTCTCATGAAGTGAGGTACCTTGTTCCCAATCCTCCCTCAGATAAAATGATCCTTGTTCATCTTTCTTCTGCTGATGAGCATCTTCCTGGCAAATCTCACAGTGATCTTTGTCATGAGGGCCATTTTGGTCGCTATAATAGTTAATTGACCTTGAACGTCGCCCATAGTCTTCTTGCTCATAGAATTTGCGGTTAATCTTCAAGACCAAATTCTTTATCATTATCTTCAAATTCGCATGTGAAATGTGAGGTTTTTCCATCGTACCAAGATTGCATTTCTTACACGACTGCCTAGAAATCCTCATGTTCACAATGCCACGTTTACGGGCTCGGTCCAGTTTTATAAAGAACCTGAGGTGGGTAACGACCGAACTCCAATGATGTCTACAGTTTGAGCACACAAAGCTGGGGATAATTAAAAGACAAAACAGTATTATCAGGGCTTATTTTCACAAAAATGAGTTTGGGACACACCCTACCCTAGTCATTTTTCTATCAGAATGACAATGTATTTAATATTAAAGGGAATGACAACCCAAAAAATTATTTTTGCTTAACAAAAGAAAACATAATTCTAAGCAACTCTGCAACTTACATTCATTACAATGTTTCTATTTGTGTACATATTGCTATTAACAGTGGTGTTTGTCCCTTTCTATTCTCAGAACTGTCACAGAACTGTCTTTGCTGGCGAGCTAAGACTTTTGCAATATTGTTTAAAAAGTAACAACCAGGAGTTAGGCCAATGCTGCTTTAATAACAATTGTTTTCACAAATAACGTTAAAAGCACATTTTTTAATAAACCTATATTGGAAAGTTGCTTAGAATCATGTTTTCTTTTTTGGGTATAATTTTTTTTTTTAAAATTTTTAAGTATAAAGCTACCGTCATAAAGGTAAGTGTCAAGTGGACAGTATTCTTACAGTGTGTCTAAAGCATCAAATAATCATGATAAACCTTCAACTTGCATGCACCTAATGACAATAATTCTAAGCAGAACTGCACTCATCAATTTTCTTCCACAACAAGTGCTGTATGCATAAGGGCACAAATCAGCAATTTTTTCAGCCACAAAATGCAGCTGCATTTGTAAATGAGTCCTTTTATCTGCATCACTTGATCATTATGGCTACACTTATATGTGAAAAAAGTTGTCATATTAAGACATACCCTTAAATCCATATGCCTCCTCCTCCCCTGTGTATAATACAGTACCCCATTAGCATTTTGTATAAAGTGTGAACAGGTGAACAATGTGGGCAGTTTCAGTCTGGGTCTCAGGTATGAACAGTACAGGGCTTTAGGATATAAACAATAGAGGTGTCACAAGTGTGAACAATACAGGAGGATCACAGGTGTGAACAATACAGGGGATTACAGTGTGAATTTGAGGTTTAAACTATGCAGGGGCCAGTTAATCTCTGTAGTGATACCTTTTAAATTTTACATATGGTAAGCAGACACAACAAGCAGACTTTAATGTGGAGGGCCACATGAGGGGGGATCGCGGGCCGCCAGTTGGACAGCCCTGTACTAGAGTGATATTTTAGGGGTTCATCTACTGATCTTTCTCCTAACTAAAGGAAGTATGTGTCACGTTCACAGATTTCTATGTAAGAGATTGCAGTTTAACATACTGCAGTATTAATAACGTTTCTGTCCCAGAACACACCCAGTTAAAATGAATCTTATGTGAACATTGTGTATCTAACACAGGCTAGTTTGCTCCATGTTGTGGACTGGAAGGATAATACCTGATTTTATTTATAAAATCTACAGGATCATAGAGTCAAGACATATGGAATTTACTGTACCTGCCAAATGTGGTTTGCTCATACTTTAGTCCACCATTTGGCAAACTATGTTCAATCACACGCAGTGTCCACACGTCAGTAGTATCCAGTTCTTCTATTTCATTATCAAACTCATCACTCCACCACCTGTCGTTGCCCATTGCTGGTCGGAGCATGTTGCTGAATGGACTGAAAGACAATTAAATGTTATAGTGATATATGTATAGGTACATAACAGACATACATACTCAGTGCTTGAATTGGGATTAAAAAAGCAGAGGGTTGGCATGTGCGGCGCACGCAGCTAATTTTTGGCCCCATCCACAAATATAAATCACGCCTACCGATATTTTCTAGTTACGCCCACTTTCATTTAAAATCATTTTGCTTTTTTCCATGTTTATTAACAATACAACAACTTAAGGTGGCCATACACTATAAGATCCGCTCGTTTGACGAAATGAGCAGATCTTTTCCCCTGATATGCCACTAACGGCAGGGCTATATCGGGGGTAATCTGAACGTGTATGGCCACCTTCAGTTTAACATCAATCAACAGGTCACATTAACACTAACCTGGCACAATGGCACTAACATGGCACAATTGCAATTTCATGTAGAACTACCCCCAGAATTCATAGCACAATGGCCCAACTGCAATTTCCACGTGCAACTGTGAGCAGTCAGCTGCTGCTTTGAGTGGAGTGGGAAAAAAGAAAATGAAATGAAGAGGAAGATAGGTTTTTTTTTTTACATACATAAAAACATTATGATATGATATTTAAGCAAGATTCAAAAAGTCAGGTGAACTTTGCCTTTCATAAAGAGTTAACATGTTGCATTGGCTAAATGCGAAAGTCAGTTATATAATATATACTGGTTTGGATGTAATTAATTAATTAGCACAATGGCACAATTGCACTTTCATATATAAATACCCACAGAATTCATAGCACAATAGCAACCACAGGCATTTTAGCTGTTGCTGAACCACATCTCCCATCATCTCCTCCCAGCACAACGGGATGATGGGTGTTGTTCAGTGTGAGTGAGGCTGATACGCCGCTTTCATGCAGCTAACTATTACACTAAGGAGCAAGTTAGGGCTTCCCCTGTCCCAGTACAGGCTCCCAGCGGCAATGGCTTCATGCAGCTCCCCTATCCCTGTGCTGTCACCCACCCTCCTTTCTACCGATCTCCCCCTTTCACCCACAGCGTATAGTATACCTGGCTCCTTCTAAATTGCTTGTGCCCCCGAATTCCTCACTCTTTGCTTCTTATAGTGCCTGCGCAGCTGGTATACAAAATCCTCTCCACCTCCCCTTCTCCACGTCTGCTGCTGGGTGTTCCAGACACGCTTAACCCTCGCCTGCCTGTGCTTGCTGCTTCCTGCTGCTGATTGCAGCTAGGGTTGCCACCTTTTCTGGAAAAAAATACCGGCCTTCCTATATATTTATCTTTTATCCCTATTAACCCTTTCCCTGCCAGCCATTTTGGCCTAGATGCGAACATCTACTGCCAAGCAGTTTTTAGACATTTTGTACTCTTTCACTTTAAGGGCCTTTCGTGGGGCGGTCTTTTAGTTTACCCTGGAAAACAAAATATTGTTTTTTTCAGGACAACCTGAACTTTCAAACTATGTAAGAATTTTGGTGTAATTCTACTTCTGTAAAAAATATATATGCTTCTAAGTGTCTAATAAAATGAAAAAAATCATGTTCCACAAAGAACAATCACATATATCAGAAACATCATTTATTTTATGTACAAGAACACAGCCGGAATGTATATAGAAATGTATGAATTTTTTGAAAAATTACCTCAAAGCTTCCACTCTACAGCATCATATCTCCCACACATCATTAGGTATCAATGTAAAACACCCTGTGAAAGCCTGGGGTCCATTGAACAGTTTGATGCCCAATATGTATAGGTGTACCCAAGCATGTGGTATATATGGGCCCTAAAATTTAGACACCCCATTTGAGCTATCAGTTCTGTAATGCCAGATACTGAAAAATCAACACATTTACATAGTTTGGGGGGGGCAAAATTAGAAAAAAGTACGTTCACCCCAGAAAACCATATATTTTCGGAAAGTACAAAATCCCCGAATCTAAATTGGGTATCCATGTCTTTATACTCCAAAGCACCAAGCTGCAAACGTTTCCGAAGTTTGGCAATTTTAGCGACATTTTCAAAAATCACCTCAAAACTTCTACCCTGCCGCATCATATGTCCCACATACTACTGAGTATCAAGATAAATCAACCCAAATATGAAAGCCTGGGACCCTCTGAACAGTTTGATGCCCAATATGTATAGGTGTACCCAAGCATGTGGTATATAGGGGCCCTAAAATTTAGACACCCCATTTGAGCTATCAGTTCTGTAATGCCAGATACTGAAAAATCAACACATTTACATAGTTTGGGGGGGGCAAAATTAGAAAAAAGTACGTTCACCCCAGAAAACCATATATTTTCTGAAAGTACAAAATCCCCGAATCTAAATTGGGTATCCATGTCTTTATACTCCAAAGCACCAAGCTGCAAACGTTTCCGAAGTTTGGCAATTTTAGCGACATTTTCAAAAATCACCTCAAAACTTCTACCCTGCCGCATCATATGTCCCACATACTACTGAGTATCAAGATAAATCAACCCAAATATGAAAGCCTGGGACCCTCTGAACAGTTTGATGCCCAATATGTATAGGTGTACCCAAGCATGTGGTATATAGGGGCCCTAAAATGTAGACACCCCATTTAAGCTATCAGTTCTGTAATGCCAGATACTGCAAAATAAAAAATTTTGCTACGTTCACCCCAGCAAATCAATATATTTTCGGAAAGTTCACATTCCCCCGAATCCAAATTGGATATGCATCTTTCCAAAGCACCAAGCGGCAAAACTTTCCTAAATTTGGCAATTTTGTTGACATTTCTAGAAATCACCTCAAAACTTAAAACCTGCTGCATTGTATGTCCCGCATACTATTGAGTATCAAGATAAATCACCCCAAATATGAAAGCCTGGGGTCCCCTGAACAGTTTGATGCCCAATACGTATAGGGGTACCCAAGCACATGGCATATAGGTTCTCCAAATTAAGAGCCCCCATATGGTCTGTCATTTCAGGTGCTGCAAAATCAACACATTAACATCATTTTGGGGGGCGGCGAAGGAAGAAAAATGTACATTCACCCCAGAAAACCATATATTTTAGGAAAGTTCACATTCTCCTGAATCCAAATTAGGTATGCATGTCTTTCTACTCCAAAGCACCAAGCTGCAAACCTTTCCTAAATTTAGTGATTTTGGTGACATTTACAAAAATCACCTCAAAATTTCCACCCTGCAGCATCGTATTTCCCACATACTTTTAGGTATCAAGACAAATCACCCCAAATATGAAAGCCTGGGGTCCCCTGAACAGTTTGATACCCAATATGTATAGGTGTACCCAAGCACGTGGCATATAGGTGCCCCAAAAGGAAGACCCCCCATATGGTCTGTCATTTCAGGTGCTGCAAAATCAACACATTTACATTGTTTTGTGGGAGGCAAAGGTAGAAAAAAGCAAGTTCACCCAGGAAAACCATATATTTTCGGAAAGTACACATTCCCACAAATCCAAATTGGGTATGCATGTCTTTGTACTCAAAAGTACCAAGCCACAAACCATTCCTAAATTTGGTGATTTTGCTGACATTTCCAAAAATCACCTCAAAATATCCACCCTGCAGCATCGTATTACCCACATACTTTTAAGTATCAAGACAAATCACCCCAAATGTGAAAGCCTGGGGTCCTCTGAACAGTTTGATGTCCAATATGTATAGTTGTACCCAAGCACGTGGCATATAGGGGCCCCAAAAGGAAGACCCCCATATGGTCTGTCATTTCAGGCACAGCAAAATCAACACATTTACATCGTTTTGGGGGGGGGGCAAAGGTAGAAAAAAGTACGTTCACCTCAGAAAACGATATATTTTCGGAAAGTACACATTCCCACGAATCCAAATTGGGTATGCATGTCTTTGTACTCCAAAGTACCAAGTCGCAAGCCTTTCCTAAATTTGGCGATAAAGGCAAAGTTTTTAACATTTCTGAAAATCGCCTAAAAATATTGCAATTGGCCGCATTTATCTCACCCAACTTCTTGCATACAATTGTAAAACACCATAAATATTGATGCCAAGGGTCTTCTGTGAACATAGACCCTTGACTTCATATTATGTGCCTCAAGACCCTCCTAACAGCAAAGACCCCCAAAAACCATATATTTTTGGAAAATACACATTCTGACGAATTCAACAAAGATAAAGACGTCATTCTACACCAAACTACCAAACTGCAAATCTTTTCTAAACATAGAGGTTTTTACAACATTTCTGAAAAATGCCTAAATTTTTTTCTCACACAATGTTTTACGTACAAAGAAAAAACACCCTAAATATAGACGCCAGAGATCTAATGAATAATTTGATGCCCAATATGCATAGATTTACCAAAGCATGTGGTGTGTACGGACCCCAAATGAAAAACGTGCATATGAATTTTCAAGCTAGCCAACTCAGCTGCTGAAAACAGTACCACGACTTTGGTTATGTGTTGTAAGACCCCCCAAACTGTAAAAAGACCCCCAGAACACCATATATTTTTGTAAAGTACATATTCTGACGGAACAAACAGAACAACGGAACAAGTAAAATATATCTTTCTATACCAAAGCACCAAACAGCAAAACTATACTAAAGATACATAAGGAAAAATAATGAAGGGATAAAATTGCAATAATACCACAAAAATTGTGTAAATCAACGAAATAACAAAATGACTGATCCAACAGCATAATTAGCAGCCAAAATCTATTTCCCAATAGTCATGCTGCCAAAACAAACAGTTATTAGAGGTAAAAAACACAAATTAGTAAAATGAAAAAGTAAAAAAATAAAAAAGCCCCCTTTGTGAGTTTTTTTTGTGTATACATGTTGTGACTGGTTACACACTCTTGCAGGGGTCAATCGTGCAGAAATAGGAGTGCAGACAAGTTTGTGTCATAAAGCTGTTCAGTCGCTCAGGCTTTATTTGTAAGTTGCTCAAAATAACAAACAAAACGAAAATAAAACATAGCCGTCTGGCTCCTGCCTATCTCACTCAGTGGCCCTATCTATACTAGCAACGCAAATACTGTATACACCATCAAGTACTTTCTCTGCTAAACATTGGGACACCCTGTCACAATGTGTATACACTTCTAAAAGTGGTGTGACAGTGTGTATATAAGTGTGAAATGAAGCGCAAATAAGTGTACATAACTTTACAACAACAAAAAAAGAATCTTTACTAAAATGAGTGTGTAAGTGTGTATAGATGTATATAGATGTATTCAAGTGTGTTTAGAGTGTAAATGAAGGCCACTTACCGTCCCTGGAGCAGGAGGGACAATCTGATTGCTGTAAAGTCTTGAAGCAGCGTGTATGCTGACTGCAGCCAGAAAGTGCATGGGCGTCGCCAGTGAAGGAGAATGAAGAAGCAAGCCGGAGGAAACGGGTAGGTGCAGCAGATGCTTCTTTCTGTGATTTTAGGTCGGCCCTGCAACAATCCTGTCACAGGACTGACATGACAGCCCCCCAGCCTTGTTGCACAGGGGCCTGTCAGCACTGCTAAGTCTCTGCAGAGGCGGCTAAAGCCGCTGATGCAGAGATCAGCACTGATTTCTGCCAGAACGTACTAGGTACCCTGGTGGTCTAATGGGAGGAGGTGTGACGTCAGCGCGCAGTGGAGCGAAATTTGAAAATATTTAAAGCCAAATCACTTTCCACACATTACCCGTTATAGGAGTTGTTCCTGGTGCTTTCTGAGCTTTGTGCTAACTTGTTATTCTGATTCTGATTCCTGTTTTGACCCCTGCCTGGCTATTTGACGATCCTGACTTCTGAATCCTGACCCTTGCCTGATTACCGACTTTGATTCTGCTTAACCCCTCTGATTGACTTCCTGGTTTGACCCTTGCCTGCCTGACTACGTTTATTCTCTGTCTGCGCCGACCTGGCCTGATCTGACTACTCTATTGCCTAATGCCTTGTACTATGACCTTCTGCCCAAAGACTCTCGCTAAACAGTCATGCCCCTCTGCCTATCCAGAACATCTGGCCTTGCACCTCTCATTTAAGTCCTGGTGGCATCCACGTAGCTGAGGGCTCCTCCTGAAGCCAAAGGCGGTCACACTACAGGTGAAGCACGAGCCGAGACCAGGGTGCTTGGCATTTGTTCTGGTGTTGGGTGCCGACAGTTACATTATAAAGCGGCCCAAGATGGACAAAGAAGGCTGCTGCTGCTGCTGCTCCTCCCACCACTGAAGCGCTGCTCACCACACTGTTACTGCGCCTGGAAGAACATGAGCAGAGGCAAGACTACCTTATGCAAGGTTTTCTCAATTTGACCTGTCGACTGGATGCTTCTGTTCAGTCTCTAGCTCCAGTAGTCACCCCTCCTGTGGCCGCTCCTGTGGGTTCTCCTGCTTTGATGGGTAATGTATCTAAAACCCATGAAACCAAAATTGTCTTCCCCGACAAATTCAATGGGGACAGGTCTAAATTCTTTGTATTCCAAGAGGCATGCAAATTATATCTCAGCTTTTTCCCCCACTCTTTCGCTACTGGCGAAGAAAAAGTGAGGTTCGTAATGACCCTATTACAGGGTGGTCCCAAAATTTGGGCTCTCAGATTGCCCCTCTCAGATCCTGCCCGTTTTTTCCTTGATACATTCTTTAAAACCATGGCTGTACTTTATAATGACCCAGATCGTGCATCTTTTGCCGGCTCCGCGATTCGTAAATTGCGCCAGGGGAAACGGGATGCGGAGGTGTATTGCACCGAATTCTGCCAGTGGGCAGTGGAAACTGGGTGGAACAACATGGTGATTCGTAGTCAGTTCCGTATTGGGCTTTCTGATTCAGTCAAAGACAGCCTAGTTAACTACCCTCTATCTACTAATCTGGATAAGCACTGCGTATCTTGACAGCGCTATATAAATAAATGATGATGATGACCTAATGTCTCTTGCCATCCGAGTAGATAGAAGACAGAGGGAGAGAAGGGGTGAGAGGGGTACTTTATCTCATTTCGGGGTTACCAACGTTATATCTTTTTTTTTCCGAATGTGCCTTTGCCTCAGGAGGAACCTATGCAACTGGGCATATCGCAATTTTCTCCTGAGGAAAAGGCCCACAGACGATCTTTGGGTCTTTGCATTTACTGTGGGGAGAAGGGTCATTTTCTGAATCAATGTCCTAAAAGGCCAGGAAACGTCCAAGCCTAAATGGAGAAGGGGAGCTCCATTTGGGTAAAGAAGTTTCCTCTCCCCAGTCTACCTCTAGGATTTTGATACTGGTTAAGTTAACCAGGCCTACGGGCTCTGTTAAGGTGTCCGCTTTCGTGGATTCAGGGGCGGAGGGGAATTTTTTGGATGCTGCCTTCGCGCCAAAATTTTGTGTTCCCCTAACATCTCTAAATCCTCCTATGAGGATATTAGCGGTCGATAAAAAACCTTTAGGGTCAGGTAACTAAAAAGACTAAGGTCGTATCTTTGTGCGCTAATAACTTGCACTGTGAGGATTTAGCCTTTTATGTTATTGAGGGTGCTTCCTCTCCTCTAATCTTGGGGTTACCTTGGTTGCAAGCACACAACCCACATATTGACTGGGTAACAGGGGAGGTTCTTCGATGGGGTTTAAAATGCCAGGGGTCCTGCATTCCTCCAGTGGTAGCAACTACATCTCTGGAGGGTTTACCTGCAGCTTACATGGATTTTGCAGATGTCTTTTCTAAGAAAGCCTCAGAGATCTTACCCCCACATAGGCAGTATGACTGTCCAATTGACCTCATCTCTGGGTCTACTCCCCCTCGAGGTAGAACTTATCCTCTCTCCTTGCCTGAAGCCCAGGCAATGAGAGAGTATATTCAGGAAAACCTTGAAAGAGGTTTCATCAGACCCTCTAGTTCCCCTGCTGGTGCGGGTTTCTTTTTTGTTGGAAAAAAAGATGGTGGTCTTCGTCCCTGTATTGACTACAGGGGTCTAAATAATATCACCATAAAAAACAATACCCCCTTCCGCTAATTTCGGAATTATTTGATCAGGTTAGAAATGCCAGTATTTATTCCACGCTTGATCTTTGAGGTGCATATAACCTCATCCGTATCAGGGAGGGGGATGAGTGGAAAACGTCCTTTAACACCAGGGATGGCCACTACGAATATTTAGTAATTCAGTTTGGTCTTTGTAACGCCCCCGCAGTGTTTTAGGAATTTGTCAATGACATCTTCAGGGACCTGCTGGGGTTATTCGTAGTGGTCTATTTAGACGATATCCTGAGCTTTTCTTCCAACTTGTGTGATCACCATAAACATGTGCGGGAGGTGTTACTCAAGTTGAAGGAGAATAGCCTCTCTGCCAAGCTAAAGAAGTGCACCTTTGAGGTTTCATCTGTCCAATTTTTGGGGTTTAACATCTCTAGTAAGGGTTTGGAAATGGATCCTGGGAGGGTTAAGGCGGTTCTGGACTGGGCTCAGCCTCTCTCTCTTTGCGGGCAACCGAAAGGTTCTTAGGGTTCGCCAACTATTACTGCCAATTTATTAAAAATTTCTCCTTGATAGTGGCCCCTGATTTAACTAAAAAAGGTGTGGATCCAAGTATGTGGCCCCCCAATGCTACTCAAGCCTTTGAACTCCTCAAGAAGGAGTTTGTGTCTGCCCCCATTCTTCGTCACCCTGACACCACTCTTCCATTCATTGTTGAGGTTGATGCCTCAGAGGTTGGGGTGGGGGCAGTCCTTTCTCAAAGGCATCCAACAACCAACAAGGTACACCCCTGTGCCTTTTTCTCTAAAAATTTTTCGCCTGCTGAGGCCAATTATGATATCGGGAATAGAGAATTGTTGGCTGTTAAGTGGGACTTTGATGAATGGCTGCATCTGTTGGAGGGGGCTAAGCATTTGATAACGGTCTTCACTGACCATAAAAATTTGTTGTATATCGAGTCTGCCAAGGGGCTGAATCCTAGGCAGGCCAGATGGGCTTTTTTTTCACCCAGTTCAATTTTTCCCTTACCTGCAGGCCTGGCTCCAAAAACACCAAGGCAGATGCACTCTCTAGAAGTTTCGAATCCAACTCATCTGATTCTAGTGAGTGCATTCCTATCCTTCCTGGTGAGTTAATTGTGGCAGCTCTGGGATCAGATCTTGCCACCCTATTATCCTCAGTCCAGTCTTCTGCCCCTGTAGAAACTCCCCCTGGGAGATTATTTGTTCCCAAGAATTTGAGGGAACAGGTGTTGGGCGAAGCCCATAATTCCAAAATGGCAGGACATCCTGGCATCACAAAAACGGTATCCCTCTTGTCTCGCAATGTATGGTGGCCTTCCTTTAAGCAGGATGTTAAAAGATTTAAAGCTGACCAGTTCAGACGTAATGCAAAATGGTTAAAAATAAAACGTAACTTTTAATCCAAGTACATAAAACACACACCACCAACAAACTGAATCGTAACCGACTTCATAGTGGAAGTGATGAAGTCTGGGACAGTGTCCATAAAAACTTAAACTTAAAAACCAGGCTAAAGGTGGAGCGGTGAGCTAGCAACGCTTTGAACACTGCATATGACAGTGTGCTAGCTGCAGTAAGTTTAAACCATGGATGCCAGTAGCAGTCCCAGAACCCTCCCTTCCAATCGTTCCCCAGATGGATTTTCCTACCTAACTACTTAGGGAACAAGTGGGAGCTAGTCGCCCACCATCCACCTATGCCACAAGCCCAATGCGTTTCGCCGTTTGCGCGGCTTCTTCAGGGGCATAAGTGCCGGGTGCGTGTCCAAATGCGGTTTAAATAGAAGTCCCCAGCCGTTCGTGTGAATCAGCGCCTCCTCAACGCGTCACTTCCGGTTGCACTTGATGTTTTTGCAAAGAAACCACTGAAGAAGCCGCGCAAACGGCGAAACGCGTTGGGCCTGTGGCATAGGTGGACGGTGGGCGACTAGCTCCCACTTGTTCCCTACGTAGTTAGGTAGGAAAATCCATCTGCGGAACGATTGGAAGGGAGGGTTCTGGGACTGCTACTGGCATCCATGGTTTAAACTTACTGCAGCTAGCACACTGTCATATGCAGTGTTCAAAGCGTTGCTAGCTCACCGCTCCACCTTTAGCCTGGTTTTAAAGTTGTTTTTTAGGGACTTCATCGATTCCACTATGAAGTCGGTTGCGATTCAGTTTGTTGGTGGTGTGTGTGTGTGTTTTACGTACTTGGATTAAAAGTTACATTTTATTTTTAACCATTTTGCATTATGTCTGAACTGGTTAGCTTTTAGTCAACAGGGTTCTTAAGGCTTCTTGCCTGGCCCAGCTGGCTTTGGTTGTTTTTGGTTTAGTAATATATGTTCTTCAATGAACACTAACCTGCAGACTAATTCTATTTTGAACGAATTTACACTCATATCAGGGTAATTATGTTAAAAGATTTGTTGATTCTTGTCCTGTTTGCCAAAGATCAAAATCCTCCAGGAATTCGCAGGGATTGCTAAAACCACTACCTATCCCTGACAGACCCTGGTCCCATCTCTCGATGGATTTTATTGTCGATCTTCCTCCTTCTCAGGGGAAGACTGTAATTTGGGTGGTGGTGGACACAGGTCCGGACTGAAAATTAAAATAGGCCCTGGCATTTCAGTTATATAGAGGCCCAATCAGCCCACAAAGAGGCCCAAACAGCCCCACCAGCCCACTTAATACTGATTTTCTATGACACCTTATAGCAGCCCTTCTGGCATTTGCCAGAACTCACAGATTGCCAGTCCTGGCCTGGTGGACAGGTTCAGCAAGATAAGTCACTTCATTTCCCCCCCACGCCTCCCTTCTTATTAATTTCCAATATTTTTAAGTTACATGGTTTTCCGGTCAATATTGTTTCTGATCGAGGGGTACAATTTGTTTCGAAGTTTTGGAGAGCATTTTGCTCTTTGATTGGTATTGAATTATCTTTTCTACTGACTATCATCCTCAAACTAATGGACAAACCGAAAGAGTTAATCAGTCCCTTGAACAATTTCTAAGGTGTTATGTGTCTGACAACCAATCCTCATGGGCTGAACTATTACCTTGGGCAGAATTTGCTTACAATAATGCTACTCATTCTTCAACTGGTGAATCTCCATTTTTTATTGTTAACGGTTTACATCCCAAAGCTTTTTTTTTCTGGTTCTTTGTCCTCTGTACCCTCTGTCAATTCTTCCATCAAACAGTTTGCAAAAATTTGGTCTGGGGTGCATGACTCTGTTTCTGAAGCTACTGGTCCAAGAGAACCTCGATTCCTGCTTAGTACGGGGTAAGTTACAATATCTGGTCAAATGAAAGGGCTATGGTCCTGAGGAGAACTTTTGGGTGCCTGTTGGTGATATTAGGGCTGATTGGCTCAGGAGCCAATTTCATCGTAAGTTTCCTGAGAGACCTGGGGGTCCGGTGGCCCCTCCTCGAGAGGGGGTAATGTGATGACTTACCCTGGTGGTCTAGTGGGAGGAGGTCTGCAGGGACGCCCGCCATGCCGCCGCTCCTCTAGGCCGCAAGTAGGGGAATAGTTAGGGCGCGTGCGGCGTGCCACTTCCTGATTTACCTGCGCATGCACGCTGGTGTGTGACGTCAGCGCGCAGTGGCGCGAAATTTTAGAATATTTAAAGACAAATCACTTTCCACACATTACCCGTTATAGGAGTTGTTCCTGGTGCTTTCTGAGCTTTGTGCTAACTTGTTATTCTGATTCCTGTTTTGACCCCTGCCTGGCTATTTGACGATCCTGACTTCTGAATCCTGTCCCTTGCCTGATTACCGACTTTGATTCTGCTTAACCCCTCTGATTGACTTCCTGGTGTGACCCTTGCCTGCCTGACTACGTTTATTCTCTGCCTGCCCCGACCCGGCCTGATCTGACTTTCTGCCCAAAGACTCTCGCTAAACAGTCGTGCCCCTCTGCCTATCCAGAACATCTGGCCTTGCACCTCTCGTTAAGTCCTGGTGGTATCCAAGTAGCTGAGGGCTCCTCCCGAAGCCAAAGGCGGTCACACTACAGGTGAAGCACGAGCCAAGACCAGGGTGCTTGGCATTTGTTCTGGTGTTGGGTGCCGACCGTTACAGTACGTTCTTGGCAGTTAAAGTCCTTGCCTGCCAAACGTACAGCGTACGTGCTTGGCAGGCAAAGGGTTAATAACATTGGGATAAACCATAATTTTTACTGGCCAGGCCATTAAGATCACAGCCAGGTGGCAACCCTAATTATTATTAACATTTATTTATATAGCGTCAGCATATTACGCAGCAATGTAAAGTAGATGTGTTTATACAACTAGATCACATTATTTACATACATAAACATGGAGTTACATAGATCACAACTAATACCAGTACAAGAGGTGAGAAAGGCCCTGTACAAAGGAGCTTACAAACTAAAGGGAAGGAAATAAGACACAAGATGTGGGAGTGGGCAGGATCAGAATTAAGTGGTGAGAGTTGTAGTACTGTATGTGGTATTGCATTTGGTAGTTAAGCAGAGTGAGGGTAGGCTTCTTTAAAGATGTGCATCTTAAGAGATCTTTTGAAAGCAGAAAGGTTGGGAGAAAGTCGGAAAGACCGTGGGAGAGAATTCCAGAGGAGGGGTGCAGCCCTTGCAAAGTCTTGAATGCGAGCATGTGAGATTGTAATGAGAGAAGAATTGAGGAGCAGGTCAGTAGAGGATCGTAGTAAGCGGTTGAGAATATAGAGATGAGTTCAGAGATGTAGGGTGGGGCAGAGTTTTGAAGTGCTTTGAATGTCAGGGTCATTAATTTGAATTTTATTCTGAAAGGTAGCAGAAGCCAGTGTAGGGATTGGCAGAGGGGCATGGCAGAGGTTTATGAGCCTCGCGGCAGTGTTCATTATGGACTGGAGAGGTAACAGTCTCTGGAGGGGAAGGCCAATTAAAAGAGAGTTACAGTAGTCTAGATATGATGAGAGAGTGAATAAGAATTTTGGCAGCATCTTGGGTCATAAATGATCGTATTTTGACTGTATATGAGGAGTGAAGGATAGGGCAGAATCTAGGATAAACCCAAGGCACCGGGCCCAGGGAGTTGGGGTGATAGTGAAATTGCTAGCTATGATGGATACTTCCGGGATGTTACTGGTGTTAGTTGGAAGAAAGAGAACCATTTCTGTTTTAGAGAGGTTTAATTTAAGTTAGCGTTGTGACATCCAAGTAGAGATAGCGGACAGGCAGGAGGAGACCTGAGTTAGGAGTTCTGGGTTGAGATCTGGAGAGGAGAAATTGATCTGAGTATCGTCAGCATAGACGTGGTAGTGCAAACCATATGAGTTGATTAGTTTGCTGAATGAGGAAGTATAGAGGGAGAATAGTAGGGGGCCCAGGACAGAGCCTTGAGGAACCCCAACAGAAAGAGGAAGGGGAGAAGATGCTACTCCATAGTGTAGGAGACACTGAAGGAACGATTAGTGAGGTAAGAAGAGAACCAGGACAGGGCTGTGTCACGAAGGCCAAATGAACGGAGCGACTAAAGAAGAGGAGGATTGTCTACAGTTTCAAATGTAGCGGAGAGATCAAGCAGTATTAGTAGTGAGAAGTGATTATTGTCTTTAGCTTTTATAAAATCATTAGTTAATTGGGTTAGGGCACTTTCAGTGGAGTGTTGTTGCTAAAAACCAGATTGTAGGGGGTCCAGCAGGTTACAGAGGAATGAGGTTAGTCGGTTGTCGACTAGGCGCTCAAGTAGTTTAGAGATGAAAGGTAGCAGAGAGATGGGCCGGAGGTTATCAAGATTGGAGGGATCAAGAGAGGGTTTTTGAATGGGGGTGACAAGGGCATGTTTTAATTGAGAAGGAAAGATTCCCGTTGAAAGTGAGAGGTTAAATAGATGAGTTAAGGCTTTGATTAGACAGGGATTGTCATTGTGGAGAAGTTCTGAAGGAATAGGATCAAGTGGGCAAGTGGCAAGGTGAGAGGAGCCCAACAGTTTTGAGACTTCCTCAGTGTCAGGGATGAAGGAGCACAGGAGAGACTGGGGAGTGTGGAGGGAGGGTGATGGAAGTCTAGGGGGGTTAGTAGTAGTGTAATGTCACTTCTGATAGTTTCAATTTTGTTTTTTAAGTGCTCAGCAATATCTTGAGAAGAGACAGATGGGCATGAAGGGGGGTGAGGGGGTGGAGGAGGGGAAAGAAGAGTCTTAAAGGTGGAGAAAAGTTGTGCCGGTTTTTTAGAAAGGGAGTTAATCAGTGAAGTAAAGTATGTTTGTTTGGCTTGGGAAAAGCTGGTGTTATAGGAGCGTAGGGCAGATTTGTAGCTACAAAAGTGGGATTCAAAGTGGGATTTGCGCCAGCGATGCTCAAGTGCACGTGAGTGTCTTTGGAGCACTTTTGTATGAGCAGAATGCAAAGGTTGAAGTGGTTTGCGTCTAGCATGTTTCGTTTTTGCAGGAGCAAGCTCATTAAGGGCAGTGGTGAGTGTAATGTAGTAGACTGAGGTAGCCACATTAGGACAAGAGATGATATTAGAGTGAAGAGATTCAAAGGAAGAAGAGCTATGTGACACGTGAGGAGGGAGTTAGTGAGAGTTGGAATGTTAGCATGTTGTGATCAGAGAGGAGAAATGGTGAGTTAGTATAATTAGTGGTTGAACAGAGTCTGGTAAATATGAGATACAGAGCATTACCATTGGAGTGAGAGGGGGAGTCTGAACACAGAGAAAAGCCAAGGGATGATGTTAGTGAAAGAAATGTATACACAGAAGGGTTGTTAATGTTGTTAACGGGTATATTAAAGTTACCTAATATGATGGATGGGGTGTTAGATGAAAGAAAGTAAGGAAGCCAGGCAGCAAAGTTGTGTGGTTGGTCCTGGGGGTTGATATATGGCAGCAATGCAGAGTGAAATGCAGTGAGCCTCAAATGAGGAGAATGATTGCAGGACATCGGAGCAGCCGGAGACAGGATGTGCTAGGACTAGCAGCGGTGGCAAAAAGAAGGCACCTGCACTCGCACCCAGTAATGCTATGCAATACGGGGGTGGCCCTTAAAGGAAAACTATACCCCCCAAACAATGTAGGTCTCTATTAAAAGATACTGAGTAAAACAGGTCATGTGTAAAACCCTGCTTCATGTAAATAAACCATTATCATAATAATATACTTTTTTAGTAGTATGTGCCATTGGGTAATCATAAATAGAAAATTGCCATTTTAAAAAATAAGGGCCGCCCCCTGGGATCGAACGATTCACTGTGTACACATACAAACCACATGTAAGGTCACATGAGCCAATTAACAGACAGAGTTCTGCCTTTTGCTTCCTCACTTCTTCCTGTTACAGTTATTGTTGTAGTATTTCTGGTCAGGTGATCTCTGAGGCAGCACAGATAGAGTCACGAAATGGTGGTTCAAGGCAAGAGATGTAAAAAGGCAATATTTATGTAAATATATATTCCAGTTTGGTAAGATTCTTTAATATGTCATTCAATTTGATATAAACTATCTGTTGCTTAAGTATTCATTTTGGGGGTATAGTTTTCCTTTAAGTACTTCCTGGGGGGAAACAGCCGCAGTGGGAACACTCACCGGCAGAGCATGAGTACAGGTGCTCCTGCAGTCCAATTTTAAAGGAATGCGCACACCAGTGCTGCCGAGACCAGGGGAAAAAAACACTCCAGTATGCTGACCCTTACCATCCCGCCAGAGGGGATGGAATTTAGTGATAAAAAAGAAGTGGCTGGATGCCATCCCGCCCCAATTCCAGTACTGTACACACTGTGATGTAGTGAATTTAGCTAAAGTTTTTTTGTTTGTTAATCTTGAAGTGTTAATTAATTTGCATAGAAAACTATGCTTTTATATAGAACATTGAAATTGCTTGTATAAGTGTTAAGTTTCATGAAATACAGGTATAGGATCTATTATCCAGAATGTTTGGGACCTGGGCTATTCCAGAGAAGGTTTTTTTTCGATAGATAGTACTATCTATAAATAAAAACACTAATACAGCTTGGTAATGCCCATTAATTAAAAGCTACTTGTCAGATTTACAGCCAAAGGGATGAAGGTACTGCTTCTACATAAGGATGTCTCACACTCTTAAATTATCAGTATGGGGGAAGGCAGAGACCCAGAGGAAAGATAGACAGAATGAACCATAAATTTAAAGGGATCCTGTCATCAGAAAAAAAATTTTTTTCAAAACACATCAGTTAATACTGCTACTCCAGCAGAATTCTGCACTGAAATCCATTTCTCAAAAGAGCAAACAGATTTTTTTATATTAAATTTTTAAATCTGACATGGGGCTAGACATTTTGTCAATTTCCCAGCTGCCCCTGTTCATGTGACTTGTGCCTGCACTTTAGGAGAGAAATGCTTTCTGGCAGGCTGCTGTTTTTCCTTCTCAATGTAACTGAATGTGTCTCAGTGGGACATGGGTTTTTACTATTGAGTGTTGTTCTTAGATCTACCAGGCAGCTGTTATCTTGTGTTAGCGAGCTGTTATCTGGTTACCTTCCCATTGTTCTTTTGTTTGGCTGCTGGGGGGGAAAGGGAGGGGGGTGATATCACTCCAACTTGCAGTACAGCAGTAAAGAGTGATTGAAGTTTATCAGATCACAAGTCACATGACTTGGGGCAGCTGGGAAATTGACAATATGTCTAGCCCCATGTCAGATTTCAAAATGGAATATAAACAAATCTGTTTGCTCTTTTGAGAAATGGATTTCAGTGCAGAATTCTGCTGGAGCAGCATTATTAACTGATTCATTTTGAAAAAAACATTTTTTCCCATGACAGTATCCCTTTAAAAAGAGTTGTCATACAAACACAATTGAAATCGGATTTTTATATCGTAGAATTATATTAATTATATTAATACTATCATTATTATGAAAAAGGGAAGTTGTATTTTGATTTTAACCTCAGAGAGTTTATATGATGGTTATATTGATTTCAATCAACTTATTAGAGAAAGGCATTGAATAATATATGTTCATTTATCCTGTGGGGAGAAACAGTAGATCCCCACGGGATAAATAAAAAGAGTTTTGCAATATTGTTACTACTTTTTCCTTCTTTTGGTTTATTAAGGGATATTGATCATATTTTTTCTTGTGGGACAGTAACATAAGGCAAAACAGGACTGGTCTTTTGCCATACAGGGAACAGAAACTGCCATTTGGGTACTCTGAAATGAATTACTCTATGAAAGCATAAAGAGTGACAATAACATTTAGAAGTTCAACTTTTTTTGGGAAAATAAACAGCACATACGGTATGTAGACAAAAGCAAACAGTTTATTCTGACCATAGTATACTGTATACTGTATGTGATGTCTTCCTTGAAATCTGTGTTTGTTAGACATACTGTATAATGAATATATCGTATGCAGACTGTTAGATGCAATAATCACAATGATCTATATAAAGCATTAATTACGAATTATATACTAAAGGGTAGAATGAAGCAACAGGCTAATTCCTAAGAAAATTGTTAAACTCAGACCATGCAAATGGATCAAATCATTTTTTAGAGGAGTCTTTAGGTTTGGAAAAAGCCATACAAGCTAATGCTAAAGCCCCAAGCCCTGCAGCGACACCTATAGCTAGAGCTGTTGAGCCACCTTGCTCACTTGTCTTCTTCTCATGAAGTGAGGTACCTTGTTCCCAATCCTCCCTCAGATAAAATGATCCTTGTTCATCTTTCTTCTCCTGATGAGCATCTTCCTGGCAAATCTCACAGTGATCTTTGTCATGAGGGCCATTATGGTCGCTATAATAGTTAATTGGCCTTGAACGTCGCCCATAGTCTTTTTGCTCATAGAATTTGCGGCTAATCTTCAAGACCAAATTCTTTATCATTATCTTCAAATTCGCATCTGAAATGTGAGGTTTTTCCATCGTAGCAAGATTGCATTTCTTACACGACTGCCTAGAAATCCTCATGTTCACAATGCCACGTTTACGTGCTCGGTCCAGTTTTATAAAGAACCTGAGGTGGGTAACGACCGAACTCCAATGATGTCTACAGTTTGAGCACACAAAGCTGGGGATAATTAAAAGACAAAACAGTATTATCAGGGCTTATTTTGACAAACATAAGTTTGGGACACACCCTACCCTAGTAATCAGAATGACAATGTATTTAATATTAAAGGGAATGACAACCCAAAAAATTATTTTTGCTTAACAAAAGAAAACATAATTCTAAGCAACTCTGCAATTTACATTCATTACAATGTTTCTATGGTTTTATTTGTGTACATATTGCTATTAACAGTGGTGTTTGTCCCTTTCTATTCTCAGAACTGTCACTGAACTGTCTTTGCTTTAATATAAATAACTTTAAAAGCACATTTTTTAATAAACCTATATTGGAAAGTTGCTTAGAATCATGTTTTCTTTTTTGGGTATAATTTTTTTAATTTCTAAGTATAAAGCTACCATCATAAGGTAAGTGTCAAGTGGACGGTATTCTTACAGTGTGTCTAAAGTATCAAATAATCATGATAAACCTTTAACTTGCATGCACCTAATGACAATAATTCTGAAAAAAAAATTGGCATTGCTATCTCAGGGTATGATTTCCCAGACATGACCATGCCAGCCCCGACCACACATATGCATGGCTAGCTATATAATAGGGTTAAAAGTAGGATAATAAATTATTATATTAGCAGGTGTACACTATAGTGTGAACTAAAATAGGAGCAGACACAAGCATCCTTGCACCTACAGTAATAAGTGCTTGGGTTCATTTATGACAGCAAGTGCCATATGCAAAGTGCAAAAGGCACAAATCAGCAATTTTTACAGCCACAAAATGCAGCTGTATTTGTAAATGAGTCCTTTTATCTGCATCACTTGATCATTATGTCTGCTTTGATGCACAAGGTGCAATACACAAAGTGCAGTATGCCAGCAGGTTTCCTCACTTCAGCTTCTTTTGTTAGTGCATAAAATAATGAGATTGCTGGGACATCAGCAGTAACATACTAGAGTTATATTTTAGGGGTTCATATACTGATTTGTCTCCTCTCCTAACTAAAGTAAGTAGGTGTCACGTTCACAGTTCATCTTATATGTAAGAGATTGCAGTTTAACATACTGCAGTATAAATGAAGTTTCTGTCCCCGAACACACCCAGTTAAATTAATCTTATGAGCATGTTGGCTATCTAACACAGGCTAGTTTGCTCCACGTTGTGAACTGGAAGCATAATAACATATTTTATTTATAAAATGTACAGGATCATAGAGCCAAGACATATGGAATTTACTGTACCTGCCAAATGTGGTTCTCTCATACTTTAGTCCACCATTTGGCAAACTATTTTCAATCACATTCAGTGTCCACAGGTCAGTAGTATCCAGTTCTTCTATTTCATTATCAAACTCATCACTCCAGCTGTCATTGCCCATTGCTAGTCGGAGCATGTTGCTGAATGGACTAAAAAACAATTAAATGTTACAGTAATATACATATAGGTTTACATAACAGACATGCATACTGTGATGCAGTGACTTTAGCTAAAGTTTTTTTTGTTTGTTAATGCTGAAATGTTAATTAATTTGCATAGAAAACTTTGCTTTTATATAGAACATTGAAATTGCTTATACAAGTGTTAAGTTTCATGAAATACAGGTATAAGATCAATGATCCAGAATGCTCGGGACCTGGGCTATTCCGGATGAGGGGGTTTCCATAGATAGTACTATCTATCTATAAATAAAAGCATGGTATTTAAACGCTACTTGTCAGATTTACAGCCAAAGGAACAAAGGTACTGCTTCTGTGTAAGGATATTTCACACTCTTAAATTATAAGTATGGGGGAAGGCAGAGATCGAGAAGAGAGGAAAGATAGACAGAGTGAACCATAAATTTAAAACAGCTTACATGGGAGCAGGAGGCTCTATCCTGTGACCTACAGTTATGATGTACAGCTAGAATGAGAATGTTTCTTGTGTTGTTTGTTATAGCTTTTGGAATGGAATGCTGTGTTTTGGGTATATATTTTTTTTTACAGTTTTGTCCTCCATAAATCATTTTATTATAAGCCAGCCACATGACTTCTTATCTGAGGCAAAGCAATGTGACTGCTTATAAACATGGATGGACAATCACTGTTTTGTTTGGGAAGGTTAATTGACTTTAGCTACAGATCCAACAAAAGTTATTTTTACTATAGAATTAAACTAATTTTACTTATAGAATTGACAATGACACTTAAAACATTACGAGGCAGATTTATCAAGGGTCGAATTTTCGAAGTGGAAAATACTTTGAAATCGAATAGAATCCTCCGACATTCGAATTCAAACTCGGAGAATTTTATTCATTGTACTCCGATCGTACTTCAAATCGTACGATTTTTCCTTCGAAACCAAAAAACTTAGAAAATTGCTCTGGAAGGTGCCCATAGGCTAACATAACACTACGGCAGGTTTAAGTTGGCGAAGTATTGAAGTCAAAGTTTTTTTTAAAGAGACAGTACTTTGATTATCGAATGGTCGAATAGTCGAACGATTTTTACTTCGGATCGTTCGAATCGAAGCCGAAGGTCATAGTAGCCTATTCGATGGTCAAAGTACCCAAAAAATGACTTCGAAATTCTAACTTTTTTAACTTCGAAAATTCACTCGAGCTTAGTAAATCTGCCCCTAAGTGGTTTTCAAGTCAAATAAATGAAATGAAATTACAGAATGAGCAAAAGAATAAATAAAAAACAAAAATGAACCTGTAAACATAGTTAACCTATACACACATAGCAGCTGTACTGTTACTCTTAGGGTTCCTAGCTCCAGTCTGGGGTTTATGGTACACAGCATAGAAAGAAGGTATTACAGAAGATAAAACACCTCGATTTCCCACATGGCAGTTACACGATCAAGGCCTGTCCTCACACAAGAGTCTCAACAGGCACCCAGCAGCTCAACTCAAAAGTACACACAGTCTCTCTCTCTGTTACTGGAGTTTCTTTACACACAAGCTGCTCTGTCACACTCCACAGATCTGGTTCTTGCTGGCTGCTGCAGCAGAGGCTCCTTTATTAGCTCTGTCTGTAACCCTGTGCATCTGGCTACAGAGAAAGGCCAGCTGCGTCAGTTGGTCAGTCAAGTAGTATAAAAGGCAGACATACTCTCATCAAACATCTCCAGCTTCCCAGTCAAAGGGAAAAGGCAAATAATTATAAAACTATAAAAAATAAATAATGAAAACCAATGGAAAAATTGCCTAGAATTGGCCATTCTATTACATACTAAGGGGCAAATTCACTAAGCGCTGAAGCGCCGTACGCTAGCGTTACTTCGCTAGCGTTTGGCATTTTCGTTACTGCGCAAATTCAATAACGAATGCTGGCGTAGTTTCGCTAGTGTTACTTCGCACCCTTACGCCTGGCGAAGTTTCGTTAGCGACGTAACTACGCAAATTCACTAACGCGCGCAGTGTACTGAACGCTACCTTTTATGCTAGACTTCCTTTGCCACCTCAGACCAGGCGAAGCGCAATAGAGTAGATAGGGATTGCTTCAAAAAAAGTCAAAAAATTTTCTAAGTCCCAAAAAACGCTGGCGTGTTTTCTACATTATGGGTGATAGGCTGAAAAAGATCAAAATTTTTTTTGGGGCTCCCCTCCTTCCCCCCTACATTTCCTGACTCATGGCAACTTACCTATACAGTGGGCACATGTGTAGGGCAAAATAAAATTTTTATTTGATGTTTTGAAGCTTTTCTAGCCATTTGTAGTGCTGATACGTATTCCTCCATTGAAATTTGAATTTGGCGCTGTATGCAAATTAGCCTTCGCTAGCATAACTTCGCTTTACTTAGCGAATCAACGCTAGCGCAACTTCGCAACCGTACGCTACCCCTGAGCGCAACTTCGGATTTTAGTGAATTTGCGAAGCGCTGGCGAAACTACGCCTGGCGAAGTGTGGCGAAGTGCGGCGAAGTTACGCCTGGCGCAACTACGAATCTTAGTGAATTTGCCCCTAAAAGTTTACTTAAAGGTGAACCACCACCTTTAAGGAAACTCCCAACACACTGCCATTTAGGGGCAGATTTATCAAGGGTCGAAGTGAATTCGAGGAAATTTTCAAAGTAAAAAAATTTGAAATTCAAAGTAATTTTTTGGATACTTCGACCATCTAATAGGATACTACTACTTCGAATTTACTTCGACTTGAAATAAAAATCGTTCGAATATTCTAACATTCCATAATCAAAGTACTGTCTCTTTAAAAAAACATTGACTATGTTAGCCTATGGGGACCTTCTACAACCAGTTTTACACATCGAATAAAAATCGTTCGATCGATCACTGAAATCCTTCGAATCGTTTTTATTCGATCACAGGATTGCCAAATTTGCTGAAAAAACTTCAAATTCGATATTCAAATTCGAAGTTTTTTAATTTGCTGGACAAATTTCGAAGTTTTTTTGTACTTCGAAATTTGACCCATGATAAATCTGCCCCCTAGTGTATAACTTGCATTTACATTATTTTTGCCAAAGGGCATAACTTTGCATTTTTGAACCTCATTTTCCACTTTGCTGCTTAATTTAGACAAATCACTTTGCAAAGTGGCAGCATCCTGCATGGAACCTATAGTTCTGCACAATTTAGTATCATCTGCAAAAATAGAAACAGTACTTTCAATGCCCACCTCCAGGTCATTAATAAACAAGTTGAAAAGCAAGGGACCTAGTACAGAGCCCTGCGGTACTCCACTAACAACACTGGTCCAATAAGAAAATGTTCCATTTACCACCACTCTTTGTAGTCTATCTTTTAGCCAGTTCTCTATACAGGTACAAATACTATGTTCCAGGCCAACATTCCTTAATTTAACCAGTAACCTTTTGTGTGGCACTGTATCAAATGCTTTAGCAAAATCTAAGTAAATCACGTCCACTGCCACCCCAGAATTGAGGTCTCCACTCACCTTCTCAAGAAATTAAATTAGTCTAGCAAGATCTATTATACATAAAACCAATTGCCTACAGTGAAGGGACCACAGCTGGATAGGGTATTAGGCTTTAGATTATTCTCCCTGATTACTCCACTGTATATTTCTTCCTAGAGGTGTACTTTACTACTTTACTACATCCACATGGTGCCACACTGTGCTGTCTCTGCATCACTGTCCTGGCATTCTATCATCTTATTTGCAATTGCCTCTTTGGATTGTGACTATACCCTGTGGATCATTTGTCTCTGATAAATAAACTTGTTCTGTTTTGTTGCTGTAAGAACCTTCTGGCGTCCTTTTATTTTACTTTTAAGTACAGTAGCCTATGGGAGTTGCAGTTGCACTACATCCTAGTAGTTTCACTGCACACAGTCAAGTTTATTATAAAAACGGCACGCATTTTTTAATTATGTATATTGGAGATAGATTTCTTTTTCATTAAAGAAACTCAAAATAGGATTATTTTTTGCCTTTACATCCCCTTTAAGTGTAAGAGTTAATTGTAACCCATGCTCTATGGTTTTAGCGGGGCATTAACCCTTTTGGTCTAATATTTCTTATGGAGAATGGAGATTAAGCAAGTTAGGTGAGACTGTAGTACTCACAGAACAATTCAGCAAGTTTTTAAAGTATAAACCTATAGATGTGTGCAACCTTGCATAAACCCTTTTAGTGAATTGGCACTTTGAAAATCCAGATATGACCTGAAAACTCGTCAGGTGATTTTCACTTGGAAACATATCAGTCCACATTTCCAAGCAATAATCACTTCTAATCTTTTAATATTGCTGCTCATGTACTCACCTTGCCCTGAAATGGTCTGTTCAGAAGTCAGATGCTGATGTGGCTGCTGGTACTGAATGCAACCGCTCTTTTATCAGCTCTACTTTGCCTGTGACTAATATGTACCAAAAGAAGAAATATCCTCCCTAATTTTTGCATACTTTACATCATCATGTTTCTATTTAAATAAGGTGAGTGGAAGTGATAAGAGCTGGCTACTGATCACTATTAGGAAAAGGAATGTTGAGCATGCAACAAGATAATGTTGAGCAAGATAATATTTTATTAACTTGGTCATAGTTCAAACAGTGGATAATATTGCTATAGTAAACATCATGGCACAAGGCATTGCTAAGCAATGTGTGAGTAGTTTGCATTTCACGGTCTTTCCTAGTTTCTCTCAGGAATCAAAACTGAAACTCTTTCCTTTATGGCTTTCCCAGCCCTGCCCCACCCTATATCTGCTTTGCTTGCATTATTATAAAAGCTATAACAGAAGTTGAAAGAGATAAACTACAAAAACAATTGTCTTTGCTTTATTATATAAATTGTAGTGACAGTTAGAGATGGCGCGAACTGTTCGCCGGCGAACTTGTTCGCGCGAACATCGGGTGTTCGCGCTCGCCGGAAGTTCGCGAACGTCGCGCGACGTTCGCCATTTTGGGTTCGCCATTGTTGGCGCTTTTTTTTGCCCTCTCACCCCAGACCAGCAGGTACATGGCAGCCAATCAGGAAGCTCTCCCCTGGACCACTCCCCTTCCCTATAAAAACCGAAGCCCTGCAGCGTTTTTTTCACTCTGCCTGTGTGTGCTGAAGAGATAGTGTAGGGAGAGAGCTGCTGCCTGTTAGTGATTTCAGGGACAGTTGAAAGTTTGCTGGCTAGTAATCGTTTTGATACTGCTCTGTTATTGGAGGGACAGAAGTCTGCAGGGGTTTGAGGGACATTTAAGCTTAGGTAGCTTTGCTGGCTAGTAATCTACCTTCTACTGCAGTGCTCTGTATGTAGCTGCAGTGGGCAGCTGTCCTGCTTCTGATCTCATCTGCTGACTGCTGCAATAACAGTAGTCCTTGTAAGGACTGCTTTTATTTATTTTTTTGTTCCAATACAGAGCAGTATCAAGCAGATTACTAGCCAGCAAACTTACTATCATCTGTCCCTGAAATCACTAACAGCTCTCCCCCTACACTATCTCTTCCAAGCACACACAGGCAGATTTTTCAGATAAATTTTTGCCCTTGATCCCCCTCTGGCATGCCACTGTCCAGGTCGTTGCACCCTTTAAACAACTTTAAAATCATTTTTCTGGCCAGAAATGTCTTTTTTAGATGTTAAAGTTCGCCTTCCCATTGAAGTCTATGGGGTTCGCGAACCGCTCGCATTTTTGCGCAAGTTCGCGAATATGTTCGCGAACTTTTTTTCCGACGTTCGCTACATCCCTAGTGACAGTAATTTTACATAGATGGTTTGTGGATATAATACACAGACGCAGAATAAGACAGATAGATAATCCAAACAGTTTACAGTAATTTAAGTGCAGATATGACATTTTGTACATGAATATTACATTTCATTGTACCACAACAGAATAGATAATTATGAATCAAATATTGTGTTGTGCATATTTGAAAAGTAAAGGGAACAATGTAAGTTTTTCTCAATGGGATAAGACACTGGAAGCTGAAACACAAGAGCCTATGTACAGTCTTTACTGTATGTCCAAAGGTATTATGATTGTTATTAAAAAACTAAATTTAGATAGTTGGGTGTGAAGGGCAAGATAGGAAGCTATTTTTCATGGACATATCTGTGCCCAGTACAGATTATAAAGCTGAATATGCCAAGCATGCCTGTTGGTGAACAGCTGCTGTCTATGAGTAACTTTCCCAGCATTCTTGTGCATTAGATGAGAAGAACTAAAGATACTGATACAGGTATGGGATTTATTATTTTGAAGCTGGTTTTCTCTGTAATAATTTAGAGAATTGGGCTTTTAATGTTTGATTTTTATCTAAATGAAAATAAATAGACTATCAAGAATACAACTGCCATGTTGTATTCCACAGCTACAACTGTCATGTTGTTGAGATGCATACCCCTTAGAGTTTAATTGGGTGTTAGGTTCCTCTTCCTGAATGGACACAATGCTATGTTTGAAATGATGACAATTAAAAGCTTTTGCTTTGCAGATGCCTAAATGCCTAAATGACAAGCCTGACACAGTTCCTTTATGTGTGGTCCATGCCCACTCTGCCCGTCATCTGCAGGATCCAGTTGTGGAACATATTCTCCAAAGCATTTCTTTCTTATAGTTTTGATCAGATTCTGTACAATGATTGTGATGATTCTGTTTGGCATTTCAGGTTTTACGTATTGGTGGTTATTTCAGTTTTTACACTGCTGCCCCAATGGTTTTATCATGACATTCCCTTGCCAGTCAGTCCATTGTATGTAGAACTCAATGACAGAGTGTATGGATTTCCAGTGGTTACGGCAATTAGGACAGTGGTACCTGCAAATAGATAAGAATTAAAATAAACTATTCTTCAGTTGTTCTGGTATTTATATATATCCATTATGATATAGCATCTTGCTAAAAGGGTTCAGTAGAGAATAGGAAAAAATAAGGATTCCAGAAATGTAATGAAACATGGAGGTGGAGACCAAATGGATTAGTGGAAAAGAAAAAAAAATAATACTAATGTAGATATAAAAGACAAGAGAATTAAGCAGAACAGAGGGGTAAAACACAGAGACTAAGTAAGACAGAGCGAACACACAAAAAGGGGTATTTAACTTCCCAGACATACAGTAGTTTGTGGATGCAATTCACTGTATTTATTCACACCATGCAGCATTTTTTTTTACAGAATTGTAGTGTAATTGTGTCATGATCAGCACCTTAAATCCAGAAGAAGCGGAAGGCTACCTGCTCTTGGCTCTTGCTTCTGCCTGTAGCAGCCACCTTTCACTTCGGGAGGAGCCCTCCGCTAATTGGAGAGGAGCCAAGCAGGACGAGCAAAGGGGCACAATTGTTTACCAAGGATTTTAGAAGGAAGGTCACACAACTCAGGAGGAATCTAAATGGAACATTGTGGTCAGACAGGCCGGGTCGGTACCGGATGAGTTCACAGGATAGTCAGACAGGCTAGGAAGGATCAGGATTGGAGAGTTCATAATAGGCAGGCAGGCAGGCAAGGATTAGGATCGGAGAGTCCAGAATAGGCAGACAGGCAAGGGTAATACAGTATAACAAGCAGGATTCACAACGAATAAGCACTCAGGAACTAAACAAGTTAGACCTAACAATGGGCAATCATTTACATTCAAAAGCCCCTTTAAATACCTTTGAATTTCTCAACAACACGCAATGATGTCATCATGCCGGAACATAAAATCCAGAAGTGCGCACCATGTGCGCCATAGGAGCACCGTACAGAAGGAGCAAGGAACCTTGCGGCGGGCATCCCCGCCGGCCACTAGACCACCAGGGTAAGCTGTCGTTACAAACTGACTAAACTATCCTCTCAGATGATCTTACATGTACAGCCCGGAATTTTAGGGAAAACACTGCATTGCGGGTAAGAAAAATGCAATTTGTGCCCAAGAATTGTACTTTGCACTGCACCCACTATTAGTCTTTTTTTTGGAGTGTGTGGGGAGGTTTAGCTGCATGTCGAACTACACACTGCCTCAGGGTAATACGTAGGGAGGACAGAACAACCACAATTACACTGGAATTATGAAAACACTGCATTGTGGGTAAAAAATATGACAGCTTTGTCTGAAATTGCACTGTGTACACTGGATTCAGCAGGAAGTGTTACAAAATATTTGGTTTTCTGGGGCCTTCTTGCTGTTAAAGGATCTTATGACACATCATTTTAATGCAGGCAAAGGTAATTCTGCATCACTGCTGCTCTGAGACAGTCTGCCCAACGCCTCACCCCCAGTGCTTACATTTATGTCCTCTTACAGGAGTGAGGAGGAGCCACATCGCTAGCATAGAGACAGAGTCAGACTGGGCTGGTGGGACACTGGGAAAATAACAGATGGGCCCCGGCACTTTTTGGGCCGTGCAGGGCCAGACCCGCTCCCTGCACTACTTCTCCTTACCTCTCTCCCTGGCCCCCTCGCACTGACAAGTTGG
The DNA here is from genome assembly GCA_038501925.1 of Xenopus petersii. Lineage (NCBI taxonomy): Eukaryota > Metazoa > Chordata > Amphibia > Anura > Pipidae > Xenopus > Xenopus petersii. Next base: position 62,655,012 of record CM076680.1, read on the forward strand.
AAAAGGGTATGCGTGTGCGCTCACGCGTGGGGGGGAGTTTTGCCAGCAGAGGAAATTTGCGGCTGGGGGGCCCGGGGTTGGTATGGGGGGCCCCTGAAGCAGGAGGCCTGGTGGGCCCTGGGCCCCCTAGTCCAACACTGTGTACAGAGCACTATAAGAGCAAACTTTCACTTTTAAAACTGAAATTTCAGGTTTTACAGGTTTACAGGTTTTATGGCAGGAGCGTCCCCGCATACAGGGAAGTGCCAGGCCATCCTGGGTTCATTTGAGGACCATTCCTGCAATATATTGTGGTAGAGTGACCAGGATAAGGGTCACTCTAGCCTTTAAATTTTCCCCCAGGGACTGAGATAGGCACCGAGTATTTATGCATACTTTACAATCATGTTTCTGTTTAAAGAAGGTGGGTGGAAATGATGAGAGCTGGCCACTACTCCAGTATAAACTATTAGGAAAAGGGAATGTTGTGCTCACACTTTTTATAAAGATGGGGTGTAATAAGCTCATGGCGACATAATTCATAAAGAGATAAAAGCAATCCTGTGTATATACCCAGTTTAAAAAAAAAACACACAATTTACCCAAGGTTTGCCAAGTCTGACCAGAATGGAAGTTGAGCTTTACTTATTAATCTAGCACACCCATATCATTTCACTTGTATATGGTTTTAAATGTGGTATTATTTATTTAAGTAATAATGTCAAGAAAACGAAGGACTATATTTTACATCAAGGGGGTATTTAACAACATCTGAACAGAACAAAATATATATTTTATTATTTCTAATTAATAGTTAAATAAATTATATATACTAATACTAGAACACATTTGGGGTAAAAAACACGTTTCTGCCTTTTTGGGACATCATGATTGAATTATTTTTGTTATTCTTTGAAAAAAAGAAAACTGAATTCCCCACACAAAAGATTTGGCTAAATACAGAACAAAAATACAGAAAAAACTATTTAAAACAAGATTTTTTTGCAGAATATCAGACTAGCAAGATAATATTTTATTAACTTGGTCATTGTTCAAACAATGGATAATATTATAGTAAACATCATGGCAAAAGACATTTCTAAGCAATGTGTGAGTAGTTTGCATTTCACGGTCTTTCCTAGTTTCTCTCAGGAATCGAAACTGAAATTCTTTCCTTTATGCCTTTCCCAGCTCTGCCCCACCCTATATCTGCTTTGCTCGCATTATTATAACTGCTATAACAGAAGTTGAAAGAGAGAAACTACAAAACAATTGTCTTTGTTTTACTATATACTGTAGATGCATAGTGACAGTAATTTTACATAGATTAATTGTAGATATAATACACAGATGCAAAATAAGACAGATACAATTCCAAATTAAATGATAGTCATAATTTCTGTTCCCAGTGCATATAGATAAAGCTGAATATGCCAAAACATGCCTGTTGGTGAAGATTTATTTTTTGGAAACTGGTTTCTCTGTAATAATTGATGCCAAACCAGTGTGATTAGTATTTTTAATGTCCGAATAAGAAAGATATAGAAATTAGGAGGAAAAAAATGAGCAAGAAGCACAAACAAAGCCCATAGCTACAGCTGACATTTTGTTGAGAAGAATACAGCATAGTGTTGCTGCTCTGAAGACTAAACATTTTTGCTTTGCATTTGCCTAACTGACAAGCCTCACACAGTTTCTTTATGTGTGGCCCATGCCCACTCTGCCCATCATTTGCAGGTTCCAGTTGTGGAACGTTTTCTCCATAGTAATCCTTCCTTATAGTTTTGATCAGATTCTGTACAATGATTGTGATTATTCTGTTTGGCATTACAGGTTTTATGTATTGATGAATGCAGTTTTTACACTTCTGCCCCAATGGTGTCATCATGACATTCCCTTGCCAGCCAGTCAGTTGGATGTAGAACTCAATGACAGCGTGTGTGGATTTCCAGTGGTTACGACAGTAAGGACAGTCATACCTGCAAATAGAATTAAAAGAATCTGTTCTTCAGTTGTTCTAGTATGAACTTTGTAGCACATACCTGAGTTAGAAATATATCTCCCCCTTGATATAGCATTAAACAGAACACTGAGATGAGAGGGCAAAACACAAAGACTTAGGAAGAGAAAGAAAACACAAGAAGGGGCATTACCTTCACAGGCACAGTTTGTGGATGCAATTTTTCATATTTTTTCACACCATGCAGCATTTTTTTTTTTTAGAGAATTCTAGTGTAATTGACTAAACGACTCTCTCAAATTATCTTTGCTGCTGTGATGTCTCGTATCTCAAAACTCAGAGCAAACCCCAAGGTCCTGGTCTCAGCTCACTCTTCTGCCTATAGCAGCCAGCCTTTGGCTTCAGAAGGGGCATTGGAGTAGGTATAGGAGTAGGCATAGGAGTGAACCAGGGCCTTAACTGTCTGCTTGTATAGAGCAGTGATAACACAGAGAGCACAGGTCCCGAGTTCAACTCCAGGCAGGTTATTACAGCTGCACAGCTGCAATAACAATAGAATTTGTGCCAAGAATGCACTCACAGTTATTCAAAGAATTAGACCTAGCTGGAGAAATCTTACTAAATACTCACTCTCCTAAGGCATCACGTTGAGTGAATGAGTTCCATCTCTCCTGATTTGGTTTCTCATTGCAGATGTTTATAGTCCACATATCTGGTAGTTTAGAAACGATTTCAGAAAATGTCTGTTTCCAATTCTGATAGTCACCCATTGTGTCTCTGAACAGCTATTTGTGCTCTAGCATGTTATATATCCACAGTGTTTCCTGATGGTTTAAAAAGTGTGGGTGTGGCTAAAAGCTGCATAGAAGCAGGTTTATAAGCAGGCTTGGCTCAATTGTTCATGTATTAATTTAACCCTCAGGTTGCTGACTCTCAATTGAGCCAAAAAAATAAAAAATGAATGTAAATTGTGAACATCCTCAGAGAAGCACCCTGTGCATTCCAAAAAACAGAAACCTGAGCTCTCCTATGCAGTCCCCAAAGTTGCCCCTGAACCACCCCAACAGCTTCCCACTGAGTAGACTCAACAGAGACCCCCAAAAGAGAGTTCATCCATCTGACAATGGAGGATTTGCACGATTTTATTTGATTTTATTTTAGTGGTTGTATTACAGTTCTTCTGCATTATTGTTTGTTACTTGTATTTAGCTTAGTGTTATGTTTTGGGTAGCCGAGGATGAGTAGAGTATAACAGTGATTTATTAGCAGAGACTCATGCAGGCATTACACAACAGTAACTTTCACTTTTTAGCTGTATGAAGTATGCACAGCATAAGTCTGGGCACAGTGACATCTACAGGCCATTTGTTTAAACACCACACTTAGCACTGTTGTTTGGTAGTCTGGAGAAGAAAGACATATTCATTTATCCATTTTGGATTCCCAAGTTTGTATAGTTTTATGGGGATATTCATACTGTTACAGGGTCCTTATTCTGTAGTAGCCAGATTGATACCCATAAACATTTCAATACCCTACTTTCGTAAATCTATGCACATTGTGCATCATACAGTACTTGGCAAAGCAGGAAAGTTGTGTAACTAAAAAATGTCCAACCTGTACTGCACCCCTCTAACCACTAACTTAACAGCAGCCAACTAGCCACCCTCCCACACAAGAAAGTGACAGACCTCATCTGGGAACAAAGGAAAAGGGAAGTGACTGGTGGTACCAAATTTAGAAAACTAGAGCTCTGTTGTCCCGATTGAGACCCACGGGTACATGAACCTTCCTTGCAATTCAAATACTATCTCCTCAGGGTCTACAAGATGCCTTTTAACCGTGAGTTTCTCACTGCAACTATAGGGCTGCATAGTGCATCTCTTTATACTACTCACTGACTATCTGGCCCTTTCTAGGAATAGAGGCTATCCACACAACGAGTGAGTGTGTGAGAGTATGTATTTATAGTTACAAACAATTCCAGTTAGACCGCACTTACTGAATAGGCAAGTATATCATTGGGTGCACGTCATATGGCCCGTTCATCAAGGCTCCATTGTTGTATTAATTCTCTCCCAGTAGACAGCACTCCAGTTTCAATAAAACCGTCTTTATTGTGTATGGGACAGCAGCATAAAATTGCAACGTTTCGAGTGGCACTCCACTCTTTGTCAAGCATAAAAACACACATCACCACCTGACCTTAAATACAATGTATCACAGTGCCCCCTAGTGTCAAGACATATTTACATAACATGCTTTTAGTGATTAAAAACTTTCCATATGTATCCAAATAACTTCCAGCAGTACTTATCTTTCAATGTATCCATCAAATATCATATCACGAAATCATTGAAGGATATCGTAGTTACATCCCACTCCCAGGAAGCGAATACAAATGTCCATGTAATAACCTATAAATAAATAAGATCAGTAGCACATTAAAAACTATTTCAATAAAAATGGATTCAGATCATACTCATGGTTCAACCCATGTGGGGACAATCCATGTGGGGACTTTATCCCCACATGGGTTGAACCATGAGGGGTTGAACAGTCATGGGGAAATTTTTTTTTTTCAAAATGAATCAGTTAATAGTGCTGCTCCAGCAGAATTCTGCACTGAAATCCATTTCTCAAAAGAGCAAACAGATTTTTTTATATTCAATTTTGAAATCTGACATGGGGCTAGACATATTGTCAATTTCCCAGCTGCCCCAAGTCATGTGACTTGTGCTCTGATAAACTTCAATCACTCTTTACTGCTGTACTGCAAGTTGGAGTGATATCACCCCCTCCCTTTTCCCCCCCCAGCAGCCAAACAAAAGAACAATGGGAAGGTAACCAGGTAGCAGCTCCCTAACACAAGATAACAGCTGCCTGGTAGATCTAAGAACAACACTCAATAGTAAAAACCCATTTCCCTGGCCCTCTCCATGTCCTCACTCTGCGGGATAGCCCCTCCCTCTCCTCGAAGAAGAACCCACCCCCTAACTGATAAATTAGGAGGAGTACCTCCCCTCGGTGTCTTTTTTGGGTTCTTCCCTCTCCTGGCTCCTGGATGCAGGAGCCAAAAATTTTGAATTTTCAAGGGAAGAAGCAGGGGCTGCTGTTAGCGTCCCAGAGAAGAGGGTTTTTTATATATATGTTTCCCTCGACAGCCTTACCTCAGTTGATGATCCTGTACAGGACCCAGTGGCTGATTCTCCCTGTGCCTGCGCCTACCCGGCCTGCCTCACCAAGGGCGTCCGGCGGTTTGAGGACTGTATCCTCTCCAGTTCTCCTATTTTTAGGCTACAGGAGGGGTGGCAGCAGTTAGGTAGGGCATACGGCACCTTCGGATGTAACGATAAAGGAAGCGCCAGGTTCCCATGCTGGCGCTGCACGCGAGATCTGGGGGCGGCGCTAAGCGCGGGTCAACCGGAAGCTCCGGCGGAGCAGGGACAACGGCCCGCATTAGCCACACTTCCGCATAGCAAGCTTGAAGAGCGGGCCTGCGGCGCGGGGAGGAACAGGAACTGGAGGATTTATTTAGAGCAGGGCCTGCCTCTCTTTCCTCGTGGCTGCCTGTTCTCAGTGCGGATCAGCTTTGGGTGCTGACTAGGTAGGTTAGGGGAATGAGAAGGGGTAATCCTGCTACAGAAGCCTTAGGTTTCTGATTTTCGTATTAATTATTTTTTTTTTGCAGGCTGCTTTTGCCCCCTGTCTTGTTCCAGCTGCCACCCCAAACAAGCCTTCTTCCCTTGGTTGAGGTAAAAAAAAAAAAAAAAAAAAAATGCAGTGTTATAGGATCAGTAAATTGTTCTTGGAACACTTTGTGATTATCCTATCTCTTATCTGGTTCTAGTGTCATGAGGCCGTCCAGATCAAGAGAGAGATCAAGGGAGATCTCAGAACAAAGAGAGGATCCTCAGCTGGCCCCTGCTACCAAATGCATGGGATGCAATGAGCCACCATTACCTGACAAGAAACTGTGTCAAGTATGCCTTATAGCTGCTTCAGGTGTCGAGGCAAATTCAAGCATGGGAATCCTAGCCTGGATAAAGGAAGCAGTGGCAAAGGAGATTTGTTTGGCCACAGCTTCTGCATCTAAAAGTCCGCAGTTGGATTTTGACCCAGATCCAGAGGACACCTTTGCAACCAGAGCATCAGAAGACAGGTGTTCTTCTTCAGATGAGGGAGAGGAAGTTCAGTCTTCCTTTGATTTTGCCCTTATTCAGCCTCTTATAAAAGCGGTAAGGGCTTCTTTGGTATTGGAGGACGAAAGCCAGGCCTCAACATCATCATCCTTTCTGCCATGTTCTAAGCCTAAAGGACAGACGTTTCCATTACATCAAGAAGTGATGGACCTAATCAAAGCAGAATGGGACATTCCATCAAAGCGCAGTAATATGCTAGCTAGAGGGAATAAGTTATACCCTTTTAAAGATGACGAGGTAAAGGACTTTAGTACCTTACCAAAAGTGGATGCTCCAGTTTTAAACATATCCAAAAGTACTTTATTACCCATTGAGGATCAAGCAACTTTGAAGGATCCAATGGATAAGCGTCTGGAATTAGACCTGAAAAGACTTTTTACCACAGCAGGAGAAAGTCTCAAGCCAGCAATTGCAAACCTCTCAGTAGCTAAAGCCTTGGAGGTGTGGTTGGCCAATGTGGATGTAGCCCTGAGAGAAGGTCGGGATCGAACAGAAATTCTAGAAGGCCTAAAGGAGTTAAAGCTGGGCTCGGCCTTTTTAGTTAATTCTTCAGTGGATCAGATCCGTTTGGCTTCCAGAAGCTTGTCCTTATCTGTAGCCGCGAGAAGGGCCTTATGGCTTAGAGCCTGGGAGGCAGACTCAGCCTCTAAAGTGGCTCTATGTTCTCTACCTTTCCAAGGTCAAGTCTTGTTTGGAAAAAAGTTGGAGGATCTGATCTCTAAGGCATCGGGGGGCAAAAGTCAATTGCTTCCCCAGAAAAAGAAACGCCAGATGGGAAGGCCATCTTTCAGAGGGAAAGCCTTTCCTAAATCAAGATTTGTGCCGTATGATCGCAGGCCTTTTCGTGCGGGAAGAGAAACTTCAAAACAAGACAGCTGGAAGGCAGGTCAGTCAGGTTTCTTTCGCATGTCCAAAGGAAAGGCGGGAGAAAACAGCCGTAAACAATTATGAAGGTGGTGCGACCCAGGAGCCTACGTTGGGAGGAAGACTTCATCAATTTCAGGCTGCCTGGGAACAATCCATAGAAGACAGATGGGTTCTGGGGATTGTGAGGGACGGCTACAGACTAGAATTCAAAAACAGTCCTCCATACTCGGGATGCTTAGTATCCCAAATGCCGATGGACAACTCCAAACGGAGGGCACTTCAAGCCTGTCTCATCAAGTTGGAACAACAGCAGGTGATATGTCAGGTCCCTTGGGATCAGAGAGGAACGGGAGTATATTCCAGGTTCTTCATAGTCCGAAAGACATCAGGGGCATGGAGGCCAATACTGAACCTAGTGAGGGTCAACAAGGCTTTGAGGATCCAACACTTCAGGATGGAATCCATCGATTCGGTAAAAGCGGCTATGTCTCCAGGGGATTGGATGTGCACCATGGATATCAGAGACGCATACCATCACATTCCCATTGCAACTTCGGATCAAAGGTTTCTTCGATTTGCAGTGGGACAAAATCACTACCAATTCAGATGCCTCCCCTTTGGGTTAGCCACAGCCCCAAGGGTGTTTTCGAAAATCCTGGTGACCCTAGTTGCACAGCTAAGGTGGCAGGAGATCCGTCTATTCCACTATCTAGACGATCTAATTTTGTTGGCACCATCGAAGGAGCAAGCGAACAGGCACAGGGACCGATGCGTGGAGACATTAACATCTCATGGCTGGCTCATAAATTTCAGCAAGAGTCACCTATCCCCATCGCAGAAAGTGACTTACCTGGGAGCTTACATAGACACAGTGTCAGGACAAGTTACGTTGTCAGCGGAGCGACAATATTCACTGAGAGCAGTAACAAAGAAAGTGAGGACAAGTCCAGAAGTACCAGCGAGTCTAATACAGAAGATCCTGGGCATGATGTCATCCACGATTGGCCTAGTTCCATGGGCTCATTGGAGAATGAGGCCTCTTCAAATGTCTTTCCTACTACAGTGGGACGGGGAATCTCAGTCTCAGACAATAAAGATGTCATCACAGCTGCGATCTTCCCTCTTATGGTGGGAAGAACAAGACAACCTGAACAAGGGAGTCAAGATGTTCCCAGACAGTTGGACCATAATGTCAACAGACGCATCAGGCCAAGGCTGGGGAGCAGAATTAGGATCCGAAGTGGCACAAGGTCGTTGGCTCCACCCGTCTCCAAACCTGCCGTCAAATATATTAGAACTAAGGGCGATTCGGCAAGCGTGTCTAGTTTTTCAGGAACAACTCAAAGGTACAAGGCTAAAGGTAAAATCGGACAATGTTACAGCAGTAGCGTTCATAAGAAGGCAGGGGGGCACAAGAAGTCTAGGACTCCTGGAAGAAGTTCAACCCATCTTCCAATGGGCAGAAGAGTATTTGGTAGACCTCACGGCAGTTTATGTTCCAGGTCCACTAAACAAAGTAGCGGATCTGCTCAGCAGAAACTTTGCAGAAAGACACGAATGGACATTGAGTCAGAAGATCTTCAAAGAGTTAGTCCAGAGGTGGGGTCAACCTTCAATAGACCTGATGGCCTCTTCAATCAACACAAAATGTCGGCAGTTCTTCTCAAGGAACTGGGAACCGAAGGCACTGGCAGTGGATGCACTGACACAAACCTGGAGGTTCCGTTTAGGCTATATCTTTCCTCCTCTGCCTCTGATTCCGAAGGTGTTGCAGAAGATCAGGGAGGATCAGGCGGACGTGATTTGCATCGCACCAGCATGGCCTCGGAGACCGTGGTTCACAGACCTAATCCAGTTGTCGATAGACCGACCTTGGAGGCTTCCAGTATCAGACCACTTACTGTTCCAGGGCCCGTTTTTCCATCCGGATCCAGGATCTTGGGCCCTGACGGCTTGGAGGCTGAGAGGCAGACGTTAGAATCTCAAGGACTTTCCTCGAGAGTTATTCAGACATTACTACAATCCAGAAAATCGTCAACGAGTAACCGATACGCCAAGGTGTGGAATGTGTTCTGGACCTTCGTTAATCCCAGCTCAATAGAGTCCATATCAGCATCAAACATCCTGGAATTCCTTCAGGCAGGCATGGAAAAAGGTTTGAGTGTAAGCACGCTAAGGACGCAGATATCCGCCATCTCGGCGACATCAGGTATCAGATGGGCCCTCCATCCTCTGATCATTCGATTTTTTAAAGCAGCAGTGAGAATGCTTCCAGTAAGGAGACCAACATGTCCAAGTTGGGACCTACCAGTGGTTCTAAGGATGCTTTCCTCAGGCCCATTTTCAGAAAAAAATCAGATCTCCCTATGGTACCTGACTCTTAAAGTGGTGTTCCTATTGGCTATCACCTCAGCTAAAAGAGTGGGGGAGTTACAGGCCTTGAAGTTCTCGGAAGACAGTCCAACGTTTTTCTCAGACAGACTGGTATTGAAATTTTGTCCTTCATTTAAACCAAAGGTGGTATCCCCGTTCCACCTCAAGGATGAAATAGTAGTTCCTGCTTTTGCCCATCAGAATACAGATCCAGAATTAAGGGAGCTGGATGTGGCAGAACATGTCAAAAGATATTGTGAAGCCACAGCAACAATAAGAAAATCAGATAGGTTCTTGATTCTCCCTGGAGGGGCAAGAAAGGGAGAAGCAGCAGCAAGTTCCACAATTTCAAGATGGATATGCAAAGTGATTAAGGATGCCTACTCACAGGCTAATCTCAAAGAGCCTAACCAAATCAGAGCACACTCAACCAGGGGTCAAGCGGTCTCGTGGGCAGCAGAAGCGGGCATTTCCTTGGATGTCATCTGTAGGGCAGCCTCTTGGTCTTCACCTAACACTTTCATCTCCCATTACAAGCTGGATGTTAGGTCTTCTAACTATTCCCAGTTTGGGTCTAGTATTCTGAAATCGGCCAGCGAGGCCAAATAAATATTTTCATATTTGCAGTCATGGTGAATTCTTTATTTCCCACCCAGGACCAGGCAGCTTGCTAAGTCCCGCAGAGTGAGGACATGGAGAGGGCCAGGGAAAAGGGAAAATTGTTCCATACTTACCGTTATTTTCCTTTCCCTGGTCCTCTCCATGTCCAGGTTTCCCTCCCTTATTGGTGCTAGAGTGATCAGAACTTGGTACGAGACACCGAGGGGAGGTACTCCTCCTAATTTATCAGTTAGGGGGTGGGTTCTTCTTCGAGGAGAGGGAGGGGCTATCCCGCAGAGTGAGGACATGGAGAGGACCAGGGAAAGGAAAATAACGGTAAGTATGGAACAATTTTCCCTTGTCCCACTGAGACACATTCAGTTACATTGAAAAGGAAAAACAGCAGCCTGCCAAAAAGCATTTCTCTCCTGAAGTGCAGGCACAAGTCACATGACCAGGGACAGCTGGGAAATTGACAAAATGTCTAGCGCCATGTCAGATTTCAAAATTGAATATAAAAAAATCTGTTTGCTCTTTTGAGAAATGGATTTCAGTGCAGAATTCTGCTAGAGCAGCACTATTAACTGATTCATTTTGGAATTTTTTTTTTTTCCCATGACAGTATCCCTTTAAAGTTATTTGTAAAAACATTTGCTAATGAGAGCAGCATTAGCTTAATTCCTAGTTTTCACTTTTTAAATAATATTGCAACGGTCTTAGTTCCCCAGAAAAGTCAGGTCTTTTAATCAGTTGCCTTGTCTTACATTGTATCAACAGTCTCAGCCATCAGAACAGAGAATAGAAACAGACACTGCTTTTAAGAGCACTACATGTACAAATACCTTAAAAACCGTAGAACGTTTGTAATATTGCAAAGTTGAATTATGTTTTCTTTTATTAGGCAAACATTTTTGGGGGGGTTTACATTCTGCTTAAGTAAAAAGGCAGAAGCTCTATTTATTGAACTCATGTTGAACAGAGGGCTATACTTGTTATTTGAATTATTTGCAGCTTACAGCCATGCCCTTTAATCCACTTAATGGGGCAAATTCACTAAGATGCGAAGTTGCGCCAGGCGCAACTTCGCCGCACTTCGCCAGGCGTATTTTCGCCAGCGCTCCGCAAATTCACTAAGATCCGAAGTTGCGCACAGGGGTAGCGTATGGTTGCGAAGTTGCGCTAGCGTTAATTCGCTATATAAAGTGAAGTTACGCTAGCGAAGGCTAATTTGCATACAGCGCGAAATTCAAGTTTCAATGGAGGAACACGTATCAGCACTACAAATGCCTAGAAAACCTTCAAATCAGCAAATAAAAATTTTATTTTGCCCTACACATGTGCCCACTGTATAGGTAAGTTGCCATGAGTCAGGAATTGGCGGGGGGAAGGAGGAAAGCCCCAAATTTTTTTTCGATCTTTTCAGCCTATCACCCATCATGTCGAAAACACGCCAGCGTTTTTTGGGACTTAGAAAAAAATTTTACTTTTTTGGAAACAATCCCTATCTACTCTATTGCACTTCGCCAGGTCTGAGGTGGCGATGGAAGTCTAGCGTAAAAGGTAGCGTTCAGTACACTGCGCAAGTTAGTGAATTTGCGTAGTTACATCGCTAGCGAAAATTCGCCTGGCATAAGGATGCGAAGTAACACTAGCAAAAATACGCCAGCGTTCGTTAGTGAATTTGCGCAGTAGCGAAAATGCCAAACGCTAGCGAATTGACGCTAGCCTTCGGCGCTTCGCATCTTAGTGAATTTGCCCCAATGTGTGCACATTGTCATACATGGGCTGTAGTGCAGAAAGGTGCTGTTTTGCATATATTTGACTGCATTATGCTCGCAGCTGCATACACAACTACTACACCTTTCCAACAACAGTATCTTTTTGCTTGATATTTATATGTGCCTACTGAAAGAGAAAGGTCTATCTAAATGAACATATGTAGAATTGATTTGAATGAGATCAAGTGGATTCAGGTCTTTTGGTAATAAAAAATATACCACGGTTAATGTATTTTTTATACCCACTCTTGTACCCACAACTGTTTTGACTTGTCTGTCCTATACAGGTATGGAATCCGTTATCCGGAAACCCGTTATCCAGAAATTTCCAAATTACGGAAAGGCAGTCTCCCATAGACTTCATTATAATGAAATAATCCAAATTTTTAAAATGATTTGCTTTTAACAGTAGCTTGTACTTGATCCCAACTAAGATATAATTAATCCTTATTGGAAGCAAAACCAGCCTATTGGGTTGATTTAATGTTTACATCATTTTTTAGTAGATCCAAATTATGGAAAGACCCGTTATCCAGAAAGCCCCAGGTCACGTGCATTCTGGATAAAAGGTCCCATACCTGTACTGCATTTATACTTCCTATAAGTACAAGAATATTAAGAACAGGCTTCTAGATCCTGCTTATACCACAGCACTATTATGTTTTAGCTGGCAAGTTGTCATCTGCCCTCCCTGTTAACTCTTTCACGGTAAGTTCAGGAGTATCTGACCATAACAGGGGATATTGAGGCAAAGTAAATGGGAGATTTTGATGGCACACAGTGCATTTTGTCACCGTTACAAAATGCCAAAAAAAAAACACCATCACAAGGAACACTGAGAATCACAATCAGTGTGTGACAATGCGCTTAGACTTTTTATTACCCATAAGTTCTTGTTAGGCAACAGCATAAGGTTTTATAGGATGCAGGCGCGATTCAGGGGCTGCTGCCGCCCCCCCCTCCCGCTCCGCTCTTCTAACTTGTACCGTTGGAGCGGGTTGAAGAGGGCCCGCATCGCTAGTGCAGTTATTGCACTCCCTGCACTACAAGAGCCGAATTTCCATTTTAAAAATGGGAAAATCAGCTCTTAAGGTTACCAGAGGCGGTAACTGGTAATTGGCCGCTCACCTTGCTTCATGCCCGGAGCAGCCCTGGTAGGATGCTATCAAATCAGATTGTCTGTGTGTTAATGTAGATCTGATCAGATAAAGTCAGATGGTGTATTGTGCTCATGAACAGTATCTATAGCCAACAACCACTATATTGCAGTGAGAAAAAAAGGTGTTTCCGACTCCATTACATTTTATCTTGTTAGATCAAAATCCAGCATCCCACAGCCACTGTGCAGGATGGCCAATATTTAGTGCATTATAAACATAAATTTGTAAATCATTTACATTATTTTTGTATATAACATCTAACTTGTATGATGCATCAGTTCAATCCCCATACAGCAAAACATTTTAGTTTGAGGTCTAAAGTCAAGTAAGAGTTTCTTTTAAGATTTTATTCTTAGTGAGAGGGGCTTGGATGCTTCCCCTGACCATGTATTATTTTTTAATCACATTATAAACCCAGATATAACATTGTACACAAATTTTTATATTTTACAATTTTAGTGTTTCCATTTATTCTGCTAAGCTGTTTTTATATCTCATTGTTTAAATAGCCATGTGTATTTCCAGATAGCAGGGGAGAAATTAATGAATTCATGAGTGATTAAGCGATTAATGATTAATCAATGAAACACAAAAAGGGACTTTCAGAAATTCAGTGTTTCAGAAAGAATGAACACTACACACTGTATGCAGACAAAAGAAAACACTTTATTCCGACCCTAGTATTCATTAGATGCCTTCCTTGAAATCTTTGTTTTAACCTCCTATTTCAATTCAGATGTAAGACATATGATGAATAAATCTCATGCAGACATGTTAGATGCAGTAATCACGGTGCTCTATGTAAAGTAGTTAATCACTGAAGATATATTAAAGGGTTGCATGAAGCGACAGGTTAATGCTGAAAAAGCTGATAAACTCAGACCATGCAAATGGATGAAATCACTTTTTAGAGGAGTCTTTAGTTTTGGAAAAAGCCATACAAGCTAATGCTAAAGCGCCAATCCCTGCAGCAACACCTGCTACAGCTAGAACTGGTGATAAACCTTCCTTCTCCTCATCTTGCTGGCATGTCTCACAGTGCTCTTTGTTATGAGGGCCTTTAGGTTCTCTATAGTAGTTGATTGACCTTGAAAGTCGCCCATAGTCTTCTTGCTCATAGAAAGTGCGGTTGATCTTCACAACCAAATTCTTCATAATTCTTTTAATATTTTCATGTGAAATCTGAGGTGTTTTCATCATACCACTATTGCATATCTTGCATGACTGCCTGGAAATCTTCATCTTCACAATGCCACATTTACGGTCTCGGGCCAGTGTTATGAGGAACATAATGTGGACATTGGCTGAACTCCATTGACATCTGCAGTATGAGCACTGAAAGCTGGGGATAATGAAGACAAAACAGAATTCTTAGGTCTTGTTTTCTAAAAACAACAGTTCAAGACACAGCCTACCCTAGTACCCTAGTGTTGTTAGTTTGCTCCACGTTGTGGACTGGAAGGATAAAAGATTTTATTTATAAAATGTACAGGATCAAAGAGTCAAGACATGGAATTTACTGTACCTTCCAAATGTGGTTTGCTCATACTTTAGTCCACCATTTGGCAAGCTATTTTCAATTACATGCAGTATCCACAGGTCAGTAGTATCCAGTTCTTCTAGTTGATTATCAAACTCATCACTCCACCTGTCATTGCCCTTTGCTAGTCGGAGCATGTTGCTGAATGGACTGAAAGACAATTAAATGTAAAACAGTAAAATACATACGTTTTACATAACAGGCATACATACTGTGATATCGTGAATTTAGCTGAAGTTATTTTTGATTGTTAATCCTGAAATGTTAATTCATTTTGCTGGCCAGAAACCTATATAAATAGGTAATATATATAGTTTGTATATGTAAGTATTAAAAGTGAAAACTTTGCAAAAGGTAGTTTTCATAATTTTCATTAATTCATTAAGTATTCCCAGAGATAAATTGGTGGGCAGACTATGTAAATGAATATGTATAGGGTAGATGCTGATTTTTATTGTGTAGTTTTTATTTCCAAATTATACAGTGCAAATAATTAATTATTGGTTGAACCAGTAAATGTGTATTTTTAGTTGTAATTGGTTGTAGGCAGCCATCTCAGGTCATTGTGCCTTGTCATGTGCTTTCAGAAAGAGCCAGTGCTGCACTATGGGACTGTTTCAGATAAGCTAATATTTATCCTACTCAATGTAACTAAAGGAGTCACGACTTGGGTTAGCCGGTGGACTTGGATTTTAGGCGTGTTGTTCTCATATCTATCGCTAGTTCTACCATAGGGAGCATTTTTATCTTCCCATGTTGTTTGGCTGCTGTGCAGTGCAGCAGTAAAGTGTGACTGAGGTTTATCAGAGCACCTGGGAAACTAAGAACATGTTTAGCACTGCATAAAATCTCAAAATTAAATTGAAAAACAGATTGCGAAGGATTCTGTTGGAGGAACTTCAGATGAAGGGGAGGAATCTGCAAACAAATTTAGATACAAGTTGCTTAGGGAAGCAACCTTGGGGAAAAAATCAATGTTTAATATCACTCTTATACAAATACATTTATTGAAACTGGTACAAAATTGCCTTATAGACTGTATTGGAAAGTTGTTTTATTTTTTAAAATAATGGCAAATATTCAATTTAGAATGAACCCATCTATTGAGTTCACTTTGAAAATCCAACGATCATTAGAAAACGCTTGTCAGGTGATTTTTCACTTGGAAACATAACAGTCCACATTTCCAAGCAACAATAACCTCTAATCTGGAAAATTGCTAGTGCCAAGCTCCCAGCATTATCTTGCACCTTTGCCCTAAACAAAACAATCTGACAAACACATTTTCAATGGAGAGGTTTTCTGCATTAAAGATGAGAGTCTTGTGGAAAATGTATAAAATCTTTAAAGGGATACTGTCATGGGGAAAAAATGTTTTTTCAAAATGAATCAGTTAATAGTGCTGCTCCAGCAGAATTCTGCACTGAAATCCATTTCTCAAAAGAGCAAACAGATTTTTTTTATATTCAATTTTGA
This sequence comes from Xenopus petersii, assembly GCA_038501925.1. Lineage (NCBI taxonomy): Eukaryota > Metazoa > Chordata > Amphibia > Anura > Pipidae > Xenopus > Xenopus petersii. The sequence goes on from CM076680.1 coordinate 62,670,947, forward strand.
AATCTGACATGGGGCTAGGCATATTGTCAATTTCCCAGCTGTCCCAAGTCATGTGACTTGTGCTCTGATAAACTTCAATCACGCTTTACTGCTGTACTACAAGTTGGAGTGATATCACCCCCTCCCTTTTTCCCCCCCAGCAGCCAAACAAAAGAACAATGGAAAGGTAACCAGATAACAGCTCCCTAACACAAGATAACAGCTGCCTGGTAGATCTAAGAACAGCACTCAATAGTAAAAACCCATGTCTCACTGAGACACATTCAGTTACATTGAGAAGGAAAAACAACAGCCTGCCAGAAAGCATTTCTCTCCTAAAGTGCAGGCACAAGTCACATGACCAGGGGCAGCTGGAAAATTGACAAAATGTCTAGCTCCATGTCAGATTTCAAAATTGAATATAAAAAAATCTGTTTGCTCTTTTGAGAAATGGGTTTCAGTGCAGAATTCTGCTGGAGCAGCACTATTAACTGATTCATTTTGAAAAATTTTTTTCCCCATGACAGTATCCCTTTAACAAAACATGAATAATTCTGTAAAGGGAATTAGATGTGCAATATTTCCAGCATCAACATGAGTTACACACACTTCTAGAAACACCAATACTTTTGTTCCTCTTTTTAAATATGTAAAGCTCATCCAGTATCTGTCAACTACGGATCAGATTTCCCAGGAGTTACATGGTTTTGGACCCCCACCCCAAACGCCTGTCAATCTACAACCCCCCCCATTTCTTTAAAAATGTTCCCTGAGGGATCAGTAATAAAAGCTGACATCTCTGAAAGCTATTTGCAGTTTTTATTTATTGATTTTAAATGTTGTATTATTTTCTGTTGTATTTCTTTCAGTAATTAATGTGCACTCACCTTCTCCTGAAATGGTCTACTCAGATGCTGACTGCTGCTGGTAATAAATGCAACTGATCTCCTATTAGCTCTATGACTTGTTATTTGTGATCCTGCTTGTGGTTAATATGTAACAGAGGAATAATGTCCTCCCTAATTTATGCATACTGTATAATCATATTACTGTTAAATGAATGTGTTTGGAAATTTGATAATGGAATAAAGCTCTCAAAGTTTGCCCCAGGTCCAGTACCCCATTAGCTAATAGATGGAAGAAGAGGTCCTCTACTCCTGTATGATAAAAAGGACACTGAGACATTGTGCAAAAATCTCCCAAGAAAATGTCCTCCCTTAAAGAGATACAGGATTTCTTTTGTCCATATATTGCAATATATTCAACTATTTTAAAATCATCTGTGATCTGGCCAGTCCTACACTGAATTTCATCTGATTCATTAAGAATTTCCGTATTTCATTATGCATTTTGAAGGGACTTTATAACTGTAGGCACAAAAAATGGATACAATAATTGTTTCTATTGATACCATTTATTAAAGGTACTTTCATCTAAACATGCTCTTCTTACTTGTGTATATGTGCACCAAGCACCATTGTGCCTGAACAGTTTGGTTGATGAATCCCACAAAAGTGCACCTATTGACACCCAGGAACCCTGGAGTTACTGCCATATTAAAGACAGTGGTATATACAGGGTTCCCACTGTGGGCTCCATCAACGCAGCAAACTTGGCCTAAGGAATCACACACAGATATCAGCAGTGCAATTGTGTCCCATTTCATACCTCTAACAAACAAGGGAAAGTTGTGCTCACCACTATTTTTTAAAAACATTAGGCAGGGGTGCAATGAGGGTGTGACCACAAAATACATATAGTCAACTACAACAGGTCCTCTGCACTCAACCCATTATCAATATATTTAAGACAGCGACATTTTGTGCATACTGCTACTAAAAAATGCCTTACCCTTTAAACAACACAGGGATTGTTTGTCCATATATTGCAATATATTTAAGCTGGCCAACTACGTCAAAGTCATCCCATATCTGGCCAGTAGTGATGGGCGAATTTATTCGGCAGGTGCGAATTCGCGGCAAATTTGCGCGATTCGCCGTCGGCGAATAAATTCGCGAAACGGGCGCGAAAATTCGCGAAAAAAAATTCGCCGGCGCCAAAAACGGACGCCGGCGTCGGCAAAAACGGGCGCTGGCGTCAAAAACGGGCGCCGGCGTCAAAAACGAGACGCCGGCGCAGTTTCGCGAATTTTTCGCTGTTTCGCGAATTTTGCTCGAAATTCGCAAATTTTTCTGCGAAGCGAAACTGCACAAATTCGCCCATCACTACTGGCCAGTCCTACGCTTAATTTTCAGATGAAAATTAAGCGTAGGACTGGCCAGATATGGGATGACTTTGACGTAGTTGGCCAGCTTAAATATATTGCAATATATGGACAAACAATCCCTGTGTTGTTTAAAGGGTAAGCATTTTTTAGTAGCAGTATGCACAAAATGTCGCTGTCTTAAATATATTGATAATGGGTTGAGTGCAGAGGACCTGTTGTAGTTGACCATTTCATACCTCCCAACGGTCCCATTTTCTGTGGGACAGTCCCGATTTTGACAGCTTAGCCCGCAGTCCCAGGTTTCTTTTGATCTCCTGAACTGACGCTAGAAAAAGATACAAAGTTTCTGAAACTTAATTAAAATAAGAAGCTTTTTGGCAGAGATCCCAGAACAGTCAGCAGCTGCACTTAGATACTTTTGTAACAATTTAAGATAAGCAAAGATATTGTAACTATTTAAGATAAGCAAGTCTCTTGGGAGAACTGAGACAAACAGCTTAGAGGGCAATTCACTTTCATTAGCAAAACTGTTATAACACATAAAACATTGCACTCCCAGGAATGTGTTGAAACTTTTATAACCATTTGTGAAATGGACATGGTAATTAGGGGGTGTGGCCATAAAACGGGCATGGCCAAAAAAATTCACGCCACGACTATCTGTCCCTCTTTCCATTTTTCAAATGTTAGGAGGTATGCGGTTTGTAAAAACATGCAAGCATAATTGCCCACATTTAGGGGCAGATTTATCAAGGGTAGAATTGAAAATTCTAATTTTCACATTTTTTAATGGTCAAAGCTGTCAAATTTGTCAAGAGAGTTATTCAAATTCGATTCGAGTTTTTAAAACAATTAGATTTTTGAGATTCATCATACTCAGGCCCTTTAAGAACTTGCATTAAACTATTCGCCACCTGCTGAATTGCTGGTTAAGGCAATGGGAGAGGTCCAGGGATGAATTTGGAGTTGTTTGCTGCCTTCCTGACATTCTAATTTTTTCGGAGAAGTTTCAAGTTTTTTAAATTTGTATTGATTCAAAATTGATTTGAGTTTTTGTGTTGATTCCATTTATCCGAGTTTGAAAAATTAGAATTTATTGGTCGAATTTTGAATTCATGGGAGTTTAGGGGAGTTTTTAAAAACTCACATGAATTCGAAATTTGACCTTTGATATACTGTATATGTGCCTCCCAATGTATTGGACATAATTGCACCAAGCGCAAATCCTTGTACATACAGTGACATTTGGAATGTGGGGAAAATGCTGCATCCTGGGTGATAACATGGCAAATTGAAGGGTGTGACCACATAATTCAGAGAGAGATAAAAAGGGATCCTCTGTATTTACTCAGTTCAACAAAGCATTTTAAAAGGACAGCAAAGGGGTATTTACATCATAAATCTAGATTTTAGATTTAATTCATTTAAAATGTTATTACACTCTGTTTTGCACATTTATTTCCTACTTCAGTTTCAATGGAAAAAAAAAATTCTACCTTTTTGTCATGGCACTGATTGCCTTATATTCAGATATCAGATATGACGGATACTGAATCCCCAATAAAACAGAACAAAAATACATAAAAAAACTTAAACCAAATATTTTTTATTTCAGAAAATTACACTAGATAACAGAATCAAGATAATATTTTATTAACGTATTGATTGTTTTAACAGTGGATCATTTTTTGTTGTAGTAACATATAATATTGTTACATTTAAAATGTGGGCACAGGGCATTAGTAAACAACGTCGTAGTTTTTATTTCACAGTCTTTTCCCAGGAAACGAAACTAAACACTGCCCTTCCCCATATCTATAGAGAGTTAAAGATACAGGTGTTACTCAGTGGGATAAGACACTGGAAGCTGAAACACAAGCCGTACTCTGTCCATAGGTTTTATGTTTTTTATAAAAAAATTTAGATAGGCCGTCTCAATGGCAAGATAAGAACCTATTTTCATGGATATATATATATATATATATATATATATGTACAGAGCATATAGATTGTAGAGCTGAACATTTCTGTTGGTGAAATATGTCTATAAAGGTTCTTATTAATGCTGGTCAGGGTATATCTAGTAGAAGTAAATCTAGAGCAACTGAAGAAAATTGTATGGGATTTATTAATTGGAATTCTGTTATCTTTGTAATAATTGATCAACGCAATTGGTTTTTTAATGCTTCATTATTATCCAGATAAAATATAACAAAATAATAGCAAAGAAGCAGAAACAGTGGCAGAAACAAGCCTCACAGCAAAAACTGTCTTGTTGTTGAGAATACTTTAATGGGCTGTTAGGTTTCTCTTCCCCAATGTGCACATTACAATGTTCAACTTTGCTGCTCTGATGACTATTAAAAGCTTTTGCTTTGCAGATGCCTAAATGACAAGCCTGACACAGTTTCTTTATGTGTGGTCCATGCCCACTCTGCCCGTCATCTGCAGGATCCAGTTGTGGATCATAGTCTCCATAGCATTTCTTTCTTATAGTTTTGATCAGATTCTGTACAATGATTGTGATTATTCTGTTTGGCATTTTAGGTTTTACGTATTGATTAATGCAGTTTTTACACTGCTGCCCCAATGGATTCATCATGACTCTCCCTTGCCGGTTAGTCCGTTGTATGTAGAACTCAATGACAGAGTGTATGGATTTCCAGGAGTTAGGACAATCAGGACATTGGTACCTGCAAATGGTCAAAATCATTGTAACAATTAAAGAAATGTGCCTGGTCTCAGATTCGTAGCTTTAACTGAAATTCTAGAATTTTTACTAAATTAATTTAAACATTTTCATTAAAGTGGACCTGTCAACCAGACATGAAAATCTGTATAATAAAAGTCCTTTTTAAATTAAACATGAAATCCAATTTCTTTTTTTTATTAAAGCATTCATAGCTGTTGTAAACTCATTTAAAAAGATCAGCTGTCAATCAAATATTGCCTACCCCGCCTCTATGCCTAGGCATAGAGGCGGGGCAAGCAATTACTTTCACTTTCCATTCAGCACTTCCTAGATGTCACTGCTCTCCCCACATTCCCCCAGCTCTCTTAACGATTTAATTGTGTAACCAGGATATGGGGATGGGCATTGGGTCCCTGTCCCCTGGTGCACAAACAAGATTCTGAGATGATGCAAGGCTTGTCTTAATAACAGTGTCCACAAAATGGCTCCTTCCTGCTTGCTATAATTTTGAATTCCCAGACTGATGGAAACAATATTCAAATAATTTATACAGTGTAATTAAAGTTCATTTTGCTTGACTAACATGATAAAATAGGATTTGGAATAATTTTGTTTGGGTGACGGGTCCACTTTAACAAGCAATAAAAACTGTACATAAATTCTTTTGTTATAATGCATTTCAACATTTGGGAAGTTGGTAAAACTAGTATATGGAACATGTGAAGAAAGATATTATAATGTAGAAGCAGCAATATACATTTTTTGCTATAGAAAACACATTTTGGGGACATTTGGATTTTTCACAGATGAATTTTACTGGGGTGGGAACAATTTTCCATGTCTGTCTTGGTGCTAGAAGTAAAATAAACTGTTTTTCAGTTGTTCTGGTATGAACTTTGTAGCACCAAATTAAATATATATCTCGACTTTGATGCTGCATCTTGCTAGAAGTGTTCAGTGGAGAGAAGAAAAACAGAGCAAGGTTTTCATGACTGTAAGAAAGGTAATGGGATATGGAGGTGGCAGAGACTAAACAGAGGAGTGGAAAAGAAAAAATGCAATAATAATATACATATAAATGAGAAGGAAGAGAGTTAAGCAAAACACAGAGATGTGAGGAGCGAAACACAGAGGCTTAGGAAGAAAGAGAACATAAAAGAATGATCATTCCCAGCTGTTTGCAGATGCAGCTTGCCATATTTTTTCACACATTGCTTTTTTACAGAATTTCATTATAATTGACTTAACCACCCTCTCAGCTGATTTTAACCACACAGCTGTACAGAGACTGAAATTGTGGGGGAAATGTTGCATTGTGGGTAAAAAAAATTGCAATTTGTGCCCAAGAATTGTACTTTGCACTACACTTCAGTTAATCAAGGAATCAGAGCTAGCTGGAGACAATATTAAATCTTGCATTTCAAATATAATTTTAAAAAAAAAAGAGTAATCAGTTTCTAAATACTCACTTTCCAAAAGCATCATGTTGAGTGAATGATTTCCATCCCATTTGATTTGGTTTCTTATTGCAGATTTCTATAGTCCACATATGTGGTAGTTCTCTATAAACCATTTCATCAAATGTCTGTTTCCAGTACCGATCGTTGCCCATTGTTTATTTGAATATCTATTTGTGCTCTAGCATGTTATATCATATACCAACATTACTTCCTGATGGTCTAAACAATGTGGGTGCGGCTATGAGAGAGAGTATATGATAGGAAAAATATCAATAACGCTTACTGTAAAGCAGCGAATATGGATAGGGATCTATTGCTGGCCCCAAAAAAGAAGGATCACAATACACAATATAACAATAAGATACTTTTTATTACAAGATATAGCAAACAATATGAAAAAAATGTTAATGTAGTTAAGAATATTTTGCCAATTTTATAGAAAATGATCTCGTTGATATGTTGAATCAAGGAGTGAGAAGTGTGGCCAGACGGGCACACACTCTGGGGGATTTATTATCACCCAGTTTATTAATGAGTAAAAAAACTAGACAGACTTAATTTCTGAATCTTAAGGGCTGTTATAAATGTGGGAGCAGCTGTAATGTTACGTGTAAACATCTTAAAATCTCTCAGGAATTTAGATCCATAGCTACAAACAAAACATAATATCAAACAATTCATTAACTGTAATAGTATAGGAATAATATATCTGATCACATGCAATGTATGTGGGGTGTAGTACAAGATCTCTTAAGGGTGAATCAGAAAACATAATAGTCAGATCAGTAACACCAAATACAGCAATAAAACCAATGTCACTAGGCACTTTATGGAATGCAATAACAGCAATTTAAAATTCTTTTCTGTACAAGGGATTGAGCAGGTTAAGACAGGAATAAGGGGAGGAGATATTTCAACTAAATTACGTAGGAGAAAACGGGACTCTCAACCACACATAACTCTTGGGTTCAGCTATAAGGGGTTACACACCGTCTTACAAACTGTCTATGGGCGTAATTTCTGCGGCGAAACGATCCCTAATCCCTAATTACACTCTGTTTTGCACATTTATTTCCTAGTTTCAATGGTAAAACAAAAAAAAATTTTACCTTTTTGTGATGGCACTTATTGCGTTATATTCAGATATGATGAATACTGAATCCCCAATAAAACAGAACAAAAATACATATAAAAACTTAAAGATTTTTATTTCAGAAAATTACACTAGATAACAGAAATCAAGATAATATTTTATTAACATATTCATTGTTTAAACAGTGGATAATTTTTTGTTGTAGTAACATATAATATTATTACATATGAGGGCACAGGGCATTAGTAAACAATGTCTGCATAGCTCTTATTTCACAGTCTTTTCCCAGGAAACGAAACTAAACACTGCCCTTCCCCATATCTATAATGAGTTAAAGATACAGGTGTTACTCAGTTGAATAAGACACTGGAAGCTGAAACATGAGATCCTATGTACAATCCTTACTCTGTCCATAGATTTTATGTTTTTTATAAAAAAAAATTTAGATAGGCAGGTCTGAATGGCAAGATAAGAACCTATTTTCATGGATATATCTATGTACAGTGCATATAGATTGTACAGCTGAAAGTGCAAAACATTTCTGTTGGTGAAATATGTCTATATATATTTCATCCATCCAGGTCAGGATATATCTAGTAGAAGTAAATCTAGAGCAACTGGACAGCTGTGGTTGGTGAATAACTTTACCAGACAGAATTCTGGTGCCTAGGTTACGCAGAACTAGACAAAATTGTATTTCATTATCCAGATAAAACATATCAAAACAATAACAAAGAAGCAGGTACAGAAACAAGCCTCAAAGCTACAACTGTCATGTTGTTGAGAAGAGTTTAATTGGGTCTTAGGTTCCTCTTCCTCAATGTTCACAGTGATATGTCTGAAGTGATGACTATTAAAAGCTTTTGCTTTGCAGATGCCTAAACGACAAGCCTCACACAGTTTCTTTATGTGTGGTCCATGCCCACTCTGCCCATCATCTGCAGGATCCAGTTTAGGAACATATTCTCCATAGTACTCCTTCCTTATAGTTTTGATCAGATTCTGTACAATGATTCTGATTATTCTGTTTGGCATTTTAGGTTTTATGTATTGATTAATGCAGTTTTTACACTGCTGCCCCAATGGATTCATCAAGACTCTCCCTTGCAACTTAGTCAGTTGTATGTAGAACTCAATGACAGAGTGTATGGATTTCCAGGAGTTAGGACAATCAGGACATTGGTACCTGGAAATGGTCAAAATCATTGTAACAATTAAAGAAATGTGCCTGGTCTCAGATTTGTAAACTCATCTAAACATTTTCAGTAACAAGCAATACAAACTGTGCATAAATTCTTTTGTGATAATGCATTTCAACATTTGGAAAGTTGGTTAAACTAGTATATGGAACATGTGAAGAAAGACATTCTAATGTGGAAGCAGCAATATGGGGTGGGCTGGGGTTGGAGCAATTTTCCATGTCTGTCTTGGGTGCCAGAGCACTTACTACTAGAAGTAAAATAAACTTCAGCTGTTCTGGTATGAACTTTGTAGCACAGAATTAAATATACATCTCCACCTTGATAATGCATCTTGCTTCAGTGGAAAGAAGGAAAAAAGAGCAAGGTTTTCATGACTGTGAGAAAGGTAATATGATATGGAGGTGGCCAGAGTTGGATTGGGGGGGCCCCCTCCTCCTCCTGCCGGTCATGAGCACCGCATCGCATTTGTGGATATGTACGCGGTGCCGGGTCGGTGTGTAGGCATGCGGCGTCAGTGGGCACGCGCACAGCACCACGTTTGTGCGCATGCGCACATCTTTTAATTTTTTTTTCTTACCACGACCCACAATAAAGAGGGGTCACACTACTAAGAAGCGGATCTTTTTCAATCAATGCTGCTGCATTTATTTTTTACAGAATATCAGTATATTTGACTCAACCACTCCCTCAGGTGATCTTAACCACACAGCTGTCCAGACACTGAAATTATGGAGGAAATGTTGCACTGTGGGTAAAAAAATGGCAATTTGTGCCCAAGAATTGTACTTTGCATTGCACTTACAGTTAATCAAGGAACAGAGCCACTCCTGCCATGAGTCAAGATGAGAACCTTTTCTGATCCAGTGATCCATGGAGCGGCCAGTTACCAGGAGCAGCAAAAAGCCGCCTCTGGTAACTTTAAGAGCCAAATTTCAGTTTTTTTAAAATGGAAATTTGGCTCTGCTAGTGCAGTGAGCACAATATCGCTCACTACACTAGTGATGCGGCCCCTCCTGGACCTGCTCTGATGGTATAAGTTAGAAGCGCGGAGCGGGGGGTGCAGCATTGGGATGCTGCCTCAGGTGGCCGCAGCCCCTGAAATGCCCCTGTCAAGGAATCAGAGCTAGCTGGAGACAATATAATATCTTGAATTACAAATAGAATTTTTAAAAAAAGAATAATCAGTTTCTAAATACTCACTCTCCAAAAGCATCATGTTGAGTGAATGGTGTCCAACCCATTTGATTTGGTTTCTCATTGCAGATTTTTATAGTCCACATATCTGGTCTAAAAACACTTTTATAAAATGCCTTTTTCCAGTACCGATCGTTGTCCATTGTTTCTCTGAACAGCTAATTGTGCTTTAGCATGTTATATCATATACCAACATTACTTCCTGATGGTCTGAACAATGTGGGTGTGGCTATGACTGCATAGGATGTATTAACAGGCTTAATTACTTTAAAGAGGCAGTTGAGATAAAGATAAATAGATTAATGACTAATTGCAAGCCAGTGGATCTTTGATTATGTTACTGTAACTGGTTCAGTACTGTAACTGGTTTCATTTGTCCTGCATTATTGTTTGTTACGTGCATTTAGCACAGCTTTGCAGCTTGGTAGTCTGGAGTAGAAAGACACATTTATCTATTTTGAATTCCTGAGTTTGTTTATGTTTTTCTGGGGTCTTCATACTGTTAGGGGGTCTTACTTCATACAGGGTCCTAACTCCGCAGCAGCCAGAGTGTCTGCCATGAAAATTCCAATGCACTACTTTGGTAAAATTATGCACATTGTGCATCATACTGTTCAGAAAAAAATTATATTTAATATATTTTAACTTTAGCAATACAGGAAAGCTGCATTCTCCACTATTTTAAACCATTAGATGGCGGTGCAATGTGAGCGTGACCACAAAATTCATGCACAGAAAAGAGGTCCACTGCGCTTGCCCATTATTTATATTATAATTAATTATATATATTATATTAATGTCACACCTTCATTGCACCCCAGTCAAATAATTTCAAATGGTTTAGTGGTGAATTATAGTTTAGAAAGCAACAGTTGCCAACTCCATGATGTAGTTCTCATCATCATTCCTCAGCACACAGTGCAATTGTTTATCTCCCCCTCATGATCACAATTCATGCAAAACATGCCAGTTTTGTCTGAAATTGCACTTTGTACACTGGATTCATCAGGAAGTGTGCTTTTAAAAAATATATGATTTCCTGGGGCCTTCTTACTGTTAAGGGGTCATATGACACATTTACATGCAGGCAAGGGTAATTAGATTTTTGTCTTTGTGGTAAAGAGGAGCCACATCGCTAGTGTAGAGAGCACTAGAAGAGCAAACTTTCACTTTTAAAACTGGAATTTCAAGTTTTAAAGTTATCAGGAGCGGCTTTGCCAACAATGGAAACCTGTGGGTCATTGTCCTCTGAGACAAGTTTCTCACTTAGTTTATGGCAGGAGCGTCCCCACATACAGGGAAGGGCCAGGCAATTCTGTGTTCATCTGAGGACCACTTCTGCAATGCACCTGTTTTCCCTAAATATATCTTAATTAATGAGATATTAATTAGTTTTAAAGATATTTGTAATGTAATTGCTATTAAAAGTTGTACCTGTCTTGTTGTTTTGATTTCTTGCACTTCTGATTTTGACTGTTAATACAAAGTTGTAAGCCAACTGATAAAAGCTGATTGAAAGACCTGGAGTAGAATTGATTCCTGTTACAATAATGGCGAAGACAAACTAGTAGATTAGTCGTCCACGACTAATCTCCTCTAGCCGAGGTGACTAATCTACTGTAAATTCTTTGCCAGTGGCTAAAATGCGAAACACCGTTGGTGGAAAACACGAGCCTTGATACTTTCTGAAGTAGCCAATGTTTCATTGCAAGGAAACTTTGAGCAACTTTGCACTGCTTACATTTCCCCAGCAGCGATTTGCATGGATTCTAGCATTGTTAGAGGAGGTTAATCACAGGGTAACTAAGATTCAGAGGCAGGTTAATGAAAGGGATGAACACATATGATTTTTGGCTGCAACTACTTATACAAATAACTTAAAAATTAACAGAAATGTTAAATGAACATATATTACTTAGAGTTATATTTGTTTTATTATGCAAAAATCAATGTTTGGGTGGACAAACAAAGATATCACCCTGTGGACTCAGATCCAACCTGTACTGTAGCCATGTAACCACTAACATAACAGCAGCCAACTAGCCACACATGACAAGAAAGTAACAGACCTCATCTGGGAGCACAGAAGAAGGAGAGTGACTGGTGGTACCAAATTTAGAAAAGTAGAGCTTTGCTGTCTCGATTCAGACCTTACAATGTAAAAAATATTTCAACCATTGGTCAGTGTCAAGATATGGAGATCATTTACTGTACATTCCCCAAAGGTGCAAGTGATAGCGCACTAAGGGGTGCAAGTGTGTGCCCCATAGCGTTCAACTAACAATCACTTGTACCCTAGGGAATGCTGCACTCTGCTCCTAAAACTGGAATGATATCTAAATCGAAGAGCAGACCACCTAGTCCTTATTGCCTGAATATAAAACTGAAAGTGACAGTCGGTTCATACATAACATACAGAACATAACACAAACTCATAATGCAATGAATGCCAGGTTATTTTTATTGATAATGGAGCAAAAGGCAGTGATACAACTCTTGCAATCCATTTGAACTGAATAGGAAGCACCACAAGCTTTGCTGAACAGGGGCAAATTTTGGTGCTTCAGTTTGTGGTCTTTGGATTACAAGTAGTGGTGAACAAAAAGCTACCTGTTTATGAAGCTATTACTTGCAATAGCCCCTTGATTATTAAATTTGATATTCTCAAGTAATCTGCCAATGTCTATCTATATGTAATTAAAAATAATATTTTTATTGGATAGAAGTAAGCACAATTGCCTCTTTGTAGGGACAAGTACTATGAAGATGACTAATTTAAAAGTATAATACAACAGGTTTGGCCTGGATGGAACTGTGTTTCATCTGCTTCATATGTTGAGTAACTTGAAAAGTCCTTTCTATCTGTGATTTCCTTTGTCTCCTTATATCAGAATTTGATATGATTTTGGGATACACCATTTTTTTCTCTCAAAATAGCAATGGCTCTCTACAAGGATCTGTATTCTTTTTATCACAAACTCCAAAAGCACAGCCTTCACAATTTTCTCGATCATGAGGACCATTCTGCTTCCACTCACAATAAATTTGTTGCAAGGTTACCCAAGTATTTTAGTTACCAGCCTGTTTATAGCAATCTCAATGTTCTCTTTAGTGAACATAAGATACCCATATAGATTCCAGTGTTGCATATTTTACATTTTTGGTTGAAGACATAGATCTTTACCCATTTTTCTGACAGCAAAACCTGAAACAGAGAGCATATTTAGCTAAATGGAAACCATTGAGTTTTTAGGTTTTTAGGTTTTTTTATTTAAAAGCGGCTGCTCTATCTTTAATAATGGAATTTCGCCAGACTGAACTGGATGAAGTTTCTTTTTGTGAAAGTATGTTCTTGTGCTCTTAGTGAATTGGAGAATTTTCACTGGAGAAAGTTAACCTGGAGAAGAGAAGTGAATTTATGCCAATGCAAAGAGAATTTTCACCATTGGGAAGTTAATTCACCAAAACTTGGTGTATTCTCCTTTTAGTAAATTTGCGATGTTGAGGGGAATCTTCATTTTTGGTGAAAGTACTCCAAATTTTCACTTTCATCCTTTGGCAAATATGCCCCATGGTATGTTTTCAATTCAGAGACTGTTATGAATCCTATTTCTTTTTCCAAAACTCCTGCTTATGGTTAAACTAGAAATCATACAAGAGAAGGGCTAAAATTGGTGGGCATGAGTTCTTTCAACCACTATATCTCCCAAGTGTTTAACAAATAAACACCTTTATCAAATATCTTAAAAATATCTAAAAATGATCATCATTAATTTTCTGATAGATAAGCATCTTTACTGTTTGGAAAAAAAAAATCTGATCTGTTATAAACCAACCCATTAAACCATAGTATCATGGCAAACTGTAAGATGATGGTGCTAAATTTAAACTGACCCACAGGGATACTGGGAAAACTCCAATGGGCCCAATCCTTGGAGACTCCACTTGTTTCTCACCACTACACACAGCTCGCTGACCACCCCTGGAAAAGGTTTTCTCATTTGAAAGGAGTGGAAAAAAATCAAAAATGGCCATGCTTTCCAATGTGGCATATGCAGTGATATGTTTTTTTCAGGAGTTTGAGCTAGTCATATGGAGGCAGAGAGAGACAAGCAGCAAAGGAACACTGGGTAAGGAGAAACGTTTGTGGTATTCTGCTTGAGTAGTGTCAGGAACTCCCTGGTCTAGAAACAGGGACCTGAAGTTGACTAGCTGCTGTTCCTCCATAATAAACAACAGGAGAGAGTGTGGTTTTAGTTTGAGAGTTATCTAAATTACTTCCCCTGTCTGTGTTCCCTGCTAACCTGCTATGATCAGTAGCCAATTAAGGGTTATTTAAGCCTGCCTCTTCCATACCCTGCTGTTGGATCATTAGCCTTATCTGCTGAGACCAAACCTTCTAAGTTCTTGCCCTGTAAGTCAGTCTCTGCCCATGTCTCCTTATACTGGATTCCCATTTTTGACCTTGGCCTGATTTTTGTATTCTACTTGTCTGCTGCTTGCCCTGACATTCTGTCTACTTCACAGCCTGAGTTTTGTTTGGTGCCTGCCCAGACCACTGCCTGTATTTGGACTTGTTTTCTCTGTCCACTTCTTTACATTTCTGGTGAGCAGGGCCAGAACTAGGGGTAGGCTGAAGAGGCACGTGCCTAGTGTGCAACACTCACGGACACTACATACATATGTATCTAGTAGCACAGAGTTTGCATTGGAGCCATCCTTCTGGTTTCTGGCAATCTTCTTTTAACCAAAAGCTCCATGAATGGGGAAATTCCCAATTTGCTTGTTACTTTTGTACTTACTAGACATTGACCATAATGTTCCAGAGAAATGAAACAGAAACACTTGGAAAAATACCGGCTTAGTGGTGGAGTTGTAATTATGTTATCTATCCAGTACTCTTCCAACTGAACATTCATATCATCAGCAGAAAACGTCAATGTGCAGCAAAGTAGTAATGATTACTGTGTGGTCTCTTTAGGCTCCTTAATCTTAATAGAGATTACATTATATACACTATACCATAAATATTGAAGATAAATTAAAATTTACACTTTTGCAGTAACCCATAAAAACAAATTACTGATTAAAGGGATACTGTCATGGGAAAAAAAAAATTCAAAATGAATCAGTTAATAGTGCTGCTCGAGCAGCATTCTTCACTGAAATCCATTTCTCAAAAGAGCAAACAGATTTTTTTATATTCAATTTTGAAATCTGACATGGGGCTAGACATATTGTCAATTTTTTAAGTTTTTTTTTTTTGTAAATCTGAAAATTTTCAGGATTTATTAAAGTCCGATGCTGCAAAAAGTCTGAATCTGAAAATCTGCCATCTCAGACCTGCCGAGGTTGTATATGTAATGGAAACTGCAGTTTCTTCCCAAGATGGCGTCGGCGTCCAAGATGGTGACGGCGTCCAAGATGGTGACGGCGTCCAAGATGGCGACTCCTGGCCCCTCCATGTGGATCCTGCTGGTCGCAGCATTATGACGTCTGCGTCTTCCCGCCTGTCGATTGGTCGCCAGTGACGGAATGGTCGCCGGCGTCAGAACGGACGCCGGCATCAGAACGTCAGCGTCAGGACGCCAGCGTCAGCGTCATGACGTCATTGCGCCCAAACTTTGGCGCCAAACCTGGCCTATATAAAGCTTCTGGAAACTTCTGACATTGCCCAAGTATAGGTTTATCTTCGTGAATTCCTGGGTGTGTTATTTGACTGATTCCTGTGTACCAACCTTGCTTGTTATTTCGGATTCACCCTTCGCTGCCTGGATTGAACCTTTTGCCTTAACCTCGACTATTCTCTTGCCTCATCCTTCTGTTACCACGAACTTGGCTACTACCTGCCTCCTCCTTGGTCCGCACTCCAACTGAGCCTTCGGGCCCTTACAGTATATAAGTCAATGGGAGAGGTCCCTATCCTATTTGGAAGTTTCTTTGGTGTAAGATATGGGTGTCTAAAGGGCACGATATTGTGTGTATTTCACCAGCATTAGTCTGGTGAAATGTAAACTCCTGTGAAAAACTGTGTGGCTGCAGCAAGTAATGCTGCTTCATTCTTTTCCAGCTTAGAAAAAGATGGATTATGGGTCCCTGGAGTGGATGATAGAGAGCAGGATGGGCTTCCATTCCTTGCTCCATGTAAGGGTTTGCAGCTGCCTAATTAGAGGTGTTTGCTAGTTAATTGACAGTTAAAAAGAGGTGTGGACTGTGGAGAAATGCCTTAAGGCTAGCTTCCCCTAGAGACCTCCTTGAGTGGAGGAGGGTGAGGGGCCACATGTGAAACTCCTTGAGTGGAGGGAAGAAGGAGTGCTGGTGAGCACCTTGGAAAAAAAGTGTGTGTGATTCCCGAGTTGGAGAGAGCTCCAAAGGACTGGAGAGGATGAGAGAAACCCTCACAGGAGACAAGAGTGTCTCAAGTATGTCCCTGAGAAGATTCTGGGATTTATGTCTGCTGAAAGCCATTGAGGGCTTAAGGAAAAGCGTGAGTAAAGTGATCACCAGTGAGGGTGTGAATTGGGACTGTTCATGCTTACAGTATGTTAAAGAGCTACTGACACCTGAAATTAAACTTTTTTTTACATCTATTATAATATTGGCTTTGCAAGCTACTTCTAACTTTGCCATAAAGTATTTGCATGATGCTTTTACATTACCTGTCTGATCCCCCCATGTTCCTGTATGAGGGGGCTGCCATATTTGTGCAGCAGGAGTCCGTTAGCATTAGAAACTGTAACTAATAGGCTGAGATGGGACAGTCAGGTTGGCAAAGTCAGAGTGTCAGAGAGTCAGGCTTAGGAACTTCAACTAACAATTATATACAAACCTCTCAGAAAAAATGATCAACATGACCTATAGGTAACATTTAATGTACATTCATATGCTAAAATTCATTTTTTAGTGTCAGTATCACTTTAAGTGCTCAAATAAAAGCCAGCAAAGTGGCAATTTAAACTCTTCAAGGTGGTCTTCAAGGTCTCCATTTTCTGTACTGAAATTTGTGCTGTGGCTCTGGGTTTTGGAATAAGCCAGAAAAACAGACTATTTCAGACTTTTCTGTGAAAAATCCAAAAAATTCGGGCTTTTCAAGAAAAAGCCTGAAGAAATCAAGCAATTCGGGTATTTGCTCGATTTTACCGAGTTTTCCCTCAATCCGATTAAATCGTCCTTTTTTTTAATAATAAATAAGCTCAAATCGTGGATTCTAGTTTGGTCGGACTTTTTTATTTTGATAAATAACCGCCAAACTATAAATTATTGGTCAACAGTGGTGGCAACTAGACTTCCTCAGAGTTAATGCTCTAGAAGTATGTTTATTTGGATTGGTTGAGGAACTTACTCCCCGCAACCACTCAAGGAATTTACTGAGGTCACTTTTTTGTTTTATGCGAATAAAGTGATTATCATGAAAATAAAAATTCTGCAACTCTCCATTCATTTCTAGGAGATTTTTATCAATGGGTGAAAGTGAAAGTTCATTCTTTGATAAATGTCTTTCAAAATCTCATAGAAATGAATGGAGAGTGTGGAATTTCACTCTAGAGTACTGTGGTGATCTCTAACTTCACTCTTTTTTACCCCCATGTGTTACCACCAAAATTGTCATACATAATAATTGTAATAATTGTAAATGGGATAAAAATGTCAGATTAGTACTGATAGTGTCACCATTTTTATGCACTGATATTTGCCTCAGTCCCCTCAGTCACACTGCTTCAAATTACAGGCTCATTTATGTTGTCTGTATTGACTTAATATGATTAGGGAAGATAAAAATGCAAGAAAAATATATCTGTATTGCCAAGCAGTCAGTAGATGGTGCTGCAGAGCAATGAATCTGGTCTGAAAAATGTTGGTGCATACTTAAACTGAGGTACAGTGTGATGAGAGAACACTATGGCATTGCTGCTCTGTGTGTGCTATAACTGATTAGGAAAAATTGTGTATTAACAGGCATGTGTGTATTCTCTGATATCAAGTAAACATGAAAAACAAAAGAATGGAAATATATAAAAGACTGGGTAACATGCAGTCTGCGCTCCAGCTGCTTCTGATTAACTTTACAGAAACATTTGGTTCTATATTTATGTATTTATTTACTGGTATTTTATAGCGCCAATAAATCTTTCATATCAGCCCAGTACAAATGCACGTTTCACCCACTTTTTGCCACGATAACATGCCCAGATTTGTATCACTTATAAAACACATTTGTAAAACAACAAACCTACTACAACTCTAAAAAAATATATATATATTTGCCCCTTATTCAGTTTTTATTTGAGATTCCTATTTATTTTTCTTGTTTTTTTCCCCAGAATTTTTTTTACAAAAAATTTTTTTTTTATACTTTTTTACAAAATTGTGATAAAATGTCTCAATCAAACTCAAACACAATTGTGGTAAAAGATTCCAAACAGAAAAATGCGAATGCAATCAAAAAACTGTGGTCACTTATAAAAATACATACTCTGGACACAATTAAAAGCAAAATTACAAAAAAATTTAAAAAAATGCATAAATGTGCCCCTTTACTCTGTTTGCCCTTGTTTTGCAAAGAAACCATTTCTGTACTTCTGTGAACCTATTGCTAACAAGTGCTCCCAAAGTTATATTCATTTAATTGGGCCCTCTTTTTTTTTTTTTCAATAATTTGGATTTTCATGCCTTAGGACTACTAGAAAATCATGTAAACATCAAATAAACCTAATAGACTTGTTTTGGTTCCAAGCAGCATGAATCCTATCTTAGTTTGGATCAAGTACATGCTACTGTTTTATTATTACAGAGAAAAACGAAATACATTTTAAAGATTTGTATTATTTGGATAAAACCTCTCTGCAATTCAGAGCTTTCTGTATAACAGGTTTCCGGATACCTGATCCAACACCTGTACTCTGTGTGGTGTAATTATCAGGGGAGCAGACTCCGTAATTGCAGGAGGGGTGGTACACAGGTTGCATGTGTATTCCTGTGGGGGGGGGGAGTTAGGGGTCATTTTCCCTAGTGCATACACATTTTATCAGAGTATACGTGTATTTTCAGCAGCATTACGCTCAATATTTGCGCTGGGCGCTAACATTTTCTTTGAATCAATTCAAATGGCAAGAATGGATTAAGGATTTTAACAATATGCTTCAGTACAGAAAGCAAAGTGTTCATTTTGAAATGCCCAATATCATTTTGCTATCATTACCGTAAAATGTGCAGCCTTTTTTTTTCCACTATTAATGAGGTGGTGCACAGGAAGAATTGTTTGCAGAAAGGAAACATTGCTCAGATGAAGCATATTTTCTCCAATAGTAGTGTTTTGCATCAAGGGAGATAAGAGAAAGGAGGGGTTAGTCATATTTCTGTTTTATATTGTTTCTGTGTAACACAAAGTATTTCATGTAGAAAATGTTGATATAATATAATACATTCGTATAGTACAATTTGTTTTTATGTTGACCATTTCCCAATGGACTGCCACTGGACTCTGGCTAACCAAATGATTCTATCATCAGTTATTTCATTATTATTCCTTTGTCTCAATCTTTTAATATCTAAAGCTACAAGTGCCAATAAATTCTGTTTTTCCTGGAAGAAAGATTTCAAACAGGACATTATTGAATTAAAGAGAGTCCAGAGAAGGGCAACTAAGCTGGTAAAAGGTATTGAAAATCTTAGCTATGAGGAAAGACTGGCCAAATTGGGGATGTTCACGCTGGAGAAGAGGCGCTTAAGGGGAGATATAATAACTATGTATAAATATACAAGGGGATCATATAATAATCTCTCTAATGCTTTATTTACCAGTAGGTCTTTCCAGCTGACACGAGGTCACCCATTCCGATCAGAAGAAAAGAGGTTCCGCCTAAATATTCATAAGGGGTTCTTTACAGTGAGAGCTGTGAAGATGTGGAATTCTCTCCCTGAATCAGTTGTACAGGCTGATACATTAGATAGCTTTAAGAAGGGGTTGGATTGCTTTTTAGCAAGTGAGGGAATACAGGGTTATGGAAGATAGCTCATAATACAACTTGATCCAGGGACTAGTCCGATTGCCATTTTGGATTCAGGAAGGAATTTTTTCCGCTCTAAGGCAAATTGGAGAGGCTTTGGATTGAGATTTTTTGCCTTCCTCTGGATAAACTAGCAGTTAGGCAGATTAAAATAGAGTTAAAAGTTGAACTTGATGAACGTGTGTCTTTTTTTCCACCTAACTTACTATGTTACTATGTAGCACAACAAATTTCAGACAAAAGTTTAACCTGAAACAAGTAGTGCTTTTCCCTTATGAAGTAAAAATAACTACTCCAATAAAAGGCTCTCCAATGAATTCTCTTTAAAGGGGTCGTTGACCTTAAAGTGTAACATTTAATTTAGCACCTTCTTATGTCTTTCTAAATCAGCTCTGGGAAGGGGGTGGGGGTCACCAGCTCTATAAACTGTCCTAATTAATAAATTTAGTTGATACATTTCTCATATTTGTCCCTGCTGATTAGAATCCGGTGAGTTTCATTAAAGGCAGTTCTTAGAATTGATTATTGTCAATAATATTTCACAGTGTGAGCTTAAAGGAGAAGTAAAGGGTTTTTTTTCCTATCTATAAATTTACTCAAAACAGTCCCCCCAGATAAATGTACGTGAGTCCCTGCTGCCAGTCTGCTCTGGTTCCTGTGTTATCAGCAGCTTGTTTCCCCTTCTTCCTGGTGCAGAGTGAAGCCCCGCCCATTAGCTTACTGAGCTCTCCTTGGGGCAAATTCACTAAGATGCGAAGTTGCGCCAGGTGCAACTTCGCCGCACTTCGCCACACTTCGCCAGGCGTAGTTTCGACAGCGCTCCGCACATTCACTAAAATCCGAAGTTGCGCACAGGGGTAGCGTAAGGTTGCGAAGTTGCGCTAGCGTTGATTCGCTATATAAAGCGAAGTTACGCTAGCGAAGGCTAATTTGCATACGGCGCGAAATTCAAATTTCAATGGAGGAACACGTATCAGCACTATAAATACCTAGAAAACCTTCAAATCAGCAAATAAAAATTTTATTTTGCCCTACACATGTGCCCACTGTCTAGGTAAGTTGCCATGAGTCAGGAAATGTAGGGGGGAAGGAGGGGAGCCCCAAAAAATTTTTCGATCTTTTTCAGCCTATCACCCATCATGTAGAAAACACGCCAGCGTTTTTTGGGACTTAGAAAAAAATTTGACTTTTTTGGAAACAATCCCTATCTACTCTATTGCGCTTCGCCAGGTCTGAGGTGGCGAAGGAAGTCTAGCGTAAAAGGTAGCGTTCAGTACACTGCGCAAGTTAGTGAATTTGCGTAGTTACATCGCTAGCGAAAATTCGCCTGGCGTAAGGATGCGAAGTAACACTAGCGAAAATACGCCAGCGTTCGTTAGTGAATTTGCGCAGTAGCGAAAATGCCAAACGCTAGCGAATTAACGCTAGCGTTCGGCGCTTAGTGAATTTGAGCCCTTATGTCTCTGACTAGGGAGAGAGTTCATTTGCATGCTGTGACATAGCAGGGAGGAGGGGCCAGTGTGTGCATTTGAAGCTTTTTTTTTCTCCTCATGTGCCACTCCCTGCTCCTTCTGCTTCATTCCAGATCACAGCAGCACTGGGAGGAAGAGCTGGATGACTTCTCTGATACTGCTAATGTACTGGAGCTAAACTAACAGCCCTTTCTGAATTTATAATACATTTTATAATGCTTAGGGTTGTTATGCCTGATCTTCCCTTTGGTTATGTAAGGAATAAAGTTTATTTTTTGTTCAACTGTTTACCGAGTTTGATTAACTCATTAATGTGTCCCTTTGTTTTATTTACAGATCTATTTCTGTGCAAAGCTATGTTATGTACCGTACAAATATACCAGCCATTATACCAGCCAAGTACTAGAGTATGGTTATTAATATGAATAAAAATGTGTTCTTTTAAAATAAATGTACAAACCCTTTTTGACAGTGCAGTGAGTTGAGGTGGGCAATATCGGGCTGATCCGATCGTGGGGCCTAGGGCGGTCTGATCGCGGGACCGGATCAACGAACAGATGCGGCCACGATTTGACGGGATTTATATTCCCATCCGATCGACATCTGCCCGACTTTCGGCCAGATGTCGATCGACTCAAGTACTGTTTGAGGAGTTACATGAACTATATCTCACTGCTACAAACTATAACTGGAAAGAGGAATGATTTTTTTCTTGTAAGAGTGCCAGCATTACCTGTTACTAGTCTTACCTGTTACCTTGCTTCTCTTGCCTACCCTGCCGGTTACCCAGTACTTGCTTCATCCCCAGTCCTCCTTAACCTCTCTTGGTGGTCATTGGACCTGACCCTAATATCATGCCCTTCTAAAGCCATCAAACCTGACATTCACAATAAGAAGATACATTATGAATGTGCAGAATTGAGTCCAAAAAATGTTAGACAAATGTTTGACAAATTACTTAGTGGCCTCAATTTTTTTTACAGGTAATCAACTTTAAAGAAGGGACTGAAATGTTCTGAAAACTTGCTGTAATTATTATCTTAGTTAGCCACTAAAGGTAGCACCAGTGTTATCAAAACTGCTGGAAATTATTTTGGATTCCCCAGTTTAATAATTAATAGATTTGCTCTAATAGTGTATAATAGTATATATATATATATATATATATATATATATATATATATATATATATATAAAACAAAAAAGTGAGGTGCACACCAGGAACGTTTTTTAAATAGTTAAAAAGGTTAGATTTTATTTAATGCATTTAAAAAAAGGTCAACGTTTCGGTCTGTGTCTAAGACCTTTCTCAAGACCAAGGAAATTGACAAAATGTCTAGCCCCATGTCAGATTTCAAAATTGAATATAAATAAATCTGTTTGCTGTTTTGAGAAATGGATTTCAGTGCAGAATTCTGCTGGAGCAGCACTATTAACTGATTCATTTTGAAAAAAAAAATTTTTCCCATGACAGTATCCCTTTAAACCTGAATTGCTGTTTAGTCTATGGGGGACCTCCTAGGCTTTTGGGCAAGTTTTTAGAAGTTTTTTTTGTACGATCCTTCGAGTCGTTCCATTCGAATGATTAAATCGTTCGATCAAACAATTTTACTTCGAATATGGCCGTTTTCGATCAAAAAAATGCTTAGACTGTCGAAGTATCCAAATTCTATGGTCGAATTTCAAAGTTTTTTTACTTTGAAATTCAATTCTTGATATATATGCCCCTAAATGATAAACTGATACAATAAGATTAAGGACTGAAATACAGTTATGGGATCTGTTATCTGGAAACCTGCTATCCAGAAAGCTCCAAATTACGGAAAGGCCGTTTTCCATAGACTCCATTTTATCCAAACAATCCAAATTTTTAAAAATTATTTCCTTTGTCTTTTTAATAATAAAACAGTACCTAGTACTTTATCCAAACTAAGATATAATTAATCCTTGTTGGAAGCTAAACCAGCTTATTGGTTTATTTAATGTTTACATGATTTTCAAGTAGACTTAAGGTATAAAGATCCAAATTACAGAAACACACCATTATCCAGAAAACCCCAGGTCCCAAGCATTGTGGATAGTAGGTCCCATAACTATGCCAACATAGTGCACTATATCAGGAAATGAAATTACCACTCTAGACTCATTCTACTATATGATGATTCCACTTGAAACACGTAAGGCCCTGTGTTCCTGAGCTTGCTACTAAATACCGTACCATATTGTTATAAACCCATCTAATAGCCATACAAGTGCAGTCTTTCTTTGCTAAATTAACACAAGTTGGGTACATGTTTTAAGTGGATCATTATTAATATGTGGAACAAAATGTACTTTTTCCTTTACACAAAAGGCAAAACAGCTACAGTATATCTCTCTCGGGACTGATGTATGAGCTGTTTGATATGTAAAACCGCAGTCTATATTAAAAAGTATCCCCTGCACACATATCCATGCTATGTAATACACTTCACCCATAAACAGTGGAAACTTTGAGCGAATATGAGAGCAGCCTCTCATTTCTGTCGTATTTTACAGGAAAGTGAAAATCAGAGAAATGCTGACATTGCTGTAATTCACCCTTACTGCAGATTAATACTCATAACATAACCAACATCCTGCGTGTTAAGGGCTTGCACCTTTCATTGTACAGGCCAGCCACCAGTTTACTGTTTTTAATATAATGCTGTTTTAGTATATTTAAAGGTAAACTAGCAGGAAAAATTAACCGCAGTCAAAAAAAAAATTATGTTTTCAAAGCCAGGCAAAAAAAAATAATGCAATATTCATTGATAAGCACTAGCACTTTATTTGTTTCTTTTTCTTCTCTTAAAAAAATATAGCAATTCTGTTACTCTCAGTTGACTTTAAACAACAGTTCTTTACAGTAGGGGGTTTTTATCAAATTAAGCTGACACTTTAATGGACAGAACTGACATTTTGAACTGTGTATCGTTTTTATAAGCCATGCTTTATAGCTTGCAATTAATATGTATAAGAACCACACGTTTTATTGCTATTATTGATTAGAAGGATTGTTTATCAAAGGTCGCATTTGTGAGTTTTCTACTATTAATAATAATAATAAACAACTCACAACTCTGTTTTTTATGAATAAACTTGAATGAAAAAAATGCAAATCAGTAATTTCAGGATGAAAAACTCAAATACTCGAATTTATTGCGTTTTCGCAGAAAAAAACCTTCATTTGCTTGAATTAATTGGGGTTTCAAGTGAAACCAACTGGAAAAACCCAAGCATCATGAAGGCTACAAACATCTTCAAATGGTTTAAGGGACCTCTGCCATTGACTTCTACATGACCTTGACAAGTTTTAGCTGGAATCAAGCTATTTCCAGCTTCGGGGTATAATAAATATAAAAAAAAATGCGTTTTTTTTTTTTAAAAACACAAACAATTTAGGTTTTTTTCACCCAAAAATTCTAGTTTTTACTGATAACTACTCTTGAAAATTTTAATTTGTCGGGTAAAACACAACTGGACCTTTAATAAATTCAATTTCGAGTAGGTTAGTGAATTGAGGCAACAGCAGTCAGCAGAATACCTGCCATATCTTTATTGTGCATCACACCTTTAATAAATAAACCCCAATAGGGGTTATTTATTATGCCCAGGACAGGCAGCAAAGTTAAAAACAGGACTCAATCCACCATGTGTTTTGTGAAGTGAAGGCTATGATCTGGATTCATCATTTGCATAATGCATTGCCCAAGTTGGCTAGTGTGGAGTCATTATTTTGGAACCTTACTGCAGTTCTAATAGGGAACACTTCTCTTGTGGTTACCAAACCTGACTGCCCAGTTCCTTGCCAGCATGGCTCCTATATTAGATCTATAGAAAAGTGTGGCTCATTTAAAACATGCAACTGCAACTTGACTTTCCCAAAGATGGCCAAAATCACACTAAAGCTGGGGAACACTGAAACTATCTCTCCAGGGTTCTCACAGCAGTCTGCATCAATAGACTCAACCTATGTTCCCCTGGTGACATAATGACTAATTCATGGAAAGAAACTGAACTGAACTTTGGGGATAGAACACAATGAGCTGAGGCTGAAATTACATTGTTCTAGTAAATATATACCTTCTTAAGTAGGGCTCATTTATAAACACTTGCACCTACGCAATAACCCATGGCATGCAGTGAAATGTTGTTTGCTTTTATTGATCAACCTGCAGCTGGCTGCAAAAAAAAGCCAGTCACTAATTGGTTCAGATGGGTTACTGCCCAAGTGCAAATTTGTCCAGGGTTTATAAAGAAACCCCAGTACATGTTTTAACATTCTTTTTCAACCTTTATGGAGTTGACTTGTTCAATCATTTCCCCATCAATGTAGACTGGGTTTTGTGGTTTTCATTGCTTAGTTCATTTGTCTTTGAGTTGTTAAATACGAGATCTTGTTTTTGCTATACTTGATAATGTCATTTATTAGATGTCTTCAAAAGTACAATAGTGTTATCTGCAAACTCAACAACTACAAAACAGAAGTGTAGGAACCTCAGGAAACACATTATTGAATGGTGCAACATGTAGCCCAATTTACTTTCAGGCAATATAGTAGTATGTGCTAGATATTTCTGGGGCCGATGTTGTTCCTCGTGTTGCACATAAGAATGATCATTGTTCATGAACAGAACTAATGCCATTCTGCCTTAAAAGCAATGCAATGCACACACAGTAGAGTAAAATGTTCTGATTTTACTTTACTACACATGCACAAGTCTAAAGAAGGATTCCTGGTAGAGGGTAGTAAGATGTCAATGTAGCACTGAAAGCTAAAAAAATATTAAAAACAATTAGGCAGCAACTCAATGCAGAAACTATGAATAAACAGAAGGGAAATAGTGAGACAGGGGCAGAGAATGTGTGGCTAAATTCTCAGTTTATATTATTGAGAGGCAAACAATAAAGCATATATGTTTGCATATAGTCATCATAGAGAAATAAACAAGTGACAGCTATAGTACTGCTTCTGAAATCTGGCAACTGCAGGCAGTACATAAATAAACCGGTGAATGCATTGCCTCACAAACATGCACCACAGCATATATGTATGTTATATAAAGGATGCCCAAGCTATGACCAAACAGTTGTAGATGTAATGTAACTCAAAGCATCCCTCAAACAACCATAGCTGAAGGGTGCTGATACTGGTAATTCAGCCACAATCAGATATCAGCAAGTATTTAGCTCCTCTTGCACTGTTTAAAGATTGGGTCAAAATTACTTGCATATAATTAATATATACAAGAGACACAAAGCTATGAATAACCTGTAAAATATATGGATGCAAGTACAAATGCAGTGGCAAGTGCAGTAGTGATAACATGAATGCAAATGTTGCAGTTATTAATGCCATTCATTAAAGGTACTTGCATCTTATAGTTACACTAAGTACCATTACATCCATCCTGCCTCTTTTGCTTAATCATGTGAAAGTGCTCCTACTGACACAGAGGAACCCCGAACTACCCCACCCTGAATGTGACTGTTAGGGGTTTAAAAAGCTATGTAAAATAAATTGTGAATTTATCAAGGTGTGTGTAGTTTTACAGCATGCTGCCATTATTTTACATTGTGTTTGCAGGAAGTCACTCTAAGGAGCATATTTATTACACTGTTTAAAATAAAATTTGCCACAAACGCTATGTAAAAAGCTGTGTAAAATAAATGACACATTTATCAAGGTGTTTGTAATTTTACACAATGGGAAAGTCAGATTTTCCTCTGTTATTTTACATTGCTTTCAGTGGCAGCCACTCTGAAAAAAAAAGCCTAAAAATGTTACGCCGTTTTTTACTCTGCGAAGCCTGGCAATTTGAATTCTAGGGCTCCCGCACTGCATTGTACCAATAGATGAGGCAGACTTGCACCAAAAGAATTGTTCCCAAATGTCATTTTAACCCCAGCAGTGATATAATCCTAAAATGATAGCTGAAATTTGCATATGATTTGCTACCAAACACATGCACAACTGTATTAATTTGATGTATTATATATAATTATGTGGGTGCAACACCATGTTTGTCCACAATTACACTAGAATTCTGGGGAAAATACTGCATTATTGGCAAAAAACATGATAATTTATTCAAATATTGCAGTTTTCACACTATGCTTCAAGGACATAAATAAGCCCTATAGACTTATCAGAAGCCGGGTAGAATTCCCAATGGTTCAATATTTTCCGTATTTATCACTGTCAGGGACATTTTCCACCCAGAGAGTTTTAAAAAATGGACACATTTATCAAGGAAGATAGGTACTGCTTTAAACAGCCAGAGCTCAGTCAGAGCTCAGCAGCAGCACTTAGTACTAACACTCTCTCTGGATCATTCATCTCTGGGATTTTTGAATTTTCAGTGCTGCAAAATAAGTTGTTAAATATGAAATACCTTTTTTTTTTTTACTGTAACCGTTGTTATTGCTTGATTATAAAAAAAGCATTGAGCAATGTTAAACTGTCCCCATTGTATTGTGATATTAAAAGAAGAAGCCCCCTTTTCTAAAAGGAGGATATTGATCACCTGACGTTACCTGTATAAAAGTACTCACCCTTTAGTCTTGCATCCTTATATGGTCATGAAACTGCTTAATGACTTTTAACATGTTTATATTATACAACAGCCTATACATTACCTCCTATATTTTGCAACAGAAAAAAGTACGGATAATTGTACAGAGCACATCTTTAGAGAATATAGAGAACCACATCCTTGTCACACATCACTGGATTGGTAACTTATATGGCAGCCTAGAACTTGTGTGAGTAGGCCATGGGGAATGTGAGTCAGAGTAACTAAATAGCAAGCCCAATGTGCGGCCTCAATTAGTCACAAACGTAAAATTTCAATGGAAATTAGGGCAGTGTTGATTAGAGTCAAAATAGAAATTCGCCCCACTTTTGCATTTTTCGAATTTACCTTAATGCAATCGTTTATTCTAAAGCGGCACATGTAATATGCCAGCAGCTGTACTTTTATATGCAAATGACCCCAAATCATAATTGAAATTTCAATAAATATTGTTAGAATTGTATATGAAATACAATGAACCATGGGGATGACAAAAAGCAATACAAGAAGTGCTACCAAGAATGATGATGTCTTCTGTCAGGCTGACAGCTCGGGTCTTGCTTGGGAGTAAGTATAGGAAGATCAGCAGTGAAGAAATAAGCAGAATGCCAAAATAATGAGGTATATGTATGAGACCTGTTATCCAGAATGCTCAAGACTTGGGGTTTTCCCTGAGTTAAATAATCTTTCTGTAATTTGATCTTCATACATTAAGTCTAATAAATATAAAAATCATTTAAACATTTAAGGGATCATTTATTAAACCACAAATTTATCTGGTTGAGGGGTAAACTTTAATTTTTAGAAGAAAAAAACTAATTTTCAGAGAATTATTATACCCCAAAGGTCTTTAGTCGATTTTGTATTGATAAAAAAATGAGATAAACTTGAGTCTTAGTAAATAACTCCCCAAGTGTCTGACTTTTCATCACTTAGTGCTCTTACAGAAAATCATTTTTTAACCTGCGCACCCTGCGTTCCGGTTTCATGCGTTCAGCTGCAGGGGAGCGAAGGAGTAGAAGCACTGAATTATTTTCAATGGGGCTGTACTCACACAGACGCATGTAAGCGCCGAACGCAGGTTGGGAAAGCAGCATGTTGCATTTTTCCTGCGTTCAGTGCTTACATGCGTCTGTTCGAGTACAGCCCCATTGAAAATAATTCAGTGCGTCTACTCCTGCGCTCCCCTGCAGCTGAACGCATGAAACCGGAACACAGGGAAGCGCAGGTAAAAACACTCGTCTGTAAGAGCCCTTAGGATGTTATTTACTAAAACTCAGACAGGCTTGGGTGGCTTAGATATTAATGTACTGTTAAGGCATGTGAAAATATAGAATAGGTGCTATTAAATAGGAAAATGCTATGAAAAATTGTGCCTCTAATCCACTAATGCAACCCTTTCAGTACTTTCAGTTAAACAAGCCAATATACAGTATTTTGTGCAGAGGACTTATAAATACTGACAGAATTATGACTTTCCATCAGTTAACAGAAAAATGAGTATTCTTCTAAGTTCGTTAGCCCTTATCACATTTGTGATCAGGCTGTGCATCAGCAATGTCTGCTTGTAACCGACAGTGAGTTTTACCCCACGCAAATAGCTTTGTTCCACTCATTCTTTAGATTAACAACATGATTAAGAGCTTAAATGGCTAAGTTCATTTATTCATAGATAACGATCACTTAGATATGGATAACTGATGATCTAAGATATACACACAATGTTTTAAAGAGCTATTAACCTCAAAAATCTGAAACTACAAATAAACTACATATTATCTGCAATAGACTTGTCCTATGTAATAAAGACTTTTAAGGGCAGTCCCCTTCGATATGTAGCAGCTTATTAATATGTACTATTGTGGTAGAATGACCAAAGAAATGTGTAAAAAGATGAGTTTTGCCTTTATTTTCTCCCCAAAAGATGAATGCTGCAGGGGGGACAGCGAATTGTTTCTCTGTTTAAAGGATATTGTGGTCTGGCCCTGGAAGCTTTAGTGTTCGGGAAGGAACAGGTCCTTCATTCCAGTAATCCAGTTCACATGTTGGAGCTCACTTTCCACGGGAAGGTGGTCCTGTGGCAAAGTATTTCATCATAGTTAAGTGCTAGGAAGGTCTCTCAGAACAAGAAGGTTACCTGTCTGTGTTAAGGACTCCCAGATGGGCTGGGGTGCTGCCTGCAGAGGGAGGCGTGAACAGGTGGTTGAGATTGAGTCTAAAGTGATTGAGGTGCAGCCAGAAGGTGAGCCAGACCTGAAGCTGGTGAGCTGATATCCCAGAAGGGGATTCAGAAGGGCTTAGTGAGAAGGCTAAATATTCCAGAGTATGGAAGCCACCCTGTATGGTGAGAATCAGAGAGGGGAAAAGTTTGAATGTGTGCTGTTTAAACACAAATTAACTGTCTTCCAGTGACTTTATATTGGAAAAAAGTCTTGTAAATAAACCTGTGTTTTTGCCTGAAGACACCGTGTGCCTGTCTTTATGCTCCTGATCCTCTGCTTACCTGCCTCCCATAGCTAATTCCCCCCAAAATTGCATCTACAAGCAGCCAGCTTGTCACACTTTATACAAGCTTGCAAAGCAAACACAGTTCAGGGTAACAGTAAAGTACATTTTAAATGTATATAAAGCTATTTATTGTTTTTTACCATTTAAAAGAGAAATTGTTTTTATTTAAACAGCAGTTAACAAAAGAAAAATATATCTATAATAAGTCAAATCAACAGGACTTGATGTATTTTTTTTCTCTGGACTGGCTTGGCTTTCCCAATTTCGAATGATTTGTTTTTAATTGATTTGACTTATTACTGATATGACCTGGATGAATGAGAACCCTCACAGTATTAATGAAAAAACTAGTCCTAATACGCTGGAGAAGAGGCACTTAAGGGATGATATGAAAGCTTTGTATAAATATATAAGGGGATCATATAATAATCTCTCTAATGCTTTTTTTACCAGTAGGTCTTTCCAGTTGACGCAAGGTCACCCATTCCGATTAGAAGAAAGAAGCTTTTGTCTTAATATTTGGAAAGGGTTTATTATGGTGACAGCTTTGAAATTGTTCTCTCCCTGAATCAGTTGTACAGGCTGATACATTAAATAGCTTTAAGAAGGGGTTGGATGGCTTTTTAGCAAGGGAGGGAATACAGGGTTATAGAAGATAGCTCATAGTACAAATGGATCCAGGGACTGTTGTCAGGAAGGAATGTTTTTCCCCCTTTTTGGACAGGCTTCAGATAGGGTCTGTTGCCTTTCTCTGGATCAACTAGGAGTTAGGCAGGTTATATATAGACTTAAAAATGTTGAACTTGATGGATGTGTATCTTTTAGTCAACCTAACTTACTATTTTACTATGTATCATCAGGGTGTTTCCAGATGTTGCTATTTGCAAGTGTTAGACCAATTCTGGGAGAACTCTGCTGTACCTCCAGATAGTAAAGGTGGATCTTTTGGGCAGCCCAGTGGCTCAGTAACAGCTATCGCTACCTTGTAGCACTCAGGGTATAGGAATGGAGGGCACATAGTAAAGAAAAGGAAAAAAATATGAGAATATGGATATACAAAAAGGACGATTAGATATTCTTTTTAATGGCTCTTTTAAGGTTTATTTTGAATTACTACTGTCAGTAACAAAAACTATGCATGTGCAGAACTCAGTCCATCAGCATGCAGTACACACAGCAGTTGTCACTGGTTCAGAGTGTAACATTTACAGGCACATTTATCAAAGCTTGAATTGTTCATTTTTTAAAAAACTACCCTAAATTCGAAATTGAAAGCAATCGAAATGTATTAATAAAAATCAAATTTCTAAAACTCGGATGAATTGAATCGACACAAAAACTCGAATGAAATTCGATTCTCCGGAAAAAACTTAAATGTCAGGAAGGCTGCAAAAAACTCAGGATTGATCCCTGTACCTCTCCCATTGACTCACACAGCAATTCGGAAGGTTTTAGGTGGCTAATAGTCTAATTTGATTTCTTAAAGGGCCAGAGTCAATCGATCGAATCAAATTTGTTTAACTCCCTAGTCGAATTTGACCGTTTTTTTTTCAATTCAACCCTTGATAAAACTGCCCCAAAGTGTCCTGTAGAAGCTGTCATTATAGCAAGTGTTATGTATAAGGCTCTGGAGCACTACACGTATCCTGGTGCTTCTTCCTTATACCTCATCAGCAATGCATAATATAATGTATCCATGCATATATAAATATATATGTAACAATATCATTTATTATATAGTTTGGCTTAGCAAAAAAAAATTCACAGACTTCTGTTTGATAACACAATGAATCAAATCAACGATTGCTCAAAATTAAATGAAAATATTTAATAAATAAAATAACAATCTATTACAACAACCCAAATTATCTTCTTAGACAATTAACAACACATTTTTTCTCCCAAAGTGGTGGAAAATAATGGTGTATTAACAGGATATGAATCCACTAAGCCTACACCATATTTTACTGCGTATGCATGTTACTGTGATTTCTAAAAAATTCTCTCATCCTACTGAGTCATTAAAAGTTCCCTAAGACAATTGTTAGTAGGAGCTTTCCTCCAGAACTATGTGCTGTACATCTCTGGAACCCACTGTAGGTCTGACTCATACTGTATTCTCATTTTCATTAAAGAATATGTCCAACTTCTGCAGGCTATGGTATATTTTTTTACCTGTTGTAACACTTTTGTAACTATAGAAATTCAATTTGAACTACAAACAGTGCAAACATTTTGCTTTAATGTGTCCTGTTCTGTCTGGGTCAGACTAAGAATCAGGGAAGCCGATTAGAATGGTTTCGAATGTCATATGATATACTTTGTTTTGAATTCTGGTGAATTCCTAATGGAAATCAAAGATTCTGACAAATGTATTACAGTCCCTTAATGATTAAAACTTTTTTTTTTCCATTTTTTTTAGTCTCTGCACACTCGAGGTGAATGAGTATAAGCAGCATCTTTTCCTCTCCTCTCTCCCATTGATGGAGTACCCTGTGGGAACATGATTGTAGCATATTCCACTTGCTCCAGTGTACACAGCTCTGCTGACCTTCTGTAGGGACGGTTATTTGGGAATGCCAACACTCCATAGTCTACTGTGAATACTTCAGGGTCCTGTGAGGGTTTTTCCTGTGGTGACCACAAAATATAATACATTTACAAAGTAAACAGCATTAACAATTTAACATTTATACATATTCTCCCTGGTGAGTCCTGTTTTTTTAGTTTTTTTTTAAATAATATCTCATTTTTTGAGGGCTAAATTGCTTTGGGGACCTCATGTAGCCCACAGGCCTCCGGTTGGGTAGCCTTGTTCTAAAATAAAGACATATGCAGATAAACTGGTGGGGATCTAAAGTCTGAAAGCTATTTGTACTTTAGGAACTTGGACAAGTAACTGTGAGAGGCAGAAGCCATATAAAGATCTTACCAGCAGCATGAAAATGACTAGTTGACCTAACCAAAATAATTATGAATTATGACACATACATACACAGTTTGAAAAAGGTTATGGGCTTGTCATTGTTAAAAAAAAAAAAAAAGTTGCGGTAGATTTATGACCCAGACAATGTTTTCTTTAGCATCCACATCCTGTTCTCTTTTTGTCTTTGCTTTCATCACTGCTAGCATACCACCATAACTTATTTTATTGTGGTTATTGTAAACCTAATAAGGTGGTTTATTTAACATTATTAGGCAAAAGACATTGAGCTTTATGCCTACTAACAATATTTCAAGAAATAGGGGGTCATTTATCAAAGGTTTTTTACCCAAAAAATTTGAGTTTTCGAGGGTATTTTCAGCGTTTTTTTTCTTTAATTATCCCTGAAGCTGGAAATAGCTTGAATGCAAAAATAATCCAGCTAAAACCTGTCGAGGTCGTGTAGAAGTCAATGACCATTTGAACCATTTGAAGATGTTTGTAGCCTTCATGATGTTCAGGTTTCTTTCTGTGGGTTTTGATCGAAAAGTCAATTCATTTGAGCAATTCCAGTTTTTTTTCTGCGGAAAACTCATTACATGCAAGTATTCGGGTTTTTCACCCCAAACTCACTGATTCGAGTTTTTTCCATTTGTGTTTTTTCATAAATTAGAAACCATTTGAGTTCATTCGAGGTTTAAAAATACCTCACAAACCTCTAAAATTTGACCTTTGAGAAATAAACCCCTAAATTAAAGCATGTATAAAGAATTTAATACTAAGGTTATCCTAAACAAAAACACTGTATTCAAAAGATGATTTTTAATAGAGTTGCTATAAAAGGAATTCTTTCCAGTTCCTTATAGAGGTAATGGATCCATTATCCAGAAACCAGTTATCGAGAAAGTTCTGCATTACTGTAAGGCCATCTCCCATTGACTCAATTTTATCCAAATAATCCACATTTTTTAACATGATTTTCTTTTTCTCTGTAATAATAAAACTGTATTTTGTTTCTTGATCCAAACTAATATATAATTAATCCTTATTGGAACTTGGAAGCAAAACCAGCCTATTGGGATTATTTAATGTTTACAGGATTTTCTAATAGACCAAATTACAGAAATATCCATTATCCAGAAAACCCCAGTTCCCAAGCATTCAGATAACAGGCCCCATACCTGTATATTATGCAAAGAGAAGTGTAATCAGTAACACACATTTTCCTTAGCGCATTCGGTGACCCCTGTAGTTACGCCACTGCATGAAATCATGCAATCATAGGGCTAAATCTTCTTACTTTCTCTTAGAACTCAGCAATTAGGCCATGCATTTTGGCTGCTACGAACAGATATATTTAAAGGAACTGTAATACCAAAAACTGAAAGTGTATCAAGTAATTAAAATATAATGTACAGTTGCTCTGCACTTGTAAAACTGGTGTGTTTGCATCAGAAAGATTGTTATAGTTTATATAAACAAGCTCCTGTGTAGCCATGGGGGCAGCCATTCAAGCTAGAAAATAAGAGAAACGGCACAGGTTACAAGCACATAACAGATAATCCCTGTTCAATACAATGGTGTTTTATCTGTTATCTACTATATAACCTGTGCCTTTTCTCCTTTTTTCAGCAGTTTAAATGGCTACCCCCATGGCTACACAGCAGGTTATTTATATAAACTATGGTCGTCTTTCTGAAGCAAACACCCAGCTTTTACCAGTGCGTGCTGACAGTATACTATATTATATGTTAATAACTTTAAAACACTTTCATTTTTTGGTGATACTGTTTCTTTAAAACACTGCAGATGTGGCCCATCCATTGTTGACATCATTGCAGTATTTCAAAGGATTAATTTGCAGTCTATGATAAGGAAGTTCAGTAAAGAACAGATACTCAGGACTCTCATAAGTCTCCAGCATTGGTGTCAGGCTCAACACAATTTTGGTACAACTGTTATATGTATGGCATGTATTATGGGCACTGATGTCAGTGACATAAGTACAAAACTGAGCTAATAAACTTTAGTAATGCTTCCGTTCTCTAATTAAACCTACCTGAATATGTTGAGCAGGGCTTGCACTACACTCGGCAACCTGGCTGGAACTTGGGTCCTGCAACAAGTGAAAAAACACAAGTGAGAAATGAATGCAAAGCTGTTACGCAGCTTGGCAATTATCACACACAATAAAAAGAAATATGAATTACACTCTGCAGAATTTAAATATAAGCAAGTTTAATTTCTAAAAATAAAGGAAAAATACACAAGAGACTAATTAAAAAAAAGATGGGATCCTCCATTACCCAAAGGAAGATAAGACTTTGCTAGATGGTGTGCTGGCCTCAGTGATAATGCAACAATACATGACAAAGAGAAGACACAGGCTGTGCATCCCAGTTCCACAAATTCACGTAAATTCTCAAAAATGACAGTGTATCCTGCTGCAGCGCCAAATATTGTAAATACATGGAATATTGTAGTGTCAGAGGGTAATAACAACAAAGCATAATTTTTACCCACATCTGATTAAAAAAAACTTGTCTATAAAAACACCCTTGATGGAGTTCTACACCCAGTAGTAGAATCAGTGCGCTTGTGGTGCATGCTTCCTTAGCTGCTTAATTTTTTCTGGTACCCAGGTACACTATCTATATTTGAATCGGTGCCACCACTAATGCTAGGAAAAGGAAGAGCCAATGTGTGTTTTCATTTTTGTTTCTGCCTTCTAGAGCAAAATCAGTGAAATGTTGAAGTATAGCTAGAGCCAGATGTAAAGCATTTTGAGTAAACCTCCAGTAAGGGCAAAACTTTTCTGTATTTGGGATCTGATCAGCAACTGCCCAGACTTTGTTTTTAAATGCAGTAGGTATTCCACAAAAAAAAAAATGAATGTTAGAAGCGGGCCTCCTAACGCAAAATGTTTTTTGCATGCAGATTTTATACAAAAATTGCCCATGGATAGCTGTAAGGATGCTGCTCTGTGCCTTCAGTATACTCCCAAACAGTACAAAAGCCATCTCTGCATTTGCTAGCAGTATTTCAATATAGAAGTGCCAAGAGCAGCTCAGCAGGTGGAATTCTGTGTTATGTGATAAAAGTAGAATGTATGAAATTTACCAAACCAAGCAACTCTGTTGTCTAATGTGGGGAACTGAATGATAAATATTTTATTTTAAGAAACACCTTGTTTATGCAGCTGGTTTTAGTTACAGTCAGATATTATGTGTGTCATAATATTGTAAACTATAAATCAACTTCAGTTTTGCTTATAGAAAACATTCCCATTATTATATATAGTCACCTCCACATTTTTAACTTTACCAACATTTCTATTTTTAAGTTATTGTTTTAACCGACCATTCTTGCTGTCCTTGCCTTGTAGTCATCACCCAGGGCCGGAACTAGGGGTAAGCAGAAGAGGCACGTGCCTAGAGTGCAAAGCTGGGGGGGTTCCAGGCACATCATTTCTCTGCTGACCACCCCTAGTCTGGTCCCTTGTCTCCACTCTCCTCACTCGTGCTGTTCTGTGCATGATGGAAGGTGACACAACCAGCAAGGTTGCCTAGGGTGCCTGACCAGCCTGGCTCAGCAATATCCCCACCCCTTGCTACTCCACACCAACTGGAGACCAATGCTGAGTGAACTTTGCTTCCAGAGCTTCCAATGTGGAACAGTCCATTCTGTGAATGGACTGCTGCTATTATTATGATTATTATTATTATTATGGGACTGATTTTTCTAGAATGCTTGGCACCTGGGTATTTTTCCATAATTTGGATCACTATATATTAAATCTTTTAAAAATACATCTAAACATTAAATAAACCAACTAGAAGTGTTTTGTGACCAATATTCCCTAGCTAGAATCGACCTAGGACCCCAGTATTGCAAGGAAATGTTAACCACTATGCCATAATAAAAGCATTCTGAGTTTGATTTATATTTTATACATTTAGTTTTTTAATGGTTAGAGTTTATCCACCATTCCCTTTATTTGCATTATAATTTTGAGCGAAGGGCATGAAAACAGAATTATTATTCTTACATCATTACTAACAGTATAACACACCTTAAATATATCATATGATGTGTTGATATTCAGTTATGAACACAACATTTTACACAATGCAGAGATAAGCAAACTTCTGATAAACACCTTGCAGGGTATGTGTAGTTATGTAGCAGATGGAGTACTGTAGCTCCACTGCTTGGTTCTAATGGTTATAAAGGGGGGGGGGGTTCATACTCACCAGATGCTTCAGATGAGTCTGTGGTGTCTTATTTCCTAAAAGGGGACAGAAATGACTGTTTAGAGACAGGAAATAACAAAATGCTTACTGTAATAGATGCAAATCTGTGAATAACGTATGCTTGTTCGAGGATTCATGTGGCTTATTTCTGGGGGTTGGGTATGAAGAAACAAACTGATAGACATTTTCCCAGCGGAAATGATAAAATGTGTCCAGCCACTAAGAAAGAGTAGTATTTTGCTGGATTGATGCAAGTTTAAAAAATTGCTGATGAAGAAAGGATGACTAAGGTTTTTCCATCAACAGGAAAAAAAAGCTACACGGAACAACCTCTTTTTCTGCTTTTGTCTATTCTGTGACTAATTAAAGGACAAATTCTTATAAAAGCAATTCGTTATTAGGAAAAGATAATATTGATTGGTTTGCAGTATATGTTTTTTTATATGTTATTGCAAGAATGGAATCCCTTATTTGAAAACCCGTTATCCAGAAATCTCCAAATCTAGTAAATAATTAGAATTTTTAAATATTATTTCTTTGTAATAATGAAACAGTAGCTTGTACTTGATGGTCCCCAGCATTCTGGATAATAGATCCCATATCTGTATGAGAATCTTTTAAATATGGCTTTGGTAATTGTTTCTCAGATGTGGGAAAACCACCAATCACATAGTAGTTGTGGCCAAAACTGCACCTAGCAGGAATGCTCGGTTATATCTATTATTGATTATGAGGGGCAAAGTCGGGTAAAATGCACAAGCAATGTTTTGCGTATTGTGCCCACAAATATTGCCCCTGCAAAACTGTGTGCATCCGAGACTTAAAAATATACACCCATCAATATATATGAAAAATTATTATTTTCTGACAGATTTCAGCGGAATTCTGGGAAAACCTGCAGTACATAAGAAAACTCTCTCCCTCTGCTATTACTCCCTGTCTGAAACTGGTGTTGACTAGTGATCTCACAAATCCAGATACTTGAATTTCTCTGCATAGAAGTGAAAGACTTATCTAATAATAATCATACCCCAGCTCCCTGCACTGAACTAAACCAATAGGCATAGTAATAACTGAAACCTATTGTGCTTCTTTAAATAGCAGCTCCCTTCTACTTATGCTTGAACATCAATATTACTCTAACAATAACTTTCTATTTTCAGCCCACTCCTTTTTCACTGTTGCAGTACTGGAGCTGAAATGAATACGCTCACCATAAAACTTCCCCATCTTTAGTGCAACCTTCAGCGTGCCATCTACATGCTGTGTCATTTATATTAGAAAATGCTTTCAAAAATATGAAATTGTATGTGTGCGTGTGTGTTCCAACTGCTCCCGAATAAACAAGGGAATCCCAAGTCATTCAGCAGAGCAAAGTTTTTGCTGTGTATGAAAGAAATAAGTACATAATTGATAGAAAAAAAACGAAAGAAAAACTGTTGCAATGCCTTTCTTAGGCTAAAAGTAAAAAATAATTACCCCCAGCCACCAAACCACCCTAGAGGTGGGAAAAAATCTTGACAGGGGGAAATAACTACAGTTATTTAATACAGAAATGTCTTAGCGGTTACACACCTAACCTTGAGCATTAGGGTTTTAACAGTTTACAGAATTTGGTTCAGTAGCTTTTCACACTTCACAGGGTGCATGTAATAAAGAATCAACACTAATAAGGGAACTATCATGAAAATTTTATATAACCTTAATCTAAAGAAATATGAAACTTTCTGTTCTGTACAATTTCTGAAATAATCAGAAATTCACGTTCACGTTCATCCATTATAACTAGTTTTAAATGTTCATTTTCACAAGCGTTGGCCTTTAAAGGAGAACTAAAGTTTAACTAAAGAAGTAGGTTAGAAATGTTGTACATTATATTTTGACATTCTGTACCAGCCCAAAGCAACCACAGCCCTTTATCAGGGAAGATCTGTGTCTCCAAAAATGCCCCAGTAGTTCCCCATCTTCTTCACTGCATATGCTCTGTGCTGCTGTCACTTACTGAGCTCAGGCACCCACTCACAATATACAGTATACAAAGAATACAAATGTTGTAATATAAGGTTGATTAGTAATGAATACACACAATTAATACATGGCAGCACAGAGACCAGTGCAATTAGCATCAGCATTTTTAAATTAGCCTTGTAGCTTCAGCTTATATTACAGGCCAACCTCATTTTCTGCTTGATAATTTGCAATGACCACTAAGTTTAGCTTCTCAACAGGTACTCGGAGCCAACTGAGCATGTGAGTGTTGCAAACACTTTGCAAGATGATGGCCCCTTGTGACAAGGTTGAAATCCTGGATAATTGCTGTAGAAGCTGAAACTTGGCTGGAGCAATAAGGACATTTTTTTAATTATTTAGTTCTCCTTTAAAAAAATCCATTGTGTAGAAAGCAAATCTCCATACTCTTGGTAAGGGATGAAATGCAATAAAGTAATCATAACCCAAAAACATTAAATTGACCCAATAAGATTGTTTTGACACCATTTAAGCAGCTTAGTTGCAATCAAGTACAAGATACAGTCTAATTATAACAGATTAAAGGAAATAATTTGAAAAAAAAGAGTTCCTTAACATAATCTCCATGTGGGGCGTGGCCTCTTTGGATATAGGGTATCTGGATAAAGAACCCATACCTGTATATACAATTGTTGAAAGGCCTACTACACACAGCTTTTTTTCCCCACATTTAGACAATCATGCATATATTGCATTTCTATGAGTTTTTTCAAAATGCACATAAGTGCACTTCTGTCGGTTCTGAACACAACCCTCTCCTCTATTGGTTTCCGCACATCAAGTGCACAAAAATGCAGAATGTTGCATCTAAATACATGTAATTAAATGCATCACACCATTGAACATTCATGAGTACAAACGGGCATAATATAATGGAATCAATTTGCTTATATGTGTAAGGGGCACACAAACTCAAGCACATCTCAATTACATAAAAAAAGGCCTGTGATCAAGAACATCTCTTGCCGTTTTATCAACAAACCATTGTCAGGGCTTACGTTTTTTAAACCACACCAACAGTGATGCGCAGATCAGCAGCAGCAGGATGAGGACAATGGAGGCAGAGATGGCAACGGCTACTTTTACTGTGTCTGTCTTTGTGGAGCTTTGATTTGTAGATTCAGTAACCGTCATAGCAATTTCCTTAACACCTGAGGAGGAAATTAAGTTTAACATTTGAACAAGTTCTGATTTTTCAATGAATTGAATAAAACCTTCAGTTTTGGGTCTCTAACCCGAAATCAAACATTTAGCATTTCTGAACTTAATTATTATTACTATAAAAACACAGATCACATGTCTATCCTGGCTAAGATGAACCACATGGAGATAAATCTAGCCAGAGAGCAGTGGGGTAACTACAGAAGAAGCAGACCCTGTGGATGTGGGGGAGCCCTGCTTTGTTTCCTCTGTAGGGGGGTCCCATGGATGACTGGAGTTTTGCCTGTTGTGGTTAAACCCCAATTTTTTGTGTTGCGTGTGACTTTCAAACTCCATTATTAAAGAAACAATTAGCCTTAACATCATGGAGCATCTTTATTATGCTGTGTAAAATGAAATTTGACGAAAAAAACAGCTGTAAAATAAATGATGAGTTTATCAAGGTGTGTTTTCTTTTATGCCATGCGAACGCCAGATTTGCCGTAGGCATTTTACATTGCTTCCGGCGGAAGTCACTTTAAGAAAAAAAGCATTCAAAAATGTCTCTGTTTTTTACACAATAAGCCCGGTTATGTGTGCTGAATTATCCCGCTGTTTTCCTACACCACATAATACATTTGCCCCCTAGGGTTATATTAGTTTGACTTGTGTAATGTCATTGGCTGCTACATTTCACATACTTGTCAGGTATAACCTGTAGGGATGGGCGAATTTTTTCGCCCCATTTTGATGAAATAATTACGCCCATGGCGGCGTGTGTCAAAAAAAAGATGCGCGTCAAAACAATTTCGCCGCGCGACATATTTTTGACGCCCATAGACTTTAATGGGCGAATTTTTGACGAAACGGGTCAAATTCGCCCATCCCTAATAACCTGTATCCTACAAACAGGAGCTAATTAATCATTCATCAAAACTGGACACATTTTCATATGGGCAGTAACCTATGGCAATCAATCGATATTTTGCTTTCACTATTATACATGCAGATAGCTAAAAGCTAATCATTGACTGGCTGCTACAGAATACTGCCCAATTACAAATTACCCTATTTGTTTGTCTCTGGAAAGAATCATTTGTGACCCCTGTCACCAGTTTCACAAAATTAATTGATGTACTCCAGTACAAAGCATATAAATAACAGTTAGCATTAAGCCAAAGTCCTCTTTTATGATGTACAAAGACATGTTTTGTGGCCAATTTATTTATTTATTGACCTGTCCTAACTTACTTGTACAATAATTTTATTATACCCAATGCTTGTATCACATCTTTCCTGTATTCTGCAGTCCATTAGGCCATTCTCCAGTCATTCTGAACATAACTCTCATATCCTTATATATATATATATATATATATATATATATATATATATATATATATAGTTCCAAGCGAGTATCCGCACTCCAAGGCAAATAGTTTCAGCGAAGGGAGGGGTGCACGGTAATTATGTATACGTCAAGTATTCTGAGACCAGCACTCCCTGTTGTAAAAGCCAATTTCTTTATTGTGTCTGTGCCCGTCACAGACACAATAAAGAAATTGGCTTTTACAACAGGGAGTGCTGGTCTCAGAATAATTGATATATATATATATATAAATTAGCCACTTTTTGTATCAGTTGAAGTACACATACCTGTAACATTTAGTCTTGATCTGTTGCTTAACATAATTTTACTGTTCCCCGTGACATTCAGAAGCTCACAATGATACTCTCCACTGTCATTTACAGTGAGGTTTCTAATATGC
Source organism: Xenopus petersii (assembly GCA_038501925.1). Lineage (NCBI taxonomy): Eukaryota > Metazoa > Chordata > Amphibia > Anura > Pipidae > Xenopus > Xenopus petersii. The sequence continues at coordinate 62,713,490 of CM076680.1, forward strand.
AGCTCAGCAATTCTGGAAGTCCGGTTGATTTTGATGTGTATTCTGTCTGTGCCTTTGAAGCTTTTTAGGTCTGCTATTTTATATGTGTTGTTATTGTGGGTTTTTGACCAATTTATATCTGTGGGGTCATAGTTAAGTGCTGAAATGTTGCAGATAAACACAGCAGTCTTTCCTGGGGATAGATGATGTTCAGAGGGCAAATGTTCAAACAAGATGACTCCTTCTTTGGAAAAAAAGGAAAGAAGATAGTTTAGAATCAAGTAACCAGAGAAACAACAAAGTTTATTCCTTACAGGACAGTATGTAAAGAATATTGGGAAAAGTGGAAAATATTTCTGCAACATGTTAGAGAAACAGAGAGAATGGATACCATACTCTACAACCACAATACTTCAAAAAGTTCTTCAGCATAATTTTAGATTTGTAGATCTAGTTTAAGATACAGTATATGTATGTTAACAATGAAAAAAAACCTTAGAATTATAATTTAATTGTGGCAAATTATATGTTCATGTTATTTTAGAGGGCTTGTTCATCTTTGAGTTAATGTTTACTGTGATGTAGAGAGTGATATTCTGACACAGTAATTGGTTTTTATTTTTTATTAGTTGTGGTTTTTATGTTATTTAGCTTTTTATTCACCAGTTCTCCAGTTTTCAGAAATGTGATTGCTAGGGTCCAATCACCCTAGCAACCATGCATTGATTTGAGACTAAAAATTAATAGAAGATGGCCTGAATTAAAGATGAGTAATAAAAAGCAATAACAATAACTGTGTAGCCTTAGAGAGCATTTGTTTTTACATGAGGCCAGTGACCCCCATTTGAAAGCTGGAAAGAGTCAGAAGAAGAGGACAAATAACTTTTTTTTTTTTTAAAATGAAGACCAATTGAAAAGTTGCTTAGAATTAGCCATTCTATAAAATACTAAAAGTTCACTTAAAGATGGCCTGAATAAAATATGAGTAATAAAAAGTAGCAATAACAATAACTGTAGCATTACAGAGCATTTGTTTTTACATGGGGGCCAGTAACCCCCATTTGAAATTTTGAATTTTTTTTAAAGAAAATGAAGACCAATTGAAAAGTTATTTAGAATTAGCCATTCTATGAAGTACTTAAAGTTCACTTAAAGGTGAACCACCCTTTTAATGAGATATTATCCTATATGGATACTTTATATCTTGCTTGTCATTTTTTTCAATATAATACAAAATTTAAAAAAACATAAATTACAAAACAAAATAAAAAAAAAACATGTTAAATAAACATAAGACTGCATGAATGACAAGCTTGACTTATCCCACAGCACTGTACATTAAATGGTTGCATTTAACATACACATGTTGGCACTAAATAGGCGTTAATAATAATGTTAATAATAATTGCATCAAGATCTGAGCATTTTGTTTTAGCCATGGAGCACAGTTGGCCCTGATCAAGTAACCGGTAACAACCAATTCAACTTTTAATACTGATGTAATACAGACAAAATGGAATGCATGAAAGTTTCCATTTGATTTGTAGCTAATGATTATAGGATTGGTGGACATTTAGCTTCTGTTCCTATATACTAATTTCATACAGATTAGTTTGCCATGCATGCTATGTTCTTTAATAATAGGCAATGTAAAATCCTATTATTTACTGTTCTATGGACTTGATTAAATACATTTAATTCCAAATTTAACCATAGACTTCTATTAAGTTTTTTAAGAGAGAAACCAAATTTATCCTATAAAATTGTATCTGGCCCTATGTTTGAGGTTCAGTACAAAGATTCATTATTCCCGGTGATTGTACCCCTTCTTCAGGATGCTACAGTATTGCATTGCTTCAGTACCTACAGAAGTACATTATTGTGTCACCAAAAGTGTTTAATCCAGATTGTGGCCCCAAAATACAAAAACTCAAACAAAATAGTTGTTTTCATTCTCTCATTAGTAAACTGCAAACATTTCCCACGTTGAAAACTACTAATGCAAAAACACTGTAATAAAGATGAATTTGTTACAACCTAAAGTAGACAAATTGTGTTAATGCAGTGTTCTTCAGGTTTTGCATACTGGGGAAGTAAATCTGAGGGCTTAAAGGGCAAGTCAACCCCAAAATAGAAACTCGACTAATAAAAGAAAACATAATTCTAAGCAACTTTTCAATATACATTAATTACACATTTTCTATGGTGTTTAAGTTATTTGTATATGTATTGCTATTGAAAGCTGTGTTTGTATGTCCCTTTCTATTCTCTGCATTGGTGGCTCAGACTGTTGATACAATGTAAGACAAGTCAGCCGATTAACTTACCTGTTTTTGCTAGGGAACTAAGACTTTTGCAACATCGTTAAGTAACAACCAATGTTGCTTTCAATAGCAACTGTTTTTACAAATAACTTTAAAATGACTAAAAATTGGCAATGAATGTATATTGGAAAGTTACTTAGAATTATGGTTTCTTTAATTATGCAAATTTCTATTTTGGGGTTGACTTGCCTATTTAATAGCTAATTATCATGCAATTGCAGGTGCAAATACCAGGTTTTATAGACTGCATACTGAGTCAATATTTTTTTGTTGTATTCTGTATATACCCAAAATAAAAGTTTCAAGATCTAAACTTTTTTTACCTGCACTAAAAGAAGCAAAGCACTTGTCAAATCATGGGAATTCAAATGAGCTGCTGATTCAGACCAAGGCCAAAATTCTGTTTAACTAGCTACTTGAATACCTGCCAAAAGTAACTGATAAATTATGTTTGGTCATTTAACCATTTTCCGACTCACAAAGTCACATCAGATGCTTAGGTCCTAGATATGTTGATGTAGCACAAAGTCAGCGAAGATTACTTTTCTATTTAACTTATTACAAACCGAGGATATATAATGAGGGCTGCCATCAGAAATCCACTTTTTTCTCTCTGGTTTTGTACAATGAGAATATATGGGCCACTTTGCAACACATTCAACAAATATAGAAATAGGGGTTCAGGACCCTGGCAATGTCTGGGCATCCAACAGCTTTAACACACTTGCACATTCCTGGTGGCTTCTGTATTGCTTACAGTTTTTGTGTGCGTTATCATCCATACATGCTAGATGCCATCATGACATCTTCAGGGAGTGCATTAAGAGTGTTACTGCCCTCAAAGTAAAAAAATATCTGCAGCTATAATTATTTTGAACAAAAGAGGATAAATTGCATACAGCTTTGGGATCTATAATTATCTAGAATGCTTGGGACCTGAAGTTTTCAAAATAATGGGTGAAAATAGGACAATTGTAACATAAGGCAAATCTAGTCAACCCTTGGAAACAGTTGGACTATGGTATTTTCCTTCGTTATATTTGGATTACTAGCAATGTGTAACTTTCTGTACTCTAACCTAATGATTGTCTAAATGATTAAAGTGATACTGACACTAAAACTTTCTTTTCAAAATATTAATCTACATTAAAAGCTACATATAGGTCACGCTGATCGTTTTTTGCTGATAGTTCTGCTTTTGTAAGTAATTATTACTGGACGTTCCTAAACCTGACTGATTTGCCATCCTGACTGTCCCATCTCAGTCTGTCAGATAGAGTTTCTAATGCTAAAGGATTAATGCTGCACAAATATGGCAGCCCCCTCATACAGGAACATGGGGGTAAGAAAGGTAATGTAAAAACATCAGGCAAATACTTTTATGGCAAAATTATAAATAGCATTCAAAGATAATGTTATGATGGATATAAAAAAAGGTTTTTCTATTGAGAAAGTTTCAATTATCTCATTCAGAAGAAAAATGTAGTAAAATGTTAAACTTTTGTAGTGAAAAGGTTCTGTTGTGTTGTATTAAAGGGTAACTATAACTGCCTAGCAAAAGCACTCTTAAAGGTTAATGCCTTAATGTTCCTTGGATAAGTAAGGTTAAATACTATAGTGAATAGTTTTTGTAAAATAATAATCCCAATACACTGTTTTTTTAAATGTTGTAAAAATTAGTTTTAGTGAGACCCATGTTAAGCACATTCCTACTGCAAACCAACTGGAGCTTTTTTTTTTTAAAAAGCCTATAGGACCCTACTTTAGGGACACGTGTTATAACATCCTATAGGCCCCAACGTTGGTTTTGTATAACTTCAGAGTAAAAGCACTGCAATTTCAACTTTGCTAAATTAGATCCATCAATGGATTAATGTATACATTACCGAGCAATGCATAATATCTGATTACACAGGGGGATTGCTATTATAACATGTGAGTTGATATGATCCATATTGTAAAGACAATTTAAACCTCTTTCATATATTCAGTTTCCTTGATTCCAAAAAGTATGATAAAGTGAAAGTAAAAATATTTTACATAAGAATGCTTCGCTTTCTTGAAAAAAAGAAAACGCTGAGTTTTTAATTAACAGGCATCATAAAATGTATTTCAGATTATTGACCGTTTCTAGAAAACCAGTGAATTTGTTGAATGCATACCCCTTGTGATTGTCAAAACATACCAAAAAAGCTTGTCTACTTTGTTCTAATCCTTTTATGTTGAACTTACATAAAAACCTGCTATGAATTGTGATTTGTTTTACAGAATTAAGCACACATGTTCTGGTGTTATTTGTGTATTTATTTCAGTGGTGGGCAACTGAAATCAGTAATTGTTGACCCTTTAATGCATCAGAGGTAGGGATCTGTGTTACTACAAATTTATAAAAAAAAATATAGCAAGGCTTCACTGCTTCTCTTCTTATCCCTTTGTGTGCAGCTCTATACATTGAAGACACTACAATATACTGTGTGCAAATAGATTGTATATAGACATACATGTATTCATGCTCACGTGTCCATAGTGAACTACACAGCTTGCAAGACCTGCTTTAAATTCACTGGTGCAAAAACACACACATAGTTTTCCTAGGAGAAATAAAGCAATAAAAAAATGGAACTGTCTGAAATCACCATCCTTAATTTAATGGGCTTAGTTGGGTTTCTGGCAAATGTGAGCCAATTGCCTTACATTTTGTCATCAGAATTTACAATACTCAGTATACCTTGAGTAATATTAAAGGGGTGGTTCAAAGTTAAGTTAACGTTTAGTAAGTTATAGAATGGCCAATTCTAAGCAACTTTTTAATTAGTCTTCATTATTTATAGTTATTGAATTATTAGTCTTCTTCTTCTGACTCTTTCCAGTTTTCAAATGTGGAACACCAACCCCATCTAAAAAACAAATGCTCTGTAAGGCTACAAATGTATTGTTATTTCTACTTCTAATAACTCATCTTTCTATAAAGGCCTTCTCCTTTTCGTATTTCAGTCTTTTCCAATCTATGCATGGTTGCTAGTTATATCATTGTTTCCGCTTGATGAATGATGCATGTATTTTAAATGAATGCTTGGTTTACTTAATTACCCCCTTGATGCATTTTCTAAAACTGTAGTATGTTCAGTACATAAACTGTGGTATTACAAAAAACGACATATATATAAATAATTTTTTTTCCACAAACGCAAGGATTGGTGTATGGAGGCAAAGAAGTAGTCAGAAAGATAAGTGCTTAGAAATACAAACCCACGTTCTTACCAGGGGGAGCATGTCCCAGTATAGTGATGACACAGATACTGCTGATGATAAGGAACACACGCTCCACTGACATCAAAGAAGCAGAGAGAGCGGGGGAGTAATTCATGTTCCCTTTCTCTATCTCTTTGTTGCAATTACTGCTGAAACAGCACTTGAAGAAAATATCTGTGCAGTAATTGTTCAGTAAAAATTAGTAGGTCCTCTGATTGACTATCAACAGCTTGAAGTTACACAATGAAGGTTTGTGGTTCCGGATGGGGTGGTCTCTGTGGCTTGTGGTCTTTGTCTTAAGCACTGAGGTTACCTTTTTTCTGCAGTCATATCAGTTACCAATTTGGGCATGTAAATATTTTTTCTTTTAAAGTCCATCTGGTATGCAAGAACAGTGATCTACAGCTCGGTTCTTGTTCTAGGAAGTTAAATAAACAGGATGACTCCCTCGGATTGTGTTGAGAAGAATGCCAACAAATCTTTTAGCAAACTTCATCAAAATTCTTCTTTTTTGAACTATTTTCTGTAAATTACCTTCATCGACAATGGCAGGCACGTCTTTGGGTTCTTTGCTGTTTTGTGGTGCTTGAAGATGGCCTGATGCTCAATGCATACTACTGAAACATGAGTTTCCAGAGAGAGGTTCTGCCGCTCTGAGTTGTTTGAGTCACAGTCTCCTCTTGTAAAAGAACTCAGCCAGCCCATTGAACCTCCCTATCACTTCCCTTCATTACACAATGATGTCAATGTGAAGGCGGGGAATGAGGAGCCTGATCATGTTATTTAAATATACTGCCGAGTAAAAATGAGCACAATACAGAGTCATAGTAGTAATTATGCATGTTATATCGCTGATAAAGTTACCCCATGTACTATTAAGTTAATATAGTTACAATGTCGTATTTTCTTCAAAAACACTATATTGTGCTAAAAGCATGTTTACTATTTTGAGAATCAAGCTGTTTAAATAAAAGTTAAACGTTATGAATTAAATAATTTAATAATTAAAAGTAATGCCAATTTTAGTACATGCACATCTCAATGCCAAATATCTTTTCTGTGAGGTAGATTTACTGGCATTTTAATACCAGCAATGCAATTTTTTTTTAATAGAGATGCTTGAGTCGTTTTCTTTTTACTTGAAGATATTGATTGGTACTTAAGATACAGTGCTCACATTAAATAGGGTCATTGACACTGTAAAAATATCCTATCTTACGCTTCTTAATTAATGAATCCATATTTTTCTCATTTAAATTGTCAGTTTTTAATGCATGAGTGGCAGAATGTAGACTCAAATTATATTTTTACATTATCTCTTGATTATAAGTACATAAGTGGCTCTAAACAGTAATGAAATATAAATTATGAAATATAATTATTTCAAACCAAAAAATGATCACTTTCCTGAAATCAGACATTTTGCTACAAAGTGGCTGGCCAACAGTTTGTGACATCATCACCACATGGTTTGGTGTGACATTTTGAAATAAAAAGACTCCAGAGACCAACGTTCAAAGCCCAAATACAAGTCTTACTTTTGTGAGTTCCTAGATGCACTTAAATTGCATAAAATGCAATATTAAATTCTGGCTGAATTCTGGTTCCTAACTCATCTGCTTTGATTCTGACTGTGCTGGTCGGTGCCTGCCCTGATTCAAGCCTGTCTATAAAGCTGTCTGCTTCTTCCTTGGTCCTGACTTAAACCTCAGTCAGAACCCTTGGGCCCCTGACAATACCAGAAAAATAAATACAAATATATATATAGTTAAATTCCTTTTTTTTCATTTTGATCTTTGTGAATTTTCTTTTTCTTAATACACAATATAAATCAATATATATCTATATATCTATATATATATATATATATATATCTATATCTATATCTATATCTATCTATATCTATATATATATATATATATATATAAAGTCCTTGTGTTTTCTCCGCACTCCAAATAGAAGTAAATGACCCAGGTGCTACCCATAAATGGAGAAAATAAAAGTATTTGTAGATGGGTGCACACCAGGAACGTTTAACGCCAAGTTACTTAAAACATACTTTATTGAAGAAAAATATAAAAACAGGCCAACGTTTCGGTCTCCTTCTCAGACCATTATCAAGACCCGAAATCCCATGGGAAAACAGCTTAATGGTCTGAGAAGGAGACCGAAACGTTGGCCTGTTTTTATATTTTTCTTCAATAAAGTATGTTTTAAGTAACTTGGCGTTAAACGTTCCTGGTGTGCACCCATCTACAAATACTTTTATATATATATATATATATATATATATATATATATATATATATATATTGCTAGGCACACACTTATAGGAAAGTTACCTGGGTGCTATTCAGAGAAATTTTATATCCATAGAAAAATGATGAAGCACACCAGGATTTCTCAATCAAAAAGCTTATTTATTGGATTGACGTTTCAATATATACATACATACTGTACATATTTGCTGATGGAAGTAGAAGCTTGTCATGGGTGGGGAGCAGTGGAGTGGCTGGGTGACTGAGTTGCAGTGCACACTGGGCCTCTCCAAAGATTTTTAGCAAGGGAGCCGACACCCTGTAGTTACACCGCTGATGACTACTCACACTATTGCAACATTGTATTGGTCTTCCTCCAATCGCTTAATCACATGAGATGCACGAGTATAACAGAAATGTGCAGGGGATTTTGGTAATTGGAGACTTGGCTGAAGGAGAGATAATTTCTGCTGAATTGTTTTGTAGTGAGACTAGAAAAGAAGAGCAAAGTACAGATAGATACTGCTTTCAATAGCAATGAAAACACCATACCACAGTCATTCAGTATCTTGGTCAAAACAATTGTATTTGTACATCACAAGTCACCCAAGCTGTAATACCAAATGGAGCCAAGCAAATTTAATCATCACTGGTACATATTATCAGCCCTATGTAGTCCCAAAGATGTTGGGCTGTTCTGCCCATTGTGCAGCAGTTTAGCTACAGAGGAAGGAGGCCCTAAAACTACCAGGGGACCCAGGAGGTATAGGGGTCCAGAAGATCACTCACTGATAATCAGTTTCAATATATGTTTCTAAAACTGTTTTGATCCTAAAGTTTAGAGGGACATGAAAATAATTTTATTGTGGGGCCCAGTAACTTCTAGCAACACGCCTGCTAATTCATTTCATCTTTTTGACTTCATCTTTTTGAGTGGAATCAGAGTGGAATCGTGGACGTGGCAGGGCCATGGGTTCTTGGAAGTTCTATATGGGATATCGGTGACACAAAACCCATATGAATAAGGTACCAGCCATGGTCCTTTTTCATTGTCAGTTTGTAAGAATATATTGTTTGTTGTTGTTTTCGCTGGATGCTAAAATGGAAAATGTGAAAGTTAATTTTTTTGTAAACATTACCTCTACCTTTACTATGTTTATCTTGCATTTATGGTATCAGTTAATTTGCATAAAGAACTGTGCAAAGCATGGTTGGCCTTTTAGAAGAAATATGTATGCAATGCATTGCACAGTAGCCTGGGTCTTTCTTTCAGTTATAAGCACAAAACATATCCAGTTGTACTCACTTCTTGCTCAAATAATACAGGTATGGGATCCATTATCCAGAAACCTGTTATCCAGAAATCCAAATGTTTAAAAAGTATTTTCTCTGTAATAATAAAACATTAGCTTGTGCTTGATCCAAACTAAAATACAATTAATCCTTATTGGAAGCAAAACCAGTCTATTGGATTTATTTAATGTTTACATGATTTCTAGTAGAATTAAGGTACAGAGACCCAAATTACGGAAGGGTCCGGAAAACCCCAGGTCCTAAGCATTCTGAATTACAGGCCCCATACCTGTACAGGTAAGCACATTTTTTATGTAATTTTAAAGGGTAAAAACTGAGGATAGGATGGGCCTTTCAATAGATATGGCAAAAAATGGCACAGCCTGCATAAATTCGATTTTTTGCCCTTCTTATAATCTTAGTAAAAAGTACCCCTGCTGGAGGAGAGATTTTAAAAATGTTATTAACTTCAGTATTGTATAGTAGCAAAACAGATTAACAGACTTGGAGATAAATGAAGAAAGATTCAAGGAAGAACAGTCATAATTTTTAAGCAACGGGTTGTATTAAATGCAAAAGTACATTATATCATTCAATGCCAACTTGTGGACAGCTTTGTGTGGTATGTTTTATTTATTACACCTAGCAATTGTATGGATGTATTGTATTTATAAATAAAAGTTTATGCAGTGGTATGGATGGCTCAGATCCTCCCCTCGCAATTAGGATTTCATTACTGGCAAAAGGGTTGTTTATTTTAACAGTATTAGTTGTTGTGTTCACAATTGTGGTATTAGTAATTCAGGACATACATTAATCATTCAATCTATTCAGATGAGTTATGTCTTCATTCATCTACCAAGGGTGCACATTTTAAGTTAGGTACAATGTTTTTATCTTTATAAAATAACGCAATTGAAATCAGCATTACTGGAATACAGAGTCAGAAAAATTATTAATGGGAGAAGCTCATATCAATAAGAAAGCTGAGCAATACAAAATGTCCTTCTTTGAAAAGAAGAAAAAAAGCAATGGGTGGAAGGTATTGGAGGAAGATGTTACCAAATAATTGTCCTCAAGCAGCAGAAAATAAACAAATCACCACAAAATGCTATGCTTGCTTACATCAATTACAGCTATTATGTCAGCTACTTTATTAGCAGAATCAAAGCCAAGCAGATATTACTGTTTATTGTAAACACAATATCAACTTTTTAAACACACATACAATTGGGGTAGGAAAAATGTCAAACAACTTTCCATCTTAGCAGGCAGAGTAACGGCAAGTGGTTTGGGGCAGTATAAAATATAAGAAGCATGTTGTTAAGAATATTCTACTTTTCATTTCTTTTGACTCACACCTGTATCCTGTGGGTCACACAGGAAATATTAAATGTGGAAAGTGTGCATAGCAAAAACTCCAAATGTTTGTAAGTTATTTGCAAGTATTTCCATAAGCACTTTAATCATTGAGGGATTTTTCCACCTGCCTATATATGTGACATTTTATATACTAAACAACTGTTAGGGGGTTATTTATAAGTCCGAATGCCAAAAACTCGAAAATGTATAGTTTCTTTCTTTACTATAAAATCTGAATTTTTAGTGGGGAAAAAAAATATATTTTTTTCGAGATTTATTATACCCCGAGGCTGCAAAAAGTCAAAATCTGAAAATCTCAGTCCTGGCAATGTTGTATAAAAGTCAGTGGGAGTGGTCCCTATCGTATTTGGAAGTTTATGTGGTCTACACTGGAATTAGACCAAAAATCCAACTATTTCAGGTTTTTTAGGCAAAAATTTAAAAAAATTCAGGCTTTTCAGGAAAAAGTCTGAAAAAAAGTATTCCTTGGCCAGGCAATATTACCTGTACACTAAAAAAATGCCCTGTCCATGGTAAACCTAAACTTGTGGATTGCATTAACCTAGTTGTCAAAAAAATTATGGGGGACTCCTGACTCATAATGCTAGTCCACCTCAAGCTTTTTAGATATAATTAGTACAACACTGTGACAAAATTGTTCTAATTAACAATAGATGTAACAAACAGGCATATGTCCTCCTAAATTAGATTAGATGTATAAAATATGTGACGGTAATATTTTCAAGGGATTCAATAATTTGTCACACTACCCATACAGAAAGATTTAAAGTCTTAATAGATGAGAAAGTCTGGCTGGTTTTAGAGAATCCATAAAGGAAAACTGTAGCTTAGGCCTATCATCCTGTATGTGAGGGTATTTATCATAAATTGTGTCCTGGGAAAATGTTTTTTTTTTTTTCAAAATGTATCAATTAATAGTGATGCTCCAGCAGAATTATACACTGAAATCCGCTTTTCAAAAGAGAAAACACAGGTGCCCGAAGTCATGTTATTTATGCTCTGGTAAACTTTAGTCACTTTCTACTGCTGCACTTCAAGTTGGAGATTTATCACCACCTCCGTTTTCTCCCCAGCAGCCTATCAACAAATAGACTGTAGCAAGAAAACTCCCTGGGGCAAATTCACTAAGCGCCGAACGCTAACGTTACTTCGCTAGCGTTTGGCATTTTCGTTACTGCACAAATTCACTAACGAACGCTGGCATAGATTCGCTAGTGTTACTTCGCACCCTTACGCCTGGCGAATTATCGATACGGACGTAACTATGTAAATTCACTAACGCGCGCAGTGTACTGAACGCTACCTTTTACGCTAGACTTCCTTCGCCACCTCAGACCAGGCGAAGCGCAATAGAGTAGATAGGGATTGCTTCAAAAAAAGTCAAAATTTTTTCTAAGTCCCAAAAAACGCTGGCGTGTTTTCTACATTATGGGTGATAGGCTGAAAAAGATCACAAATTTTTTTGGTGCTCCCCTCCTTCCCCCCTACATTTCCTGACTCATGGCAACTTACCTATACAGTGGGCACATATGTAGGGCAAAATAAAATTTTTATTTGATGTTTTGAAGGTTTTCTAGGCATTTGTAGTGCTGATACGTATTCCTCCATTGAAATTTGAATTTGGCGCCGTATGCAAATTAACCATCGCTAGTGTAACTTCGCTTCGCGAATAAACGCTAGCGCAACTTCACAACCTTACGGTACCCCTGAGCGCAACTTCAGATTTTAGTGAATTTGCGAAGCGCTGGCGCAACTACGCCTGGCGAAGTGTGGCGAAGTTATGCCTGGCGCAACTACAAATCTTAGTGAATTTGCCCCCCTGACACCTGCATTTCCAAAAATGCTCCCACCTAGTGGTAGATATGAAAATAATAATAAAAATCCAAGTCATACTCTTTCAGTTTATTTGGGTTGAAGAAACAATGGCTTATCTGAAAGTAGTTCCATTATAATGTGCTGGTTCTTTGTAAAAGTACAGGAATGGGCACAATGACTTGATATGGCTGCCTACACACTAAATATTAAATTTTTTTTTGGTTTAGAAATATATACTCCTAGGGGCACATTTACTATTGGTCAAATATCAAGGGTTAATTAACCCTCGATATTCGACCGTCTAAGTAAAATCCTTCGACTCCGAATATTGAAGTTGAAGGATTTACAGCATTTCCATCGATCGAACGATCGATGGAAAAATCGTTCCTTCTAATCGAACGATTCAAAGGATTTTAATCCATCGATCAAACGATTTTCCTTCGATCAAAAAAAGCTAGGAAAGCCTATGGGGACCTTCCCCATAGGCTAACATTGGTGCTCGGTAGGTTTTAGGTGGTCAAAGTTTTTTTTAAAGAGACAGTACTTCGACTATCGAATGGTCCAATAGTCGAACCATCTTTAGTTCGAATCGTTCGATGCGAAGGCCGAAATAGCCAAAAAACAATACTTTGAAATTCGAAGTATTTTTTATTCCAATGCTTCACTCGAGCTAAGTAAATGTGCCCCCTAGTATATGGTAGAGTGGATTATTTGTAATGTAAGCAGTATAATTATAGAAATAAAAACTACACCATAAAAATCATGACAGAACCCCAGATTATATGTGTGGATACATATTTCCATATGTAAAATATATGAAATACATGCCTGTTTTGACATCGGCACTATTTGTATTCATTATAAAAATGGTTCACACATACACAAAAAAGAAAGTTAAATACAGAACTAATGTTTTTTGGCATAACTTCCTTAATTAAATATAGTTTGATGATGAGTAACACTAATTTCTTATTCAGTGCCCTAAATTTTTTGCGATCAATTCCAAACGCTAATAAGCAGAAATAAATTGGGGTGAGTCATCATACAAGTTTCCATTTGGGCAGGCACCAAGGAGGAAAACGCATTGCCTGGGGCTCGGAAATATATTACACGTATCTTTGGTTATAACGTGTTCGGCTGTGGCATGTGTAATGGAACAGATTTACATTGATTTTAGCACACAATGTACCATCAGAGAAGAAGAAAGGACCATAATGAATAATATACACAATTTCCCTCTGCCTACCTCTGTACTATAGTCAATGTCTAGTAAAGTTAACCTTGAGTAAACCGCATTTAATTGTTAAAGGTTTAAAGCGGCACGTTTGCAAACCCCGGCATTCTGAAGTTGTATAAATTATGTGAGAAACTGTGTTTACCATGTGTGTGTACATGCATTGGATTTTTCAAGGGTTTTACAGGGAAATTCTAAAATGTTTGTAATGTCCCATAGAAACTAAGAGGCCCATTTTCAAAAAGTCAAATTTTAGTGGTATTAGAGCATTTTGAAACCATGATTAAACACTATTTCTCTAAAAACAAAAATACCAAAAGTTGTTAAAAGATCCAATTCTAAAAAGCATGAATGTAAGTTGAACAATCTATAAATAAAATACAAATATCTATAAAACTTCTAAAAGTTTTTAGGACAGTTATTTAAAAAAAAAGGTCCTGTTTGATCAGCCCAGCTCCCATTGACTTACCTCGACTGCTTTAACTGAAGTTTTGTATTAGAGTTTTACGTGATTTCTATACTTACTAAATCTCATATTTTTAGAGTTTTACAGCAATAAAAAATCATGAATTTTTAGAGACAAAATCATGAAAAAAGGAATTGATTTGGAATCAATTCATGAAAAAAAGGAAATCTGAATTTTAGTTAATCAACCCCTTTGTAGTAAATCTGCAAATATTTCCCCTCTTATATGTTTTTACTGTTTTTACTGTCATTCAGTCAGTCTTAAGAGCATCATTAAGTTACAAAGAGTTAAGACTCCAAAGGGCATGCCCAGTGTCGGACTGGGGTGTCCAGGGCCCACCAGGGTGCTGCCTGGGGGCCCCCCACCACAATCGCAAGTGCCACCACCACCAATCACAAACCACCCCCAACACATACCTTTTGCGTGCCAAGTTTGTGTGTGCCGAGTTTGTTTGCGCTGGTTCGTGCCTGCTCAGGGGAGGGGCTACGCGAAAGCTCAGTACTTCCTGTACAAGTTTTTAGCAGCAGACCTTGGTAAACAGGGGCCCACGAGGGCAGGGGCCCAGCGGGTTTTCTCCCAGTGTCCCGCCGGCCCAGTCTGTTGCTCGGCATGCCAAATTTGGTACAGGAATGAAAAGCCTGAGTGACATACCTGAAGGAAAAATTACAGGTGTAGAAGGTAGAAAACTAAAAATTAAAATGTAATGAGCTTTATTTCATGGAACTTTCTAAACATAATCAATTCACAAATTTGTTATTGAATCTGAAATTAATAGGTTACTCTTCAGTATCCCCCTCTTAGAAACCTTTCGGTGTTCGAACAGGAATCAGAGTGAGGTTTTGATTGAATGGACAAAGACATTGCTGTGTGCTACCTTTGCCCAAACAAGTTATTAGATCTGACACAAAGCTGCATGTACAGACAGAATGAGGGGGTGGTTAGTGAAGAGGAACTTTTACAAGTGACACAGAATATTTAACTGATTATATTTAAAAAGTGTGTTATCTCCATGAGACTGAGCTTATATTAAATGATCAATTTCACATAAGTTCCCCTTTAATTAAACAACTGGGTGTAGGGCCATTTACACTTATATGAACTACACACCTTTATTTGTTAGGGCCTTAAGTTCTGCCTTGAGGTTTTCAAATGTTTCACACAAACAAAGGCTCGTATATGCCCTGTTAACCATAATATAGAATAATATGCAACCGCTGTAGGCTAAATTTCATGGGAAATCTTAAAAGTAGTGAAAGTACTTACGGACATATTTTTAAAGCAAAAAAGTATTTGACATACATACTGTAGTTTAGATCTTATGGCACAATTCAGGAAGGCAATTTAAAAATATGCAAATGACTTGCATACTGACATTCTGCTGCTTTAGATCAAAGTACTGTAACTGCTACTTGGTGTTGGTAAGCTCAAACTGACTTTCCCAGCGTTGTGGCTCAAAGCAAGGTTTCCTGCAGTAGGACATACGGTAGTTCTTAGAACAAACATTAGCTGACTGACATGCGATGTTTATGTGAATATCAGTTAAACATGCATGATAAGTTAATTATACTGACAGCACACCATTACAGTATTTTCCAGAGGTTCAGCAGCATTACTGAGTCCTTGGGGAGGGGGGTAAATACAGGGGAACAGACATGGGCAGAAGGTGATTTTTTTTTGTTTGGAGAAGGTGGCCACACACAGACTGACAAAGCTAATTTCAAAAATTTTAAGAGCTGGAAATTATAAACTGATTGACCTTAAAAGCATAGAATCCTGAATTAGTTATATTAGTTTTAGTTACTTTGTTTTTGTAGTTATGTTGACAGTTTAGTAGCATTTTCTAAAAGGGATTAGAATCAGATCTACTGTACAGAGAAATAGTGGGTACTGTATGATGTAAAGAGAGAATTTAGAACTGGCACCCCAGCTAAACTATACAGAAGAGGCCATTGGTATTGGAAACTCAAACCTTTTATGCACAATGAGAGGCAGTGATTCTTGACACCCAAATTATACAGTAAGAAACTGTGACATTTATAATCTATATGTAATGTATATTGTGAGTCTGTCCCTGAACCTAGTAAGTGACAGCAGCACAGAGCATGTGCAGTTAATCAGAAGAAAAGAAGATGGGGTCCTACTGGAGCTTTTTGGAGGTACAGAACCTCCCTGCTAAAGGGCTGTGGTTGCCTTGGGCTGGTACAGAAATTCACAACATAATGGGCAATATTTCTAGCTACTTCTTTAGGTAAGCTTTAGTTCTCCTTTAAATTTTTTAAGAGAAAAGCAGCACCTATTCTGTAGCACTTGTGTAAGCGGATACTTGATCTGTTGTCGACACATCTTTCCAGCTGCATTTTTTTTTTACTTTTATTTTTCAAGTGTCAGACAGATTTGGGGAGGCATAACCTTAATGAAAATCTGTCCATGATGCTGATTTCATGAAATCAAAGTATTAGGCAGAATGATTTTTCAACACTGGTAGTGTTTATTTTGCTTTTATTGATACTGTTCTTTTAACAAGAACCAGTGACTATCACTCATTATTATTTCTGATTGAATACCATTGACTCAAATGCATTTCAGTGAAATTTTGCAAATTTTTTGGCACCAAAATGCACCAATTTTGCCCATCACTAATGCAAAATAGTACAAAATTCCGGTATTAAAGTAGTTTGAGGGTTGGGAGCATGAAAAGCTAGGGGTGCAAGAGTTCTGACACAGGTGCAGATTGCTCAAGAATTTTAGTAGAAGATGTCCAAAAATAGACATTGCTGTTTACAATGCCTGCAAGACACTAAAGTCCTGACTTTCTACCAAGTCCATACTGCAAATCATCATGGGAGGTAATTTTCTCTCACAACATTTCCCCTACTGAGGCTGCAGTTATAATGCGTGGGAGAAAAGTGAAGTCGAACAGATGGAGCTGCATGATCATTTCTTAACAGCTGCTAAGTCCTACAAACGGAGTGATGAGGCTGTACTAAGCTATAAGCTCCATTATGTACATAGATGTTCATGCTTTTTTCCCCCAAAATGGTGCGTGCCACCTGTGCAGTCTGTGTGGAGAAATGGATTGGATTTCAAAGCAAAAATGCATACATTCATGTTTCAGTGCCAAAATCAGATCTGTGCATGTGTGTGCACTGGCCAAAGTGTCAAGTTCACTTAGGGCTCTTACAGACGAGCGTTTGAAGCTGCGCTCCCCTGCATTCCGGTTTTATGCATTCAGCCGCAGGGGAGCACAGGAGTAGACGCATTCAGTTTTTTTCAATGGGGCTGTACTCACACATGTAGGCGCCAAACGCAGGTTGAGACGCAACATGCTGCATTTTTCCTGCGTTCGGCGCCTACGTGAGTACAGCCCCATTGAAAAAAACTGAATGCGTCTACTCCTGTGCTCCCCTGCAGCTGAACGCATAAAACCGGAACGCAGGGGAGAGCAGCTTCAAACACTCGTCTGTAAGAGCCCTTATACCACTGAGCTGAAAGGATCGGCTGTTTCTCCACCTGTGTTTTTTCTAAGGTTCTTCTCTTGTTTAAACCATTAACTGGTTGCTATGGTAAATTGGATCCTAGTAACCAGAAGGCTGCTGAAATTCTAAACTGGAGTGCTAATAAACAGAAAGTTAAATAAATCATTAAAAAAAACACAAAATCATTAAGACCAATTGCAAAGTTTTCTTAGAATTTCACTTTGTATATTATATTTTTTCAACTGCTTTCCATTTTTTATTTTCCCCCAAAAAAATTGAAGGCCCTGTCTCTGGTGTTTGAGTCTGGCAGCTCAATAATTCAGATGCAGAATCTAAATGGATACAATTTTGCAACATTTAGTTGATACATTTCTCAGCAGCATCTCTGGAGTATTAGGGTAGAACTCCACAGTGCGGCTCGAGCCGACATGTCGGCATGCGACAAAACACATGCAACGTGTCGGATGTTCTGTAGATACAGGAAGTGAAGGAGAAATCGCAGGTAGGAAGTACATTTATCCAACTGTCGGATGAAAACGCTGCACACTGCGATAAATGTAGTTCTTACCTGCAATTTCTCCTGCTCTTCCTGCATCTACAGAACATCTTACACGTTGCATGCGTTTCATCTCATGGTGACATGTCGCCTTGTACCACACCGTGGAGTTCTACCCTTAGCAACTATTGTATAAATTCTAACAGCTGCCTTTAATGAAACCCAGGGATTCTCCTCAGTAGGTACAAAGATAAGAATTGAATCAACTAAATGTATCAATTTAGGACCATGTACAGAGTCTGTGACCCCCACCCCCCAGAGCTGCTTTAGAAGGTGAAAATTAAACAACTTTATACTTCAATATGAGATTAGATTAGCCATGCATAGAAATAGAAAGTCTTCAATTCTGGTGAACTATCTGAAACCAAATGAACTGAAAAAAGTGTTGGAAGGTGAACAAACCCTTTAACGTGTTAAAAACCTAAAGATAGTAATGTGAAATTCTATCTTTTAAAATTGCTGTCAGAGTAGAAATCAATTAACCTAATTTACAAACCACACCTGCCCCACATATTGCAAATTACGTTTAGATTACTAACTAATGCAAATTAGCAGGCTACACATTTCTGAGAAAAGCAGTTACGTTTGCTTATCTGTGCAAGCACAACTAGCCATCAATATTCACAGGCCTTCTTTTTAAAGGATGTACCCCAAGATCATTTAGACTTTAAATACTTTAAATTAACTTTTAGTATGAGGAGAGTGATATTCTGAGACCATTTGCAATTGTTTTTTATTGTTTTATTATTTGTGGGTTTTTGAGTTATTTAGCTTTTTATTTGGCAGCTCTCCAGGTTGCTATTTCAGCAATCTATTTCCTAGGGTCCAAATTACCCTAGCAACCATACACTGATTTGAATGAGAGACTGGAATATGAACAGAAGAGGACCTAAATAGAAAGATGAGTAATAAAAAGTAGCAAGAACAATAAATGTGTAGCTTTACAGAGCATTTGTTTTTAGATGGGGTCAGTGAACCTCATTTGTATGCTCAGAGTCAGAAAAAGAAGGCAATTAATTGAAAAACTATATATAAAAAAAAACTTGAAGGTGAACTACCCTTTAAGGTTTTGAGCAGTTAGAGGGGTTGGTCGTCTTTCAACACATCACACCCGTATTCAATACTTATTGTACATGAGTCTGTGTGTGTACAGCCCTATAAAAGAGAATAGATTGCATTTCGTGCTGCACTCCCATGCAGTGAAATTATTTAAAACTGACTGCAGGGGAGCAAATGTAAGTACTCTCATCAGTATGAGCTCTTAAAATATCAGACACAGACATACACGTGATTTAGGGACAGATTTATAAAAGGTCGAGGTAAATTTTAGAATGAAAAATATTCAAGCTATTTTTTGGGTACTTCGACTAGGGAATAGTCCAAATTCGATTTGAATTTGGAAAAAAAAATGAAAATTAGAATATCGAAATCTATCATGTACTGTCTCTTTAAAAATTCAACTTCAATCATTCCCAATCTTAAACCTGCCGAATTGCTGTTTTAGCCTATGGGGGACCTCCTAGAACCTACTTGGAGTCAATTGGTGGTCTTTGAAAAATCAAAGTTTTTTTGGGGGGAAACTTCGAATTCAGCCGAATACAGACCTATTCGACTGAAAACGGACCTAATCAACCAAAAAAAAAAAAAACTTTGACTTAATTTTGGTTGGTCTTTTTGAATTCGAATTTCAAAGTTTTTTCAATTCGAAATTCGACCCTTGATAAATATGCCCCTTAATGTATTGTATGAGGTGTGCGTTCTACTATCCAGAAACCCATAATCAGAATATTCCAAAATCTTTCCCCTCAATTGATAAATTAAAGAATTTTTCTAACATTTTCATAATATTTTGATTGGTACTTTGACTTTGTCGATGACAAAGGATTTATAATGTGTTAATGCTGAAGTTCTAGTACTGATATATTTCTAGTAGGTTTTAGGCACAGAGCACCTAACTATAGTTCTTCAATTAATAGTTTCTATGTGTGACTCATTAGGTAACTGAGAAGATATTTCTTCTTGCAAAATTCCATTCAGAATCATATTAGTTTGCTTTAGTTAAAGACATTTGTACTGACTAGCTTAGGCTAATGGCAGCTGGGTTATTGTATCTGCCGCCTTCCACTCCCTGTATAAATGTGCAGTGACCAAAAACTCAGCTCCTGCAAAATCACTATACCGGCTCAAATGTAATGTGAAAGGGTTAAATATTTTTGGACATTTTAATGAAAAGGTTAAAGAGAGCATGCCACAGAGTTAGTTAATGTTGATGCTCTTTATTAGCGTATGTGATTTTTAGTGTGAAAGCAAAAGTTCATCCTTTAATAAATATGTCCCTAACTTATATAAAATACATACATATGTTAAAGTAACTGTAGCTCTGGATAAAATTTATGTCCAAGAAATCATCTAAGCCAATATGCCATCACAACATCACCCAGCAGGGTATTTTACAACCTCACTTTCCTCATTTTCACTGTTTCAAGGCTAAAGGGGTGGTTTTGTGTTCTTTTTTTATTCAAAAAACGATCCTCCACTTTCTGTCTATATTGTGATGTAATGGAACGAGTATTCATGCCTCTTCTCCAGAGAAAACAATCCCATTAGGATTCAGAATCCACAGAATCCTCATTTCATAAATGCAGAGTAATGTTTGTTGGAATAAGAAAAGCAAGGAGGATGTAAGCAAAGGTCATATCATATTCATTGAATACGAGAAAGCACATCCAACCCAGTGAAAAGTATGTTTGAACAATCTTGAATTCTGCTGAAATATTCTCTGACTTAGGGCAGTGGCTGATGGGGAGATTTCCTCAAGAGGCAACCTCGGGTGACTTAGGGATATTTTGGTCATACCACCAGCAATTTCAATTATTTCCAACGGAGAGGCATTTTTGGTAGATTAGTCGCCTGCAGTCGTTCATAAATAATCGCAGGCAACAAATCTCCTCGTAGGCCACTGCCCTAACGGTGGACATACAAAAGCAGATAAAAGCTCCTAACAGACAAAGCCAAGATCTTATTAAAGCCGAGAGCTTATTGGTCAGTGAATGGGGCCCTCCAATGTGCTTTTTCAGCCGATACCTGGCCGAAAATCAGCCAGATTTCGATCAGGCAGGTTTAAAAATCCTAACAAATTGAGGACCCCGTAAGTTTGTTGATGCAGTCCTTGCTCTCACTCCCTGCATTCCTGGCCTTGTGTTGTTGGGCCCACAATTGGATCTGCCGATATTGCCCATTCAAGGTAGCCATAGATTGTTTTGCAAACACTCCACACGAGTGGATCTACCCATATATGGCCTCCTTTACACTAGGAAATATTCCCAGTTTGTTCCTAAAACCTACATTGCTAAAGTGCAAGTTATTACTGTGTCAAATAGCACACAACATCGCTTACACAAATGGGCAGGATGACAAAATGTTTTGCAGGTTTTCATTTCTTCCTGTGACTGTAGGCGGACTATGCGTAAAGACACTTTTAGATTTCTGAAAAAAACTATAGTGACAGCAACATTTTTTAAGTAGCTTTTAAACAATATTTCAGCAGTGGTGGCATATGCTAAAGTAACTGATAGAAGCCTTCAGAAAATGTACTAATTCAAACACTAATTCAGTATATATAATATTGTGTATTAATATATTTTGCTTCTTACCTTTTAATATTTAAAGCTATGTATGTATTTATTTATATTTATATTAATCTATCAATCTAATGTCCACTGCTGTTAGGACTACAGTCCCCCAAACTTTAAGGGTGGTGGCACACAGGGAGATTTAGTCAGCTGCAATAAATCTTGAAATCTTCACTTTGGTTTTCCCGAGGTTGCCCGAAGTTTCCTTGTGAGGCAACTTGAGGCACTTTCTGGCAACTTCAGAAAATCGAAGCAACGCTTATGCCATCCCATCAATGATTCACACTCTTGCCAGTGGGAAGGCATTTTTGGGGAGATTAGTGGCCCACAGTAGAGAAGATTTATCATAGGCGACTAAATCTCCCTGTGTGGCACCACCCTTAGTCTTTTTAGCCACTATTGTAATGTTCTGTTTCTACCTACTTTATCTTTTGGGAAAACAAAGTAGAAGCTGATTCTTTAAATGAGACCTATTGCCCCACCCAACAGGCTGCATAATCATGCTAAAATCCTAACATTGGCATGGGGCCCAACTGATCTTATCAAGCGATATAGCCTTGCACAAAGATGGCCACATCTTTATAAAACTATACATATTTTGGCATATTGGCATGTTAAAGAAACATGGGTTTTTTCAAATCAGTTGTATTTTTGCAGATAAATAAAATATGTTTCTGTGTCTCATTTATTTAGGTATTTTATTACAGAAGTGGAATTTTAAAAGAATTCCAGTGGTTTGAAAAACCTAGGTTGTCCTCAAAAAAATTATATGCCCCTAAAGGTGACAGAGCACAACATTTCAAAAATTGTCTTAAAGAGAATCTGAAACAAGAAATTAAACTTTTTTACATCTATCTTAATATTGCCTTTGAAAGCTACTTTGCCATAAAGTATTTGCACAATGCTTTTACATTACCTGTCTGACGCCCCATGTTCCTGTATGAGAGAGCGGCCATATTTATGCAGCAGGAGTCTGTTAGTATTGGAAACTTTAACTGACAGACAGAGATAGGACAGTCAGGTTGGCAAGACAGTCAGGTTTAGAAACTTCAACTAACAATTACTTACAAAAACAAACCTCTCAGCAAAAAACATCAACATGACCTATGAGTAACTTTTAATGTACATTCATATTTTAAAGTAAGTAGTTTTTTAGTGTTAGTATCACTTGAAGCACCAATAAAGTGCAAAATTCAGTAAAATTGTTAAGTTCTCTGCTAAGTGTATTATAAGAACTTGCATGTGCAAAATGAAACTTCTAAACAGTTGCAGAATTACTACTTCCAGCATGCCAAATTTAACTGAGAACTATAGCTTAAAATTATGTTTTGTACATACATATATGTTTTGTATATGTATGCGCACTTGTTCTTGAGCACTCGTGTAGGGTGTCAATATAGTCGGCTGGTGAGCCTAGAGTGCCCAGCCGACTTGGCCTGGCACTGCGTGGCCTTAAAGGAGAAACAAACCCCTTATTAAAAAAAACCCTACCTACCCCATAGACCTCCCTTCCCTCCTCCCCCCAGCCTAGCTGCTACCCAGGGCAAATGCCCCTAACTTTTTACATACCCCTCGCTGCAGATTCAGGAATTGGAGTTCACGGCAGCAATTTCCGGGTCTTCGGTAATATGAAAATGAGACTGGTCGAGCGGCGCATGCGCAGTTGGAGTAATTTCCTGGTTCATGACAACTGCGCATGTGCCGAAATTGCAGAAGCACTGAAAGAAGACAAGAAGATCCCGGAAGATGACTGTCGTGAACAGCGATCCCTGAATCTGCACCGAGGGGTAAGTAAAAAGTTAGGGCCATTTGCCCTGGGTAGCACATAGGCTGGGGGGGTCTATGTAGGGTAGGGTTTTTTTAATAAGGGGTTTGTATCTCCTTTAAGATTTTTTTGTAGTTGAACCTGCCGGACCCGTGGGTCTCAGGCCGGCCCACACATCACTATTGCACAGTCCTTTGCGTTGACCTGTTCTAAGCAGCTTTGTAATTGGTCTTCATAATCTATTTTGTATGATTTTATAATTACTATCATATCCATTGCATTTGCAGCCTCCAGCTGAAATGCTGTCTAATTGTTGGGGGGTCACTGACCCTGGCAATCAAGAAATAGATAGAATGTGCCTATTTTTCTTTATCTTCCATTTTGGTAGTAAACTCATACTACTGAGAGTCATATTCCAAGCCTCGGAAAAAAAATGACAAAAATAAAAATGAACACCAATATAGAACATGAAGAACTGCAAACAGTCCTAGAATTCTATCTATACCACAGTAAACTTTAAAAGGAAGGTGGAAGAGATTTCCCAAAACAAGAATGACGTTTTTGCTGCTATATAAGGGATTGCAGGCACTGCACACATTCTCACACAGGAGCTGACACGGAGCTTATTGATTTACTGGCAGAGCAGGAGAGTGAGAGTGGCTTGAGAGTAACAAGAGCTAGCTAGAAACTGACTGCAAGAGAATAAAAAGATCACCGTCACACATCACTCCCTCCCGCAAAGTATTAGTGCGTGGAATTAACAGTGGGGAGAAGAGCAGGGAGGCGTGGCTCTTGCACAGGAAATGACGAGCCG
Organism: Xenopus petersii; assembly: GCA_038501925.1. Taxonomy (NCBI): domain Eukaryota; kingdom Metazoa; phylum Chordata; class Amphibia; order Anura; family Pipidae; genus Xenopus; species Xenopus petersii. The sequence goes on from CM076680.1 coordinate 62,737,737, forward strand.
GTAAGAGAAATGGTTGCTAAGGTAACAAGCCACGCTACAGGGCTTCTGCAGTTTCTTTCCTGAGCTCAAGATGGGGGAGACCGAGAGTGGAGAAAACACTTACAGCATCAGGCCTAACTTCCAGCACAAGTGAGTATGTCAGACGTATGTATGTATGCATGGCAGTTATTCCATTCTGCCCCCATGTGTTTGCCTACTGAGAGTCTTTGTCCCTCCTGCTATCCGTAGAGAGAGAGAGAGAGTATCTATCTATATATATATATATATATAGATATATATATATATATAGATATATATAGATATATATATATAGATATATATGTGAATATATATTGGTGTGGAAATGTTTGTCAGGGAGTGTGTGTGTTAGAGAGAGTGTCAACTTGAGACTCTCCTCTGGGCTACACTTCCCCTACATATCCATAGAATGACATTCCATGGGTTGCTTAGTTACATTCCAAATTTAAGGAACAATGGCATGTGTGTATGGCCAATATACAGCTGTAACTCATTCAGTCCTGGTGTATTGCCTATACCAAAAATCTTGCAGTCCCCCAATATGTTGGTCCTTTGCACTAGGTTTTCAAAAGTGATTTCTGTTGAGGTGTTTTATTCGCTGTATATGGCTAGTAAGAAAAATCCCACTGACCAGGGACAGAACTACAAGGCAGGAGACCCAGTGACCTCCTGGACCGGCCATGGACTCTGCTGTATGGTGCCACATTTGCTTATTCCTGCTGACGCGTGCATACCTGCATACACAAGGTTTGGGGACTGTCTGTGAAACCTCTAAAACCCTAAAGTTTAGCAGAAAAGGATGCACCTGGAGCAAAGTGCCACTTACTCCCCATTTAGGGCAGGACTCCACAGACGATTCTGGCGCGATCCGATGTGTTGCGCAAAAACCCAGGTGTCACGTCGGATGCGATGGAAATAAGGCAAGTAATCCTATTGTCGGATCGTGTTGCATTGTTGATGCGAAGCGACACGATTGTCGGATGCTGCGTCTGCATCCGACAGTCGTGTCGCATCAATGCTGCGACGTGATCCGACAATAGAATTACTTACCTTATTTCCGTCGCATCTGACGTGACCCCTGTGTCCATGGAGTCCTGCCCTTAAACAGAGACATACCCATCGGTCTGAAAATGCCTGTGTTTGCATTTTTCATGCAGATCTCTGCTCTATGTAGCTGCACACAGGTGGAAGCTGTACTTACATTTCCATAAATCGAGTTCTGAGCTATACTTTTTTGTGCAGATAGTGGAAGCCTCTGATTTGACCAGATTCGCATCTCTCAACATCATTTATTTTCCAAATAGTTCCATATCCTTAGGGGCAGATTTATCAAGGGTCAAAGTGAATTCGAGGGAATTTTCAAAGTAAACAAATTCGAAGTGATTTTTTGGATACTTCGACCATCGAATAGGCGACTTCGACTTCAAATATGATTCAAACTAAAATCGTTTGAATATTCGACCATTCGATAATCGAAGTACTGTCTCTTTAAAAAAAACTTTGACTTCAATACTTCGCCAAATTAAACCTGCTGAAGTTCTATGTTAGCCTATGGGGACCTTCTACAACCATTTTCTAAGTCTTTACACATCTAAGTAAAATCGTTCGATCATACGCTAAAATTGTTCGAAACGTTAAATTCGAAACAAACGATTTTACTTCGATGTCCAAATTCGGTAAAAAATACTTTGACTTCGATATTCAAAGTATTTCAATTCGATGGTCAAATTTCGAAGTATTTTACACTTTGAAATTCGACCCTTGATAAATCTGCCCCTTAGTGTACACTTGCCCTTAGGACTTTATTTTTCCCATTTCTGGGGAATGTGAGCATATCTAGATAATAGCTGTTTTTTGAGTCTGTTATTATGGTTATTGATTGAACCACAAGCCTATTGTCACACTAGAAAACATTTCTGTGGATAAACAGCAACAATAAAATCTGAAACAGGATCATTTTCCTTCCCATAATGGATCATTGAAATTCAAATAAGAATGCCATTGCCACATCTACACAATTGTAAATTGAATGGTGGTTGTCCATATTTTTACACAGAACAGCAAAAGAGAAAGGTGAATTATTGTTAAATGTGTGGTTCACCTTTCAAGTTCACATTTAGTATATTATAGAATGGTAAATTCTAAACAACTTTTGAATAGGTCTTCATTATTTCTTTTTTATAGTTTTTAAAATATGTGCCTTTTTCTTTGTCTCTTTCAAGCTTTCAAAGGGGGTCACTGACCCCATCTAAAAAGGAATAGGGGGGTTACTGACCCCATCTAAAACACAAATGCTCTGTAAAGCTACAAATTTATTGTTATTGCTACTTTTTATTACTTATTATTGTCTTTCTATTCAGGTCCTCTCCTGTTTATATTCCAGGTTGCTAGGGTAATTTGAACTGTAGCAACCAGATTGCTAAAATGGCTAACTGGAGAGCTGCTAAATAGAAAGCTAAATCACTCAAAAAATGCAAATCATGAAAAAATTAAAAGCAATTGCAAAGTGTCTCAGAATATCACTCTTTACATCATACTAAAAGGTGAACAACCCCTTTAAGATGTTCTGAACATCATATGGAGATCAATGATCCACTGAGAACCAGACAGTACTATAAGAGTTTTTATCTGAGATGCATAGCACATACGTTTTTCAGACCACAAGGGTCCTTCTCTGGTGCAAGAGAAACAGAAAGGAACCTTGTGGTCTGAAAAACATGTGCTGTGCATCTCAAATAAAAACTCTTATCACACTGTCTGGCTCTCCAGTGGATCCTTCATCTTCATATGAAACTTCAAGCAGAAGTAACGAACCTACTACACTGTTTCAGCAGCAAAGCTCCCTACACTTTGAATAAGCCTCTCGGATACATTTAAAGACATTCTCTCTGAACATCCCAGTTTGCATGACAAAGTTAACTATTTATGGCAAGCTATGTATGTGAAAATGTTTTCTCAGATTTAAAAGTGCTTCAGTAAAGGATTGTATCCGATCTGTGCTAAAAGAGGAGCTCAGTGACAAACAGTATGTGCCTGAAGAAGTTCCGCAGCTCACAAGATTTTTGTCTGAGACAATAAAAGACAGACTTAAAGGTAAGTGTTGTTCTGGGACAGTAAGGTTACTGGCACTTTAGACACATCCTCTGCTTTTCACTGCAGGCATAAAGAAGCTGATGTACTCCCATCTGCTCAGCAAAGCCGGGCCTAGGCAAAGGCATCAATCAGTGCCCCCCACACACACAGTCCTGCATTACCATTTCCCACCTTACCATTAATATTGCCCTCTGTACCTGTGCAGCAGCCATCATGTTGCCCCATGTACCTCTGCCAACACCTATCATATGTCCCCATTTGTACCTGTGCCAACAGCAGTCAATCCCTCATATTGCCCCCAAACCCCCAATCTGTACCTGTGCCAGCATAAGCCAAAACATCCATCATATTGCCCCAAAAATCTGTGTACCTGTGCAAGCAGCCACCATGTTGTCTCATGTATCTGAGCCGCAAGCAGCCAATCCCTCATATTGCCCCCAATCTGTACCTGTGCTAGCAGCAGCCAAAAAATCCACAATATTGCCCCCAAATATTTACTTGTGCCAGCAGGAGCCAAAAATCCATCATATTGCCCCATATCATCTGTTTACCTGTGCAAGCAGCAGCCAAGATATTGCCCACAAATATTTACCTGTGCCAGCAGCTGCCAAAAGGCATAAAGCCTGCCTGTGTGCAGAGACACAGAACAGATATTGGCTTGTAAATGCACATGGTTGTTTAAAACCGGAACCCCCTCGCCAACGCGCCCAGAGGTAATAGCGACTTGCCAACGCTCAGAAAGTGCGTTGGCGAGTCGCTATTACCTCTGGTTTTTAACAAATTTTCTTATATTTGGTTCATTTTAATTGGGTTGGTCCATTGTTGCTACGGTCTACTTTATATCTCCCAATTCTTCTTTCCATTCTAAGAGGCCGGTGATTTGTGGCTTTTCTGGTTTAAGATAGCCTCAATTAAGATCAGGGCAAGTTAATTTAAATTAAGATCAGGGCAAATTAATTTACAAGGCCACAGTCTCGGTTACCCTGTCCTGCCTTCTCCTTTGTGGTTTCCCAGTCTTAGTAATTAATAGGCAGCTAGCTTTGGGACAGCTCCACCTTCTATTTTTTTCATTACATCTTCCTACTTTCCTGCAAGACTGTAGCACTTTGTTTGGCCTTTTCCCAATTCCTGGTCATATTTTAAATTAGATGTAGATCCTTTTCTTATTTAACTTATCTCTCTAGTAATAGATATTTAAATGTCTGGCACCTTACAACTCTAGTATAAATATCAATTTTTCTAGAACATCAATTTTGTCAAAGCACCTTGTTTATAATTATCGGCACTTCCTAATGAATTTTAGTCATCCTTAATTTAATTTATTTGAGCCTAATCATGAATTGTCAATGAACTGATTGTCATTATTAATTGGGCAACAGTGATTGGATATATGCACTAATTGGCACTTTATTTTTATATTTAATATTTATGAATTGGCTTGGGAATTAATTGGTTTGGGAAGTGATTGGTTTTACTTGAAACTGTAGATGAACCCCCATTTGTAACTATTGAAACTTGTTTTTTGTTTTGATAAAAGAGTTATTTTTCTTTTTTATTTGCAGTTTCAGTCTGGGTCTCAGGTGTGAACATTACAGGGCTTTAGGAGTGTGAACAATAGAGGTGTCACAGGCGTGAACAATGCAGGGGGGTTATAAGTGTGAACAGTGACAGGTGCTTGATATCTGAATTTGAGGTGTAAACAATGCAGGGGCCAGTCAAAGGAATTGTTCAGGAAATAGACTGTGCAAAATAAAAAATCTTTTCAATATAGTTAGCCAAAAATGTAATGTAGAAAGGCTGGAGTGACTGGATGTCTAACATAACCGAACAGAACACTACTTCCTGCTTTGCAGCTCTCTTGGTTTCCACTGATTGGTGACCAGACAGTAACCGATCAAAAGCTTGAGGGGAAGACCACATGGGTCATAACTATTGTGAGCTGAATGTTGAGGATCAATTGCAAACTCACTGAAAAGTCCCATGTGGCCCCCTCCAAGTCGCTGACTAACTCAGAGTTAGAGAGCTGCAAAGCAGGAAGTTGAGTTCTGTTATGTTAGAGATCTGCTCACTCCAGTCTTTATACATTACATTAGATATATTTGAAACCTTTCTTATTTTGCATAGCCTATTTAGCCAGTTTTTATTTTTGCACTGAACTGTTCCTTTAATCTCAGTACTAATACATTTTAAAGCTTACAAAAGTTAAGCAGTCACAGCAGACTTTAATTGGGGGGGGGTCACAGGCCACAAGGTGGACAACACCGGCCAAAGGCATTAGTTAAAATAACTGCTCCAATTAGGTGAATACAAAATTCACATAGGGACATGGGTGGCATCAACTGTGGCATTATCTGGTGATCTTTTGAATATCCAAATATGTACATGCCTCTTCGTACCCTGTTTGCTGATGATTGGAGGATACCGAATATTTTACCTGTCTATATATAATGGCTTTATCTTATGGCTCTTTCTTTTTATAAAGTTACAATAGTGGTGGAGTAATATATCCCATAGTGCAGTTTAGCATATTGATTCCTAACAGGGCTGGACACACATTTTATGTTAACTGTATTCAGTAAAGGTAAATTTATCATTACCATTACAGCAAGGAAAAACATAAGTTCAATCTACATTTGTGTGTGTGTTTATGAATGCAGCACAAAATACTGTTTTCATTTTAATATACCACCACTTGTAAAAAGAGAACATGTATTTCAGTCTAAGATAGGGTAGAACAATAGAAGTATATGGTATGTTATATCATTTATTTTTGTTTGTTTCTTACATACTTTATGCTTCTGATTACAGACATGGGGTTTGACAGGTATAAAATGGTGGTACAAGTTGTGATTGGTGAGCAGAGAGGAGAAGGAGTGAAGTAAGTGAAATGTATTTATGCCTGAGGTTTGTAAACAAAATAACACAGCTCCTAACATTTCAATTATCAAATAGTAAAATTAGACCATGCCCCTCTTCCACACCAGTCATTACGCAGATCTACCTGGACTCTTCCCCCAGATGCCACTCACTTTTCCACAAAGCTCAGTCCCATTTTGGCTTCACTTTTGTGTGACTGTCCTATAAAAAATGGAACCATTGGGAGGTGGGATATTGTGGGATGGGATATTGTATAAAAATTTGTACCAGTTGACTTCGATTTTGAAATATATTGGGGAAATGCTTATATATTTGACTTAGGTAGAGCTAACTGCAGAGATTAGGGGCATGCTGGTGGCCATAAAAATCTTTGGAAGGTAAACGGAGGCCCCAAGTATAAAGTTGGACAGTCTCGGCCTAAGGCTAATGTCACAGTAGGCTGTAGTTACACCCAGCTGTGTGTTAAGTACAATAAAAGGCACTGGGGTGCATTTCTAAACACAGGGCACATTTGCATCTGGGCAGTAACCCATAACAACCAATCAATGATTAGCTTTTTTCAACCAGCTGCAGATTGAACACTGAAAGCAATCCTCTGGTTGCCATGGGTTACTGCCCAGGTGCAGATTTGCCCACTGCATCGGTTTATGTGCACACTGAGCTGATTTTGGAGCGAAAATGCTAAAGTATAAAAAAAAATTCCCGATATCTGCTCTGTGTGTGCACACAGATTGACACAGTTATTATAATTATGACAAATTATACATTCTTGGAATTCAGACAATAACTGCTAATTTTAGATATACAACATACCATATTTGTTTGCTTATTCCATGCTCTTGTCTATGTCTACAATCAGCAGTAAGGAAATTAGTATTTCTTTGAATTCTGTATACTGGGATTACTGGCAGTTTATTCGCAACACACCAGTTTGCCCAGTCCTAATACCTGTAAAATGGACAGCTGGGGTGCAGTACAGTCTGCTTATTATAGTTGCAAGGGCTAAAAACTAATGCAATCCTCATGCTGCCTAGTTCTGATGCACATAAATCCCTTAAATCCAGTTAGCAACCTAATTCTCTGCATGTAATCCAGCATGCATTTTCATTTAGCAAGGCATTTAGCTAGAAGTCTTGGGCTACCTTGTAAAATGTGGTGTTCTTATTATTCATTATCTCCTCAACCAGCCTTTAAACTACTATATCTATCAACCTAAATCTGGAATTATGAATTGGTCCCTTAAGACTACAGTATTGTAGATTCCAAGACCTAGACACGGCCCCAACTCTAAAATAACCTTGTGTGACTCTAAACATAGCAGAATGAATTGTGCCAGAAGTGTCAAACTGATTACACTCCGACCCCCATATGTAGTAAAAGGCACTATATAACTCAGCTGTAGTAACCCATTGCAACCAATAAGATGTTTGATTTTGAAAAAGGTGACCAATAAATGCAACCAGCTGATTGGTTGCTATGAGTTACTCTAAAGTGCCTTTTATTACAACTGGGGACAAAGTGTTTTTGAATTACACATTCCTGAAGATACATCATAAAAGACTGGCCAGGGCAAGCATATTCTGTATCCAAGAGGTGATCCTTATAACCATGGGTACAAATAAAATTGCAGTTACTTGGTTCCTCCAGCCGCCTGAACATATATATATATATATATATATATATATATATATATATATATATATATATATATATATATATATATATATATATAGTATTTGAAATAATTTAATATGCATGTTTTGTTATGCTGCCATCTAGTGACCAAAGCCATGCATGACATGTTTCATAGTATTGCTTCATGAAGAAAATTCATTGTATTCATTTAGTTATCTGGCAAAGATTGCCCCAAGCTTGTGTCCAGCTCTATTCAGGCCAGCCAGAGAGGTCCCTGGGGAAGCTCAGTCACTATTAGGGCTATGGCAGACATATTGTCACCTGCACTTATTCTTCTTCGGTGTGAGCTACAAAACGTCTGAAGTTACATTAATGGTGGGATTAATGTAAATAACGGAATTGTGCAGTAGTAGCCTGAAGTTGGCTTCCATATGCATCATGAATTAGTAGCCCAAAGTTGCCCTGCAAGCAGGATGTAACTACAGATGAAGCAGACCCTGCAGCTGCAGGGGGACCAAGGAGGTATAGGAGCCCCATGAGATCTTAATGCATATACAATTTCAAGAAATATTGGTTAAACAAGTCAACCTCTAGACATGGGGGCCTGAAAAATAATTTGCTGTGGGGCCCGGTAATATCTATTGACACCACTGACAACACGATGCATGAGTTTTATGTCAGGAGATTTATGTTAATCCCAACAGGATTGTAATTGTGGGCATTCTGTCACCTGCAATGTACAAAATAATTTCAAGGTGGGGGCCCCCAGACAAAAAACTTTTTGGCTAGACAGACGTGCTTTATAAACAGTTAACTGTAAATGAAAAAAAAAGAAGTTTTATTGTTTTTTTCCTTCTAGGATGGCTGCTCGGTGTTTTTGGGATGCTGACACTGATAATTATGCTGAAGATGTTTTCATGAATGTAAGAAAGACATTTAACTACTTTATTTTCATCAGTGCATTCGTGTATAGCAATATTTTATAGTTGACAGAGGAATCTGTGAACCAGCAGCGTTCCTAGAGGGGGGCGGGCCCTGGTGCAAGATGCGCATCCGGGCCCCGCCCCCCTCCGTACGGCGCAATGCCGGGTTGATTTCAGTGGCATGCATCGCTGCCGGGGGGCCCTGAGGGGGTGCGGGCCCGCTCGCACCCCCGGTAGTTCCGCCACTGCTGTGAACATTCAGTTCATCTCACCCTCTTTTTTTATGTACGTATAAGGCAATTACAAGTCAATGAGGAGTTTGGTGACTTCTAATAGTGTGACCTCTAATAACATGACTTCTAATTGCATTTTATATTTAATATGGGATATATGGCTTGGACTGGGAGTCAAAATAGGCCCTGCCATTCCAAGTCCACAGAGGCCCAAACAGCCCCCTTCCAGCCCACTATATGGTGACTTTCTATGGAACCTTACAGCAGCCCCTCTGGCATTTGCCAGAACCAACAGATTGCCAGTCCGGGCCTGAATGATTTAATGGAGGATTTTCTCTCCTTATTACCCACAATCTTCATCACTCACTGAGCCTTTCTCCTTAGAATAATTGCCCCACCAGTGCCTTTCCGGTCATGCACAATACCATCTTGACTCTCCTGTCAACTCCAAGCACTTTTCTGCATTCCCAAAAGTTCATGTCTATGGCTTTCACTGTCATGCACAACCCCCTAGCATCTATACTCTCACAACGAATAGTGCTTTTAAAATTGAGTATTGCTTTTGATATGTTTTTAAATAATAAATAAATCTAAATAACACTAATAAATAATGTTCTTACATAGTTCTTTATTTTTTTTTTCAGGAATACCTGTTTTGTGTTGTCGCTGCATTTGGCTGCTTCTACTACTAATGGAAGAAGAGAATTACAGGATTTCTTTTTTATTTGTTTTCTTAGTGAAAGATATGAACATTTTTTTTTTTTATTGTCTAATTTTCAAAGTATGTAAATGTTTTGTACAGTATATATTGGTGTGTGCTAGAACACCTAATATAGTAAGAATTCTAAATACGGTTCATATGGGAAAAAATTGTGCTTCACTATTACAATCTGTAATTATATAAACCACATTCAATTTCAGAATTCACTTCTCCCTACAATTCTTTCAATGTTGCGTTGACTGGCCCACCTGGAAATATCCCAGTGGGCCCTGTTCCTGCTGGGCCCTGCAGCTCATCTCCTTATTTGGGCTCTCGACCACTCCCTGTCTCTCTGCTGGGCTCCAACCAACCTAATTCTATAGGAAAGATGGCATGGCAATCTTTTATTTTCCTATAGCTCCGGCCCATTGCCAATCTGTCACTCTGCTGGGCCCCCTGACAACCTTAGTGGTAGTTCAACTATGGCTCTCGCACACCCTTAGTAAATTAAAGTAACGACACCGGGTGCACGAAGGTAGAGGATCGGCCGCCTCACACACAGTCTACACACAATCCCAAGGCTTTGCAATAAACACGCCAGGCAGCTTGCTTGCAATTATCCTGTGTGCCTTGGGATTCTTTCTGCCCCCCTGATCACCCTGCTGGGTACCCCACTGCTTTCCCCATCACCCTGCTGGGTACCCCACTACTTTCCCCATCACCCTGCTGGGTACCCCACTGCTTTCCCCATCACCCTGCTGGGTACCCCTCTGCTTTCCCCATCACCCTGCCACCTCTCCCCCCACAGCTTGCCCCATCACATCTCATTAATTGACCAAAATAGTTCTCTCATTATCTCCTAACCAATCCGCACTTAAGCTCAGAATGCCTCACTCACAATTTCTTGCTCCCTCACTATCTCCTACCAGCCTTGTCTCTCCAAATCCACAACCCTTGATTGGTAGTGGCTCGGTGCTGAGTGTACAATTATTAAGCTCCTTAAACGTTCCCAAACCCTGTAAAATGTCTCCTGCAAATCTCCCTCAGGTTAGTGCTCTGCATTTTTAATACTTTTATATTTGTTTGTAGTGCTATTTCACATCCAGTGTTACCCAATGTGACCCTTAAAATGTTTTGATTTATTTCTGTGGGGCAACCAAGGCTCAAACTCAGACCACTTATTATTACAAACTAGATACCCTAAAACAGTGGCTTTTAAACAGGGTTGGAGTGGCCTGCTGAGGTCCCGGGAGAAAGCTCAGTGGGTCTGGTCCTTTCTGGTCCCACTGACTGGAATGCGTGTGCATCTGCTGGTTATTATCTATGCTGGTGAGCCCTTAGCTGGGGGGTGGATGGATGCAGCCACAGTGGTGGGGCCCTTTACTCTGGTTTTCTGGTGGGCTCCACCTCCCCCAGACTGACACTGCTCTGGTTGTCCTAGAAGGGGCCCTGTCCACCCTGGTCCCACCCCAGGTCTTACCCACATCACAGTTAAAAGACCACACAGACATCAGCACTAAAAAAGGTAACCCCCCACATACACAAGTTATAAAAAGCTATTGATGTCAGGGCCCCCTTATAAGTTAAAAAAAACTGTGGTGCCAGGGCCCCCATAAAAGTTTTTTTTAAAAAAATTGGTGGTCAGGGCCCCCTTACAAGTTAAAAAAAAAAAAAAACTGGTGACCAGGGCCCCTCTATAAGTTGAAAAAAAAAAAACATTGGTGCCAATAAATATTGGACACCCCATAAAGCCCCTTGCACAGCCCATGCAGTCCCCTGGCAGCCCTGCACACCCCATATAGCCCCTGCACATCGCTGTCATCCTTACACAAATCTGCCTGACAACTTAAGGACCCAGAGTGTGTCTCACCAGCAGGAAGAAGGAGCCACCCACGGGGACCACTCAGGCAGCGGGACAGCCCCCACATACTACCAATGTAGGGCTGATGCAGAAACCAACAGTCTTAGCCAAACCCTGGTGCTGGAATTCAAGCCACCCCCACGCTCCACTTCCAGCTGGTGAAGGCCGTGTTACTTCCCAGGGCCACATCTTGTTACTATGGAAACCACTTGTAGCGTTCCGTGATGACGTTCGCGAGAGAACGTTGCGCGCAGTGTGTAATTCTGAGGAGTTGCTGCAGGGTGTGTAAAGTGACAGAATTGTCTTTGGGCGCAGACCTTACCAACATAACAATGCCAGACATAAAGTGGCATCCTGCGAATAAATCTTGCAAGTTGGTGTTCCCACACTTACTGCTTCCTTCTGATTAGGTAACTCGGAAGGGGGGCCCGGGTCTTTTGAAAAGTGCAGCACTGCCGGGGCCCCCTTCAGGCCCGAGCCCGGTACACTTGTACCCCCTATACCCCCCTGATGGCGGCCCTGAGTATATGGGCCTATTTTAAATGTAGTTGGATCGAAGGCTTATTTACTTTAATATAAAACAGCAGCAAGGTGTAAAATCTATTGCACAATAGCATGTTTACCGTGGTGCGGATGATGCAGTTGGGGAGGGGTCACAGGAGGCTGAGTCAAGGACTTTAGAGTTGAAAATACTTCTATGGGGTTTTCCCCTTCAACAATGACTAACTACTGGGGATGCAAGTATACCCCTTGGGTCTGAGACACAACCGCACAATGATGTTGTTAGCTGAAGTATTCATGCTGGCACACCTATAGAGGAGGAGACTGTCTGGAGTGTGAGGGACTGATCCAGTTATGCCACTACCCTTTAACTGAGTGTGGGGTTTTAATTTGGAAAATGCTAAGGTAGGGAGTATAGTAGATAGTGTCTCTCAAATAGTTTACAGTGATCTCAGAGTTGGTACTCTACTACAGCACAAGACAGTATGATGTACCTACTTTAAAGGGGTTGCTCACCTTTAAATTATCTTTTAGTATGATGTAGAGAGTGATATTCTGAGACAATTTGCAATTGGGTTTTAATTTTTTATTATTTGTGGTTTTTGATTTATTTTTATTCAGCAGCTCTTCAATTTGCATCTTAACCAATCTGGTAACTAGGGTCCAAATTACCTTAGCAACCATGCATTGATTTATATAAGAGACTGGAATATGAATAGGAGAGGCCTGAACAGAAGGATCAGTGATAAAAAATAACAATACATGTGTAGCCTTACAGAGCATTTGTTATTAAAATGGGATCAGTGACTCCCATTTGATAGCTGGAAAGAGTCAAATAAAAAGGTAAATATTTTTAATACTTTTATATTTGTTTGTAGTGCTATTTCACATCCAGTGTTACCCAATGTGACCCTTAAAATGTTTTGATTTATTTCTGTGGGGCAACCAAGGCTCAAACTCAGACCACTTATTATTACAAACTAGATACCCTAAAACAGTGGCTTTTAAACAGGGTTGGAGTGGCCTGCTGAGGTCCCGGGAGAAAGCTCAGTGGGTCTGGTCCTTTCTGGTCCCACTGACTGGAATGCGTGTGCATCTGCTGGTTATTATCTATGCTGGTGAGCCCTTAGCTGGGGGGTGGATGGATGCAGCCACAGTGGTGGGGCCCTTTACTCTGGTTTTCTGGTGGGCTCCACCTCCCCCAGACTGACACTGCTCTGGTTGTCCTAGAAGGGGCCCTGTCCACCCTGGTCCCACCCCAGGTCTCACCCACATCACAGTTAAAAGACCACACAGACATCAGCACTAAAAAAGGTAACCCCCCACATACACAAGTTATAAAAAGCTATTGATGTCAGGGCCCCCTTATAAGTTAAAAAAAACTGTGGTGCCAGGGCCCCCATAAAAGTTTTTTTTTAAAAAATTGGTGGTCAGGGCCCCCTTACAAGTTAAAAAAAAAAAAAAACTGGTGACCAGGGCCCCTCTATAAGTTGAAAAAAAAAAAACATTGGTGCCAATAAATATTGGACACCCCATAAAGCCCCTTGCACAGCCCATGCAGTCCCCTGGCAGCCCTGCACACCCCATATAGCCCCTGCACATCGCTGTCATCCTTACACAAATCTGCCTGACAACTTAAGGACCCAGAGTGTGTCTCACCAGCAGGAAGAAGGAGCCACCCACGGGGACCACTCAGGCAGCGGGACAGCCCCCACATACTACCAATGTAGGGCTGATGCAGAAACCAACAGTCTTAGCCAAACCCTGGTGCTGGAATTCAAGCCACCCCCACGCTCCACTTCCAGCTGGTGAAGGCCGTGTTACTTCCCAGGGCCACATCTTGTTACTATGGAAACCACTTGTAGCGTTCCGTGATGACGTTCGCGAGAGAACGTTGCGCGCAGTGTGTAATTCTGAGGAGTTGCTGCAGGGTGTGTAAAGTGACAGAATTGTCTTTGGGCGCAGACCTTACCAACATAACAATGCCAGACATAAAGTGGCATCCTGCGAATAAATCTTGCAAGTTGGTGTTCCCACACTTACTGCTTCCTTCTGATTAGGTAACTCGGAAGGGGGGCCCGGGTCTTTTGAAAAGTGCAGCACTGCCGGGGCCCCCTTCAGGCCCGAGCCCGGTACACTTGTACCCCCTATACCCCCCTGATGGCGGCCCTGAGTATATGGGCCTATTTTAAATGTAGTTGGATCGAAGGCTTATTTACTTTAATATAAAACAGCAGCAAGGTGTAAAATCTATTGCACAATAGCATGTTTACCGTGGTGCGGATGATGCAGTTGGGGAGGGGTCACAGGAGGCTGAGTCAAGGACTTTAGAGTTGAAAATACTTCTATGGGGTTTTCCCCTTCAACAATGACTAACTACTGGGGATGCAAGTATACCCCTTGGGTCTGAGACACAACCGCACAATGATGTTGTTAGCTGAAGTATTCATGCTGGCACACCTATAGAGGAGGAGACTGTCTGGAGTGTGAGGGACTGATCCAGTTATGCCACTACCCTTTAACTGAGTGTGGGGTTTTAATTTGGAAAATGCTAAGGTAGGGAGTATAGTAGATAGTGTCTCTCAAATAGTTTACAGTGATCTCAGAGTTGGTACTCTACTACAGCACAAGACAGTATGATGTACCTACTTTAAAGGGGTTGCTCACCTTTAAATTATCTTTTAGTATGATGTAGAGAGTGATATTCTGAGACAATTTGCAATTGGGTTTTAATTTTTTATTATTTGTGGTTTTTGATTTATTTTTATTCAGCAGCTCTTCAATTTGCATCTTAACCAATCTGGTAACTAGGGTCCAAATTACCTTAGCAACCATGCATTGATTTATATAAGAGACTGGAATATGAATAGGAGAGGCCTGAACAGAAGGATCAGTGATAAAAAATAACAATACATGTGTAGCCTTACAGAGCATTTGTTATTAAAATGGGATCAGTGACTCCCATTTGATAGCTGGAAAGAGTCAAATAAAAAGGCAAATAACTATAAAAAATAAGTAATGAGAACCAATTGAAAAGTTGCTTAGAATTGGCCGTTCTATAACATAATAAAAGTTACCTTAAAGGTGAACCACCCCTTAAGTAAACAAACAGCGGGCATTTGAAAGTAACCTGGGGTGGGATTCTGTAAATTATATTCGTACAACTGCAAGATATCATTTACAAGAGTTTATACAGCTGACTCTGGAAACTGAGCACTTTTTCTACAGGTTATGGAACAAATATATCATTATCGACAAGATTCATAAATAAATCATTCATGATAAATATTACTCCTTACCCAGTAGGTAAATTATTGCTTACATTCTGCCATTCCTCTTTAAAGAGGAAGAATATTGAAAAAAACAAGTTGTGATAAAAGTACTGTATATACAGCAAATCACTAGGC
Source organism: Xenopus petersii (assembly GCA_038501925.1). Classification (NCBI taxonomy): domain Eukaryota; kingdom Metazoa; phylum Chordata; class Amphibia; order Anura; family Pipidae; genus Xenopus; species Xenopus petersii. The sequence continues at coordinate 62,752,985 of CM076680.1, forward strand.
CTAATCCAACCATTATGTTTGAATATATACAGTACTCTACTTGAGAGCGTGTCTCATCAGTGCTGCTCAATATGCTGGTGCTCTAAAAATACATAATAATAAAAATGTTAAGGTGATCTACTCCTGTTTGCCCCTGGCATCTCACTGGCTTAGACACCGGGATGTGAGTGAACTTAGCAGTAAAGGATATTTTTGCACTTGTACATATGGCTGAAGTGTAAAGGTGTGAGGCAGGTGTGTGGCAGGTGTAAGACACAATGCTACAATAAATCTGCACATTAAGTATAAATACAGACAAAGAAGGATTATATCTCTAGCTCAGCTACAATTGCTGGTCACTGAGACCTTATTGTAGATCAGCATTAGCACAGACTCTCTAAGCTACCCGAGTAATTATAATTATTATTTAAGGGAAAGGTTATCCACACCACTGTGCCACTGGCAATCACAATATCTTTCTCTGGTATGGGTCATTTAACATCCAAGGGCATCAGAGACTGGTATTTTAGGGTATTTAAAATGATGTTCTACTCCAGAGGACCCCCTGTTGTACACATGCTTCATTTTTAAAAACAGAGCCAGCTTGTGAATCTCCCTATAACTACAACCCCCTGCATTTCATACTTTATTTGCAGAGGACACAATACTGATATTGCACACATACATAGAAGTTTGCAAAGATTAGATAAACAAAATGCTTATGGGAAGCGAGAATGCAGTCAGAACACATTTCTTAGACAGTAAAGGACATGGAATGTAGTTCATGCTGTGGATATAATAGAGGCTAATATGAAAGAACATTCACCTGTGACACAGGGATTTACAAGGGATTTAATAAAGCAGATATCCCTTTGAAAACTATGGTAAAGGAATTTGTCTACGCTGTTAGTGTCCAATTTAATGTGTACCCTTTAGCCAACATTAATACTAGAAAAGGTTGCATTTACTTTTGTACTAGTGTGGCCTTTAGAACTTAACAGGCAATGCTGATCTAAAAGGGACCTGGACAAAGTCCAGAAAGTGAAGTTTGAACAAGTCACAATAGCGTGATTTAGGGCAAGAGATTTATTTTTAAAATAGACTCTCCGAGAATGCTATCAAGGTAAGTAAGCCAGCTCTCTCTACTTTGCAACCTTAAAGGACCACTTGCATGCAAAGCAAACATTTGCTGCAACTCTTGATAATGTCAACTAGATATTATGGTGTCAGATAGGTTTTCACTGGTCTGCTACCCTTCCATAACACCTAATATGTACAGTGTGGGACAGAGCAATGGGTATGGGCTACACTTATATATAATAACCCTGGCGGATTTGGAAAGGCAATAAGTCTTGCACAGACCTGCTGACTGTAGGAAGTGACACAGCAAGCCAATGCCATATGAGTAATCAAAGTATGTTATTTTCAGTCTGAGATTTACTTGGCATGTGATGCTCTGTGTGGCAGAACATTCCCACAGAGTTCTCTATGATCTGGGCAGACAGCCATAACCGAGAACTGTCACTGAAGCAGCAATGATTACACTTATCCAACATAAAGTATAAATCATGCTTGTACACAACATTTTTCTATAACAACCATAAATAATAATGCCCATTTTTCCCCACCATAGAAATAACTGATTTTCCACTCAAAGTGCAGAACAATGTGTCTGGGGGTCTAACAGTTCTCTTCGTTGTCCCTGACGAAGGAAGGTGTAGACCCCCGAAACGTTGTTCTGCACTTTGAGTGGCAAATCTGGCTTAAATAAAGGAATAATTGCACAGCAGGAAGTGGTGAAGTGCTATTGCCTTGGAATAGGAAAGGTTCACAATCGATCCATTAATGTCCTCAGCCTGTCATGTGCATCCCAACATTACCCATAATACACAGTGTCCAAATGTCATCAAAATCACAATAAAATCTAAATATAAAAAGTGTTAAACTTAGCAACAGAAATGATAGCAGCATTTCATATATCTTATTTCCTATTTCTCTTAGGATTTTATTATGCACCCTATATGGGATTTCCTTTATGGGATCTCTGTTGAACCTGGGCATAATCACTGGCTGCATACATATTTATTGTGCCACCAAGGACTCTTTAACTAAAACTAAAGGGAGTCCTTTAAGCCCTTTTTAGCAGCTGAAAAGTGTGGTACCTGAAGCACCCCCTCCATATAGACTAATGTACAGTAAATTGCCTGAGTAGCACTCATGTTGGTGCTTAGACAATAGTAGCCAAAAATACATCCATGTGGTTATCCAGACGATTTTACTCTAAGGGGTAATGACACAAGTGCTTGTTAAGTGGGGGCTGCTTCATAAGTTTTGGTGACGCATTCTTGGGACACAGTGCTTAGAGGAATTCTATCATGATTTTCATGATTTCGTTTTTATTTCTAAATTACACTGTTTACACTACAAATAATTAACTCTACACTATCAAATGTCATTCCTGAACCAGCAAGTGTATTTTTTTAGTTGTAATATCGGTGTGTAGACAGCCATCTCAGGTCCTTTTGCCTGGTCATGTGCTTTCAGAAAGAGCCAGCACTTTAGGATGGGGCTGCTTTCTGGCAGGCTGTTGTTTCTCCTACTCAATGTAACTGAATCTGTCTCGGTGGGACTTGGCTTTTTACTATTGAGTGCTTCTTATATCTACCAGGGAGCTGTTATCTTGTGTTAGGGAGTTATCTAGTTACCTTCCCATTGTTATGTTGTTAGGCTGCTGGGGGGAGCTAGGGAGGGGTGATATCACTCCTACTTGCAGTACAGCAGTAAAGAGTGACTGAAGCACAAGTCAAATGACTGGGGGCAGCTGGGAAACCGACAATATGTCTAGCCAATTTCAGTGCACTGAAACCAATTTCAGTGCATACGTCTGCTGGAGCAAAACTATTAACTGAAAAAAACAATTTTTCCTATGACTGTATCCCTTTAAAGAGCTCAAAGTAGTTCTTATATCTCTTACATATTTTTATCAGATGCTCTCAGAGGATTCTGACATTGACTTCTGAGCAATGTGATATCTAATCCCCTGAATTAAATTTTTTTCTGTTCTGGTGGAGCAATCCCTTCTCACCTTTAGGGAAGGACTCCACGAGCGTTTTTGTCGCGATTCGACGTGACACGACTGTCGGGTGCAGGTGCTGCGTCTGCATCTGACAGTCGTGTTGCGTCGGATGAACGATGCGACAACATGCAACAATTCTATTACTTACCTAATTCTATGCGACAATTCTATTACTTCTGTCGCAGCGCGTCGGATCGCGACAAAAACGCTTGTGGAGTCCTACCCTAAGGCATTGTTGGGGGAATGTTGTAATAAAAGTTGCAATAAGTTGCGTATAATAATAAGAAAAATTCTCATTTCACAATGCAATAGTCTTCCTTAAAGCAAACCCAAAAGTTAAAAAACCCTACCCCCTTACCCTACATAGACCCACCTCCCTCCTTCCCCCAGCCAAAGTGTTACCCCGGGCAAATGCTGCAAAGTCTTTACTTACCCCTCCATGCAGATTCTGTCCAGCGGAGTTCACGGGCGATATCTTCTTCTCTTCGGTAATCTTCGAAATGAGGCGCATGTGCAGTTGGAACAATTTTCTGTTATGCTATGAAACTCATGAAAATTACCGAGGTCTCATTCAGAAGATTACCAAAGTGGCTGAAGATGGCGCCCATGAACTCTGATGCCTGAATCTGCACCGAGGGGTAAGTAAAAAGTTAGGGGCATTTGCCTATGTAGGGTAGGGTTTTTTTTAACTTTCGGGGCTGATTCTCCTTTAAACTATTATTGCATTGTGAATTTTAATTGCGACCTTTTAAGAAGTGCTTGAAGGTGTCGTAATCTTTAGTTTCATTCAGTTATGTCCCATGTTATCCCAACGTTGCAAGTTTACTTTTCTTGTTGTTCTAAAGGTGTATGATAGGCACAGTTATAGTTCATCATAAAAATAGCAAAAAATACAGTAATATGACAAATGTTCTGTTCAAAAGAAGCAACGGAGAGATCCGAAACATAATCATGTTCATTTCCTGTCGCTAAATATACTGAAAGCAACAATGGAACAACTTACTTGATTCCTTTTGGTAATTGTGTGGCAATATACATATTATTGTGTAATAAAATCTCACAACCCAGTTGCAGATGAAATGTATTTAAATTGCCAATGTTAAAGTGGCCCTGACTCTTGGAACAAGTACGCACAATTTAAAAGTACCATTTTATGTAAGCCATTTCACTGCTAACTGTTCTTATAGACTGCTACAGAGGTGGGCCTGCTTTTATGACTGACAGTGACCTTTTACTCTAATTTCCTAAATGGCAGCTGCATCTTGTTTGCAGCTTTTGGCTGGGAAGAGTGAAAGGAAACCAATCTGCCCTGTCAACAGATAAACATCGGCAACACTGATCTAACAAAACAAATTGCTTCCATGTATCAAAAAACAAACAAAAAAACAGCATCGACAGAATATGATTAATAATGAGTAAAATAGGATGCAAAATTGCTGCAGACTCTGGTGATACGCAGACATAGTAATAAGGAGTCATAAAGGAATGTGCAGGAACGTTGGGACGCAGCATGTTGCATTTTTCCTGCGTTCTGCACTTACATGCGTCTGTGTATATATATAGTCCTAATAGGAAGTCACACTCGCAGGACTTAGCAGGAAAAAATGAAAACTTTATTAACAATGCCCTTAATAAAATTTACATTTTTTCCTACTAAGTCCTGTGAATGCGACTTCATATTATGACTAAAAGTATCATGTGGTTGACACCCAGGCAGAGCATACAAAATTATTGAGTTCCGGTAAGCTGTTTTACACTATATATATATAGATAGATGATAGATGATAGATAAATAGATAGATAGATAGATAGATAGATAGATAGATAGATAGATAGATAGATAGATAGATAGATAGATAGATAGATAGATAGATAGACAAGCTGAAATGCCGCTCCTCACCTTTCTTATTGGGTGCACGTGGGCAAGGCTTAATTTACATACTTAACAAGGTAGCCCCAACTCTCTCAATATATAACCCCCTAAAAAAATATTCTTGCACAACTGAACTGTAACATTTTTATAAAAGACACTTTTAGTTACAAAGTTTGTACAAAGCATGCATAAGCTTACGCGCCCCGTCCAGGCAGTGTCCATGCGTCAGTCCTATCCTAAGTGAAAAAAATAAAGTGTTATTTTTGGGGGGAGACAGATCATACCTGCTTTTCTCTTTATTTAGCATGACCTCTTCCAAAGACACCATTAGGTGGGGGTTGGGAGAGCAAGCATTTAAGGAGAGAGCCACCTCCCCAAAAAACAACTGAACTGTAACTTTCTTAGTTACAAAGTTTGTACAAAGCCTGCTTTTCTCTTTATTTAGCATGATCTATATATAAATAAAGAGAAAAGCAGGTATGGTCTGTCTCCTCCCCAAGATAACACTTTATTTTTTTCACTTAGGATGGAACACAGCCAGAGGTAGGCTGTGTTCTGGCTGTACAGAGGAATAACAGGGATTTCAGAAAAAAACAGATTAGAGATTTACTTCTGAAATCCTGCAGAGCAGCTGGGAGGGTGAGGGGTACAGGGCTCTGTGTTGGAGCGCACCTTGCACTTGACATCATTCGGAACTTTGTGGCAAACTGTAGGGTGGCTCCGGACCTAAATACATCCCTGGGCACTTGGTGTGGATTTTGATGCCAAAATGCATACTCACAGGTTTAAGCACTGAAATTTGCTGAATGAGCCTGCGCCTGTGCCAACACAGTGGTTTGGAGAAATATGACCATCCAAGTGAACAATTGGTTTCTCCATTAAGAACACATATTGGTATATATGTATTGGCAACTGAAATATATGTAATTAGTATTGATGTGCCATTCTGCCTCAAATTATTGATATATTTGACCTCAAGGTAAAAATAAAGCAGACCAGGCAAAGCAGGCCAAAAGCTGCAGGCAATTGGTTTAGCCCCCAACGTATAACTGTAACAACTACAGCTGTCTTATAAAGGATACAAAATGATGGCATCGGCCTTAACCAATGCCTTGGCTACTCCTAAAGTAGAGCACCATTACAATGTGACCCTGTATCTCAGCTGGGTTCTCACAAGAGTTGTATGGGGGAAGGGAGCGGTGTTGTAGAACTAAACGTCTCACATATTAGGGAGCCAGAGGTTCTTAACCTGTAGTATTTGCATAGTACAGTCAGTGTATCAGAGGAAGATTTAAGTAGTGACTTTCAGAAGAGCTATTGGTCCAAAAGGGAGTCCAAAACTAACAAAGCATGAAAAAACGGGTACCACTGTGTAGATGGGGTTGGTAGGCTGAAGTCCACCTATTGGAATACCAACTAGTGGTCCAAATCCCATTCAACAGGCCATTATTGCCTTGGAAGTGCTACTTACACACTATCAATCGTGTGTTAGAGCTCAGTGCTGCACTCTCTAGCTCAGTGGTCCCCAACCAGTAGCTCGTGAGCAACATGTTGCTCCCCAACCCCTTGGATGTTGCTCTCAGCGGCTTCAAAGCAGGTGCTTATTTTTGAATTCCTGGCTTGGAGGCAAGTTTTGGTTGCATGAAAACCAGGTGTACTACCAAACAGAGCCTCCTGTAGGCTGCCAGTCCACATAGGGGCTACCAAATAGCCAATCACAGCCCTTCGTTGGCATCCTCGGGAACTATATTCATGCTTATGTTGCTCCCCAACCCTTTTTACATTTGAATGTGGCTCAAGGGTGAAAAAGGTTGGGGATCCCTGCATTCTGTCCATCTTAAAACTTCCAGGGTGTTCTAGTACAGTACAGAGTACTACTACAGAGCAGAGTAGCGGAGTTCCCTGGCGCCATCTTCTTCAAGTGTCTTCGCAGACATGAAGACTCGGGAGCATGAGCAATTGAAGCCGATTCCTGACTAACCTCAACTGCACAAGATCCTGCAGACTTAAGTGTGGTGAGGAGACCCAAAGAAGATTTGAATGGGAAGAAGATGGCGCACGGAAACCCCGTTGCGTTTTTGGTTTTTAAATAGGGGCAACTTTCTGCCTTATACACTATGTGGGGAGGGAGAGGTGGGGGGTGGAAGGTAGCTAAGCAGGACTGGTGTTCCTGGGGGGGTTAATTCTCATTTAAAGGAATTGTTCTGTATAAAAATGCGGGGGTAACTGCTAGTATAGTCACAACAGGCTAAACTTTATTTAAAATGAATTTCTGCACACTGCACTTGTTAGTTGTAAGTTCAAGGTTGGTGGGGGAATTATATTTGGAAACCCAGTTGAAGTCAGGGTTACCAGGTTGGCGGTTTTCCAGCCAAATTGGGCTACTAATTTAAAGCCCAGGCAGGTTTTGGAAATACAAACTAGCCAAGGTACGGATTTGGGCTACTTTTTGGCCTTGGCACATTAGGGCAAGAAAAACTTTGGCTGGTTTCCAAAGTACAAACCAGACAAAGTTTTTCTTGCCCTAATGTGCCAAGCCTGTGTCTCCCAGTGCATGTCGGATAATGTCGTTTTTGCTTAATTTGGTGACTGTCAAGTTTAATGTAAGACTACAATACCCATCATGCAATGGGACTGACTTGTGTAGTTACCAGATTTAAGGCTCTGTACTCCAGTCTCCTGTCCCTCTTAAAGGAGAATTCAACCCCCTGATTTGCATCCCCCTTCCCTAAATAGGCCCCCTCCCTCCACCCCCTACCTGGCACCCTGGGCAAATGCCCCTAACTTTCTACTTACTTACCCCTCCTTGCAGGTCCTGTCCAGTGAAGTTCACAGCAGCCATCTTGTCTCCTTCAGTCTTCTTCCTGTAGTGATTGGGATTTTCGGGTGCTTGACTTTCGGTGCATGCGCAGAAGAAGACTGAAGGAGACAAGATGGCTGCTGTGAACTCCGCTGGACAGGAAGTGCAAGGAGGGGTAATTAGAAAGTTAGGGGCATTTGCCCAGGGTGCCAGGTAGGGGGTGGAGGAAAGTCTGGCCTATTTAGGGTAGGGGGTTGAATTCTCCTTTAAGCATTCTCACATTTTTTCCGGTGACTTTCCTCAATTTGAAAATTTTGGGGCAAAAATCTACTGGCCACCAAAATGTTTAGAGATTGACCTGTTTTCACTAATATTTATTGTATGTTATTAGGACCTTATTGTGCCCCTATACCTCCTGGACCCCCTCTGAAGTTATGCTCCTGGGAACGTGTGAATTTTTCCCATTTTGCTTCATGGAAAAATTTGCAAATCAGTGAAAATTTGAAAGAGGCAAATATTGTCATATATATTCATTTATTTGTTTAGACTACAGTACATATTTTTTATATATTCATTTTTGGGCTACTTTTGAAGTGTCTCAGTCTTGGCTGGTTTCGAAAATTAGACCTGGCAACCCTGGTTGAAGTACACTTTACTGGTAAAAAAAACATAACGTTTAGGCCACTTTACAGCCACACAAGTTGTTTTAAAAACGAATTACACCGTGCCACCCCACTAAAACTTTATTTTTGCGTGCTGCCCTGCAGCCAGTACGTACGCGAGCAGCGGCAGTAGGCTTTGTACTTTTGCGTCCTGACGTCACAGAATCGTGAAAGGTTGCCGGAAAAAGCCGAAGAGCACCACAGGGAAGAACCAAATAACGGGGGACATTTACGGAACAATCAAGGATGGCAGTATGCAACATGAAAAGCGGGATTGTGACAGTTGTAGGGTGTGCGTTTCCTACACAGAAAACCGCATCTCACACTTTGTATGACTACTACACCGTAGTCTGTCCTTCCTCTTTACTCCCCAGGCGGTTACGTGCCGCGTCACTGCGTTTATAGCCTCAGTAGTCGTGACGTGAGGAAAGTGTGGGAGTGCTGGCCTGCTGCAGGAGCCGAGAAGCTGCAGGATTTAAAGAGCGGAAGTGCGGGCTGTGTTATGACAAGCGGAGCTGTAGGTGACACTGTAACGTGACAACTTGTATTTGTGTCAGTCCTTAACAAGTAAGTGGGGCGCTTCTTCCATTGGGGCTACCGACAGCAATGAGTAGTAATCGCAGCGCTTATTACAATAGGGTTTAATAGCAGTCTGCTTGTGTCTTGATAAAATTGGCAGCAATGAGTAATCAGTAGAAGTAGACGCCGAGGCGGTACTGACAGGATCACAATTGATTTGAGTTCTGCACAGATGGTCCCTTGCTGATCCACTGGCTTGAGGAGTGACGTGCTACTAAGCTCATTTGACAGAAAGTGCCTTGAAGTTGTGGGATACGAGCAACCAAGTCTGTCTGTGTATGGTCTAATCGCATCTTCCTTTTCCCTGCATTTGTGCCTGTCTAGCCTTGGGCTACTAGTCTCTTTGCTCTTCAGATGCTGCTGCTGTCATTTGCTACAGTCTCTTCCTTGGCCCTTCCTGCACCTTATTTCTTTATTTATTGTATTGAAATCAGGTTGGTTGCTATAGGTTACGGCACCACTGCAAATACTGCCCATGTTACTACACAACTTTCTGCTGTGTACTTTGTATATACATAGTAACTTGCATCAGGGCCGGACTGGGAGTAAAAAGCAGCCTGGGCAAAAAAATTGAAGCAGCCCACATGTAAACTCCCGACAGTCTTGTACTCATCCACTCATATACTGGAGTAAAAACGATGTGCATAAAGAGCTGCCGTTTTCAGTGTAATTCAGGTAAAATATGTTAAAGATTGTGCAGCCTTGTGCCTTTATTTAGTCACATAACCCCTCAGTGACTTCTATTATCCTTATCATTTACAGTAGGGGGTATATTATCCCTTATAATACATGAGTGATACTCAGAGTTCCCTGTATAACTCAGCCTGCAGCCTTGTGCCTTCATATGGTCACAGAACAACCCCTCAGTGACGTCTAATATCCTTATCATTTACAGTAGGGGGTATATTATCCCTTATAATACATGAGTGATACTCAGAGTTCCCTGTATAACTCAGCCTGCAGCCTTGTGCCTTCATATGGTCACAGAACAACCCCTCAGTGACGTCTAATATCCTTATCGTTTACAGTCAGGCCGGATTTCTATTTTGGACGCCCCTAGGCCACCCGCAATCTGTCTGCTCCCCTGCACCCCTGTCTACCCTAGATGAGTATGCACACATGCATAAGTGAAGTTTCAGCCTTTCTATCCCACATACCCTACTTATGCACCAATAAACTTGCATTTATTTTGCTGCTCTTCCACCCCTTTCATTCTCCATCTATTCCATTAATCCCCATTCATGCTCGTCTCTCTCTCTCTCACATGTCCATCATCTCAACTCATCTCTCCCATTCAAGCCTCTCATGCCCAACTCATTGTTTTCTGCCTACCACATGAGCCATTTATGTCCCCTCATTGCCACATTCCGCACTCTCTCGTCTCTTTGCCACATTCCCCGCTTTCCCACTTAATTCCCTATCAGTCACATAGCTACCTCTTAGCAGCTGACACCTGCCATGACACATACCACCTCATCATCAACCCCCTTCCATACCACTGAAGCTCCATACCACAAGGCCCTGTATGAGCAGAAGTACAAGCATGGCACCAGCTAACCAGCTTCAGTCCCCGGGGCGCTTGGCGCCATCCTTCCAGGGACCAACCTAGTGATACGGGTCTGGGAGCCTGTCTGTATGCTCCCCCGCCTCCCTGCCTACTCCAGGTGCGTATGCGCACACGCGCACATGCACACACACTTTCTACACACTTTCAGTACTTATGCGGCTGGACGGCATGCCGCCAAAAATCCGGGCCTGAGCGCAAGAGGAGTAGCCCACTGGAACAAAATATACACCGGTCCCTCGGGCATCTGCCGAATGGACAGATTGCCAGTCCAGGCCTGACTGGTTATTTCAAGTGAACAAGAATTAAATGATTCAGCCCCTCTTCAATATTGTTTTGCTGTCAGGGTACTATTTATAGGGCAATCATATTGTGATGTAACACACAAATATAGGACAGACTATTTACTTGTATTTTGTTTATTGAATGGTAACCTTTAAAGCAAAAATAGCTGTTTGGCACCTACAGGGGAAGTGTTTGTGCTGTTTTGGCATTTTTATTTTAGACTTTCAGATCAATTCTCTGTATGAACTTTGTCCTATTGAGAGCATCATGCCTATTAATCTAAGGTCACATAATCTGAAATAAGAGCATTCTGGCATCCTCCAGCACCACATACCATTGACGTGACAGATGGATTTCATGTCCTTTTCAGCCTGCTATAATTAAAATGTCCTTTGCATGTATCTTTTAGTTCAGGAAAGTAAAACTTTTGCCAAGTATGTGACATATACCCAGTATACCATATGTATGTTACTTTAAAGCTGAAACTGCTTATTTACCTATTTAATTACATTTTTAAATACCTTTTTCAACCTGTCCATATAGATTGTGCAAGTATGATTTTTTATAGCTAACATATATATTGGGAAACTTTAAAATGAGTGTAATGCAAATGTAAAACCGCATTTTACAAATGGACTGGAGTCCATAAAGAGTGCCTAAAATTCAATAATATGAGAGTCCTTTTCAGGGTTCACATAACTTGATAACGTCTGTAATAGAACTTCATAATCAGAAGCATTATTAATACTAGAACTAGTAATTTAGCATCTTAAAACGTCTGTTTTCTCTCATGCTGAACTTGATGGCCTTCTAAGAATTGATGATGATATTTGTAACCAAATCTATTTCTTGTAGTCTCTACCAGCATAACATTGCACTAATGGAAGCCCAGAGCATTACTTTTTGGCCTTCTAAGAATTGATGATGATATTTGTAACCAAATCTATTTTTTTGTAGCCTCGACCAGCATAACGTTGCACTAATGGAAGCCCAAAGCATTACCAAGTCAGTTTCTCGAAAGAGAAGAAAAGACAATGTCGGACCTAATGGGACAACGGATGAAGACCCAGTTCCAGTAAAGGTTCCCCGCCACACAATGGTTAGTAAGTAATAAGGAGTCTTATAAATTAGTGTTGGTAGAAGTAAATACTCTCTGATGCCTGAACCTGACTAATCAGATTCCAGAGAGGGTGGAACTGGTCTACAGTTGAGAACTTAATCCGCATACTGCCCTGGCTGTTGTTTAAAATGCCTTGGGTGAACTCCAGCTATAGGGCATTCCAAGTAAATGGACATTTTTAACTGCAATATTGAGCTTCCTTACCAGTATTACTTCTGCTTTGCGTATAATGAGAGTACAGTCCTCATCGAAAATACTTTTTTTAGGTATTCAGCTGAACATTAGCTAAAGTGTTTTGCTCTGTTGAATGTGTATTTGTGTCTCTGCTTATTTTAATGTTCTATTAAATCTGTTTTACCAGTGGGTCATTTATATGGGTACTGTCATCTGTGCAATTTACTGACATTTTTTTCAGAATTCCCAATGTCCAGTCTTACATGTTCTAAAATGTCCATGTCTTGCTCCATAATTGTTTGCTAGTTACTTCTGAAAGCCAGGTTATTGCCCACTTTCCCTGCAGTAATGCTGTTTCCCAAGCGAACACACTCGGGTGATTTCAGTACGAAATGCAAAACCTCGCATTTCTTCTTAAAATCAGCCGTGTGTTTGCTCCATAGCCGACACAATGGTTCCGGATGCGAAAAGGAAATAGAGGCTACAGCCCGTGTAGGGTTGAAATCGGCCTGTATATTTCAGCATGCTGGTTTTGGCCCCCGTGTGGCACTAGCCTTAGTTAGTCAGCCCAGGAATTTCAGACGTCTATAATATGGACCTTATCATAACCATTAATTGAGCAGAGCAAATAACAAAATAAGCTTTGACCTTGTCATAACAATTAATTGAGCAGAGCAAATAACAAAATATCTCCTGCTTAAAGAACTGTATTTTGTTTTCCATCAGGGCACCTAGTTACAGTAAATTTGATCTAGAAAATCACAAAAGCATTAGAGGCCCAGAACCAGATAAACGTGTTTTAACACATGACCTTTCCATTGCAGCTCTGAGTTTGGCATGCTTTGTTGACTGGAAATAGTTATGCAGGGATGGGACCTGTTATCCAGAATGTTTGAGACCTGGGGTATCTTTCCATTATTTGCATCTCCATGCATTGTATGCTAAAAAAACAATTTAAACATTACATCAAATAGGATTGTTTTGTCACCAATAATGATTAATTATGCCTTCAAGCAAGAGCAAAGGTATAGTTTTATTACAGAGATAAAGAAAATCATTTTAGAAAATTAGAATTATTTGATTAAAATACATTATTGTTTATTTGAATCTGTGGGAGATGGCTTTCCTGGAATTCAAAACTTTATGGATAACAGGTTTCCTGAGTAAGGGATTCCGTTCTTGCATGTGCATTTTGAATTCTTGACATTGCCTTTCCTCACAGTTCTGTAAGCACTGTTATGTTCTATGGTGACTATATACCAGTATTAAACATAACAGATCAACAAAGTTCTGTAGCATTTGTGCTTTAAAGCATAACTATACAACTCAAAAATGTAATGTATAAAGGCTGGAGTTAGAGCTGAAAAGCAGAAAGTTGTGTTCTGGCTATTATCACTTCGGCCTTTATAGATTATCTTTTTGTAACTATATTAGAAACATTGTTTATTTTGCACAGCCTATTTACCCAGTTTTTATTTTTACACTGAACTGTTCCTTTAAATGGTGGAATCTCTGGTCAGTGCCTGAGATGTCATTGTGTAATTTGTCCACATGGTGGCAGAACTTTATCACATAATTCTTCTTCCCCCTCAATATAAGCAAGTAAGCTAGTTTATTCAAATCAAAATGTTTACTGAATTAGCATTTATGAAATCTCACCTCCATCCTGTAAAGTTTACATAAGATTGTTGCATGTTGATAGTCACTCAAAAAATGACAAACTACTATAAACATACATTGTAAACTCTACTGGGGCAGTGACTGATGTAATTGCTGTATAAAGCACTGTATAAATACCAGGAAATTTGTAAAATTAAAATCCATAAACATTACAATATGGTCTCCATATCAAATAAGTACAGTACATCTTCCACAAAAGTTCACATTGCACAAGACATACATTTGGGTGTGATGCAGCCTCTGGCCACTGAATTGCTCAATATTTTCAATCATATTGTCATGCTTTCATTAAATCAGCAAAACCATACAGCCTCACCCCTGCTCCCTTAGCTGGATATCTCTCATGCACTGCAGAAGTTTCAGTGTGCCTGCATAGATGCAGAGCTCTCCAGACTGCATTAATCCAAAGCAAAGGAAAAAAGGAATAAATGTAGTGCACACTTTATCATAAAATAAAAAACATTGTTTATTGTTATATTAAAAAAAAAAACATAGGTGGCTGATGTGGAATGGTTTTTTTCCCCCCTATGCTTTCAGTAAACCTTATTCTTAATGTTGCAATGCTTTGCTTTTTTTTAACTCTGCAGGGAGTGAGCGAGCCTGCACCATTTTCTGATGAGCTGAAGGTGGACCGCAGTAAGCCCTACAGAAGAGTGTCAATGCAAGAGGCAAAATTAGGAACCCCATGTAAGCCAAACACTGCACTTCAGTTTATAGCAATGATATTCAGCCAATGAAAATAAATATATGGCTTAATATATGTTTCTAAGTGCAAATTTATAACCAATTTCTTCTTCCATCTCACACCTACAACAGAGAAAGCTTGTTACAGCTTTGATTTGTTTCACATATCTGTGTGCACCCTGTGCAATTTGCTGACCCAAATCAGCATGTTTTTTTGTTTTTTTTTATCTATAATGCAGCATTTAGTCTCCAGATTTCTGACATTATGTAGCGTCTCCTACAACTTGGCTGCAAGTCGACAGTAGTGGAGATGGCGTCCCTTCAAGTGTACAGTTTTATTAACTATATTCTCTTGGCAAAAATTTAGTTACATCCATTGATGCAACCCTCTAGGGAGCTACCCAATTAAAGGGACCCTTGCCTGAAAAATTGATGTGGAGATTGAGGAGGAACTAGTACTGGGGAATAGGCAAGACTAGTCCAAGTATGGGGCCTGTTATCCAGAATGCTTGAGACCTGGGGTTTCATGGATAATTTGGATCGTCTTACCTTAAGTCTACTAGAAAATCATGTAAACTTTAAATAAACCCAATGGTAAGCTGGTATTGCTTCCAATAAGGATTACTTTAGTTTAATTAATACATTAATTAATAATTTAGTTTTCTTATTACAAAGGAAAAGGAAATTCTGTAATTCAGAGCTTTCTGGATTTAAGGAACGGGTTTAAGGATAACAGATTCCATACCTGTACTATTAAAACAAGTTTTACTCATTTGGGCAAAACCAGGACAGGCAAGAAGACCTGCAAAACCAAACAAATAAATACAGGCAAAATTTTGGGAGGATCCAGCCGTATACTGTTCAAGACAGGTGATCAGGCAGTGAGCGTTGGTGCCAGTGGGCTTTAAATACTACATAGTTGGACACAATTCATCAGAGCAGGCTAAACGGCCACTCTGATGTTCACTGCAAATTGATGTGTGCATAAGTGAAGGTACCTTTGCATAGCATCAGTGTATGTTTCATTTTCCATCCATTCTAGGGCTTCGCTCTTGCACTTGCCTAAAATGTGCACTAGTGTGTTCACATTTTATTATGTTAAAGGAATGGTTCACCTTTAAGGTAGCTTTTATTAAGTTATAGAACAACCAGTTCTAAGTAACTTTTTTAATTGGCTTTCATTGTTTATTTTTTTTAGTTTTATAGTTATTTGCCTTTTTCTTCTGACTCTTTGCAGCTTTCAAATGGGTGTCGCTGACCCCTTCTAAAAACAAATGCTCTGTAAGGCTACAAATGTATTGTTATTGTTACTTTTTATTATTAATCCTTCTATTTAGGCCCTCTCCTATTCATATTCCAGTCTCTTATTCAAATCAATGCATGGTTGCTAAGGTAATTTAGACCCTAGTTACCAGATTGATTAAAATGCAAATTGAAGAGCTGCTGAATAAGAAGCTCAATAATTCAAAAACCAATTGCAAATGTCTCAGAATATTAATCTCTACATCATACTAAAAGTTATCTCAAAAGTGAACAACCCCTTAAAAGTGACATCTAATTGTAAAATATAAGGATATAATAAATTACCTGGGAGTTTCATGACCATATAAAACATGAGGACAAAGGCTGAGTGTTTTTATACAGGTCATGGAACTCCAAGGTGACTTCTAATATCCTCATATTTTGCAACAGGGGGTACTTTATTTATTATAATACACAAATTTCAGTGAGTCATATGACAGAAATAACATCACTAATCTCGGATAATAACCGACGACATCACTAAGCACCATTTATAAGGATATAATTTACAGGATATTCATAGCTCTTGTGTATTATATGGATGGATGAATCAAATCCAGCCATAAATGTGGGATAACTGCCAATCCAACACATTGTGATGAGTTAATGTTAGGGTTTGTTGCCTTTCTAGCCAACACATGCATGTATACTAAGGGGAGTATTTACATAAAGTCGCATTTTTCCCATTTTTTTATTAAAACAATGTTGACCTACCTTCCATCCACAAATTTACCTCATTTATGAAAAAATCAGCTTGAAAAAGTAGTTGTGGGAAAAGTCTCGACAAAATCAAGCTTCAATTCAATTGTAAAAGGGACATCTGCCATTGACTTCTACATGACTTTAATAGGATTTAGATGGAGTATTTTCTGATTCGGTTTGTTAGCAGCTTCAGGGTAAAATAATATAATAATACATTTTGAAAAATTCTAGTTTTTTTTCCCCTTAAAACTTGACCAGAAATAAATCAAGGTTTAATAAATAGGCCCCTAAATATTGTGAACAGACCCATCCAAATTTATAGATCCCTTAGGAAAATGTGTACATCTGACTGGATACGGCAACCCTCTTCCTAAATGGGGAGAATTATTTAGTGTTAATCTTAATTTTATAATTGATTCAAAACTGTATTTATTTTTTGTTGTTCTTATGTTTTGTTATTCTTTCAGATGTTTTATATGTTTTAACATATGTTTTTTTCCTCTTCTGTAGTGGAACGACCTGTGAGAGTTTATGCTGACGGAATATTTGATCTGTTCCACTCTGGCCATGCACGAGCTTTAATGCAAGCAAAGAATCTCTTTCCCAACACACACTTGATTGTAGGAGGTGAGGTGAAGGCTCTAGCAACAGCACATTCTACCAGCAGTTTGAGGGGGGTTGTTTTTATTTAGCCATTTACTAAATACCCAGCTTGTGGAGACCCAGGAAAAAGGGGGGCCTGGACTGCAACGTCTGTTTCCTCTATAGCTTTCAAATCCCCCTCCCCGCCGCTTTCTTTTTTAAATTGACGCTCCCATGCCTGAGCGAGTATGCGGCGTGGGAGGGGGGTTGCAGGCAGGCGCAAGCAGGAGGGCCTATGTGTGCTGGACTCTCAGAATTTTTTTCTGGCCATGGGACTAAGTGCTCTTGTTATGACCCTGTCTGCATCTCTAGTGTTAAAATCATGTTTCTAGTGAAACCGTCTAACTGGCTACACCTTATTCTGTCCCTTTCTAATTTTTCAGAAAAATTTACATTCTTATTTAGTATTTTTGTAAATGCCAAATTCTGAGTAGTGTGCAAGCGAGCCTTCGTAGCGTTATTTACCAATCGGTGTCTTTAGTCTGCAGTGATGAACTTACACACAACTTGAAAGGCTTCACGGTGATGAATGAGGCAGAAAGATATGATGCAGTCCAACATTGCCGCTATGTGGATGAGGTGGTGAGAAATGCACCATGGACACTTACCCCAGAGTTCCTGCAGAAACATAGGGTAAGTTATGTTAAGATTTGTGGCTTCCCGATTGGCAGCTGGCCAGTATTAGGTTTAAGGGCCTCCCTAATGTAAAAAAATGCTCACTGGCAGGTGAATACAGTGAGTCCTCGAGTTACATACACCCAACTTACATACAACTCATATTTACAAACAGAGGCAATTACAGTAATGTACTGTGGTTTGCTTGGCCTTTATTAGCATTTAGCTTTAATAAACCATCTGCCCCAATCTCCTCTCGCATGTGTTGTCTACTGCAGAGCACAGAAAGGTAAAAATAAATACTATGTTAAGACAAACATCTGTCTTGTTGCATTAAACAAGTAAATGTATATGATTCAACTTAAAGGAATAGTTCAGTGTGAAAATAAAAACTGTGTAAATAGATAGGCTGTGCAAAATAAAAAATGTTTCTAATATAGTTAGTTAGCCAAAAATGTAATATATAAAGGCTGGCGTGAACAGATGTCTAATAAAACAGCCAGAATCCAACTTCCTGCTTTTCAGCTCTATAACTCTGAGCTAGTCAGCGACTTGAAGGGGGGCCACATGGTACATTTCTGTTCAGTGAGTTTGTAATTGACCCTCAGCATTCAGCTCAGATTGAAAAGCAACAGAAATGACCCATGTGCCCCCCCCCCCTCAAGTCTCTGATTGGTTACTGTCTGGTAGCCAGGGCAACCAGTCAGTGTAAACAAAGAGAGTTGAAAAGCAGGAAGTAGTGATCTGACTGACTTGTTATACATGAAATCACTCCAGCCTTTATACATTACATTTTTGGCTAACTAACTATATTAGAAACATTTTTTATATTGCACAGCCTATCTATTTACCCAGTTTTTATTTTTACACTGAACAATTCCTTTAAGAACAAACCTATAGACCCTATCTCGTATATAACCCACGGACTGCCTGTATAGCATTTCTCTGCCTTTCGTAAGCACAATATAACTCTCTATTTTGTGCTACCTTAAAAAAATCAGAATCTCCTTTTTCTCCAGATTGATTTTGTAGCACATGATGATATTCCATACTCTTCTGCTGGAAGTGATGATGTTTATAAGCACATTAAAGAAGCAGGTGAGCTCACAATGTTGTTCTATATTTTCAGTGTTTTAGGAAGTTCAAAACGGAGCCTTTGTTTTTTTTTTTTAGAGCATCTTCATTATTTATTTTTCTATCTTATCTTACATAATTCATCTTTGTCTTTAACCTACCCTGCATTCTATCCTCCTTTAAAATACAGAATGCTTGGGACCTGGACCGGATAAGGGATCTTTCCGTAATTTAGAACTCTGTACCTTAAATCTACGAAACAATCATTCAGACATTAAACAACCCCAATATGCTTGTTGTACATTCAACAAGGATTAATTATATCTTAGTTGAGATCAAGTACAAGGTACTGTTTTATTATTATTATATTTAAATTATTTAATTAAAATGGGAGACAGGCATCCTGTAATTCAGACTTCCTGGATAAAGGGTTTCCGGATAACTGATCCCATATTTGTACTTGTTCTAGTTGCTGGGGAAATGCAAGCATAAATATAAATTCATATTTGGGGAGCACTTGTAACCCTTGAGATAATCCACTTTTTATTTTGGCACAGGCATTGTAAATTCAGCTCATTGTCCTTTCTTATATAGATTGTATTTCATTGGACTCTGCATATACCAAAAATCCTGGCCACATAATCCATCTCTGACTACATGGCATGGTTATGCATGAACGATAAAACAATCCATCTGACCATTCAGTTTTTGGAGTGTTTGAAATAAAATCATCATTGGTCAGCCATTACAAACCGTCAGGTCAGCTGATGAATTTAGGTGTTTGGACCACTTTATATAGTGAATAAAGTACCCCCTCCTGTAAAATATAAGGATATTATAAGTTACCGAGGAGTTTCATGACCATATAAAAACACGAGGCCGAAGGCCCAGTGTTTTTATACAGGTCATGGAACGCCTCGGTAACTTCTAATATCCTCATATTTTTCAACTGGGGGTACTTTATCGGCCGAGTGTTTTTATACAGGTCATGGAACGCCTCGGTAACTTCTAATATCCTCATATTTTTCAACTGGGGGTACTTTATTTATTATAATACACAAGTTTCAGTGAGTCATGTGACAGAAAAGACATCAGAACTCACCGTTTATAACTGATGACATCAGAACTCACCGTTTATAAGGATATAATTTACAGGATATTTATGGCTTTTGTGTATTATATAATGATATTCGTTAGGACTAGGAATGGAGCAACAAAGGCAGCTTGGGGTGAATTCAGTTTTTTTTAATGTATTAGATTGTACATTGCATACAATGTAATGTAGCTAAGTTTACATACAAATGCACATTTTTTTCGTTACAAAACCAATGTCGGTAATACGTTCCTTTTCTCACCACTCTAGGGATGTTTGCTCCCACACAGCGGACAGAAGGAATCTCCACCTCTGACATTATCACAAGAATTGTGAGGGATTATGATGTTTATGTACGTCGCAATTTACAGCGTGGATACACAGCCAAGGAGCTTAATGTCAGCTTTATCAATGTAAGTTCCCTCTATATCAATGTTTTATGCATGTATCTCAATATAACTCCTAACAATATATACCTACAACAGGGCTTCTTAATATTTTTCAAAATGGACCCAGATTAAACAGGAGAGAAATCTTTGTGACACATGATTTTGTTTCGAATTAAGTACCTTCCTTTGTTAAGGTACTATTAATTAGTTATATAATATATATATCTATATCTATATATATCTATATCTATATATATATATATATATATATATATATTATATTATCGGGAAAAATCTCATAGCCCATTATTACATAGGATCACGGTGACCCATTTCCCCCTAGGTTATAAAAATATTAAGAAAAATTAAAATAACTGCTGCTATTTGCCTTTTTTTTTCTCCAGCTTTTAGATGGGTATCGCTGACCCCATCTAAATAGCAAATGCTCTGTAAGGCTACACACTTTTTATTACTGCTACTTTTTATTGCTCATTTTTCTAGTAAATTCCTCTCCTGTTCATATTCCAGTCTGTTATTCAAATCACTGCATGGTTGCTAGGATAATTAGGACCCTAGCTACCAGATTGTTTCAAATGCAAATTGATGAGCTGCTGAATACAAAGCGAAATAAATCCTTATGCTAACATATTTCAGTTTTTTCCATTTGGAAAGTTCCCCTGGCCCTTTGCTACTCAAGCATGACACGTGTTCAACAACAAAGAATCTGTAATTGACGTCAGACTGTGGAATATATTGATTGGCTGAAGAACAAATGTAAACAGTGCCTCAGCCTATCAGTACTTTTCCCCCGCCAAGCCCAAAGTCAAGAGAACAACATCCCTGTTCTCAAATCTGTAGCCTGGAGAGGCAGGGGGCACCTTTCTAATGCAAGTTAAGTGCTGGCCACCTTTTTATATAGACGTAGTGACGAGTTCCTGTTAAAACTGTGTAGGATTTATACATCCGTTAATGGGGTTATTTACCTTTCAGCTAACTTTTAATACGATGTAGAGTGTGATATTTTGAGACAAATTGCAATTGGTTTTTCATTTTTTATTATTTGTGGTTTTTGAGTTATTTTGCTTTTTATTCAGCGGCTCTCCAGTATGCAGTTTCGGCAATCTGGTTGCTAGGGTCTAAATTATCCTAGTAACCATGCACTGATTTGAATAAGAAACTGGAATAGGAGAGGCCTGAATAGAAAGATGAGTAATAAAAAGTAGCACTAACAATACATTTGTAGTGTTATAGAACGTTTGTTCTTTAGATGGGGTCAGTGACCCCAATTTGAAAACTAAGTCAGAAGAAAAAGGCAAATAGTTTAAAAACTATACAAAATATATAGGGAAGACCAATTGAAAAGTTGCTTAGAATTGGCCATTCTATAACATAATAAAAGTTATATCAAAGGTGAACCACCCCTTTAAATTGATCTTAATAATTTTCAAGGCACTGTATATAGCAGTGATCCCCCAACCAGTGACTAGCGAGCAATATGTTGTTTCCAGTGGCCCCAAAACAGTTGCTTGATTTTGAATTTTTAAAGTTTTTGTTGCATAAAAATAGAGCCTCCTGTCCACATAAGGACTACCAAAAACCTAATCGCATTCCTTATTTGGCATCCCGATGGACTTTCTTCATGCTTGTGTGGCTCCCCAACTCTTTTTATATTTGAATGTGGCTCACAGCTAAAAAAGTTTGGGACCCCTGGTATATAGTAAAAGTTTCCAGTGCCATACTTCCCATTTATAGAACTGGTCCGTTGATGTTTTACAAAACACCATAATATATAAAGATTTAAGTCCAATTTTCTTAAATACATAAAAAATAGACCTAAAAAGAATTGTAGACCCTTATCCTGTGTGTATGCAGAGAAGAATCCTGGGAAGGAAATCCAAACGCGCCCCTTTAAATCTCCATTTTTATGGAATCTCCTGTAGGCTAAAGCATGGGCTGATTGTAGTTAAAAGTTGCACTGTACAACCCTGTGAGTGAGTTTTAGATGAGATTATAGTGTGCCCAATGTTAGGCTTCCCATTTTACCTACAAAATGAAACCTCACTCCCATTAACCTGCCCTGGTGTGTTGGTTTTAGGAGAAACGCTTTAATCTGCAAGAACGAGTGGATAAAGTGAAGAAGAAGGTTAAAGATGTGGAGGAGAAGTCCAAAGAATTTGTGCAGAAAGTGGAAGAGAAGAGTATTGATATGATTCAAAAGTGGGAGGAGAAATCACGAGAGTTCATTGGAAACTTTTTAGAGATGTTTGGCCCAGAGGGAGCTTTGGTAAGGATATTATCTTTTATTTTTCTATTGTGAAATCACAGGGAATGTTCTATCAAAGATTTTACAATGTCTCACAAGTATCACAAGCACAAGAGAAAAGTAGCTTTGCTTATAAACTATAAATGCTTCCTTTCTGCATCAAGGATATTATTTAAAGGAGAACTAAAGCTTAACTAAAGAAGTAGGCTAGAAATGTTGTACCTTATTGTTTTGGGCTTTTTTACCAGCCCAAGGTAACCCCAAACCTTTAGCAGTTAAGATCTGTGCTTCCAAAGATGCCCCAGTAGCTCTCCGTCTTCTTTTCTGCTGATTCACTGCACATGCTTCGGGCTGCTGTATTAGCATCCGAAATAAATAATCAATTCTGTAGCATCAGCTTATATGGCAGGCAAACCTAATTTTGTGCTTGATTTGTGACGACCCCTAAGCTTAGCGTCTCAACAGCTGCTCAGAGCCCACTGAGCCCAACAAAATACAAAATGGGGAAACTCCTGTGACAATTTTAAAGCCCTGCATCATTACTACTATAAAGATTCTGAAGGCTGCATCAATATGCTATTCATTATGTAAAATATGCCATTTTTAGCTTAATACAGATGACTACATATTGATGTGAGACCGATATAATGGTTGCAGCAGCTTCATGACTTGGGATGCAGGTTGGAAACGTGATTCTTTTGGTTTGCACTTTCCAATTTGGTGCGGCCCTGTGTTTCTGGGAATTATTCACTTTTTAAGACTTGTTTTTTTTTTTCTAATATCTTCTTAAAACTGTGTAAACATATCTGCAGTTGTTACACGCTGTGTTTGATTATTTCACAAATTCAAATTTACTAAATACAGTATATCCAACGGCAGTACACAGAGTAGGTTTTTACACAGTTCCAAATGCACTCTCTAGACAAAATTTTGCACATCCGTAAGTCATATTTAGAATACATTTCTACAACATTATTAACCCCCTCGATGCTGCAGGAGGCGCATGCTGTCTGGTTGGGTAAATCATGCTACACGGGTGTCTCACACTTTACAGTAGTAAAACATTTTACATTAACTTTCTGGACAATCCTAAAGTAAAAAAAGTATTAAAAGTAACAAAATAAAAAGATCTAATACAGTTAAAGATAGGTGTCGCCTGCAAAAAGAGCTTGCTTATCACAGAGGTTCCCAGTGTTGAATTATCAGCCGATGAATTTGCATTCTGATCATTTATTACTCCTTTATTTCTGTTTACTGCACTACTGCAGAATTCCATGTTTAGTAGACATAGCTACTATACCGGCAACAGCTACTACATGCCTCGGAAGCACAGGAAGCAACGTTCAATCAGCAATACAACTGTTTCTGTCAAATCTTTGTTCCTATGTGTCTTTGTGCAAAAGCTGCCCCAAAACATGTACAGGTATGGGACCTGTTATCCAGAATGCTCGGGACCTGGGGTTTTCCGGATAACGGATATTTCCATAATTTAGATCTTCATGCCCTAAGTCTACTAGAAAATCATGTAAACAGTAAATAAACCCAGTAGGCTGGTTTTGTTTCCAATACGGATCAATTATATCTTAGTTGGGATCAAGAACAAGCTACTGTTTTATCATTACAGAGAAAAAGTAAATCATTTTTAAAAATTTGGATTAGTTGGATAAAATGGAGTCTACGGGAGACAACGTTTCCGTAATTCGGGGCTCTCTGGATAATGGGTTTCGGGATAACGGATCCTATACCTGTGGATGTAAAATGAAGTACTAAAGTGCTAAGTAATATAAATAGTTGACAATTAGTGATTGAAGAGATCTGGATATTTTATTGGTAATTAATGCTTGCTTGTCGTTACAGAAGCACATGCTGAAGGAAGGCAAAGGGAGAATGCTTCAGGCTATCAGTCCAAAGCAAAGTCCTAGCAGTAGCCCCACTCGTGAGCGCTCTCCCTCCCCATCGTTTCGCTGGCCATTTTCCGCCAAAATCTCTCCCCCTGCATCTCCTGGAAGGCACTCTCGGCCCACTGCTGCCACTTATGATATCAGTGAAGATGAAGAGGATTAAAAAGCCTCCCAATTCTCTCCCAAAACCAAATCTTTCCCATCAGCTGCTAATGCCCAAACTCCAGAGAAGCAGCCACTCATTGAGGGAACGAGCGCCCAGTGCGGGCCACAGAGATTTCCAGTGCCAAGCTGGAGAGTGTGCAGAAAGGCGGAGTTAGCGGGAGTGGTTAAAACGCATCACATTAGCTTTTTTTCCTCCCTTTAATTTTTATGGGTTTTTTTTATGGAACTTAGGTCCTTTTTTAATGAACTATTTATCTAAGATATTCGTATCTTTCCTTGTCATTGATTTTTGTTTTCTGTTTCCTGGAGGTTTTATCACCATGGATTTATAATAATCTCCTCTAACCATGAGTCGTTTTTCATCCCACTACATGGTTTCTACTGTTGAACTCCCACATTCCAGGATGGTTCAAGCTTCTTATGTTGTAAAAGCAGATTTTGCAAGTCTGACAATAAACACTAGAATGGGAGTAGTGACCAGCGGAAGCTGTTCTTGGAATGAAAGCAGTCACTGAGAGCCATTTCTGATAGAAAGTGCCTGGTATCCGAATTTTGGTGCAAATCCTGCATGATTACCTTATGGACTGTGTGGGCACCGACCTGGTTAATCAACAAATCTTAAATTACAGATTTCCTAGCTAATGGGCTATGTTTACAAATCGCTTCTCATACTGGAATATTATCAGAGATTTCCTCTTGACTGTCATGGAGATTACAGAGTACAATACCACTGAAATATTTTTGTTGTTGTTTAAATGTATTAAATATGTCTGCCTCCACCCTAGTTTCATTGTTTGTATTGTAATGGAAAGACAAAAAAAAACAGTCCATTCCAAATCCTTGGTGCTAGCTACTCTTGGGGGGGGGGGGTTGGAGTGGTGGTGGGGGGTTTGGAGCATTGCAGGGTTTGAGGGGTTTCTGGAGAATGGTGGTGGGGTCTGGAGCAGTGGTGGGGGGGGTCTGAAGCAGTGGTAGTGGGGGGCTCCTACATACAACTATGTAGTCCCGGGGTGATTTTATGTTAAGATGGGCAGTGAACACTTATTTGGTTTCCTGGATAGTCTTGGAACTACTGAACCTAATGACACAATTGTTTTCCTATGTCTTTTACATCAATGAGCTAAGACACCCTGACCAAATTCTGGCCACAAACTGAAAAAGTCCAAACACATCTGGTCCATGAAGGCATTTGTATAATACTGAAATGTTAAGATAATCTCAGACAGTTTGTTAAATTGGTTAATAAACAAAATACATTTTGAAAACTATCCAGCTTTAAAAAGGAAACACAACTTTAAGTATAAATTAGGATTCATATTTTGTTATAATGTGGTGTATAGTACACGTGTTATACAGGACAGAGATTCAGCCTCATTCCCCAGTGGGAAAATATGAATAACAAAAAAAAAAAAGCAATTAGAAGGCACACACCCAAAACATAAATGTGAGGTGCAATACTTACGGGACTCCCCAGGAGAGTCACCAAGGTATCCAGTGAATACAATGAAAAAAATGAAGATTGCACACTCAAGATGCATAAAAAAATTATTTATTGCATCAAAAAACCAAAATGGCCCGAAAGCATAGGCCCTACGCGTTTCAACAGTATGAAGACCTGTTTGGATGAAAAACGTAAGGGCCTGTGCTTTGGGGCCATTTTTGTAATTTTGTTTTTTGATGCAATAAATTATTTTCCTTTACATCTTGAGTGTGCAAGCTTTGCTTTTTTCATTGTATTCATTCCCCAGTGGAACTTACAATCTGAGGTCCCTGCTGTGCACACTTATTCTGTGTTTGGTTTCATCAAGAAACTGTTAACCTACCAGTAGGTTATTGGAGTGTCGGGGGAAGCCCACACTAGCAAAACAAGAACATATAATGTCCATGCAATATTGCCCTGGCTTATTGTATATGCGTAATAAAAAGTAGCAAGAACAATAAGGGCTTACTCACGGGCGTTTGAAGCTGCGCTCCCCTGCGTTCCAGTTTTATGCGTTCAGCCGCAGGGGAGTAGACGCACTGACTTATTTTCAATGTGGCTGTACTCACATAGATGCATGTAAGCGGCCAACACAGGAAAAATGCAACATGCTGTGTCCCAACCTGCGCTCGGTGCTTACATGCGTCTGTGTGAGTACAGCCGCATTGAAAAGAATTCAGAACGTCTACTCCTGCGCTCCCCTGTGGCTGAACGCATAAAACCAGAACACCGCTTCAAACGCCTGTGAGTAAGGGCCCTTAATGTGTAGACTTACAGATCCTTTGATTTTTAGATGGGGGTCAGTGGCCCCCATTTAAAATCTGGAAAGCGTTAGAAAAAGATGGCAAATAATGCAAAAATTATAAAAAAAAGAATGAAGGCCAATTGAAAAGTTGCTTAGAATTAACCATTCTAAAACATACTAAACATTAATGTAAAGGTGAACTACCCCTTTCACACTAACAAAGGACATTACTTTAAGGCAGTGCTGTCATCCATATACATACAGGTTTGATTTTGACCCGACCGATCCCGCCGGAACCCAGGGCACATCCTAATCGGATCGTTTGGCCATACGGCCGAACAATCAGATTACACCCGATATAGCCATGTTTGTTAATGGCATATAGGGGAAAAATCCGCTAGTTTGGCGATGTTGCCAAACAAGCGGATCTTTGCATCTATGGCCACCTTTACAAGTCAGTAGTGTCCTTGAGCAAGCTGGGAAAGTAATGATCTCTTGGACAGCCAATTCTGAACTACAGGTCTGCAGTAGGACAGCCCTCCCTAATAGGTTGAATTCTTCTTCATAAATCTTAATGCACTGCTGGACTCTGACATGATTTACCTATTAAGTAGTGTTTTTATACAGGTCATGGAACTCCGAAGTGACTTCTAATATCCTCATATGCAACAGAGGGTACTTTATTTATTATTAGTTTCAGTGAGTCATGTGACAGAAATAACATCAAGCACCATATATAAGGATATAATTTACAGGATATTCATGGCTCTTGTGTATTATATATATATGGCTTGAATGTATGTTGTATTAGCTTAGTATGTAGTTCACAACATGAACTAGGATTTAGGAAGCTATTATTGTATTAGTGTTCCCTGGGGATAGGCCCTGTTTAAAGTCCTTGGCTCCTTTGGGAAAAATGGCGTAGTGAAATGTCTCCATGCAATAATGTTATTGGCAGCTCAACACATACTCCCAACATGCTCAGACAGTAGGTTTCTAAGTTAGGGTTGCCACCTGGCTGATTTTATACAAGCCTAGGCAGTAAAAAACAAGCCATAGCTGGGGCCAATATTACATAATCTAGCAGCAATGTCATTGCCAGTAAATGTGTATTACCTAAGTTCTGTTCTTTATGTCATTGACTCCCAAATGCATCATCAGCCATCCATTTCCAGTCAAAGCGTAAGTATTCCACAGGAGCCTATGAGGCAGTGACAGATATTTGAAGTCTCTGCTAAATACTGTGACTGGGTCTCGCAAAGCCTCATGTTTCTTACAGGCTTACACTTACTGCTTCATCAGGAGTCTGCAATTATTGGCCAGGAACTGTGTTGGAGGTGATTTATTTCATGCTGGACTGGCAGATTTGTAAACATGGGTGCTTTTTTATTCTGATTATGTGCAAAGGTTAATAAAGTACATGAGACGGGCACAGTGATTACATACACTGTAAATTAAACACCACCTCTATCTATGATATTTCCATTGCATTAACACTGCTGTATACTGGGACAAGTCACATGACATTTCTATTGTGTTCATTCTAGTACATTCGTAGTACTGGGGCTATTCTACATGTCTTTCTCTAAATTCATCCTTGTATGTGTTCAGAGAGTATTATACATGAAATTGCCTTTGCATTGGGAGTAAGTAACAGTAGTCAGGCAGCTCAGCAAAGTAGTCAGACAGATCAGCAGGAGAGCAGGGGCCTAGGCCTAGGCAAGTCTGCATATTTTTTAATTGATGTATATCATATAGTTGCTTGAAATTATGTTTTCAAAAAGCTTTAGTTATGTTTGTGTGGAGTTCCCCTTTAAGTCATTTTGAAGTGCACCACTAGATTGATTATTTCTGAGGGCAGATAAGGGCTAACTTTCCCCAGTGTTCTTTCTATTTTGGACAATATTTAGCTCTTAAATACTGTGTTACTGACCCCTTCATTCATTCATTTATTCACAGGCTATTATTTCTATGAGGCTGTCTGGACCCAGTCTTTCTCCACCTCTTACAAAGTCATTCAACAATGCTAAATCCAACAGAGGGCATGGCTGTTAAATTGACGTCTTAGTTGCTACGGGTGAATGCACTTGTGTAAACCTAGTTACAATACAGGGGTATGATTGCTTAGAGGCTGTGTATTGTTTTCTGTTGTTTTTGTAAAAAAGAAAAAAAACGAAATCTGCCTTTCTCTTGGGATACTCCCTCTCTCAGCATTGTGTCTTAGCCGGCTGCACGCATGGGTTATGCCAAACAAAGGCAAGAGGAATGTTGGACTTCAAAATTTTTATGTAAATGTTTCCTTCTCTCCATTGGAATATTAATACCTGTACATGTCCCTTTCATTTCAAGTGTCACTTCATTGCTTTCTTCTTTTCACTTTGCACACTGTGTGGGGTATTTTAATGAGCCTTCGTGTCTGGTGTCCGACCTTGATAGCGTGTTTCATGTACCAAATAGAACCGGCTGGTCCTGAAAGTCAGAGGTTCCTCCAGATGCGAGTAAGTGGCTATATAAAAGGAATGACCAAATGCTTGAATTCTGTGTGTGTGAGAATGTGTTTGAGTGTATGCTTTTGTGTTTAGGTTGGAGTGTGTCTGTGATTGTGTGTAGCCACAACCCATGCTGACATGTAGTCTATTAGGATCTTATGCAGAGTTTTGTTACACATCTAGAGCTATTTCTTAATTCTGTTGACTTTTGTTTTCCCTTTGTTCAGAAATGGTTAATCTGTACAAATGAGAATTAATGGAGTACGGCCGGATGAAGCATTGATTAACTATAAAGCTATTTAGC
This sequence comes from Xenopus petersii, assembly GCA_038501925.1. NCBI lineage: Eukaryota > Metazoa > Chordata > Amphibia > Anura > Pipidae > Xenopus > Xenopus petersii. Next base: position 62,782,625 of record CM076680.1, read on the forward strand.
GGAATGCACAACATTATCTGCTACTCACCCAAAGCTATGCTGCAATTTAACGGACATCCATTATTAAACATGGCTGCTTCCAGCACATCCGAATAATCTTGGATTTGAGAAGAAATACATTGGGGTTATTCCAGGTCCAGAAATTAATTCTATTTTTTGGAGGCATATTCAACTAGATTCAGGGAAGCCATGGTTTGAAATATGTATGGACGCCTTGGTCCATTATCTCTTTTCTCATGGACCAAAACATATGTATCTGGTGATACACAGAACGTCATATGATCCAATAACTATCAGAAATATGAGATTTATTAAGGCATGATAATTGCACCAGTCCAGTTGGATTGTTCATTGGCAAAACAATCATTTCAGTTCAGTAGATCCACGCTACATGTATGGGATCCATTATCCAAAAGCCTGTTATCCCGAAAGCTCAGAATTACGGACAGGCCATCTACCATAGGCTCTATTTTACCCAAATAATTTAAATTTAAAAAATAATTTCCTTTATCTGTAATAGTAAAACAGTACCTTGTAAGATATAATTAATCATTATTGGAAGCAAAACCAACCTATTCGGTTTATTTAATATTTTCTGGTACATTTAAGATATAAAGATCCAAATTACGCAAAGAAGTCCCCAGCATAACAGGTCTCCTACCTGTAGTATCTTTTTCACAATGACAGCTGTTCTTCATTGTTTTCACTATGACCTTATTACTGCCCATGCAAACGTTTTAATGCAGATTTCATTTACAGGCTATATGTTATATAATTTACTAGTGTAAAAGGCACAGCAAGAGTATTAAATAAAAAAAACCCATGCTGAACTTTTTGGTTTGACCTGCTATTTATTTGTAGCCAAAACTCTTATCAATCTTATGTAACCACATCAACATCTGGACAGAGCAATCAGCAAAAACAGTTATATATGGTGATCCCACCATGTTTGTTGCCAAATTGGCCAGGTATCAGTCATTCCCAAGTCTGGTTGTATGATCACAATTTTTTAATGGAGCTAAATAGCACTGCCTTTCCAATGTGATGGTGAGCCATATCTAAAAAATGGTGCCCAATGCCTTTTTGCATAAACTGAAAGAAAAACTAAAGCCTAGACCTCCCTCCATCCCCCTCCACTGCCCCCTCCAAGTGCATCTATACTTTTCAGAAGCCTCCCTGCTGCTGACCTGAAATAAATCTGCAGTTGCACAATGCACTGTTAAAGCCCCCATACATGGGCAGATATAAGCTGCCAGCAGCTTATTTGGCAATGTATGGGCCCTCCAACGGTCTTCTCAGATCGATTTCTGGCCAAAAGATATTGATCTGGTGCATTTAAAAATCCTGTTTGATCGAGGACAGTATCAGTATGTTAATTCAGTCCTCGATCCAACCAAGGTCAAGGTTTACATTTCAGGGAGAGATCCGCTTGTTTTGCGATGTCACCAAGCAGATCTCTCTCTGTATGGCCAGCATTAGAGCAGCGAGATTTTGGAGGAGCATGCACAGTTCAATCTATGTCCTGAATCAGCTTCTACTGCACATACTCCTGCAAGATATGCAGCGGCAACAAACAGAAGAGGTCAGAAGACAGACAGAAGATGGCTCAGTTGAACTCCGCTGCACAACTCTGCAGATTTATTTCAGGCCAGCAGACAGGGAGACTTCTGAATAGAATAGTTCTTGCTTGGAGGGTGCCTTATCCATTTATGTCCTAAATTGATTCATTAAGAGATGGTGTCCTGGATATATTTTGCATTACTTTCTATTCAGACCCTCCAGTTCTGTCCTTGCAACTGCTGCCTGGCTGACTAGTAAGACAGTTACAACCAAGTAAATTTTACAGTGGGGTTATGTATTCATATATTTACTGTATATGGGTGCCAGCAAGTTTCATAGCTCTTTAAAATAATACTATAACATACAGGGATCTTACAGTTTGCAGCAAGTCTGGCAACCTACAGCAACCATTGTAGGGCTAATTTACCAAAACAGCTCTGCCTAAAGTCTAAAATTCAGACAAAAACAACCATGTTTTTCCCAGAATGCCATCATTACATTCATTGTAGACACCCACTAAAGGTGGGCAAATTAGGGCAGGGTTTCCTCTTACTGTATTTTTGTGCAAATTGTATCACTTTCAGAGCCGGGTGCAATAAATTGCATTATTGTGTGATTCAGTGGACTCAAGTCAAGCATCTGTAGGTGCAATGGACTAAGAGAACCCTGAAATTACCAGCAGCCCAGGGTAGGTATCAATACCAGGGTTTTTATGGCACCAGAGTGTGCATCAGAGTAGGCGCACTAATTACTTTTCATCCCCTTTAGTTATCTTAGAATATCACTGTTTAAAACTGTGCTGAGATTTTATATGTTGAAAATTTCTATACACAGTAGAAAGAATTTGCTGATAAGGGGTGGAACCTGCCACAAGGTGTTAATAATGATACAATAGAGAATAAAATATTTTGGTAAAAAAAATGGCTTGCACACACATAATTAGATACTCTTCATCTTTGCTCAAAAACTTTGTTTGAAGCTGAATCCTGCCTCGTCGTCTCGCTTTCTGTATGCATTTCTGGCCACAATGGACAGGAGGAAAGTCTCCACTATGAGCAGATTGTTGTTCATTACTGTAAATAGAAAGATGATGATTAGCATTTCTTTATTGCAAGCTAAATCATTTTCCCTGGTCATAATAACTTTTGGTCTGAAAATGTCTAGGTATCAAATAAAAATCATGTACTATTACAGAGTAACGCTAATAGGCCAACTATTTCCCCTGGCCGTCCCTTTCTACAGAAGACAAAAACCCAGACAGAAGCAAACACACAAAAACAGCCATTTGTCCTACTTACGCTGAGATCTAGCTCTAGATGAATATGGAGGGAAACATGGTATTTGGCCTGCACCTGCCAGAATACTGAAGATAGATGTTTGCACAGTTGTCAAGATGAGTAAGATCTGTAATAAGATGTCAGAGGTTGTGATGTGAATGTCAGTCTGGTACAGTATAATGGTATACTGATCTGCTCTGATCATACTCTTCCGTTCCTGTTCTCCTCATGTCTAGCTCTATAATGAAATTGTCTGGAAAAAATTATTTAAAACAATAAATTGTTTGCATTTTGTGAAGCTGTGCTGTTCCACTGTTACATTTTTCCAATGGGAATATGTCAGTTGTCCAATACAAACTGTGTTCTACGCCCTGTGCCTTAAAAAGCAGCATCCAAACTTAAAGCATACCCAACAAATATCCAGAGCCAACAGCACCTAGCGGAACAGTTAGCCTCAGCTACTAGGAAAGCTATATTACAGCAATGGCTGTCACCCACTCCACCCTCCATGAAGCTAGTGAAAAACAAACTGCATTTCTATTCCACATGGACTGGCTGGAAGCATCCCGGAACAAACTGTACCATACTAGTAAATTTTTCAACATATGGACCACGTATATCTTAAGTCTCCCCCCCGACATAAGAAAACTGACAGTTTCTACATTCTACAGAAGCACATGGTATGACCTAGAAAGTCTCCGAGGTACTAGTCCTGTCATTCTAGCAATCCCAGCCATAGGCGGATTATAATGAAGGCTTGGGGAGGTGAAACCTCCCCAAACCAAGAATCCATTCTGTTATGGTTAAAGTATGTGTTGCAGCAGTTCTGTAGAGGACTGAATTGTTAAGATGCAGCAGCTCTGCTTTGGCAAATTCTTTTCTTTTCATGGGCTCGCTACAAGACAGTTTCTTTATTGTTGTAACTAATGTAGTCACATGCTCAATATGTAACTATTATAACAGCAATACAGAAATACACATGTATATTTGTGATGAGACTTCAATAAAAACACATTTCAAAAAAAAAATCAGCATCCAACTCCATGACCTCTAGTTGGGTACCCCTGTTTTGGAGGATTATTTTTCCAGAAGCTGCTTATTGAGAAGCCCAAACTAGCAGTATATCAAATTTGTAGCAGGGCCATCTTTCCTATATGATAGAAAACCTGGAAAAGACTTTAAAAAAGGTCTAAAAATCCAACTCAAGATGCAACACACTTTATTTCTTGGATATTTATCACTTGCTTTTTCTTTTCTGAGCAGCAACAATCAAATTATTTGCCCAGCAGTCTGAAACATAATTGCCAAGTAAGTTGGCGGGTGATGCTGGGAGTTGTAGTTAAACCATAACTTTAGGGAATCTACTTGCACATTCCCATAAAACTATAATTTGCCTTCTGTTTACTTTATAAATAAATGTTGTAGGAACAATAACTTGCATTAAGTTTTGTGGAATAGCACATTGTACCCATTTATTATAAGTATGCAAGCTTATATTTAACAGAATCGCTTTCCTGCAATTTGGGAAGAAGGTGATCTTTAGTCAACATAGGAGGATAGCAGTTGTTGTAGTCAATAATTCAATTGCTCTTTCCAATAAATAAGCTTTTGGGTCTTTACAGTAGTTTTGTTGAAGAGACAATTAGTTCAGTGTATGTGGTACAGGGATTAGGGTACAAAGATGTTGTTACTGTTTGGTAGATATTTCAAAAAGTTTGACGTTTAGGTTGGAATTGAGGTCAACTTCAAGTTCTCTTGACCTCAAGAATAAAGTGGTACTTAAGATGGACATTGCATCTATAATAGTCATTTTTATATTTATAAAGGTTTAAATGGCAATAATTGTTTTTATCTGTGATTGCCAAGACACTGAATCTGAAGCAACTACAAAAATGATTCTGACATTTCTACTACAATAAGCAACTTTAATGTAGTCAAATACTCAGATAATAGGGATGTAGCGAACCGCCGCTGATGTGTTCGCGAACGCCGTTCGCGAACACCGGCAAAAATTGCGAACAGTTCGCAAACTGTTCGCGAACTTCGAACATCCGAAAATCGTTCGATTCGAACGATCGAAGGATTGTAATCGTTCGATCGAAGGATTTTCGTTCGAATCGAACGATCGAAGCTATTCGATCGAATGATTTCATTCAATCCAATGGCTTCGATCGTTCGATTCGAACGAAAATCCTTCGATTTTAGCGGTCGAATGGTCGAACGATTTTGACGCGAACGCCTATTGGCGAACGTCGCGCGACGTTCGCGAACTTGCGGCGGATGCGAACAGTCGAAGTTCGCGCGAACTAGTTCGCCGGCGAACAGTTCGCTACATCCCTATCAGATAATGCTCTTTATTCGAATCAATCTGTTCCGGAAGTGTAATAAAGATTTATGAAACAATGAAATAAATGTGCACAGGGAGGGGGGCGGGGTCTATGTAGGATAGGAGGGTAGGATTTTTTACCTTTTGGGTTTGCTTTTCCTTTAAATGTGAACCACCCCTTTAACAACACAGGATACAGCCGCTTGACTTTACAATCAGGGTCATCTTGATAGACCAAATAACTTTACAGCCTTAGCACAAGTGTAACATCAGTATCTGGCTACATTGCTCCTGCATTTAATCTTCATCATCTTTAAACCAGTGCCCATTTCTTTAGCATGGTGGGATAGACCTGCAAAGACCTGTAGAAAGATGAGTTAAATCTTACCTGGAAAACTGCAAACTTGGCCCCAATGTTTTGGTCACTGAGATGAGTTTTGGCTTGGCGAAAAAGAATTCCAATGGGCCAAAGAGCAATTATGGTGGAGACCCCAACAATTGTGCCCATCCAGAGAGCAAGACTCTGAGCTGAGACCTGCAACATCATAGAACACATATTGCATAAGTCTTGTTAACCCTCCACAACAGTCTTTGTCTTATCTGCTATAACATGTACCAAGTCTAGTGAGCTGTAGATGACCTTCATTATAAGCATTAAACACATTCCTTGCACTTATGCCTATTTATACCATTAGCTGCCAGTCTGTCTGATAAATTGCCTGCAAGGGCACCTATTGACACAGGGGATCCCTGGAGCTACCATCACCATAAAGGGTATAGAGGGCTGGTCTGATGTTCTTCTGCTTAGAAAAGACATGAGAAAAGTTATGTAAGGTTTCTAATGTTTTTCCTAACCAGAGGGACATCAGGTTAGCCCTCAGGTTAGTCAGTTCCTCAACTGGATCAGATGACTCTGTTATAATAAAATTTATTTATATTAACAGTATATATTTCTCTTAAATCTTGGATTCTTAGAAAATAATGCATATATTGCAAAATTGCTAACAATAGCATTCTCATCAATTTTACATTCACTTTTTTTATATATTGTATTTGTCTATATGTATTTTGTGGTGACAGCCTCATTGCACCCCGTCTAATGGTTTTAAAAATTAGTGGTGAGCACAACTTTCCCTTGTTTGTTATAGTTATACAGGAGCAGTGACCAGCTCCATGTTGTAGCTCCCACCCTTCCCGGCTATAGTCAGGTGATCCCACTGGTGTCTAATAAAAGGGCAGCCAAGTTTGGGAGTTTTACTTTGAAAGCAGCTAGTAAGTTGCAGGTAAAACTTAGTCCCTTTGTAAAATGTATAATGAAGCAATAGAATTCTTAATGAATCAGATGAAAATTGAGCATAGGACTGGCCAGATATGGGATGACTTTGACGTAGTTGGCCAGCTTAAATATTGCAATATATGGACAAACAATCCCTGTTTTGTTTAAAGGGTAAGGCATTTTTCAGTAGCAGTATGCACAAAATGTCTCTGTCTTACATACTGATAATGGGTTGAGTGCCGAGGACTCTTGTATTTGTCTATATGTATTTTGTGGTCACAGCCTCATTGCACCCCCCGCCTAATGGTTTTAAAAATTAGGGGTGCGCACAACTTTTCCTTGTTTGTTATAGCCCTCAGGTTAGTCAGTTCCTCAACTGGATCAGGTGACTCTGTTATAATAAAATTAATTTATATTAACAGTATATATTTCCCTTAAATCTTGGATTCTTAAAGAAAATAATGCATATATTGCAAAATTGCAATATATTGCAACAATAGCATTCTCATCAATTTTACAATTTTTTAAAGATTAACTTATCCTTTAAATTCACAGTCTTGTGTAGCAGACTTGTTTATCTGGATCTAGCCATAACTATAAATCTTTATCTTTGGACATATGACTTGTAGATGAATATCAGTCAACATCCAAAACAAATCCCACACAGAGGTTTATTCTGTCTTTCAGGTAAAAGAACTCTTACATCGTCTGGGTTGAAGATTCCATCAGCCCAAAGGAACAAACCAATGAAACTGAATATGGGTTTCAGGAATGCCATCTGGATAACACCCAAGGTAAAGATGGTTGCCTTCCGCCTTCAGAGGAAGCAAAATTACATTCAATGCATTCACTTTTATGGGAACACTTCTTGGCAGCAAAATGTAAGTACAGGCTAGAAACCAGAAAGTAACTAAAGGGAATGTTCCAGCCAATCAATCTGCAGCAAGCTACACACTGAGACTCCTGTTTAGTATTGGGTTGGGCTCATAAAATTCCTTGTAAACATTCAGTGAAATGTATTCATGGACAGAGGTGCCAAGAAATATGTATGTGTAGGGCTGCAGTTCTGTTTTGATGTGTGGGTGTAGGTAGGGTAGCTGGGGGTTCTTGGCTCCATAAACCAAACTTACAGGGATCAGTGGCTCCATTTAAATCACTAAGAGAGGACCTTCATTACATTTTCACTAGATGATGATATGAGGGTCTTTTACCACTCCCTTCAGCAGAAGTGCAAAACCTGTATGGGGCGTAAGAGCATGCCCTTAGTTCTTATCCAAAGACAACTTTTACCTGAGGTCTGGTTGTGTTGTGCACCTCATTCCAGATAAAAAGTTTAAGATGCACAGATTAAGATTTGTAAAAAGTTATCTGATCATAATAATATTAAAAACAACCATTAAAATTCTATCGGTATATGGGATGCAAGTCATATTTGCGTTTAAGGCCATGGGGCTCCAGCGTTTCTAAACGATGTATCCATTTAGCTTCCTTTTTTAATAACATTTTGACACGGTCACCACCGCGACGAAGTTTTGGAATATTATCAATTACTTACCTTTTCAGCGAAGTGACTGGATACCGCCTGGTCTAGTTTTTTAAGTTTTACTGCAGATTTATGCTTGCGTAAATCTGCAGTAAAACTTAAAAAACTAGACCAGGCGGTATCCAGTCACTTCGCTGAAAAGGGTCATGGGGTCCAGCAATTAAAGTTCCAAGTAATTGATAATATTCCAAAACTTCGTCGCGGTGGTGACCGTGTCAAAATGTTATTAAAAAAGGAAGCTAAATGGATACGTTGTTTAGAAACGCTGGAGCCCCATGGCCTTAACCACGAATATGACTTGCATCCCATATACCGATAGAATTTTAATGGTTGTTTTTAATTCTATTATGATCAGATAACTTTTTACAAATATTAGTCATTTCTATTGTTTTGCAGATACTGTATCATGAGATTCATATCTTTATCTGGAGAAATATAACTACCAGGAAATAAGTGGATACTTTATTTATATATTACAATGTATCTGACAATGTTGCCTTTATACTTCTTTCTTTTTTTGTATCAATCAATTCTTGTTATTCGCCTATAGATGGCGACCTAATGAGTGAGTATAAAACCTTGTAACCAGCAGTAGTTCATTAACTTGAAAAAAGGCCACATAGGCCTGAAACGTTGTTCGTCTGAGATCCAAGCCAGAAATCCAATAAAGGCTTTTTAAGATTATATACAATTTGGATGGTGCTGTGATTTCGTTCTGCATTGCTTATCCGGTTTGAGTGGACAACCTTGCACATGCACCTGCCTGATAAATTTGTGGTTTGGGTGAGTGCTGACCAACTGTTCCAGATTTATGATGGTGTGCAGGAACTTTTGGCAGGAAATAAACAGCGTGGGACTGTGACTGTTTCTGTTTGACAAACTTCTTTTTTTTAATATAATGCAATACAGGAACCAGTTGACCGAAAAAGCCACACACAAAAGCTGGAGAGGTTGCTGAGAAAAACTGGAATGAGGAAAGGAAATGTAATAAGAGAGAAAGAGGTGATAAAATGAGGGTGGATGGTGCCCTACTAATCACGTATCATCTTACAGCAGACATCCTGTAACAGACTTGGTTACTTATAGCAAACACCATCTAAAGAGAACAGGTGGATAATTGCCGTTTTAGCAGCAATGAGCAAGGCTTCAGCTGTAGATGTGGCCCCCATAAAACCCCTGATGGCTGTGTTTGAGCTCTCAGTACACTGCACTGTAGAATATAGAATCAGCAGCTAGGCTGACCTGATAAGGAACTAGACTGTCTTTGGTTGTGTGACCGCAGGACTGTGATTGGCTATCCTCCTCCTACTGTGCTTCTGGGAGGGTCAATTAGGACATTCCCACTGCTCATTTGAAACGTTGACAGCTACTGTAGCCCAGAGTAAAACCAACACCATCTAGTATTCATTATTGCCTACAAGATTGGAGGGGGTTTTAGTTGAGCTATATGTCTCCTTTAACTGTGCTGTAATTGCCAATTAATGCCATGTGTGTATCAACTAAGCTTATCTTATTCCGTATATTGATTTACATTTCAATCAAAGGTTTGGTAATTTTAACCTTGCTAGGGTTATTCTGTGTATACACGGGGACCCTGTAAAATGGATTCAATACATTGCAATAGGGCAAGTTCCCTGTGTCTGCCAACTATACTCAGAGGGTTCCTAGGTTTGCTTGAAGTCAGCAAATAATTGTGATAGGACTATGGGAGAAGACAAGCATAGGCAGTATATTGTGGATAGCAGTATGTACGGGATACACAAGTGCATCTAGCATATGTCAGTTTAATGTGTTTTTCGTAAAATATTTTCTAGTAGTAGGTAGTCATAAGCAAGTTATAGCAGCAAGTGCTGCAAATAGAGTTGCAAAAAAAAATTTAGCACCGGTGGGTTCTGGAGGAACGTCATTTCGTTTCTACTATGTACTTTATTTACTGTATATGGCTGAAATGACAATAAAATCCACTTGACTTGAGTATGGTGAGAGGTAATCTCAAGGAACAAGAAGAAGACAAAGTCTTACTTTGTGAGTTTAATGCGGGGAAGACAAGGGCAGCAGCAGCAACAGGGCCCAGTGTTGATATTCACATCAGTATTTTCCATTTTCTTAACCAGTGCATCCTTTCCTCCAAATCCCTCAATGATGACCGTCAGAATCAGGTAGAAACAGATGGCAAAATAGCTAATAAAGTCCAGAAAGTTATAAGCAGCAGCTAATGGAATGCTTTGCCCTTTGAGAACAAAGGGAATAAGAAAAATAAGGCTTTACATTGATACCTCTTACTATAAAGAGACAGATGTTATCTGTGGAGTTTGATTAAACAGATACTGACAATATTTTAAAACAATTATCATCATTTCCACCTTATGACTCTTTTTGAAACTATTTCTAAGACACTGGGTCCTAGGGGGTGAAAAATTTCCACACAGAAAAACTCACCCACTTTCTATTCATTCCTATGGGATTTTTTCAAACGGTGAACTTTAACTTTCACCCACTGATACAATTCTGAAAATCCCATAGGAAAGAATAGAAAGTGGGTGAGTTTTTCTGTGGTGAGCTCTTAATTTCACGCTTTGATAAATTTGCCACAAAAAATCTAGTTTTAGGTGTGCTACCGTCCATGTGCATCGTTCACGTTTTAAATTTGGAAATCATAGTGCCCATCATTAAAATGACAGTTTGGATTTACATTTTAAGAACTTACTAAACGGAATACTGTAATTTAGAAGTTAATCCAAAATTATTGTAGCTGGTACTCACGTGCCTATACCAATTTCCACAAACATGGAAGCTCGAGGGATCCATAGGCCGAAACAGCTAAAAATAGCGATTATCTGAAAGAGTGGGTGATAGGCAGTTAGTCTTATAGATGAACCAGGCTTAATTGTTGCACTTGGCAAACAATTCATTTCATACTGAAATGAATTGTGTGCTGTGTCCCCTAGATACATAACCTACATATAAGAATATATATATAAATATATATATATATATATATATATATATATATATATATATATCTATATATATATATATACAGCTGCCACCTGCCAATCACAGATATAATGTTCTTTTACCGTGGGTGATGCACTGCTCCACAGGAGTGTTTTCCTCTTAACTGAGCACAGCACTTTCTTTCTGAGGTAGAAAGCTTCTTCCAAGTAAAGGATCAATGATATAATGACAAGTGTGGTCAGAATTCCAAAAGTGCAGAGATGCAGTGCGTCCAGTTCTGGAATAAGAGAACACATGATTAGGCACAGAAGCAAATACAAATGGGGTTTACCTTTCAAAATGCTTACTACCTGGGACTTTGCCAAACAAATTAAGCAAGATTTCCTTAAAATCAATAAATAAGAAATGTTTCACTATACTGTACTTAGTTCATATGTTTTGCCTATATGAACTTGAACTCATTCACTTGCTCTGATTGTCTCCAACTAAGATGTATCATCACACGTACGATGTGGCAGCTGAGAAGCGGCAGGGGGTTTGGAGAAGCAGGCTTTTGGAATACTGTAATTGGCAATAAGAAGGTCGACTAGCTGACGTGGGATTCTGCAAGACAAAGAAGTGAGAACATCAATGCTTTTTTTCTGAGGAAATCATAATATGACAGCAAATATATACACCAATTAAAGGGGCACCATACATCTAAAATAATTTCACTAAAAAATAGCACAATAAATAGCACTTGTTTTGAAATTTCATTCTGCCTAATATTTTAATTATAAAAATATATCCCTGTTTTGCCATTATAAAGCCAGAATTTGAGAGGTGGGTTATGGTCACTCAACTCACCTCCTCGTCCTTTATAAACAGGGTGATTTGTTCAGAGCACCCTAACTACATTTAACAGGAAGTACTAAGTGAAACAGGCTTCATATTCTTCTTTAGTGCCAGAAATAACAGAAACCATCGATTTTTTAATTAAAACAATCGTCAATAGATACATTCATCCTGCTAATGTTAAAAGGGGTGTTCACTCTCCCTTCAATAACAAAGCCCACTCTATTTCATTGTGTAACTTGGGGGCAATAACTCCTGGGTGACACTTCCTAGTTAGTGGGAACTTGTGACCCTAATTTGTTTACTGTCTCTTTAAATAGCAATAAACCCTTTGCAATCCAAGGCCCTGAATCCCTTTTGTGTATGAAACGTACTGGGAACTGGGATTTACAGTGCAGTGTTTCCACCTAGGGAACACTGAGGAGCACACCTCAGGGGGTTTCCACTAGGAAAAAAAACACGAACAGTTTGCAGTATAACAAATATAAACTTTATGTAAAACTGCATTTAGTAATTGTAAATGCAAATCACACATTATCACTTTACTCTGGGGAACCTGTGTGGATTATCAACCCCTGGCACAGTCTTTCAATACCACAGTCCCACACGCCACTCTGGGTGGATAAAAGCAGAATCACTCTGGTCAGTTAAATAGCACTACCTGACCCAAGGTACCTTTCCCTTTAGAGTTAGTAGCTGCTCCCAAGTGGCAGGTACACGAGCAAGACCTGTCCTCACCCCGGGGAAATCACACAGTGGCCAAAGTATACACAGGCAGGAGATAGAAGCTGTCTATCCCTGATGCTCAAATACTTTATCAAAGCAGAGCAAAATGCAGCCTTTTCTTTTACTTTATCAAAGCAGAGCAAAATGCAGCCCTTTCTTTTACTTCTCTCTGGAAAATCCTTTCAAGCAGCACTGTCACTCTCCACAGATCTAGATCTCTCTGGTTGCTGCAGCAGGGATCCCTTTATAAGCTCTGTCTGAAACCTTGTATATCTGGCTCCAAAGTCAGGCACTCCCCCTCTCCCAAGGATGCACTGGGAAACCCTGCCAATCAGATGGCTTTCCAGCCTGTAACCGGGCTGGATGATGTCACAGACAGAAAAACAGGGGAAGGACTTGTCTGATCCCCTACAGCTATATGACGTAGATAATCTCACATGTAGTTTTTAGTGTTTCAGTATCTAATTCTATAACAGAACTAATACATAAATTAGAAAAAAGGCAGTAATAAAAAATATGGAAAGACAAAATTCCAGTTCCAGTTTGGTAGCCCTGTGTTAATGTTGCATGATTCTAACCAAACACAGAAGTAACCTACACTTCCTCCTACAATGTATCTAGAGACCCCTAATATATATGAATATATTTCAAATACACTAATTAAAAATATCACTTGCAAGAATAATGTAAAGAATGAACAAAAGACAGAAAACAACAGAAAGAACAGACCCTGCACTGGCAGACTAGAAACTAGAAAAGCACATAAGTCAGGAAAAGGACTTGAATGATACTGACAAAGAGTATAGAACAAAAAATTTGTACTGAGTTACTATTATTAAAGGGGAACTATTACATAAATGAAAATTTATTATAACCTTCATCATACTGAAATAATACATTTTCTAAATATAATCAGTTAAAAATTCTGGATCATTTCTGAAATATTGAAGTTCATTTGGGAGTTGTGATTTTAAATGACAATTAAATCTAATATATTTTTTAGGGGGGCTTCTTGTCTGTCTACATGCAGAATTTGTGCAAAAGGCAGTTATTTTGTTTGTATGGGAATCAGCTATTTGAGTCAGCTCTAACATCTGCTGGGAAACAGAGCTGTTCCTTTATGAGGCATGAAGGAGCGGCAGTGGAGTTGGATAAGATTGTAGCAGTGTGTGCCCATAAAACAGGTATGATCCATTATACTGTATATACATGATTTCTCTAAGTGAAAGTTGATCTAGCTGGTGCTCGAAGGACATTTTGCTGAAACATGTTGTTTAATTACATTGCCGGAAGAAATTACTCCAATGAACTTGTTTATTCTCATAATTTATAGTCCTGGGCATGATCTTTCAGTAGGCCACAAAAACTAAGTTTGGACATAATAACGCTTGTTACTATAAACCTGACGTATCCTTCATCTGTTTAGAGCTGACAGATATATTGCTGACTTTATGCTTTAACTTTAAACTTCTAATGCATAGTACAGAAACCACTGGATTTTACATAGCTATACATGCATACATACTATTCCCTGTCACATATGGAGTTTATGGTGCCTACTCAGCTTACTGTATTTACAGTATATGATCAAGTTAGCTAATGTAACTAAGCCTCCAGGTTCCAATCCATTCCATTCCTTCATGTTGAGACTAGGCCTGTTCTAGTTCCTAAGCAATACAACCAATTCAAGGAACTGTTCTAAATTTATTGAAATAGTATGAAGAGTGATAATCGTAATTTCTGGAATCTATGTTTGTCCAGAGAAAACATGGTGACTTAATGGACACTGACGCGTTCCTATAAAAATCATAGGAACGTGTTAGTATCAAGTAGTTGCTGCACCCACAATAATTCCCCTCAAAGCCCCCCTGGGGGCGGAGTGATCCTTCCATAGGCTGAAGTCCGGTTTTCATTCGTAATCAGCCTATGGAAGGATTGTGTCACCCCCAACCCAGCGTCACTGAAACAGCACAGAAGATCTTTTAGCAGTGTTGGAGCGTCGGGTCAACGCAGGTTTGCAGAGCTGGGGGGCGGCTTTGAGGGGGCATTCAAGGGAACGACTTGATACTGACACATTCCTATGATTTTTCTAGGAACGTGTCAGTATCGCTTTAATATATCTTAACTCCATATTACTTATAAAACTACCTTTTATATTTGTATAATATTTTTTCATAGTATAATTCCAAAGCATTTGGGGATACTTCAACCTACAACACTTAATTATGGATAACTCAGTTTTGCCTGAGAGTAGAAACCACTAAACCAACAAAATGTAATAAACGTTAACAAATCCCACTAAAGATATATACAATTTATGTTTTATACATTTAAGCGCCCACATTGTCTGCAGCTGTTACAGAACTAAATTCATCGCAACTTAACAGCATACTGGGCAGCAAAAACCTCCTTATAACAGTAGGTATTCACTTTTATAAAATAGCAGTTTTGAATGGACATTTTGGAGAAAAAAAAATCAGTATTAGAAACCTTCTGATGCAATATTTAAATGGGAACTCCACAAAAACATAACTTATGCTCTTTGAAAAATAATCATAATTTCAAGCAACTTTGCAATATATATCATTTAAAATATATGCAGATTTTTTATGATTTTTAATGGTTTCTGACAGTTCCCTAAGCCTAGCCCCCTGCTCTTCTGCTGATCTCTCTGACTACTTTGCTGAGCTGGCTGACTACTGTTACTTTGTATCAGCAGCCAGCTATCCTTTGCCTGCATCCTCAAACTCCCAAAATTCCCTACACACGTGATTCCAATAAGGAACAGAACATCAGAGTGCAATGTATTGTGGGTTATGTAGTTCCTGCATGCTGTCTGTAAGCTGCGGAGAAGTTGTTACAATTTGTAACATCAGTTTAGTCCCTCCTTCCCTGCCAGGATTTCAAATGATGCAGAAAGAGAAGAACTGTTAACCAGCTGGATTTCAGCATAGAAAATGGCATTTATTCATACTTTTTGAAGAAACAGGTAACTGTGATGGGTATATTAGGCGTTTCTGTGCTATGTGGGCCTCTTTATAAAATTTTGGTTTGGAAGCCGGAGTTCCCCTTTAATGGATACGTTATATTGAATACACATTTTACTACCATCATATATTCTCGCATAGGCCCACAATCTGAACACATTTTCGTCAAGTAAGATAAATAATAATCATTCTTTATTCTAGAGGCAACTTGCTATCACATATCATTTGCCTAGATCAGTGCTGTCCAATGTCTGTGGTACCGAGGGCCGGAATTTTTCTGGTCTACATGGTGGAGGGCTGATAATGAAAACCAATGTTAGCCACTCCCCGTTTTAAACCACACCCATGTTACCACAAGACCATGTCCACATTAATAACACACCAAAAAACCAAATGGTTGGTATATCACTCATATGTGAAAGAAGTTGTCATATTAAGACATACCCTTAAATCCATATACCTCCATATACCTCCTCCTCCCCTGTGGATAACACAGTACCCTCCAAAACATGATTAAACACATTAGGGCCCCATAACAATAATTTCCAAATGCTACCAACCCCAGAACAAATACCAGGCTTTTGTGCCACAGGCAGAGCAGGGCACATATAGGGAGCAAATATGGCACACCCAAGGAGAATAGGATAAGCAGAGTATGGCACACATAGCGAGCATAGTAGGGATGTAGCGAACTGTTCGCCGGCGAACTTCGACTGTTCGCGTCCGCCGCAAGTTCGCGAACGTCGCGCGACGTTCGCCAATAGGCGTTCGCGTCAAAATCGTTCTACCATTCGACCATTCGATCGCTAAAATCGAACGATTTTCGTTTGAATCGAACGATCGAAGCCATTGGATTGAATGAAATCATTCGATCCAATGACTTCGATCGTTCGATTCGAACGGAAATCGTTCGATCGAACGATTAAAATCCTTCGATCGTTCGAATCGAACGATTTTCGGATGTTCGAAGTTCGCGAACTGTTCGCGAACACATTGTCGGCGGTTCGCTACATCCCTAGAGCATAGGGCAGACAGAGTATGGCACACCAGGGAGCATAGGGTAGGCAGAGTGAGAGTATGGTCCATTATAAGTTTTTAGTACATTTAAAATCAAGTCCCCCAGCAACCAGTGTGACTGAGTAGTAAGACATGCACTTACCCTTAGCTCAGGAGCTCTAGTGAGAAAGCTGGGAGCTGTTAAGCCCCAGCCAACAAACATACACCTGTGAGTAATTTTCTTCCTACACTATTAGCATTTTAGCTTTGTAGTGCATTTAAAATCCAGTCCCCCAGTAAACATGTGACTGAGTAATAAGAACATGGTGCACCTAACCTTACATGGTAATTGGGGGGTGTGGCCACAAAAACAGGTGTGGTCAAAAAATGGTTGCCATGCGAGAATATTATTGTCCCTTTTTCTATTTCCAAAAGGTAATGGTTTGGTATGGTAACTTTATAGCTCCAAAGGGAGAGCTTTTTAAGACTGTGTGCAGTAAAACTGAAAAAAATCATTCCACAGCTTATTGAAGTGAATCAGTACAAACTAAAAATTAATATTTACTTGAATAAAAAGTATTTTTTTCTGAACCTCAAAACCTATTTAAAATATGTACCATGTATATGCTATTTAAATATATAAATATTGGTGTGCAATGTGTTAATTCAGTATGAGGCTTCCACAGGTTACTGCTTTTTAATTTAAATGTAGCTTGGGTGTGCACATACATTTCCAGGATCCTGCTGGCAATATGATTCATATCCCTGTCTAACTAACTAGAGGCGTCAGTCAGCCATACAAACAGCTTTAAGCTTTGGAGGGTAAGCATGTGTACTGGAGTCATTTTGGTCAATGCTATCTGGCAGATTTGCCTGAGATTTTCAGGTAATTTGGATGCCACCGATTTTCATTTTAACTGAAGCCTGTACTTTTAAAAAGGTCAAGGACAGTCACTTTTTTGTTCTTGAGCCACAGCAGTGTTATTCTGGCCCTGTGTTTGGAATCATTCTACTGTTGAAATATGAACTTTGACCCAAGCTTATAGCAGACTGAAATGGGTTATTTTGCAAGATTTCACCGTATTTAAAGGGGTTGTTCACCTTTGAGATAACTTTAAGTATGATGTAAAGAGTGATATTCAGAGGCAATTTGCAATTGGTTTTCACTTTTTTTAAGGTATTTGAGTTGTTCAGATTTTTATTCAGCAGCTCTTCAATTTGCATCTGGTTGCTAGAGTCCAAAATCCCCTAGCAACCATGCACTGATCTGAATAAGAGACTGGGATATAAATGGAAGAGACCCTGAATAGAAAGATGAGTAATAAAAAATATCATTATTATCCACTGTTTCTGAGGTTTGCTTGACAGTGTTGCAACCTCTACAACTTTGTAAGGGTAGGACTACATGGCGCGATCTGACGCGCTGCGACAAAACACCTGCGACAGGTCACATGCGACGGAAATAAGGTAAGAGATAGAAGTGTTGGATGAAGTCGCAGCGTTGATCCGATTAGACACGACTGTCGGATGCAGACGCATCGTGCATCACACCGAAAACATCCGTGTAGTCCTATTCCTTTAATCGGTTTATTTAACTGATATGCTGCCAACAACAACCCCACCAAAAAACAGTGCCAATAATGGTTATGAAGGGCATGACTCATGACTGTATTCAATGCATTATATGGTCACTCCACTTGTCAAAGAATAGAGTCACGATATCTCTTTGCATTTTGTTTTATCAATAATAATGTTATGCAGACTTGTAATCCATTTGATATCAGCAAACTCCTGCAGATTCTAATGAAATATATGATTATAAAACTAAGTTTTTTCTCTAAACTTTTAAGTACTATCAAATTTTTAGATGCCGTGACTTTAAAAACTAGCACTGGCCACTGCTGTGGGTGTGTTTAACTTCCATTGGGTTACTGCACTTGTGTTAATAAAATTAGCCCCAATATGATTTGCATTTGAATTAATTGTTTTTTGTTTAATATATACATTTATCATTTCCATTTTGTAGTTTAAACTTTCTATTTAATTATCACATGATGTCTTTCTGAAACAGAAAAACCTCATCCTGCGTAAAATGTATAGTTTTGGATAATTGATATAGTTAGGAGCTGTAAAGTTATGTTACATCTCTGTTAGATATATGGAAGATTCAATTGCATATAGAACAGGAAATGCATTTAAACATTTTCAAATCTGGAGACCATGGTTTGAATATTGATCAAAATAAATAATTCCAAGACCCTCAAAGGCATCATCAACAGGCATCATTAGTAAGTATGTTATATTATATTAGTTATTGTAATGAATATATATACTAAACAACTATATTAAACACAATTGTACATAACTGCTAACATAACTGCATAGACCAACAGTGACTGACAATAACTGTCAATAACAAATTTGTTCGATATTCTATCACAATACCAACTTGAAATTAATATTAAAATGAGTTACAGTATGTACAAGGGCTTTAACTGCTTACTTACTTTCTATTATAATTGTTTATTTCTTTGTTCTTGTCCCCTCACCCCCTTTTTACTTCTGGACCCCCTTATTTGCCTTTATGAAAATAAATAAACATTGAATTGAGAAAATAATTATTATTTAATGAGAAAATCAATAAAACAATGATATTTGTATCTGTTTTCCCATGGGGTAGTTTTTAAATAATCCCCATTCAAGCCTGCCCTTTCCCCTGGCCTGGCTACTGAATGACTGTACCTGGGGTCTGGGTGAAACTCCTCCATGGATGTCATATTACTAAAAAGCTTTAGTTGGCTTTGATCCTGTGGCTTCCACAGCTTTGATAAGTTCTGTGCTAGGCATGGCAGAGCCTCCAGGGCCTATGTATCATCTGTTTACTTGATCCAGCTATGGCTGTAAGTTCATTGATACTCATGAGCAAACACACTCTCTGATTTGTTTCTTTAAACTTTAAATTTCCTACTATAACAGAGGTCTCTAGAGCAGTGATTGTACCTGCAATTGTGGTCATTATTCACACAACAGATACCACAGTATTTAGAGGTACTCCTAAGGAAAGAACTTACATAATTATGTGATGATGTGGTTTCAGTTCTGTAATGCCAAATAAGGTTATCCCAGAAAGTCTGTTAAATGTTAAATGAAACACAAACAAACACAGTGAAGGAAATGCAAAACACTCTAATTATAGCTAGTCTAGAGGCCTCTTATTCTGGAGAGGAAAGCCCCCACCCAGTACCAGTATTCTTGCAGTGTGACCTTAAAAACTTTGACCAGTTGCTAGAACACAAAAAGTTGTAAAAATGAAGACCAATATTAATATTTGTTCAAATAAATCCCTATTAAAAAAGCATACACATTGGTCTGGAACTTACAATGCAGAACAGAAAGCAGTGATCTATGGTAGCCATGGTAGTTACTGTGTCTGCAGAAGGTTGCACTGAGAGTAGTGGGTGTTATAACCCATACTGCTGTAACCTTTTCCTGCTGACATACTAAACTGGATCTTGCACTTCATTTGTCCAGTACCACTGGAGTCATTCTTCACTACGCTGGTAATGTGCATGCTCCATTATAATTGATTGCCCATTCTTGTGTATCAAGTATCTGGAGCATAACTAATGTTCTGATCAGTGGCGTAACAAGAGTTTGGGGCCCCCTGCAGGCAAATATGGGGGCCCCTTTACCTCTGAGAACTAATGAAGCATGTGTATATCTTTCAACAAAAAATCCCAGACTTGCCATTAAGACCACTGCAAGTATGCCCAATGATCACTCCATTAACCCAAGACTTGCCACTAAAATGACTGCAGAAATGGCCTCTGGCCATTCTCAATGAAAAAAATCAAAGATGGCCGTGCATTCCACAGTTGATTTATTCTGGCCAGAACGGGTAGCAGGTTATTTAAAAGTAATTTCTAAGAAAAACTGGGATGCTCCCCACACTACAAGAAATTTAAAAAAAAACTTTGGTGGATCCTAGAAATGGAAAAAATTCACAGTTTTGCTAAACAACAACACAAGAAATTGTAATTTGGCTCTACAAACAGGGCACATTACATAAAGAATTAATTCCCAGCTCTGACCACCTCTTCTTCCCCTCCTACCCTACTTTTCTTCCCCCACTCCCCTCCCTCCGTTTCACCTACACTGGTTAAAAACACAAGTGACAGAAGCATGGCAACATTACATATATTTTATTGATAATTGTATGACACTGAAGCAATGTTCACACTTTCCCTTCATTATTGCCTTTGATACAATCTCTGTACTGTGTTTGATCACTGCAAACGTTTGCAACAATGTAATGTTGAAAGATAAATGTTAAAAAAAACGGATTTCTTATTGGTTTGCAGTTATCATTTTAAGAGCCTATGGGGTATATTTATCAAAGAGTGAAGTTAATAGTGAAGTTCCGCCACTAGAGTGAAATTCCGCCACTCTCCATTCATTTCTATGGGATTTTTATAGGCGCATTTATCAAAGGGTGAACTTTCACTTCACCCATTGATAAATCCCATAGAAATGAATAGAGAGCTGCCGAATTTCACTCTAGTGGCGGAACTTCACTCTTTCATAAATGTACCCCTATGTTTCTAAATATAGTCTAAGGTGGAATGTAATTAAAAGACACAAGTGTTATTTAAAATTAGGCCTTTGCAATGTAAAATCAGTCGCTGGAGAATATTACATTGCGCATTATCGCTAAGCAAAGGTTATGGGGCAGATGTATCAAGGGTCGAATATCGAGGGTTAATTAACCCTCGATATTCGACTAGGAATTTAAATCCTTCGACTTCGAATATTCGATCGAACGATTAAATCCTTCGAATCGAACGATTCAAAGGATTTTAATCCAACGATCGAAGGAATATCCTTCGATCAAAAAAACTTAGGCAAGCCTATGGGGACCTTCCCCATAGGCTAACATTGACTTCGGTAGCTTTTATCTGCCGAACTAGGGGGTTCGAAGTTTTTTTTAAAGAGACAGTACTTCGACTATCGAATGGTCGAATAGTCGAACGATTTTTAGTTCGAATCCTTCGATTCAAAGTCGTAGTCGTAGTCGAAGGTCGAAGTAGCCCATTCGATGGTCGAAGTAGCCCAAAAAAAACTTCGAAATTCGAAGTTTTTTTACTTCGAATCCTTCACTCGAATTTAGTGAATCGGCCCCTTAGTGTTAATGCCTGCTCTGGAGTTTCAGTAAATGTATTGCCTCAAAAAATGTTTAACGATTGCAAAATTTTATTACATCCACTGTGATCGTTCACAAGAACTATTTGTTCGCAAACTTTGCAATGAAGCAGTTGAGGTCTTTAATCCGCCAAAAAGGATGCAAACATGTCGTAACAATTGCAGGTGTCTATGTGCAGGATTTTTTGCACTAGTGAAAACATATTACATCCCCCTATAAGTATCTCACATATATGTGTACATTCTAATTTGTGTGGTACAAACTGCAAACTGACTTCAGAATTACTCTGCAGATCTATTGTAAAATATTAGAACAATAACATTAAAAGATCCCTGTGTATGCATCCCTGCTGTGATGCTTGTTTTTTTTTTTGTAACAAACATTGCAAAACTGTTAATAAAGTTAAGCATATGGCATGAAAGAGTTAATAACATGTGTACTTATGTATGCCCTGCTGGACAGTGACATGTCACCTCTACCTTTGCCGGCCTGCTTGGAAGGGAAATCTGTAACCTGTGTTATTGAAACAATATGTCAAGGTCTTTGAACAAATGTAAGAGAGGGAAATGATTTGAAGATTTTAACTTCAACTTGTGCCTAGCGCCAATGCACTGATTCAGCTTGTTTTGATGAATTACAACTGGATACAAAGAAATCCACAACATTAGGGGTCCTTTACAAAGGGCTCAGATGTAAGAGGCACTAAATTAGCTATGTATTACTCAATCATAAAGCACAATAAAAAACACAATAAATGTGAGAAAAGAGAGGAGACTACAAGGAGAGGAAGAAAAAAAGGGGAAGGAATGGAAAGAAAATTGGGTATGGATAGCGTGGCACACAGGGAGAAAATGGAAAAGAAAGGGACATCAAAAGCGTAAAAGTATAGAGGAGGGAGACAAAGAAAAATCACTGAGGGATGGGAACAGTAACGCAGATATCAAAAGAAAAATGTTAACATGATAAAGGTGGTTAGGTCTAGGAGGAAAGGTGGCAACAAAACAGAACAAAAGGATACATAGCCTTCAAAGTGAATTGGAAAACAGAAGCAAAGAAAGAGCAAAGGTAAATGAACAGAAGGGAATAGAATAGCATTGATGCCATTGGATAACAAGGTCAGCCAAACCTACATGTATGCCATTAGTTTGCAAGAAGGGGTTTAGAAGGCTTTTTGCAATGAAAAAAATACAGGGTTAAATATCTTAGTACAAAGTTGATCTGGGGACTAGTCCAATTGTCCTTTTGGAATTAGGAAAGAACTTTTTTTGTTCTTCTGCAATATGCCCAGAGGGGCAAGTGCTTGCATTGCAGAATGGAGTGGAAAGACCTCTGCTTTTCACATTTATACAGTGCTGCCTGTATTCGAGTTTTACCAAGTGGTAACTATCATTTAAACTTGGTCGTAAACAAAACACATATGTAAAGCCAAACCATTTTAATCAGGTGAACGGTTGGCATACAATTTGAGAGATGGCAAATGGAATATGAAACATACTGCATATTCTATATAACAGGGCATGTATTAATACCCCATTTAAATCCCTCTTTGACTTGAGAATTTAATAAGACCCCATATAGTGGGAGAGGTCCCTATCCTATTTGGAAGTTTCTGTGGTCTACGCTTGAATTAGCCTGAAAACCTGGATTTTTATAAATACGCCCTCAAAACTGATTGCTTTTTGGTGCTTTTTTGGGGATTTTTTAACGCACCTGTTTCACACTTGATAAAGTTCCATATCATGTGAATAAATAAAAGGAACTTGAGCAGCTTGCTGTTTTCCCTGCATGCTATATCTGTACTCAGTAGAGTTTCACAGAACTGGTGCTTCTTGCAATCAAATGTCATAACCAAAAATCCCTGAGGCTAGATCTAGAGAAATAAAACTAAAGAAAACAAAGAGGAACACCATTGACTATGAATACAACTATGCACATAATTAAGCACAGGTGGAATTACATTTGCAGAAGTGGCAGCTCAATACAGAGCAGTAGCAGGGATCAGAGCACTAAGGAACAAACAAGCTTGATCTATAACAGGGTTTGAGTGAGTTCAGAGGTAATTATGTAGCTTTCATATGTCTATGTTTATGTTTGCAGCCTTATTTAAGAATACAAATTTGTAAAGAAAGCCAATATGAAGCAATTTTACTGCACTATGCCCAGATAGACACAGCCAGTTCCTTAAAGGGATACTGTCATGGGAAAATGATAAACTTCAATCAATTTACTGCTGTACTGCAAGTTGGAGTGATATCACCCCCTCCCTTTTCCCCCCAGCAGCCAAACAAAAGAACAATGGGAAGGTAACCAGATAACAGCTCCCTAACACAAGATAACAGCTGCCTGGTAGATCTAAGGGCTAGTCCACACGGGGAGATAGCCACGCGTTTGCGGTCGCGGCGTCAAAGCGCCGCGACAGTCGCAGCGACCGGCGCAGGCGACAGTTTTGTATGGGCGCCTATGTAAAAACGCCTGTGCTAACCACACGAGGCGATGCGCTTTTCAACAGTCGCCTGAAAATGCCTCGCCAGGCTTTTTCAGGCGACTGTTGAAAAGCGCATCGCCTCGTGTGGTTAGCACAGGCGTTTTTACATAGGCGCCCATACAAAACTGTCGCCTGCGCCGGTCGCGGCGACTGTCGCGGCGCTTTGACGCCGCGACCGCAAACGCGTGGCTATCTCCCCGTGTGGAATAGCCCTAAGAACAACACTCAATAGTAAAAACCCATTTCCCACTGAGACACATTCAGTTACATTGAGAAGGAAAAACAGCAGCCTGCCAAAAAGCATTTCTCTCCTAAAGTGCAGGCACAAGTCACATGACCAGGGGCAGCTGGGAAATTGACAAAATGTCTAGCCCCATGTCAGATTTCAAAATTGAATATAAAAAATCTGTTTGCTCTTTTGAGAAATGGAGCAGCACTATTAACTGATTCATTTTGAATTTTTTTTTCCCATGACAGTATCCCTTTAATATTAAACATATTTTTGAGCATATATTTACACTAGCTCAGTAATATACAACATTTTACTATTGGCCACCTCCTGCCAGTACCTCTGTGAGCATCATATGTATCCAAAGCCAAGTCAGCCGCTGAACAACTAGAGTGCAACTGTGAGGTAGAAGAAGGGTCTGGATGTTCCCAGTACAATGATTGGGTCTGCAACACTCCACCTTCCCAGATACACACGTATACCTCATTTCTGATTCTGTGTTCATGATCATTTATGTTTAAACATTGCTTGCTTGCATAGTTGTTCTGCCAGAATGATCTCAGATGGATTTTTTGTTCAAAGGTTAATCCTAGCATATTTAATACTAACAAGGATCATTCATGCACTGCAGGCAATGACTTGCAAATATAAACAATCAGCAAATAAAAATAAAGGTAGCTCCAGCTGCTATGACAAAGCTGAGGATTGGTGGGAGCTTTGGCCGCCTCCTCAAACAATACCTACCTGTAGTAAAAAGAAAAGGCCACTTGCCTATTAGCACTAATAGCATTACAGTCCTCAAAAACCCCCTACAGTTTCCGACATTGGAATAGCTTCAGTTTGTCCACCCTGCTTCATTCAATATGGCCATTTTCCCTGACTAACTTAAAGATCACCCCCCCCTTTTAACAAAACCAATTTCTAATGCTATTATATGCCATGTGATTTATTATAAATCTGGCCCTATTTTTGGTAAACATGAGAGGAGTGTTGTTTGGAATATGTTGCAAAACATATTAAGGATTAATGACCCCAGTGAATTATCCACAGGGCATTCAGAACAATCAGAAGTACAACTGTGTCTTTCAAACACTGGAGGCAATATGCTTTATATCCCAGGAAGGTGCTTGCCATGCCAATGGGGGTATATTTATCAAAAAGTAAAGTTAGAGATAACCACAGTCCTCTAGAGTGAAATTCCATCACTCTCCATTCATTTCTATGGAATTTTGAAAGGCGTATTTATCAAAGGATGAACTTTCACTTTCACCCCTTGATAAATACCCTTTTAAAAAATCCCATAGAAATGAATGGAGAGTGGTGGAATTTCACTCTAGAGGACTGTGGTGATCTCAAACTTCACTTTTTCATAAATATACCCCATGGGTATTGATGAGGATCCACAACCAAAAATTGCAGATTATGTATCTGGACAGTAGATGTCACTGTGTACTAGACTTATGCTATGTAAATAAAGTACTTTCTACACTGTGAGTAGTGTAAAGCCAATCTGATCCTAGGCCATAGCTGGCTCCCACTACCCTTATGAATACAAGCTTGTAGTACCAAAATTCTTGGGAACTCTTCTTGTATGCAATATGATAAACAGGCAGTTAGATAGCTTTTGCTAGGGCAAAACATCTAAAAAAAAAAAAACTAGTTGGATTTATTTTTTTTCAACCATGGTTTCTATAGTACAAACCCCCAAATCATTCTGCTGAAAAGCAGGGGTATAACTTTAAAGAAACTCTTTGTTGCAACTGCTGGGTTCTGAGAAACTATAAAGGACCCAGTGGGAAAAATGTTTATGCTTATGGAAAATGTCTTGTTCCCAAAGGGTGCCTAATGATCTTGCTGTGTGGTCTAATAACTAGTCATTTCACTACTGGAAATATCATGTTGAGTAGATGATAACTAAAATAATTAAATAGATTCCAATATAAACAGTTTATGTTACTCTGTAATTAGTAATCATATAATTAGTTCACTTAGGTGCAGATTTATCAAGGGTCGAAGTGAATTTAAGGGAATTTTCGAAGTAAAAAAATTTGAAATTCGAAGTAATTTTTTGGATACTTTGACCATCGAATAGGATACTACGACTTTGAATTTACTTTGAATTTGAATCGAAGTAAAATAGTTCGAATATTCGACCATACGATAATCGAAGTACTATCTCTTTACATACTAACATAGTAACATAGTAAGTAAGGTTGAAAAAAGACACATGTCCATCGAGTTCAACCTTTTTTTTTTTTTTATTAACTACCTATCTGCCAGTTGATCCAGAGGAAGGCAAAAAAAAAAACCCATCTGAAGCCTCTCCAATTTGCCTCAGAGGGGGAAAAATTCCTTCCTGACTCCAAAATGGCAATCGGACTAGTCCCTGGATCAACTTGGACTATGAGCTATTTCCCATAACCCTGTATTCCCTCACTTGCTATAAAGCTATCCAACCCCTTCTTAAAGCCATCTAATGTATCAGCCTGTACAACTGATTCAGGGAGAGAATTCCACATCTTCACAGCTCTCACTGTAAAAAACCCCTTCTGAATATTTAGGCGGAACCTCTTTTCTTCTAATCGGAATGGGTGACCTTGTGTCAGCTGGAAAGACCTACTGGTAAATAAAGCATTAGAGAGATTATTATATGATACCCTTATATATTTATACATAGTCATCATCATATCACCCCTTAAGCGCCTCTTCTCCAGCGTGAACATCCCCAATTTGGCCAGTCTTTCCTCATAACTAAGATTTTCAATACCTTTTACCAGCTTAGTTGCCCTTCTCTGTACCCTCTCTAATACAATAATGTCCTGTTTGAGTGATGGAGACCAAAACTGTACGGCATATTCTAAATGGGGCCTTACAAGTGCTCTATGCAGTGGAAGAATGACCCCCTCCTCCCTTGACTCTATGCCCCTTTTAATACAGCTCAAGACCTTATTTGCCCTTGATGCTGCTGACTGGCATTGCTTTTTTAAAAAAACGTTGACTTCAATACCAAATTAAACCTGCCAAAGTGCTATGTTAGCCTATGCGGACCTTCGACAGCATTTTTCTACGTTTTTTGATGTCGAAGTAAAATTGCTCGATCGTACGATAAAATCGATTTTACTTCGACCACAGAATACCCATATTCGATGAAAAAAGTTCGAATTTGATATTCGCATTCAAAGTATTTAAATTCGATGGTCGAATTTCAAAGTATTTTTTACTTTGAAATTCGACCCTTGATAAATCTGCCCCTTAATGTGCCAGTCAATTCATTGGGGGGTAGTGGGGATTTACTCTAAGTTTAAACCCTGCACAACTACCTACCCCTGTCACACTGCTCTGCATTGCCATTGCTTGATACATAATTTACACAAGATGCTACTTAAGCTACGGTAGTATATGCTGGGCCCCCTCAAATCAAAATTTGACAAAGCCCCTAATTGCAGCCCTGGGCCTAAAATTGGATTAAACTATGGAGCCTAGAGTAGCTCATTGGACCTTTTCAATTAGCCAATGTGATCATGTGGGATTTTCAAGTCTGCACTTCCACATGGTTTCCAATGAGCCATCCTTCCTCTTATGATGAATGGTGCACCACTGCAAATATTGACACTGGGGAAGCCTGAAGCTACAGCCATCCTGGACCTGGTGGTAGCTCCAGTGAGGTTCAATAACACATCAGATTTATGTCTTGTTAATTGAATGCACACTGTTTGCATGCATGCTCTGGTGCAGCAGTCCCCACTCCAAAAATACTAGACACAGCGTGTGCCCATTTTGTCTCAAAACACGATTACAATTGCGTCCAATTCGCAATTGGTTAAGGCCCTTCACATTATGGGGTTACTAGGGTGACTTCAATACCCATGCTTCAAGTATCAACAAATCCTTGATTATGTTATTTATAACTATACCCAGCGTAAAACATTCAACATAATCTATATCACCCAGTTGTTTACAGCATTGACACAGGACCTTGGTTTTTGTTATGTTACCTGTATACAAAAATAGAGTCAAGGGCAATTAACAGACACACGCTTTCTCAAGCCTTTCAACAATTATATGAAATCATACCTTTATAGTGCTGTGGGAAATGTACTTGGATGTTGGTCAGTGCGTTATAAATGGAATATTAGATGAGCATGTAAGCAGAAATATGCCAACATGTAACCAAATTATTAATATAAATGTGATATAAAGTGCATAATAAAAGTATTTTTTTTTTTTCATGACCGACAGTGGGACAAAGGTAGCAGTGGTAAGTGCAACTATATGTAAATGCAAGGAGCATCTTTGGATGTAAGTTCCTTTAATGAATGGCAATTTTTTTGTGCGTGAATTTTTTACTCTTTTTTTACTCTTTTTTACTCTTTTCCTAAACCAACTACTTTTGCCTTTGACACACGTTCATTTGCATAAATACTGAAGCCATTAATTGAATTATCCCTTTGATAATAAATTGTAACAAATTATTAAAATGAATAATATATAAAATGAAGTATAGGATAAGTAACTGAACAGAACACAAATACATGATCTTACCTAGTTCATCTTCATCCGAGAGTACAGAGTGCCAATGAGGATGGTTTTATACTGCTGCTAATGCTGCAGCGATATCTTTGGCTATCCAACTTAAATCTATAGTCATCAAATTTTGTTAATAAATTGTCTACTTGAATTTCAGTATCAGGTCTGTCCGGTCTGGAGTTGCAAGAAAACCCACGTCTTTCGACATAGAACAGATCATACTTCCTTCTCTCTTTTCAAAAGGATTTTAGTATTGGAAAGCTATGGGAGATGATAAGCTATGGGTGAAACAATAATTCTTTAATAAAGAAAATAAATATAAACACAACTGATGCTACCAATAGACAAATAGATAGGACAAATTCAAAATTCAAGGTATTGTTGTCCCTACAGCCTCTGCAGAAACTTGCCCCATGGAACATTGGCAGCCATTCACAGAGTTATACTATGCAGTCTAGGGACAATAATGCGCATCTTGTGTTGGAAACCTGCTAAGATTAAATTTAAATTAAATACATTTACAAAAGCAGATGACACAATCGTAGAACAAACCCATGACTGTTGTTTTAGAAAATACCGTTTTTGTCATGAAGTAAAATAACTCAATTGCTAACTTAATGTCTTAAGAATAAGGCTTTAAGGATAATATCTGTATGATAATAGCAGGCAATAATATTTTTACACTCTCAGCCTCCCAAGTGGAGGATTAGCAAAGAGATTCATAACAAGACACACATTCATATGAAAGAGCTGCACGTGAGGGTTAGTTATGATGGGGGCATTTTATGATTCAATGATGATATACTGTGATAATGGCATTATTTTGCAACTAGGTCTGAAATAGTTTTTTCCCCAAAACAATTGTTTTTCCCCTAAAAACCTCAACCAGAAAAATCGAGGTTTAGTAAATGGGCCCCTGGATGTTCTTTATCCTCTTTAACCTTTTAAACCACAACTCATCCTTTTATGCTAGCTCTTCAAGTTCCACTCCCTTTCCCATTCTAATCTTCCATTTTCCCTAAGCAATAGTGACACTATGCACGTGTGGACTGTTTATTAGTGGCAATGTTTATTGTCTGATAAGAAATGCATTCTTATATAGATTTTTTTTAAAAATTAAAAATTAGTTACATTTTCAAGTCTCTCAATAAAATCAGTGCATGGTTGCTAGGGTAATATTGGCCCTAGCCACCAGATTGGTGAAACTGCAAACTGGAGAGCTGCTGAATAAAAAGCTAAATACTGCAAAAAACACAAATATAAAAAGAAAACCAATTGTAAATTGTAAATATCACTCTCTGCATCATGCTGAAAGTGGATATTAAAGGTGAACAACCCCTTTAAGAAAAATCATAGATGACTGTTGAACCTGCAGAATTCACATCTGCATAAACTGGCTTATAATAAATAAGCTTTACAGATGGAATTATTGCAGGTGTGTAAACACCAAAAAGGCATCAGCTTGTCAAGTCAGCCTTGAAGTCATGGCAAACCAAGCAAAGGCAAGTCCTGGAAAACATCTCAGTGGCTTCACTGCCAACACAGATGCCAGTGGCCAAGAGCCCACATAAGTCAACTCATGTGCCCACATGAAACACAAAACTTGAATTAATTACGGCACACCTAGCTCTGTATTCATTTTAAAAAACTGCATTCCAGTAACGTAAAGGGAGTCATGCAAGTGTATGGTGAATGCTCAGTTCCTTCTGAACTCCCCACCGTGTGTTCTTGCAAGATTGTAGAAAGATATATAATAAACTAATCTGAGAGTTATAATGTCCGGACTAGCCACAGGTATAGAACTGGCTGGTAGGAGCCTATGTGCTGTGTAAACTAAGTCAAACAGCAGTTACCTTATTAAAGGGATACTGTCATGGCAAAACATATTTCAGTTATAGTAATAGTGCTGCTCCAGCAGAATTCTGCACTAAAATCTGTTTATCAAAAGAGCAAACTGATTTTTTTATATTTAATTTTGAAATCTGACATGGGGCTAGACATATTGGTAGTTTCCTTGCTATCCCCAGTCATGTGACTTGTGCTGTGATAAACTTCAGTCACTCTTTACTGCTGTACTGCAGTTGGAGTGATATCAACCCCCCCCCCCCAGCAGCAAAACAACAGAACAATGGGAAGGTAACCAGATTGCAGCTCCCTAACACAAGATAACAGCTGCCTGGTAGATCTAAGAACAGCACTCAATAGTAAAATCCAGGTCCCACTGCAACACATTCAGTTAGATTGAATAGGGGAAACAGTTCCAGAAAGCAGTTCCATCCTAAAGTGCTGGTTCTTTCTGAAAGCATGTGACCAGGCAAAATGACTTGAGATGGCTGCCTACACACCAATATTACAGCTAAAAAATACACTTCCTAGTTCAGGAATTACATTTTATATTGTAGAGAGAATGATTTTTAGTGTAAACAGTGTTATTTAGAAATAGAAACTACGCCATAAAAATCATGACAGAATCCTTTTAAGGAGTAAGCAGAGAGTCCATATAACAGGCCAGTGGTAGAGGCAGGTTACAGGCAAAAACAGATCTGTAAGACAAGCAAAAGGTCTGGGCAGGTGGCAGACATTTCGTGTCAATGTAACAGGTCAAACCAGGAAATCACAACATGAAGCATAATGGTAAGACAGAAGCACACTCATTGTAAGGACTCAGTAACAGAAATTAGGCAAACTCCTGAAGGCATAATATGAATGCATTGTTCCTAGTATAGGAGTTAACAAAGCAAGAACGTTTCAAATGGCTGTGCAGCACCTACATTATACACTACTTGATACACTGGCATAACTCATCTTTACCAGGAGGGGTAAGAAATGTTCCCCCCTACACCAAAATGCAGGATATGAATTCATGCACCCACTATGTTTAGGTGGCATCCTGGAGGGGAAGATCACAACATTTTTTTTTAAGGTTCTTATTTTAGTGGCATAGTTCTGCTGGCCATGGCAAATGATGCAGAGAGCCATATGGATATTAAAATAAATTTATATCATATATACACATGTAATATATGTTATATTTTAATACATCATTCGGCATTTTTTTACCAAGTGTATTTGGCTGCTGTCCTATTTTTACTTTTTTGCAATTAAAGGATATGCTTCTAGAATATTTTGTATGTGAAATACTTGATGTTGTCTGAGACACCCAGGTCTGAGGGAAAAAAAGCACAGGGTATAAGGAATAAATCTTATAATCTTATTCATGAGTATAAATTATAAGACCATAATACTCTTAATTACAGTCTACTTTATTTATGGTCACAGGATAAATCTTTTCCGAGGAACAATAAGGTACCTCTTTACAGTGCTCTGTTTAGCAATCATTGACATGGTGCTTAGGATAAATGGCAGTCCTTTTCTAAAAATTGCAAGAGCTCTCTTCCCGGTATAAATGCACCTTGGCTAGACACATTTGTCCTTTGCTGTGCCAAGACTGAGTGATATCATTTGTACATACAGCCATTAATGATTAAACAGCCCTCTCTTGCTTAGTTAAAGGGTGGCATCATGTATTAACACAACTGCTCCATTATTTACAGCAGAGCAAAGATCATGTATAAAGTATTCAAGTGTATAATATCCCTCCCTTAGTGACGATACAAAGTATAACAGACATCTTACTCTTCTTTCTTTTTAGTGGTATGCTCACAAGCCTTATTCTGCAAATGTAGTTGCATGCGACACAAAACTGATGTCGAGAGAGGTTGCCAAAATTGGATGGCAAAAATACACAATAAAACTCTTCTGTCAGTATATGTCTATTGCTGCTAGTGTTTCTCCAGGCCAAGGCATGCTGGGGAATGTAGAGGTAATTTACTAAGTTTAGGCTGGGTACAAAGTACAAAACACAACTACAGTTCGCCATGTTTTCCACATTCTGCACCCTGCCCTGTATTTCTTTGAATTTCTGCAGGTCTCTACACTCCAAAATAGAGTAGAGACCTATATTCCTATGTTTCGGAAGACAGTAAGAGCACCCCCACTTGCTTCCATGGATGTAGTAAAATGTCCCCTAAGAGAGGGAGCTTAAAGTTCTGGGCTATCCCATAGCTAAAAAAGGGGCAGGTGAGAATTCTAAATTTATAATATGCACTAATTTGAAAGATTTAGCATTTAAATCTGCAGCAAATGCACATGTGACATCACGTGCATGCGCATAACGAGCAATTTGTGGCACATTTTCATTATGCGCATGTGAGTGACATGGCTGCTCGCACCAGGAGCTCTCTCTCTCAGTGTGGGTAGCGTAGCACTGGTGGGGGGCATTTTTTTTTTTTTAAAAAAAAAAAACCCTACTGTTATTCCCAACAGAATGGGGGCTCTATTAGCCCGCACCTTTGGTTGGGGATAACATTTTTACCCAACAGGGGCCCTTTAAGAACAAACTTTTATCTTCTTGAATAACACATTTAGATGTTTTGCAAAGCTCTGTCACAAAAGTACGTTGGAAAACTGGACATAAACTGCTACAAATTAACAAAAAGAGGAAGGAATTTAACCAGTTGCAAAACTACTGTAAGAGGATTCTGTTTAAAGCATGTGAAGCAAGTGATATGTTGCTAGTTTTTTTTAAAGATAAATGTAGAGTGCATGTTTGTGTGTTTTTTTCCCCATGTTTAGCTGACTCTATGCAACCAACAAAAAAGGGTTTTACCTGAATTACAACTGCGAATAAAGTTGTGATATGTGTGCAATTAATTAGTGAGAACAACACTTTAATACACCTTACCCTCAGGTACCTGAACTTTCTGCCCACATGGTTAGATCCTTGGGTGTGCCCAGCTTTACAGTGTTTGCTTTTAAGTGTTATGCTACTTAAATTCATACTGACATGTTCCTGTCATTAGTACTAATAAAGATTGCCCACAACATTCTTTTTGTATAAATGTGCCCCAAGCCTCCAGCAGTCTGGGGGTTGAGTAGTGGCTATACTAGCGGCAGCAAAACACTTTAACAGACTAGAGTCTGTTTACATCTGGACTCTAGCCTATGGAAGAATCTCTCTGCTCTCAACCCTGCGTGATGATGGTAGCAAAGCGGCTCCTAAAGTTGTTTTCAGAAAGTCACACTCAGGGGGGTATTTACTAAAACTCAAGTTTATCTAATTTTTTTTATTAAAACAAAGCTGACCTAATTCCCATCCACAAATTTTTTTATGGCTTCAGGCATTGCTGGGCTGAAAGTGTTACTTTTCTACAGAAAGAAGACTGTGTCCCTGCTTTCCTATTTATTTTCATAGGAACATGTCAGTATCATGAACCAGAAGTGCTTTTTGAAGATAAGAATCCATCATTAGTTCTTGCCTTTAACATTAGCATTCCTGAAACAATTACACATGGTTTTAATAAAGTCACATTGCCAAAGCTGAATTATATTGCATTTGTAAATGCGTTAATCTTCAGAACAATCTAGGCCACTTCTGAACTGCTAGAGATTTTTCTTTGCAGAGGTAGAATGAATATTTTAGGGGAACTGTTCATTTCAGACTTTCTGACTACATGGGAAGCGCACATCCTTTTTATAGAACTGTAAATACAGAATAGGGGTTGAAAATAAAAAAATCAGGTAAAATCAGGTGCACCTTTCCTTTGCCTATTATGTGAGTTTCCCCATCTGCCCCATACAAAGCCCTGTTACACCCCTCCCCCACCCAGTTATGCCCCACCTCAAGTTAAATGTATACATCTGGAAGACTACTTATATTTGGAATACTAAAAAAGCTGGAAAAAGCAGTGAAGGTTGACATCTCTCTTTATAATGATGCTGTCTGTTTAAAGAGGTACTTGCCTTTAAATTAAACTATAGCATGATATAGACATTGATATTCTGAGACAATTTGCAAATGTACTTCATTTTGTATTTTTTTGTATTTATTCAGTAATTCAACTTTTTTATACACCAGGTTTCCAATTTGGTATTTCATCAGCTACCTGGTTGCTAGAGTCTTATTTACCCTAGCAACCAAGCATAGGTTTAAATTACAGACTAGACTAGGAATAGCAGAGGGCATGAATAGGAAGATAAGTAATACACGTAACAAAAATAATAAAATTGTAGCTTTACAGCACAACATGTTTTTGGCTAATGGGGTCACTAACCTCCATTTGAAAGCATGAAAGAGACAGATAAGAAAGGCAAATAATTTGGAAACTATAAGAAATAAATTATGAAGACTAAAGGCAGAATTGCTAGGAATAGGGTTTTCTATAACATACCAAAAGTTAACTTAATGGTGAACCATCCCTTTCAAGGAAAATAAAGAAATAATGTTAATTTATAAATAATGAGTTCATTAATTAGTTTGGGAAATCATCTGGCAGGGCACACCCTTATTTTACACCTTCTTTCTGTATCAGAAAGATGGTGGTCTGGCATTAAATTGGTTTGAGCTGGACCTGGCTGGAGTGTAATTTAAGTTTCCACAGCAAAGGGTACAGCATCCATGTGCCATTATGCATACAGTTGCCCTGATTATTACTTGAATTGAATCTACACATTTTACTGTGAATTAAATGAATGAGACACATACATTAAATAGAAATGCATACATATGTAATAGGTTAAGGTTGCTTGCTTGCTTGTTTGGTGCCTACAATGTATAAACCATTTATGGTGTCCGCTGAACTGCCAAATAGTCTATGGGTATTTTTAACTACAGCAAATTCCAAGTTCATAAACCAATCTGCAGAGCAAGGCCATCTGGGTAATCTGATTACGACCTTGCATTCCACTTTAAAAATGTCCTTTGAGAAACTGTAGGATGGTGTGTTTTTGTGTTCATTTGTTCTATCATTTAAAATCTGCAGAATTTTACAGGAAAGAGAACATATAATTCAGCATAGTTAATCTGCTTTCTGCCAGTGTGAGTGATCCCCAACAAACTAGATAGAATTTGAAGTTGGAGAGAAAGAATTGAAACTCCACTGCACTTCATTCCTGACATAACTAGGTTATATAAATAAATCCTACTGCACTGTATTACTGGCTTGTATTATACACACAGCACATCCGCAATAATGACTCCTATACAGAAGTTTGGTGACCTTTGTGGTTTACGCTCGCTTTTGTGGCCCATAATTTATCATAGACATTTTCTTATAAAAAAAAAAACAAAACATACTGACAAATGCTTATATACTATCCTATGTGCATCTGTTTGGTTCTAGGAATATTAAAACAGTCAATTAATTGCTCTCAGAAGGGGCTTCAGATTGGACTTCCAGGGATTACTTGGACACAAAATAATTTGTTATCCAAATCTAGCACTAACTGTCCCTCAGGTTTACTTCATTTCTATCCCTATCAACTGACTCAGGAACAGCTGAAGCAGAGCCCCTATGGTGGGAATTTGCATACATATCCCTTTACAGTATTATTGATCTGTTTGGAGTAATTTGTATAAACTTCATTGATTCCTCCCCTTATTTGGCTAAGGATAGCTGGCAGGGTATCATAATGCAACCTCACATGGAAAGAACATACAAACTGCACATGAATGTATGTATGTATGTATATTTTTATTTGTATAGCGCTCCTTGAGGGCAAAGCACTGTAAAGCAATAAATAAATAAGTAGTTACAAACAAGGGGTCACTGCATTAATAAGTAATAGTAAGTGCATTATTGAAAATACAATTCACATAAATATAAAATATAATTACACTCAGGGCCGCCATCAGGGGGGACAAGTGTCTTGGGTCTGAAGGGGGCAGTGCTGCACTTTTCGAAGAGCTAGGCCCCCCTTGACATCTCCGAAGCCTTGCCGCCCGATCGAAGTCCCGAACAGCCAAATGGGGCAGAAAGAACAGAAGTCATGAAAGGAGCTGACACTAAAGTTCTTAAGCCATGAAAAGACCCGAAGTCACGAAAACAGCTATAATTGAAGTCCGTAAGCCACGGGTTCAATTCTACTGACACCAATGTGGGTTTTTTTTTTTTTTAAATCCCCTGGCCACCAATGTTTTTTTTTTATACTCTATAGGTCCCTGCCACCAATTTTTTTAAAAAAAATATTTTATGGGGCCCCAATTCTTTTTTAACTTGTAACTTGGAGCCAATGTTTTTTAAAAAAATATTCTTGGGACCCCAATTGTTTTAACTTGTAGGGGGGCCCTGACCACCAATTTTAAAAAAAAAAACTTTTATGGGGGGCCCTGGCACCACAGTTTTTTTTTTTACTTATAAGGGGGCCTATTTATAACTTGTGTGTGGGGGGGGTTATCTTTTTTAGCACTGTTGTCTGTGTGGTCTTTTAACTGTGATGTGGAGTGGGCGGGATCTGGGGTGGGGCCTCGGTGGGCAGGGCCCAGGGGGCCACAAAAAATATGTTGTATGCGGCCCCGTGATTTCTAATAGATTAAGTGCTCAGTGTCAAGGAGAAAAAGGATGGAGGGTCCTACCCCGTGGAGCTTACAGTCTAAATGGGAGGGTAACTTACGGCACAATTTGGAGGGGTATTAAAGTGCTAAAGGTTACAGTGAGTGACACTGTCATATAAGTGCCAGTTTCCAGTTTAGGTGTTATCCAGGTACTCCCAGAGGTAGTCTTTGATTGAAGGAGGATTCTCTCCAGAGAGATTTAGGAATGGTATTCCATATAAAAGTAGCAGCACAACAGAATGGTTTGACACGGGAAACATCAGTAGTAGTGGGGGGGGGGGGGTGAAACCAAACAGTTGCTCTGAGAGGAGTGAGGTTTCAGCCAGGAGCATATAGAGAAACAAGAAATGAGATGTAGTTAGGTGCAGAGGAATGAAGGGCTTTGACGATTATGAGGAGGAGTTTAAAAAGTTATTCTTTGTTTTATAGGAATCCATGACAAGGACTTCAGCAGGGGAGGGGCCTGTACCCTTTCGGATGAGAGGGGGAGCAGTGTTTAATACAGACTGTAGAGGGGAGAGATGGGAGTTAGGGAGGCCAGTAAGTAGAAGGTTACAGTAATCTAGTCGGGATAGGATGAGAGCACGCATGAGCATTTTGGCCGTAGCAGGTAAAAGGAAGGTATGGATTTTGGCAATATTGTGTAAGAAAAAGTGACAGGTTTTGACAGTGTTAATATGATCAGAGGAGAGAGAGGAGTGAAAGATTACCCTCAGACAGCACGCTGATTTGACAGGGTTAATGAGCATGCCATCAATAGAGATAGTAAATAGGGGAGTAGGACCAGGCTTAGGTGGAAAGAAGAGTTCCGTTTTTGTTATGTTGAGTTTGAGGTGGGGCTGGTTCATCCAGTAGGAGATTGCTAGGAGGCAGTTAGAGATTTGAACCTCTGTTTCAGCTGTTAACGAAGGGGTGGATAAATATATTTATTACACTCATGGACATGACAGTGAATAAATATTCAAAGCACATTCTCCTGTGTTACCTGCCAGTTTTGGGGTATGCACAACATAAATTATATTTTTGGGATAAACTACACAAGAGCTTTTGAGCACAACAGATTTTGTGGGTCAAATTTTATCCCCTACAAAGTCTATTCCCTGCAGCTATAATGCAAGTTGGATCAGATAAATCCAGAGGTATGTTTTGTTGTGCATCTACATCCGACAATCAATGTATTTCAATGAGAAAAAAAAAGTTTTTCACACCATCAGATTTTATCTTGTCAGATGCAGGTGCAGCATGCTGCGTTCCCTTTCAGCAGGTGTGTTGCATTGGATGACAACACTTTCATATGGTTTTTCACCTGGACAGTACCGACAGTACAGTACGTAGCCGGTAAAACACCCGCCCAGGCCGCGGTCAGTATTAGATATTTGCTTTACTTTACATTTTGTGATACCCTTAAATGTAGCCCATTGACCCTTCCAGGTCTTGCCTTTTCCCTTCCCCAATCTCCTCTCAATCCTTCTAGTGCTCTTTTGTGCAGTGGATTCACCCTTTTGATGCCACCCACCCCAAGTCATGCTCCATTTCCATAATGACCTGCCCCCTTTCGTCATCGCCGTTAAAAAGATTTTGAAAAGGTGGCAACCCTACACTTCCATGTAGTTTATCTGATGTTTCTATCAATCCCATTACATTTTGACCCATGCGACTACATCTGTAGGATGTGTAATGATGATCAAACACCATCTTACTAAATCTACAAAACGAAAAAAAAAGTGCAATAGGAGTGGTTAAAATGGGGTTGACATAATAATTTTAGTGCAACAAATACAGTTTGTGTTCCGGATATCTGGTAACATAATTGTGTATAATAGTCATAGAATGCTGACTATTTCGTAATCAATCTATTACTAAGGAGTCCTTAAAAGGTTTCTTCACCTTAAATTAATTGTTAGTATGATGTATTGTAGAGAGTGATATTCTGAGACAATTTGCCAATGGTTTTTATTATTTGAGATTTTTGAGTTATTTCACATTTTATTCAGCAGCTCTCCAGTTTGCAGTTTCAGCACCCTGGTTGCTAGGGTCCAAATTACCCTAGCAAACATGCATTTATTTGAATAAGAGACTGGAATATGAATAGCAGAGGGTCTGAATAGAAAGGTGAGCAATAAAAAGTAGCAATAAAAAACATTTGTAGCCTTACAGAGCATTTGTTTTTAGATGGGGTCAGTGAACTCCGTTTGAAAGCTGGAAAGAGTCGGAAAAAATAGACAAATAAAAAACTATAAAAAACTAAAAATGAAGTCCATTAAAAAAGTTGCTTAGAACTGACCATTCTATAACATACAAAAGTTAACTTGAAGGTGAACAACCCCTTTAAAGGGATACCACCAGCAACATTTTTTTTAAATGGTATTCTGCATTTACATTTGTAAAGAAGAGAATTAGGCAGTAAAAATGTAGGCGTTAGGGGGATCAGGATATGAAGTAATACCAGCTTTAAGTTAAATGATTGTGGACGTGTGGATTTCCTGAACACTTTCATAAATACTCACCACAATTTCAGTTGTTCATAGCTGTTTCATATGTGGTAAAACTCACAGAGGGAAACTGTCCTGTGTTTAAAAAAATACATAAATAATTTTTCTAGTGAGGCATTTGGGGGATTAAAAGCATCCTGACCGGTGCTATTTATTGTATGGCCCATCAGTGAGGGGGAGGGACGCCAGAATGCTGTCAAGGGGACAGGTAATTTAGAGGGCCCAGAAGGATGTGATAAAGGTGGGTGGTAGATCAGGGGCACAGCTGGGAAGGGTGTAATATTAATCTACATTAAACGTTACATATAGGACACGTTGATCCTTTTTGCTGATAGGTCTGCTTTTGTAAGTAATTGTTACATCAAGTTCCTAAACCTGACTGTTTTGCCAACCTGTCAGTTAGAGTTTCTAATGCTAAAGGATTAATGCTGAACAAATATGGCAGCCCCCTCATACAGGAACATGGGGGTAAGAAAGGTAATGTAAAAGCATCAGGCAAATACTTTTATGGCAAATTGTAAATAGCATTCAAAGATAATGTTATTTTCTGGTGTCAGTATCTCTTTAATCAGTTGTTTACCATTTAAGCCCATGTGGGTAGTAGGGGCAAATATAGGCACCCCAATCAATATAGAAGCACTAAGCATCCTGATGATATGATCATATATCAGTTGGAATTCTGGGACGGTAGAATAAAATATATTCCCTATGCAAATGGAAAAAAATGCCTGTATCTTTCTCAAAATCTACTTGGGTTATTTTGTTCAGCATTAACTGATATTACACATTTTTTTTTTTTGTTTTTTTTTGTTCAGACAATTTATTTTTATTGCTTTTTATATTCAGATGATCTTTGTTGTATCCATCATAATACTCCTTGCAATTGTGGTAAGGCTCTTTGCAACTGCGGTAAGGCTCTTCTTCCCCATATGTGGCTGTAGCTGTAGCTATGCCTTCAGAAACCTTCTTTAACTACAAGTAAACCATAAACAGTATACCAACCAAGAACAGAATGGTGCCAAAACATTAGATACAAATCAGGATAAAAAGTGACAAGTAGCCTTTCTCAGAGGCTATGTCATTGTGTATCATTACAAAAGACCCCAATGAATCATTTTACTTCCTCTTTTTAAATTCTCTGTTAAATGGGTCCTCCACCCAAAACCTTTTTTTTGTAAGAAAATGTAATTGTAAGAAATATATAAACATAATAACAATAATACATGTAATAAAAAAACGTGTTTAAATGTTTTTGTCAACACAACTGAAATATTAAATAATGAATTATTTGTTTATCCTTTTCTGTGTAGCAGAAGTTAGTGTTCATCTTGGTCTTTTGATCAGCTGCTTCTGCTTCATTGTCTCAGAGGTTAAAGCCAGTAATACAGACAAAGTAAACAGTCAGATGCTACTACTCAGTTGCAATTACATTTAGGGTGGTGGCACACGATGCTACTTGGGGAGATTAGTCGCCCAGTGACAAATCGCCTCTTCTTCGGGCGACTTATCTGTGGGTTCTGGCAAATGCCAGAGCGGCTGATGTAAGATGTCATAGACAGTCATTATTAAGTGGGCTGGTGGGGGGCTGTTAGGGCACTGAAATTCCAGGTCCCATTTTAATTCCCAGTCCAGACCTTGATCTTTACATTTCTGCGTTTGCACATTTAAAAATGCCAAAAAGTATTTGCTAAAGTATTTGCCAGTTCCGTAACACACTTTTTCTCACTGTGAGGGAATTTGAAACACAGTCGATTTGTTGCCCACAATAATAACACAACGACAAATTTCCCTGAAAATGCCCTGCCTTTTATAGGGTTGCCACATTTTCTGGAAAAAATTACCGGCCTTCCTATATATTTATCTTTTTTCCATATTAATAACATTGGGATCAACCATCAATTTTACCAGCCAGGCCGGTAAAATACCCGCCTGGTGGCAATCCTAATAGGAAGGTTATTTTTTTCAGAAAAGGTGGCAACCCTGTTCCTGACAGCCAGAGTATTGTTAAAAACTAGGATAAAACTCCAGCCTGTGGGAATAAGCAAATGTTTTTGCTTTAGCAAATAAAAAGTGACTATGTAAATATCAGCTGCAGTGTAGCCATAGGGGCAGCCATGCTGTGTGATGTTGAGTAATGGGGCACGTGTTTATATAGAACAGTAGCCGCTGTCTGATAAACTGTGTCAGGGTTAACTCTCAGGAAAATAAACAAGAGTCTCTTGGCATTCTTGGCCCTCAACCATTCCTCAGAAACCT
This sequence comes from Xenopus petersii, assembly GCA_038501925.1. NCBI lineage: Eukaryota > Metazoa > Chordata > Amphibia > Anura > Pipidae > Xenopus > Xenopus petersii. Next base: position 62,824,689 of record CM076680.1, read on the forward strand.
CTCCACTTATTACATTTGTTTGCAGGTTGGCTCACTGGATAGTACGATAAACTATTAGCCTGTGTTCGTGGTGTTACTGCTTCTTTAAAAGGGGCGGAGTTTGACTACGTGAGCTGACGAGTCCGTATAATGAAAGGCTGGGAGTGAATCTAGTCCACATTCTGGAGCGCGCAAGAGGTGAGTGAGATCGGTGAGACAATAGCGACTTTTTTCTTTTTTTTTTTTTCTTGCTGCTAAACGGCTTCGGTGTATGACAGCGTGTCATTGTAGACTCGGGCAAAGTACAGCTCTCGGTGAAGCTTAGGTATTATTATCCCTGTCCATATCCGTAACCTCGTCATTGCCGGCGCGCGTGTTCTACAGCACATGGCCGCTCTGTCATTCATTTGCTCGACCAGCTGCTCTTCTTCCCTGTGAACTTCTAGAGCGCCTCGAATGGAGCGTGTAATGCCTTAGGCCTACTGTCTGTCTGAATAGGAAGCAGCGTCCGATCTGTGTCCTTCTAACCGTGTGTGTTGCCCTTACTAGCCGAGCTGTCAGTTGCCGGCATTATGCAGACAAAAGGCTCTTCCCTATACAGCGTGTGGTCCTGGTGGGTCTCAGATTTCTAATGAGTGTGATAAATCACTCCTCTCCCTCCAGCTAATCTGCTTGCAGGTTTCTCTTAGCAGCTAACCCTTATAACATTCACTTTGTATTCCTATATAATACACAAAAGCCATGTATCTCTTGTAAATTATATTCGTATAAACGGTGAGTTCTGATGTCATCAGTTTTAAACGGGGAGTTCTGATGTCATTTCTGTCACATGACTCACTGAAATTTGTGTATTCTAATAAATAAAGTACCCCCCTTCGGCCTCATGCTTCTATATGGTCATGAAACTCCTCCGTAACTTATAATATCCTTATATTTTACAAGAAAAATAATTTTCACCTCACCACCTGTCTCCTGTGATTGAGTATATGTTATGGCCTCCCTACCCTCCACCTAAACCTGTTCCCAGACTAAATGAAGTCGCCGGGCCTTTCCTTATCCATGGAAAGAATACCAATAGGCAAGTTTTAATTTAAAAGCATTTCTAAACCTGTGAGTTGTTCCCAGTCTGACAATATTACAAAGTCTGCCACAAACCTGTGCCACTATTGTCTCCTGTAAGCTTCATACAGTGTGTGTATCCATAGAAGCGGCAACAATGCTGCCCACAACTACTTTGTGCCACTTTAACAGTAAATAAGGCCACGTGTGTTGTGTAGCTGTCACAAGGTTATAGGCCTACTTCCTTTTGACTGGGGAAGGTCACCTTTACTTGGAACTTGTACTGCACAGAGCTGCAGACAACTGGGCTGTAACGTGTAACCTAATACAGTATGTATATAAAAGAAATCTAGAGGCATGCTTATATACCACTCCTGGAAGTTGCTGGGAATTGTAGTTCAATAGCTTGGGGAGAGAAGGGTTTCATTCAGTTATACCTGAAAAGGATAAATCATGCAATCCTCTTGTTATTATGTAGTATGTTCCCTTATATAGATGTTTATAATGGTTTCCACATTATTGTTAAATTTACTTCTGCAGTTATTTGCCAAGGCTATGTACGCTGCTCTGGGAATGTGCTGATGCTTTTTAAATCCTTCCTAATAATAATAAAACATAGTTCAAGGTTACAAGCCTTTCAGTTGTCCTTTTGGGGGGGGGCATTGCATTTTAAGTGCTTTTCATGCACCCCACCAGATTGTTATAATAGTTTGACTCTCAACAACTGTGTGAAATAAAATAATCGGCTTAGTAATTAATGTTAGCACAATCCTGCAGACGTTATGTGCGTTGCATTTTTAGGTCCCTTGTGACTCCCACGTGGCTCTTGGAATTTACATCAAAGCGCTGATTATAGGATGATATTATTAATGCACACAACTTAGTCATAGTTTAGCTAGAGAAAAAGTTATTAATAATTTTTTTTTTTTTTTTTTTGTAAGCTTAATTTCCTTTAAGTTAACCTTTAGTATGTTCTGGCATGTCCTATTCTTAGCATTGGTCTTTGTGTATATTTTTGTTTGTAGTTTTTGAATTATTGGTCTTCTCTTTTTTTCCAGCTTTCAAATGGAGGGCCACAGAGCCTGGCAGCCAAAAAAAGGCAATGGCACACAAGGTTAATACATCTCCTCCTCTTTTGTGGGTGACTTGATTTCCTCCAAATGCTTCCCCCACTGGCAAAAATATACATTGCTGGTGGTAAAACATATGCAGTGCTTAGTTTTTCCTAAGTATTCCTGCAAGGTAACTTTGGACTTTAACTTCATTAAAGTGTTTTATTCGCCTTACCACTGCCAATTTACATTATAGACACTTGGGAAGCATTTGGAGGAAAAAAGTCACCCTCAGAAGAGGGTTGTGGCTGATAGGGAGATTTGTCGCCTGCAATAAAGCTACACGACTGCAGACGACAAATCTCCCGAAAAAGTTTCTCCATCGGCAATAACGGCAAAACCTACACATAACAAGGTCCCCCAAAGTTTCCCCTGAAGGTAACTTCGGAAGAGCAAATCGATGCGTTGGTTTTACCATTGGCAATTTCTCTTATTGGTGATAGAGAAGTTTTTATGGGAGATCTGTTGCCCACGATAAAAATGCACTACTGCCACAGCCCTTAGGTGACTAATCTCTTTGTGTTCCATTGACCTAAGGCTATACCAGTCTATTGCAATTTTATTATTTATCTTTCTATTCAGGCACTCGCGCTCTGATTCATTATTCAGTTGCTCATTCAAACTGCTGGCTGGTTGCTAGTGAAAGCCGGCTGATCCCCTCTCTGCTCAGTGTAGCCAAGCACAGGTGGAAGCTGTACTTTTAAGGCTGAACCTCTTTCATTGGATCGTCTCGTTGCAACAAAATGCAGGAGACAAGTCTGATGCAGAGCCAGGCCACACCGGGCTGGTGCCTTAGGCAACCTGGCCGGGCACGGCGCTGGCTGAGCGTGTACGCGTGTGTGTGTGTGAGCGCAGGAAGACGGGCAGTGAGGGGACCGGACATGGGGTAGGCAACAGAACAGGTACGTGCCCGTGGCGCCCCCCCCAGCTTTGCACCCTAGGCACGTGCCTACTCTACCTACCCCTAGTTCTTGCGCTGGGCGGATGTAGTCACAGGCGTCAAAATATAATGGGACTGAAAGAAAAGTTGGAGGTAAAAACTACATTCCATCCTACATGACTGTCTGATGTGTCTGTGTCTTCATCTGAAAGTCTTATCGTGTGTAGTTTTTACCTGTGACTTTTCGTTCAGTCTCATTATATTTTGATGCCTGCGACTACATCCGACTTTGTCGCTGCAAGACTATCTGATGAAAGATGCCGGGGAGTTCAGCCCCTGAGTGCAGATGGAGAAGGCCACGGATTTGAGCTGATCCGCTTCTCTCCCTATTAAAATCGGCATGTGGAGAGAAGCCTTCCTTACTCTTGTGCCCTTGCCCTCATGTCTGACTGTGCATACATCTGACTTTGGCACCATTCTGGTGGACTAATATTGAGAGTTGCATATATTCAGAACAAAACTAGAAAAGATATCTTGTAGCAGTTGGGGAATTCCGCTATTGTGTAATGCTATAATTGTATACGTGATCAGATAAGCATATCATGTTAACCTTTACAATAGTCATCTGATCTCTCATCTTGTATTTCTATCAATGTCTGAACCTGTATAAAGTCCACAGAAGAATTATTTAAAGATACATTTTCTTCCTTAAATTAGGTTTTGTTCAAGATGGATCGGGCGAGATCAGCAGTAACAAACTTTGTAAGTTGCCTTTTTTTTTTTTTTTTTTTTTATATTAATTGGACATTTCAAACCAGCAATGTTTGAACTGTGAATATGAGGTTGGACTGTAAAATAAGCTGTTACTACAAGGCTGATGAAATTCTCATGCTATTTGCATTGGTTTCTGTGCTGCCATGTAGTAAATGTGATCGCTTTGGCTCTGGTTAAAGGGATACTGTAATGGGAAAAAAAATTTTTTCAAAATGAATCAGTTAAAAGTGCTGCTCCAGCAGAATTCTGCACTGAAATCCATTTCTCAAAAGAGCAAACAGATTTTTTTTATATTCAATTTTGAAATTTGACATGGGGATAGACATTTTTTCAATTTCCCAGCTGCCCCAAGTCATGTGACTTGTGCTCTGATAAACTTCAATCACTCTTTACTGCTGTACTGCAAGTTGGAGTGATATCACCCCCTCCCTTTTTCCCCCAGCAGCCAAACAAAAGAAAAATGGGAAGGTAACCAGATAACGGCTCCCTAACACAAGATAACAGCTGCCTGGTAGATATAAGAACACTCAATAGTAATAAGAACACTCAATAGTAAAAACCCATGTCCCACTGAGACACATTCAGTTACATTGAGAAGGAAAAACAGCAGCCTGACAAAAAGCATTTCTCTCCTAAAGTGCAGGCACAAGTCACATGACCAGGGGCAGCTGGGAAATTGACAAAATGTCTAGCCCCATGTGAGATTTCAAAATTGAATAAAAAAAAAAAATCTGTTTGCTCTTTTGAGAAATGGATTCAGTGCAGAATTCTGCTGGAGCACCACTATTAACTGATTCATTTTGAAAAAATTTTTTCCCATGACAGTATCCCTTTAACTCGTAATGCTGAAATTGGGCTGCAATTTTAAAAAAAAAAAAAAAACCTGCAACTGCATACCCATAGAAGTTTTACCTGCTTAAGTCAGGCATGCTCTGCTTATTTTTGGCACCCAATGAGATGAACATTAGCCTTAAATCTTTTTGACTAGTTTTTTCTATAATAAATACCCCTAGTTTTTACCCCTTATATCATATAGCCACACCAGCCTGTTCTTAAAAATACTGCAAGCACTGCAACACTATTGGATCAACACTGTTTAAGCAACAATACTATTTAAAGGAATGATACACTGGAGAATATGAAGTCTGAAAACATGTTTTGACTTGTAAAGCATAGCTACTCCCATATCTGAGAAACGTTAAATTCAAAAGATACATCTTGGCAAGTCTAAGCAAGAATTTTCAATGAAGGAAGCTTATTAGTGAAAAAATTTAAAAACAATACCCATACTAATAACTCGGGCTTTCCTTTTCAGGATTTATGCCAATATCCCCCCCCCCCATGGTGTAGTTTTTGTTTCTAAATTACACTGTTTACACTGCAAATAATTCACTCTACCATGTAAAATGTAATTCCTAACCCAACAAGTGTAGTTAGTGCTGCACTATGGAACTGCTTTCTGACAAGCTATTGTTTCTCCTTGCAGTGGGACATGAACTTTTACTATTGATCATTGTTCTTATATCTACCAGGGAGCTGTTATCTGGTTACCTTCCCATTGTTCTGCTGATGGAATGGGGGGGGGGAGGTGGGTGATATCACTCCAACTTGCAGTGCAGCAGTAAAGAGTGACTGATGTTTATCAGAGTACAAGTCACATGACTTGGGTCACCTGGGAAACCCACTATGTATAGCTCCATGCCCTATTTCAAAATTAAATCTGCAATAAAGTCTGTGCTAAAAGCAGCACTATTAACTGATGTTTTGAAAAAAATTTTTTCCCATGACAGTGTCCCTTTTAACACCTTTTTAATACCTTGTGTGTCTCAGATTGGCAGATACCCTCTTTCTTACACCCGCTTCAGTCTAACACAGCAGACTGATGGAGATGCTAGTCAAGTAGAAATGAAGCTTGCTGATGATGAAGAGTGTGGAGACCAAACAATGGGAGAGCCGGTTGTGAAGCAAAGACCAGAAAACAACTGTAAAAGGATCTGCATGAAAATTCTTTTGGGATCCTTCTTAATCTTGCTTGGTAAGTATTTTTGTACATTTCTTAACGTGTGTGTGTGTATATATGTAAGTATTTTTGTACATTTCTTAACGTGTGTGTATTGTGTATATGTATTAAAACGTGATTTTTTTTTTTTTTATTTTAACTTTACAGGATTTCTTATTGGCTATCTAAGTCACAGAGGTCGTGACTCCTCTATTCAGTCTAAGAACCCAGAAACCGTGCTATGCTCTGCTGTAAATGACTGTAACACAATACCTCCTAATGATGAGGATGAAACTAATATGGAAACAGAAATGCCCAGCGTGCTCCATTGGAGTGATTTGGCACCCATCTTAAAATCAAAGATTGATAATCTATTTCTGAAGAATAGCATTGAGTATGATTCATTCATTCCTTTAATTTTTTTAATTTATTTTTTTTGTATTTACATAATGCAATTTCTTGCAACGGTCTCTACAGTTTAGTTAAGCAGGGCATTGCAGTGATTACAAATAATGGCCACTCTGCACTTGCACTATAAATGTGAGTTGATGGGCTTGTCAATAATTGTGGATTTTAACAGATTTAAAAAACAAAAAAAAAAGCTCCTTACTAGGGATGCACCGAATCCACTTTTTTGGATTCGGCCGAACCCCCGAATCCTTCGTGAAAGATTCGGCCGAACACCGAACCGAATCCAAACCCTAATTTGCATATGCAAATTAGGGGCGGGAAGGGGAAAACATTTTTTACTTGTTTTCTGACAAAAAGTCATGCAATTTCCCTCCCGCCCCTAATTTGCATATGCAGATTCGGTTCGGCTGGGCAGAAGGGTTCGTCCGAATCCTGCTGAAAAAGGCTGAATCCCGAACCGAATCCTGGATTCGGTGCATCCCTACTCCTTACCCCACAGGGGAAAAATGTTTGCTGGTTAAATTCTTCTGACTTTTTTAAGACAAAGTAGCCCTAGACTTTAAAATTTTGGTACCTTTCCGTTTTGGCAGAAAAAAATGGGTGATATATGGGTGAAAAACTTTTTTTTTTTTTCTCTCCATCTCCTCTTTGTTAGCAAAATATCGAAGATCTCTCGTGAAGCAGGTACCAGAAATGAAGAGAGTGTAGCCTTAATGGTGCATGAAGAGTTTGGGCAGATGTCCTTGGATAAAGTGTGGAACGATGAACATTATGTTAAGCTACAGGAGCCTGGAAGGTAAGGTTTGAAAGTTTTCCCTCTTGTATATGGAGTATTTTAGTTATATTTATAGTACAGGTGTGGGATTATCTAGAAAACTCTGAATTATGGAAAGACCATCTCCCATAGACTCCATTTTATACAAATTTTTTAAAAAATGATTTCCCTTTTCTCTGTAATAATAAAACAGTACCTTGTACTTGACCCAAACTAAAGGTGGCCATACATGGAGAGATCCGCTCGTTTGGCGATGTCTCCAAACTAGCGGATCTCCCTCCGATATGCCCACCTTGAGGTGGGCAATATCGGGCTGATCCGATCGTGGGCCCTAGGGCCCAACGATCGGATCCTAACGATGCCCAAACGGGCAGTCGGATCGCGGGACCGCATCAATGAATAGATGCGGCCGCGATCCGACGGGATTTTCTGTCCCATTCGATCGCGATCTGGCTGACTTTCGGCCAGATCTCGATCGGTGAAGACCGTCGGGGGGGGGCCCCCCATACACGGGCCAATAAGCTGCCGACACGGTCTGTTGGCAGCTTTTATCGGCCCGTGTATGGTCACCTTAAGAGATAATGAATCCTTATTGGATGCAAACCAATTAGGGGTTTAGGAGTCTTTTGGAAATTACTGCACAGGAATGGGGCCTACAGAAATTTGCCAACAAATTGGGGACCCCCGGTTTTATATGCTCTAATAAACAACGAACTTATACTTGCTTTCGATGCGCTCATCAGGAGCTGCCAGGCTTCCAACAAGCACACCCGAAGCAGAGATCTTATCAGTACATATTCTGCCCCTGGATTTAATAAAGAAAGTTCTAACGAGAACTTCCAAAAGTTATAAACATAATTGGGAGCTAATATAAACATATTAGGACATTGGGTAATTGAGTTCAATAGTTCCTTTCCTACAAAACTCTTTTACGTAAAATATTGGGTTTGAGCGTTCTTTCCTACAGAGCTGACTTTTACAAGAAATTTCTGTCAAAGTATTACCCTGAGCCACCATTACTTCTCTCATTACACTATCCTATTGCGTTATATAAGATTTACATGACTTTCTAGTAGGCTTAAGGTATGAATATCCAATTTACAGAAAGATCTGTTATACGGAAAACCCAGGTCCTGAGCATTCTGGATAACCAATCTCATACTTGTACAACTTATTCTGCTGCTAGCTGCATCATGCTGTAAAAGTTTTCCTAAATTTCTCAAAGGCATCTCTAAAATAGTCCAGGCCTTATTGAAGCCAGAACTCTCTGCATTCTTGTCCCCTTTTCCTCTAAATAAATGGCAGTACCTCAGAGATTTTGCCACACACCGTAATATTCCTTGGGTTTGCAGACACTGGACCATTTGGGTAGGGATCACTTCAACAAATATCTGCTGCCAGCAGAAAAAGAGAATGAAATGTTGAAAAACTTCCCAATATAGTGGGCACCACCAATTATTATTTTTAAACTCCAAGTATATTTGATTTTTCCAATGAGTTTGGGGAAAAAATGGCAAAAATGGAAGGCTTCAGTTTGGTCTTTTAAAGGTCCGTTTGAAGTTCTAACTTTAGGACATTTGAGAACTTAATCAATCGTGCATTTTTTTTCTTCTCTTAGTTCCCCGAATAAAGTAACACTTTTGAGTAATAAAGAAGAGATTTTGCTGCCTTCTGCGTATGTGGCTTATAGCCCAGCAGCAACTGTAACTGTAAGTTGTCATTTGCATTTTTTCATATAGAAAATAATGTACTGAAATTGAAGACTTTTCTGCTATACCAACTGAAACAATTACTTCAGAAATATTACACTTTTTGTGTTGGTGTCATTAACAATTGTAGATTGTGTATAGTGCTAAATATTCAGATGGGAGAGCTGTACTTAATGGTGATGGGAACTATAAAAAAAAAATCGCATAAGCTCATCCCAATATAATAGTGTCATCCACTGCTGCTGTTGCTCTAGGCTACCAGTCGACAGAATTAACATTTCTCTTGCAGAGTTCTGTGGGTCACAGTGTATAGCTTCCTCCACTAGGAGGCAGGACACTAGAGAGAGGAGAGAGAGAGAGGAAGGCTTGTTCCCTGCTGCTGTACCCCCTCTACTATAGGTTCAGTTTTACTAGTGTCCTCAAGGAGACAGGACATAATAATTCAAAGATTACTATGGCCAGATTATTTTTCCTGGCGCCAGGGGTTGACCCAGAAGCATCTGGCTTAAGAGTCCCTCTAGAGTGGCTTCCCCCTCTGCGGGATACTCAGGGCTATTAAGACTTCAGAGAAGTGGGCGACACAGATCCTATCATGTAGGCTTTGTCTGGTCCAGCACATGTCACTTTAGCCTACAAGCGATGAAAATGGACTTAAGGCTACTAAAAAACCTTTGCACCATCGCTGTAAGTATATCTTCCCTCCACATTCTTGAAGCAAGCAAGCTCTCTGGTCCCCTTAGACTCCTATCTCCTCCAGCCCTGGGCCCCCACAGTATCTGAACTCCCGAGTGGCACAAGCGCACACTTCTACTGATGTCACTACATCATCCGAGTCACCCTCCAGAACTCTTCGATCTCTTCTCTTTGTGCTTCCTCTCCGGATCCGGCTGCAACTGGCACAGACACACCTATCCAGCTTCTGCTTTCCAATTGACATTGGGACCCAGAATGGCAGGAGCCAATGGGCTGAGACATTCATTCCCCATCCTGAGATGAGATTAAATATTAAGGGAGACCACTAATAATTGCGGGGACCAGAGGGATAGCGCACTCCATATAAGGGGCAGGCACTAAAGGGAGACTTGGGGAATCCCCTGTCGGGATATTATAACGGCTACATTAGCGCATTAAACAGCCCATATTACCATGTCTGAGGGTAATTTGGAGGGTCCGTTTGCCAAGGCGCCACATAGGTTAAATACTTTGCATGTGCCAAATACTGCAAACACCTCCCCTCTGGCCGAAAGGACCCTGTTCTTCCCAAGTTTAGGATACCTGTTCCTACCACACAAATTAACCCAGAGGTAGAAACTTCCCAAACTCCATTGGATTCTTCTGTTCAGCCATTCACATGCAGCTGAAACATGGAACCTTCAACTTGGGCATTACAGCTGTCTACAGGCATCCCAAAATTAGCAGCCTGTTTGGAAAAACTCCTGGACGGACCAGGCAAGCCCAGAACTTAAACAAAAACTACAAAGCGCCCTGTCTCCCCCCTCTGATCAGAACCGTGACAAAGACTCACCCCTGGCCTCGCCAGCTTGTGGTAATCCAGTCTCTGAATGAAGGGGAGCTCCCTTCAGACAGAGCAGAGGAGGCAGAAGATCACTCCAAACTCTCTCCGGGGACCTTAGGTACACTTAATTTCCTCAGTTCTATACTGTCAGGAGCTTAAGTACTGAAACTCCTACAGACACCTCCTCATACCTGTTTTTTAACTTCAGAAAAAATCTGCATCTATTGTTCCCTCATATGCACAATTAGATACTATCATTCAATCTGAAAGATACTATCTAATTTGCATGAGCCATACCATATACTACTTTGGTGAACGGCATACTACTATGGTGAATGAAAAGTTTTTGATAGAAGTGTATGCCTAAAAAATAAAGTATACTTTTACCACAAAGCTTTTTTGAGTTCTCCTTTTAGTTAGAATGGCTCTCTTGTCGCTTGACTCATGGAGGAATAGCTCCCAGCTGTGAGAAAAAATGTCTCCTCTCCCACCCGATGTTCTTCAATTCTACCTCCAAAAACAAACGAGAGGGAGAAAAAACACAGTAGCTCATCCACCAGGGGCCATTCCTCCCACTGTGGTGCCAAGGGTAGCTTCCAGAACGAAACAAAGTCTACGTTGCTAGGGAAACGATTCCAGCAAAAATCATTCGATATGCACTACATTGCATGACTATCCACAGCCAATAGGGGGAAGGCTAAGGCACTTTCACGGAACCTCTCAAGCAGGCTGCGTTCAGGTCTGTGGTTCAACAACACCTTCACGACAAGGTTCTAACGTCTGTGCCATTTGTCAATTGTTTCGAGGTTTCTATTCCAACCTCCTCTGTGTGCCAAAAAAGAACAGTGTACCTTCCAGTGTTGGATCTGAAACGTCTAAATTCCTTGGTGAGATCCAGATTCAAAATGGAATCCATGAGGTCAGTCAAAGCAGCAATAAATCCAGGTGACGCTTCTCTTCACATTCCAATTTTCCCTCCTCACCAGAAATTCTTGCCTTCAACAGTTGCCACTACCAGTTCATGGCCCCAGGATCTTCACCAAAGTGATGGCAGCTGCCACACTTCGGTTGCAGGGCTTTTCTATCACGCCATACCTCGATCTGCTGTTCAAAGCCCCTTCCTTTCAGGAGGCAGAACGGCAGCTGATATCCGCTGTATCTACACTGACCAGCCTGGGCCAAGTCCTACCTCATCCCCAGCCAAAAATGACCTTCCTTTGCATGCTGTTCAATACTGAGGCCCAACGCATCTCCCCTCCCCGACAAAATCACGAATTGACAGGACCAGCTCCAATTCGACATCACCACCACAGTGCCCGTAGAAAAACCATGGCGCCTTCCAATGGCTCCAGACCTCCTCCCAGGGTCCCATCCTCTAATATGGCCCTCCTGACTTTGACTGCTATTTAGACCTTAATTCTTCAGTGCAAGGGCTTCACTGCTACAGTCATTCGTACCATGTCCTCTGCAAGAGAGCCAGTGTCTTCCAAGACTTCCTGTAGGGTCTGAAGATCCTACAGAGACTGGTGCACCAGTCTCCAAAATCCTTTCCATCCCTCGTCTGCTCGACTTCTTACAAGCAGGCCTCAATAAGGAACTATCTTTTGACCTCCCAGAAGTCTCAGCTCTCTACATTTTTGTTTTCTAGGGACTGATAGCCCTTCTTCCGAATGTTAGCAAATTCCTTCAAGTAGCCGTAGCCCCTCCTTACAGGGACCCTCTCCCTCCTTGGGAACTCAACTTGGGTTCACTGTTCCCACCTTTTTCCCGAAAACTCCCAAGGAGGTCGCTCTCCACTCACTGGACCCCGACAGGGCGCTCAAATTTTACCTAGACCGCACCAGTGACATTAGGCCCACATCCTCGCTGTTTGTCTCTCCATTTGCAGCCAAGAAACGGAGTCTGGCATCAAGAACCTCCATTTCCTGATAGATCAAGGAGGTCGATCCAAAGGGAATACGTGGCGCAAGGAAAGTCCCCGCCCCTTCTGGTGAAGGCACATGGTACCAGAGGAATCTACATGTCCTGGGCCTTCAGGAATTCAGTTTCCGTGGAGCAAATTTTTAGGGCGGCAACTTGGGCCTCCCTCCATTCCTTCCCAAAAAGTGTTAAATTTGAGGTCTTTACAGAATCTGCAATCCTCTAAGCGAAGGCCCGCGTCATCCCTCCCAATACTTGGGGGACATCTTTGGTATGTCACCATGGTCCCCGTGACCCACAGAACTCTGAAGAGAAAGGGATTGAGCGGTGAGTAACTCAAAATCCCCTTTTCTCTTGCAGACATCTGTGGTACACTGCCTTCATGCCCTGTAAGTGGATCCTACTAAACTTTCTTACCTGGCAATATGTACATAAGTTCATAGTTATTGTTTGTTATACTCTTTGCTACGCAAAACAAACTATCAGGGATATATTAAAGGAGGTATAGGAGCAGGGGAGGAGTATTCCTCTGTGTCCTGCCTCCTTGTGGAGGAAGCTATACCCCCGGTCCCTGTGTCCCACAGACATTTGAAGAGAGAGGGATTTAACAGTGAGTAATACAAAATACCCTTTTTGCGTTGTTAGATTTATTTATTTTTTTTAATCCCTGCCACTAGTACTCCTTTTCCAGCTTGCCACGGGCTTGTTTTAAGGCTGTCCGCCTCAAAGGGCTCTTATTGATGAATTGATAGAGAGAACTTTTTTTTTTGTTAACTATATAAAACTCCCATGTATCTCTTACGTATATTCTCAAGGGAAAACTAGTGTACTGCCATTACGGCCGTAAGGAAGACTTCAAAGCCATACAAGAAAAGAAGATTGATCTTTCTGAAAATCTCATCCTTGTACGTTCTGGATTAATCAGCTTTGCTGAAAAGGTAATATATTACAAAAACCTTACAAAATCACCTTTTCTGATGTGCTGTCTTTCTAGCTACTTTGTAGTAATTAATGAATCTCTTGATGCTCCTTTTTTTCTATTTTTTTTCTTCTTTTTTTTTTTAGGTTAAAAATGCAGAACTCCACAAAGCCAAAGGAGTATTAATCTATCCGGAGCCATCCGACTTGACATTCCCACTCCACCAAAGTTGGTTTGTAGATTCTTCGTTTGGTCATGTAAGTAACTGTTTCAAGTCTTTCTTGTTTATTAAGTTAAAAAAAGTCAAAACACTCTATGCCTATTGTTTTAAGAAGTCAGCATACACCTCTATAAAATATAGTCGCCATTAGCCCTGTTCATTCAACTAGTGTTGAAAATAAGGAATGCTGCTAATAAAACACTTTTTTTTTTTTCTCCTCTTAGGCTCATTATGGAACTGGGGATCCATACACACCTGGTTTTCCATCTTTCAACCACACACAGTTTCCTCCATCCAAATCCTCAGGACTCCCAAGCATTCCAGTTCAAACTATTTCTAGTGAAGATGGCAAGAAACTGCTAGAGTGAGCATATTTATAGTCATACTTTGTTGGCAAGCTAAACTTGCATACAGTATATTGTGGTCACAAAATAAAAGCAGGCAGGCCAGAATTAAATGCTCTAGAGTTAAAATAACTTTGTCTGTGAAAATTTTTAAGGGCTGTAATTATCCTAGTGGGTAAAACATTAATTCTGCACATGATAGTGAATGTACTGGCTTTTAGTCTGATATTACTTTAAGCATTTTTTTTCTAAAAAGCACTAAAACCATCCAATGAATTGGAAGCAACCATGGCTGTTTTGGCAGCCATTATGCCCTGTGTGCTATAAATTTTAACCCTGGGAAGGTATCTCTTGTTTTTCCTCTGGGGGGGAAAAAGCAAACCAAAGTTATTTGCAAATTCTATGATATGCTTAAATTTAATATTTCTACTTGGCACTGGGCTTGCCAATCCACATGTTGAAGGCTAGTAAGCCGTACAGATGCATGCTGTAGGCAGGAATGGTAAGGGGCACATGTACTAATACTCTTAATACAGGTGCATTAATTAATACCTGCACTGCTAAACAGATGAGAAAATGTCTGCACAATATGCAGAGCTGACACTCATCTTCAGTTGCATTTTTGTTTTATTTGTGCTGCAACAGCATTGTTAGTTGCTTGAACTACAGCAACTCGTATATAAAACAATGTTTTACTGCCTAAAAATGTGGATGTGTCTTGGCTACCATGCCCTGTACAAATGGCAAGATGCCAGTTTATTAACAATTCAATCTCACAATGCGACAGTGGTCAACTACTTAAAATTACCAATTCAGCACATTCTGTATAGCAGTATGGACAGACAGGATCTTGCTGAAGCCTGTGTATCTCTGTGGGATGCAGCATTGTTTTTTTTTTTTGTTCTTTTTATTTGTTCTTGCACATTGTCAGTACATAGCTTTGTGCATGATTTTCATTCTACCAGCACTCAGACAGATGTTGCCAGTGGTGCACGATCAATAAGTCGTGTATAGTCTTATGAAGGATCAGCACATACTGTTCTGTAGTGAAATAATAGTGTTTTCAAACAAAACATATTTTTATCCGACGTTTCGGTCCCACCTGGGGACCTTTTTCAAGGATATTGTAGTGTAACAAACCATGGTTTAAATACCCACCCCCTGAGTGAATTCTGGCGCCAACATGACGTCATACAGTGAGTACAAAGTGAAAAAAAAAGTATTTTTGTCCTTTTCAGTTCATTAGAGAACTGGGTGCAATAATTTGATTCACCACCGGGTGTCCGTGTATGCACTTCCCATGCCCTGTAATATGAGAGAAATGTCTCTCATATTGAACTGAAAAGGACAAAAATACTTTTTTTTCACTTTGTACTCACTGTATGACGTCATGTTGGCGCCAGAATTCACTCAGGGGGTGGTTATTTAAACCATGGTTTGTTACACTACAATATCCTTGAAAAAGGTCCCCAGGTGGGACCGAAACCTCTCTCTTTCTCTCTTTTTCTCTTTCTCTCTCTTTCTCTCTCTCTCTTTCTCTCTCTCTCTCTTTCTCTCTCTCTCTTTCTCTCTCTCTCTTTCTCTCTCTTTCTCTCTCTCTCTTTCTCTCTCTCTCTTTCTCTCTCTCTCTTTCTCTCTCTCTCTTTCTCTCTCTCTTTCTCTCTCTCTTTCTCTCTCTCTTTCATTATTTTGTATGTGCTGGCTATACTTATTTCCCTCCTAAGTTCTGAACTTTTTGTTTTTTTTAGGAAGCTTGATGGGGATAACTGCCCAGATACGTGGCAAGTTGTATGTAAACTTGGGCCCCAGATCAAAGACACACAAAATATTAAACTTGAAGTGACGAATGTTCCGGTTGAAAAGAAGCTCTATAATGTTTTTGGTGTTATTCAAGGCTTTGAACAGTCTGGTAGGTGCATGCTAAGCTAATACTTTGGAATAAATGATGTATGTACATGTGATCCTTCAAATGCACAAACTAGAGCACATCGTGTATTTTTGCCATAGCCAATCGCTGGAAGACACTGATGCCAACTTTCATTTCCTTGAATGAGAAAAGTCAGGCTACTCTGTATCTGTGCTTTGTTTTTTGGGCTTAGTTTCTTGCACTAATACAAATTTTATTGACATTCATTGGGGAATCCCATTCTGCTCGCTGGTCAAATAGCATGACTTCAAGTAATCAATCCATCTTGGGGATTGGTATGCAAACTTTCTGCAGAAAGATTGTTCGTATTCTCTATTAACATTAAGAGCTGAATCATTGAATATGCATATTAAAACAAAAAATTCTACCTCTGTTTGACGATTCAGCTTTTATGTTTTGCCAATGTTCAGCAATGTTCTCTTTTTATTTTTTTTTTATTTTATTTTTTTTATTTTGCTTTTGAAGGCACCCAATAAAAAATGTTCTATCAACAAGAAGACTGATATCCAAGACTCTTGCCGATATTGGTCGCCTCATCTACCACCATACATGCACCGAATATCATACAAAACGTTCCATATGATCGTGCATGTATGGCGACCTTAAAGGAATTGTTCAGTGTAAAGATAACTAGATAAATGGGTTGTGCAAAATAAAAAAATGTTTTTAGTTAGGCAAATATGTCATCTGTAAAGGCTGGATTGAATGGATGTGTGTTTTTCTGCTCTCTTGGTTTCCACTGATTGGTTACTGTCTGGTGACTTGAGAGTGGGCAACATGGGTCATGTATGCTTTTGAATCTGAGCTGAATGCTAAGGATCAATTGCAAACCCGCTGAACAGTTACAGTGGTGTGCAAAACTATTTGCCCCCTTCCTGATTTCTTATTCTTTTGCATGTTTGTCATACTTAAATGTTTCTGCTCATCAAAAACCGTTAACTATTAGTCAAAGACAACATAATTGAACACAAAATGCAGTTTTTAAATGAAGGTTTACGTTAAGGGAGGAAAAAAAACCTGCAAATCTACATGGGCCTGTGTGAAAAAGTGCCCCCCTTGTTAAAAAAATAACTTAACTGTGGTTTATCACACCTGAGTTCAATTTCAAAGGTTATAAAGCCATTTCTAAAGATTTGGGACTCCAGCGAACCACAGTGAGAGCCATTATCCACAAATGGCAAAAACATGAAACAGTGGTGAACCTTCCCAGGAGTGGCCGGCCGACCAAAATTACCCCAAGAGCGCAGAGACCACTCATCCAAGAGGCCACAAAAGACCCCAGGACAACATCTAAAGAACTGCAGGCCTCACTTGCCTCAATTAAGGTCAGTGTTCACGACTCCACCATAAGAAAGAGACTGGTCAAAAACGGCCTGCATGGCAGATTTCCAAGGCGCAAACCACTTTTAAGCAAAAAGAAAATTAAGGCACGTCTCAATTTTGCTAAACATCTCAATGATTGCCAAGACTTTTGAGAAAATACCTTGTGGACTGACGAGACAAAAGTTGAACTTTTTGGAAGGTGCGCGTCCCGTTACATCTGGCGTAAATGTAACACAGCATTTCAGAAAATGAACATCATACCAACAGTAAAATATGGTGGTGGTAGTATGATGGTCTGGGGTTGTTTTGCTGCTTCAGGACCTGGAAGACTTGCAGTGATAGATGGAACCATGAATTCTACTGTCTACCAAAAAATCCTGAAGGAGAATGTCCGGCCATCTGTTCGTCAACTCAAGCTGAAGCGATCTTGGGTGCTGCAGCAGGACAATGACCCAAAACACACCAGCAAATCCACCTCTGAATGGCTGAAGAAAAACAAAATGAAGACTTTGGAGTGGCCTAGTCAAAGTCCTGACCTGAATCCTATTGAGATGTTGTGGCATGACCTTAAAAAGGCTGTTCATGCTAGAAAACCCTCAAATAAAGCTGAATTACAACAATTCTGCAAAGATGAGTGGGCCAAAATCCCTCCAGAGCGCTGTAAAAGACTCGTTGCAAGGTATAGCAAATGCTTGATTGCAGTTATTGCTGCTAAGGGTGGCCCAACCAGTTACCAGTTATCAGGGGGCAATTACTTTTTCACACATGAAAATGTAGATTTGGATTTCTTTTCTCCCTAAATAATAAAAACCCTTATTTAAAAACTGCATTTTGTGTTATCTTTGACTAATAGTTAAATGTGTTTGATGATCAGAAACATTTTGTGTGACAAACATGCAAAAGAATAAGAAATCAGGAAGGGGCAAATAGTTTTGCACACCACTGTATGTCCCATGTGACCCCCCTTCCCTTAAAGTTGCTGATTAACTCAGAGTTGGAGAGCTGAAAAGCAGCAAGTTAAATTGGGTTTAAAAAAGACAAAGTCCATCAAGTTCAACCCCTCCAAATGAAAACCCAGCATCCATACACACACCCCTCCCTACTTTTAATTAAATTCTATATACCCATACCTATACTAACTATAGAGCTTAGTATCACAATAGCCTTTTGATATTATGTCTGTTCAAAAAATCATCCAAGCCATTCTTAAAGGCATTAACTGAATCAGCTATCACAACATCACCTGGCAGTGCATTCCACAACCTCACTGTCCTGACTGTGAAGAACCCCCTACGTTGCTTCAAAGGAAAGTTCTTTTCTTCTAGTCTAAAGGGGTGGCCTCTGGTATGGTGATCCTCTTTACGGGTAAAAAGGTCCGCTGCCATTTGTCTATAATGTCCTCTAATGTACTTGTAAAGTGTAATCATGTCCCCTCGCAAGCGCCTTTTTTCCAGAGAAAACAACCCCAACCTTGACAGTCTACCCTCATAATTTAGGTCTACCATCCCTCTAACCAGTTTAGTTGCACGTCTCTGCACTCTCTCCAGCTCATTTATATCCCTCTTAAGGACTGGAGTCCAAAACTGCACTGCATACTCCAGATAAGGCCTTACCAGGGACCTATTAAGAGGCATAATTATGTTTTCATCCCTTGAGTTAATGCCCTTTTTTATGCAAGACAGAACTTTATTTGCTTTAGTAGCCACAGAATGACACTGCCCAGAATTAGACAACGTGTTATCTACAAAGACCCCTAGATCCTTCTGATTTAAGGAAACTCCCAACACACTGCCATTTAGTGTATAACTTGCATTTATATTATTTTTGCCAAAGTGCATAACCTTGCATTTATCAACAATGAACCTCATTTTCCAGTTTGCTGCCCAGTTTTCCAGTTTAGACAAATCACTCTGCAAAGTGGCAGCATCCTGCATGGAACCTATAGTTCTGTACAATTTAGTATCATCTGCAAAAATAGAAACAGTACTTTCAATGCCCACCTCCAGGTCATTAATAAACAAGTTGAAAAGCAAGGGACCTAGTACAGAGCGCTGCGGTACTCCACTAACACTGGTCCAATTAGAAAATGTTCCATTTACCACCACTCTTTTTGTAGTCTATCTTTTAGCCAGTTCTCTATCCAGGTACAAATACTATGTTCCAGGCCAACATTCCTTAATTTAACCAGTAACCTTCTGTGTGGCACTGTATCAAATGCTAAGTAAATCACATCCACTGCCATCCCAGAATCAAGGTCTCTACTTACATTCTCATAAAAAGAAATTAAGTTAGTCTGGCAAGATCTGTTATGCATAAAACCATGTTGGCACAAACTCATAGTATTATGATTTGCTATGAAGTCCAGTACCTTATCCTTTATTAACCCTTCGAAAATTATTGTGTTCTGGCTAACATGTTACACATCCAGTCACTCCAGCCTTTACAGATTACTTATTTGCCTAACTATTTTAAAAACATGTTTTTATTTTGCACAACCCATTTACCTAATTATCTTTACACTGAACAATTATTTTAAGGTGCCATACATGCATTATTATCATATGGAACGTTTTGTATAATATTCGGTGCATGTATGGTGGTATATTTTTGGCTAACATTTTTTTATTTTGCACATACTATCTATTTACCCAGTTCTTATTTTTACATTGAACTGTTCCTTTATGTTTAGTCTTGTATAAATTGATTGTCAGGACAATATTAACTTTGCAGGACAAACGAAAGTATCAGTATCATTACATCAGAAAGCTGGTGCAAAAATTGCATCCATTATTGCACCATTCCTTTAAGAATTGCATCTTTGACAGCCTTATGCGTGTTTACAGGACACCGACATGCCTCCCTTTACAGCATGTGCCTAAAACGAGTATATAGGCTTGCATATGAGTGCAGCAGGTGCCAAAGCGACAGAGGGGGAATTTATTTATTTATTTTTTATTTATTTTTAAATGAGCCCTTGCATTATTATGTGTTCACTTCAAAACCCATAGACCACTCGCTACTCTCTCGTGCTGTCAACTATATCTTCATAGACTTAGACCTGGACTAAATTGTGACTGTGATGGTACCAACTTTATGGCAAGTTCTACAAGTGTTTTCAAAACCATGATGGCCAAACTACAGAATTGGGTTCCCCCATAGCCAAATAAACCTGGTCTAATTTGGGCCTTGTTAATCTTTCTTCGTGACCTTATTTTAGGAACACTTGTACTGACAGGCATTATAGTGGATAAAATAGGGGTATTTCCACTGTATACATGGAATTCATAACTATAGCGTTTCTTCAGTGAAGACTATTCTCTAATTGGAAATTATCATTTTTTTTCATTATGCAATTTGTAGTGTTTCTTGAATATGTAATTTATTAATTTACTTCTTTAATACTGGATTTGCTTCTTACCCATAATACTCTGCTCCATAGATCACTATGTGGTGGTGGGTGCTCAGAGAGATTCATGGGGCCCTGGAGTCTCCAAAGCAGCTGTTGGGACTTCTTTACTCTTGGAATTGGCAAGACTGCTCTCTGATATGGTGAAAACAGGTAAGGCTTGTTTGTGGAAAGACATGAAGTTTTGAAAGTTCAGTTAAGGGTGATGGCACACCAGGTTTGTGAGCTCTGCATATGGTATCCCAAACTCACTTCAATTACTGTGTTTAAATAGACTTATTCTGATCCCTCCCCAAGTACAATCTGTTATAAGACTTTATTTTCCAATCTTCCATTCAGATGGGTTTAGACCAAGAAGAAGTATTGTATTTGCAAGTTGGGGTGCAGGTGACTTTGGATCTGTTGGTGCCACAGAATGGCTAGAGGTAGGTTATTATCATGGTTAAAGGCAAGTACACCCCCCATTTCAATATTTTGTTTACTTGTCCTAACCAACTTAACATACTCCAATGTCAAGCTAGCTTGCTGGCCCTAGGAAAAGAATAATTTTAGCTCCAGATCACTTTGTGATCTGTGGCCCCTCACCTAATTTCTAACTTTCAATCTGTCATTGAAGCAACTGCTTTATTACTGCAGTTAGTGACCCTTCCAACTGCATAGCAGCTTAAATGACAAGAGAATGCACACCAGAACACAAAGGAAATAAATTGCACAAAATCCAAAGCCAAATTGCCTTTCAATACCATACTCTACAACATACTAAAATGTAATTTTAAAATGAATTTGAAGTAGTTGATATCCAGCCTCCTGCTTTTTGGCACTGAAATAAAATGTGTTCAGTGTACATCAGAAGTAAAAAATATTTTTAGGCTGTTCTTTGGAAACACTGGTTTTTCTACAAACAATTCTACAATTGAGCAGACCAGGGTTGAGCAGACCAGGGTAAATGATGGAAAGTTTAGAAGGTACATGTGCTTTACTACCCAAAAATTACCTCAAAAGCAAGTTGTCATCCAATTATGTAAAGGAGTGTTTACCTGGAAACATGATATCCAGAAAGTTATAAATTACTGAAAGGCCAATTCCCATAATATATATATATATATATATATATATATATATATATATATATATATATATATATATATATATATATATATATATATATATATATATATATATATATATATATATATATATATATATATATATATATATCCTGCTGTATTAAAGGTATTCTAGGCACAGTGTAGCCATAACGAAATTACTCTTGACTCCTTAGATTGAGACTCAATAGATGTGCTGCTTAGTTGTGTATTCTCAAGGCACCAAATTCTAAACTTAAAACATATTGTTTGTGAGCTGGCTGTTGTGGTCAGTCAGAGGAGCTTTGAATGTTTCCATTAACCTTTTATAATTTATAATTTTTTCCTTTTCTAGGGTTACTTAAATAATCTCCATTTCAAGGCATTTTCCTATATCAATCTTGATTCAGCTATTCAAGGTACAGGCTATTTTTTATTTGGTTCTTATAAACATTCTAATTGTTTTGTTGGTTTACTACCACAGCTGCTAAATTGCCATTAGCAACCAATTACGTATTTGCTTTAGTTTTCTAGCTTAATGTCGACCAGTCGGCTACATTTGTTTGGCAACTGCAGCTTAAAGGGATTGTTCACCTTCCAACACTTTCTGCAATTCAGTTAGTTTCAAATAGTTCACTAGAAAGTCGTTACTTTCTATTTTCTATGTGTGACTGTTTTTCTAAAGCTGCTTGGGGGGGGGGGAGTCGCCGACCCTGTAAACTGTTCTAAATTGATGCATTTCTTTTCTTTGGCCCTGCTGAGGGTTTGTGTGTGTGTGTGTGTGTGTGTGTGTGTGGTTTTTTTTTTTTTTATTAAAAGCAGCTGTTGGAATTGATACAATAGTTGCTAATATTCCATTGTTTCTGATGAATTGAACTGAAAAGTGTTTGGACTGTAAACCACCCCTTTATCAGCTGAATACCACAAATCTAGCTGTAATATTGAGCTGTAACCCAATACAGGATGTAGGATGGTGCTTCATGTAGTCTCATGGGTCAAAATATAATGGGACTGATGCAAAAATTTGATATTTAAACTACATGGAAATTAAGTATGACATGCTTGTCTGATGCAAACGCTGCATCTTTATCAGACGATGGTGATGGTATCTGGTTGCATTTCTCTCTTTTCTTTTGGAACTGTGATAATACAGTAAATATAATCTAAAGCTGTCAGCTGTGAATGTATTGCTAAAGTTATTCACAAACATGCCACCCTATACCTAGAGACTGAAGATATACTGCAGTAATGTGTTACTTTATTTGAAAACCTAAGGCCAATAACTTAACATTGGTTAACTGTGAGTATTTTTGCTGTCAAATTGCCGACAGATTCCCATTATATAATGTGCCACCCGATTTAACAATTTATATTGAATATTTCAAGTAATCAAAGCTTCCTGTGGTTTAGGACTCATTGCATTGTTGTTACAGGTTCTGGAACCTTTAAATTGTCTGCCAGCCCACTATTGAATAAGGTGATACTGCAAACGCTGAAAGAGGTGAGAAATTGGTTCATACAGTATATCATTTTCTTTACAGTATTTCTGCATACAATTTTTAATTTGTATTTAGCAAACACTTTTTTTTTCTTTTTTTTCCTTTAAATGTAGGTAGCAGATCCAGTTGAAACAGACTTTACATTATATAGACAAATTGGATCACAAGCTTGGACAAAAAAAATGTAAGGATCATTTTAAATTTTTTTTTATATATCTTTCATCCTTTCCTTCCATGCAGCAGCTTTTGCAACTTCTATCATGTCTCGAATAAGAACAGTATGAAAATGTATATGTTGCTTCTAGCATTCCTTGCTTGAAAGCATACTTTGGCTACACCCAAAGATTAACAATTTTGGTTTTAACTTTGGTTTTGTCTGGCACCAATTTAATTGTATTTGTATCTTGCCACATTGTAAGATACAATTTTTTTTTTTTTTAATACATTTAATTTAATTAGTTTACACATCAGATTTATTTTTTTTCTGTCCCATTATATTTTAACCCATGTAACTACGTCCGACTTGTAGGATGCGTTTTGTCGACACCATCTGACAAAAGCACTGGTTAGCCCTAAATACTGGAAATTTTGCTTATTTAAACAGCGCAATTCTAAACTTTCTCTTAATTACTACAGTGTGCCCTTTTCCATTGAAGATTCTGCTTACCCATTCCTTGCCTACTCCGGAATCCCTTCAGTTTCCTTCAGTTTTCAAAAGGTAATTTATTTATTTTGAAAAGGGATATCAGATCTATATTAAAAAAAATCAACTCCTTCTGTCATGAGTAAAATTACTTATAATGCTAAACCGTCAACATGTTTGTTTAAGGATCAGCTTGTTACCACTACATGTATACAAAGACAAGAGATTCTCTGTACCCCACACATTATCAATATAATAAGCCATTAGGGTATTTTCTGCATAAAGCTACTAAAAATGCCACCCCTAAATGAAATGTTTGTGCATATATTGCAGTATACTATGACGGCCAGCTTGTCTGGCTGGACCTACACTCTTTCATCAAATTCATTGTGATACTGCTTCATTGCAATTACATTTAAAAATGTTTACATAGTGTTTACATGCAACTTGTTTTGCAAGGTTAAAACTCCCAAATGGTTACCTTTTTTATTGGGCAAGACTTGGATTGCCTGATTGTTGTAGCTCCCATCATCCCCAATTACATAGAGCTGGCCACTAGTGATGGGCGACTCTGACTGAAATGCAGTAATCTATGGGCGTCAAAAGTTTTATATTTTTTTTTTTTTTTTTTTTTTTTTTTTTTTTTTTTGATATGCAACTTTTTTTTTCTCCCATTTTGAAGTCTATGGGCATCATTTTTGTGGCGAAACTTGGCAAAATATTTTGCTCATAACTACTGGCCGAAGCTCCTGTATAAAATAGAACAAAAGAGATGGTTGGGCTCACCGGTTTAACCATTAGACCATGGTGCAATGATATCGTGACGACAGAATTCAAAATAAAGGCAAGATGCTCTTCACTCATGTATTCCTTGTTTAAGACATGAAATATTTCATTAGCATTATAAGCAGTGGCAAATGACTTCCACCAGAGGGCAGCATTGTTAACTCGCTTGTCTTAAAGGAGAAGGAAAGCTACGGAGGTACTTTATTGCCAATAGATAAGCTGCAATAGTGCAAGCTAGAATGCTATATTTATTCTGTAGAATGTTTTACCATACCTGAGTAAAAAGCTCTAGAAACTCTGTTTGTTTAGAATAGGAGCTGCAGTATTAATGTGGTGTGACATCACTTCCTGCCTGAGTCTCTCCCTGCTCTGGACTCAGATTACAGTAGAGAAGGGAGGGGTGGGGGGAGAGGAGCAAACTGAGCATGCTCTTGCCCAGGGAAATGAGGTTTAAGCTGAAGGCAGGAGTCTGATACAGAAGTCCATGTGTACACAATTTAAGGAAAGAAATGCAGTATTTCTTTTGACAGGGGACTCAGAGCAACATTACTTTGGGGGTTTACTGGTATATTTAGATGGACCTTTCTGATAAGGCTTACTTAGTTTTAACCTTTCCTTCTCCTTTAAGGTTAAATTCATAGGAGCCTTCCTTTTAGAGAAACTGCTGTGTCTTCTAAAGAGAAACCGTGAAATCTAAATACAGATAATCCTCTAATTTTAAAACCAGATTAATGTTTGATATCCTTATCCATTTGGACACTTAAGACATATTAGGACAAGCCTTGCAAATTGTATTAGAAGTCTTGTTGCACACAGCAACCAATACACGGGTTGCACTAAATGGTCACCTGTTTGAAAACAAAAGTTTAGCTGGTTTGGCTTTGTAGACCTAGTGCACACTTTGTGACTTTTCTTAGTAGTCTACTAACTCCACAATTCTTTACAGGACAATAAACCATATGCTTATCTTGGCACTAAAATGGATACCCTAGAGAACTTCAATCAGTTGGTTGACTTGAATCGTATGTGCCGGACTGCTGCACACTTTGCTGCTCAAATAATAATACGTTTAACTCATGAACAGAAGCTGCCACTGGATTATAGCAGTTACAATGATGTGCTCCTTAAGGTTACTTTTGATCTTCAACAGCAATTTAGAGCGATAAAGGTTTGTATCATGATTTAAATTTTTTCTTATAGGAAGTTTGTGTTGAATATTGGCATTTGTGCTTCATATTATTTTTTTTTTTTTTTTTAAATTTCCCTCAGGAATTGGACCTCACCTTGAAATGGGTTAACTCTGCAAGGGGAGATTTTTCAAGGGCTGCTGCCTCTCTCACCAAAGAATTTGCTCACTCTGATCTTGAAAATACATTTATTCTACGCTCCTTAAATGATCGTATTATGAAGGTAACTTCTGCATTTTTTTTTTTTCCTTTTAGTCTTGGAATAAAACTTGTTTATTGACAAAAATGATACTGAATTATGCCATCTTACATCCATATATAATATGGGGCCGATAATGCAACCCTGCATTTAAAAAGCAGAAATAGAATTGATTGTGATTCAGTACAGGCTGAAGGCCACCACAGCCCTTTATCAATGAAGTTCTCTAAATCTGAGGATACCCTGTTAAACGTACACATTTTCTTTTCTGCTAATGTACACCACATGCTTCCATTATCCAGAAACCATTTATCCAAAAAGCTCTGAATTACAGAAAGGCATCTCGCAAATTTTTATTCTCTGTAATAATAAAACATCACCTTGTACTTGATCTAAACTAAGATATAAATAATCCTTATTGGAAGCAAAACCAACCTACTGGGTTTATTTTAATATTTACATGATTTTCTAGTAGACTTGTATGAAGTTCCAAATTACAGAAAGATTCCTTAGCCAGGAGAACCCAGGTCCTCAGCATTCTGGATAACTGGTCCCATACCTGTGTATAGAATTAACAATACAAAGCTGTGTGTTTAATAAACTGTGAAAAATTGCAAAGTAAACTGGATATCCCCTAGCTGGATGTTTGATTTATTTATTTTTTTGGAAAAAATTCAAATTCACGTTGTATGGGAGCATAGAAATCAGTGCTTTTCTGATGAAACCTAAGCTTTGCTTCTCTACAGCCCCCAAGGACACGAAGAATCTGCAGTATCACCAATATGGAGAGATGGCATAACTATCATTATCTGCAATTTTTATTTTCTTTTGCTTTTCTTGTTTAGCTTTTTTGGTGTAAGATGGCTATCTAGGCTTTCCATGTTGGGCTGGATACTGTACCTCATGCTATATTCACTTCATTTTTTATCAGGCTATTCAGTTCCAGCTTATAAACTGTCTATTTACTGTTGTATGTGAATGTACAAAGCTATTTCTAACTCATAATTTTATGTTTTAAGGTTGAACATGGCATGCTGTCGCCTTATGTTTCACCAAAGGATACACCATTCCGTCATATAATCTATGGTTCTGGAAATCACACAGTAGCGGCTTTGATGGACCATCTCAATCTGCTGAAGACCAACAAGGCAGCTTTTGATGCTGATCTCTTTAAAAACCAGTTAGCGATGCTTACGTGGACATTGCAGGGTGCAGCAAATTCTCTAGCAGGCGACATCTGGGATATAGACAATAATTTCTAACTCGGTGTATGAGTCAAATATATATTTTTTTTTTTCTATCCCGCCCTTACTTTTCTAAATCTGGTATGTTAAACACAGGTAGATATTATTGATCAACCCAGCTTTTTCATTTGGGTCCAGTCATACCATTGTTTGCATGACTGCTTGAATCAGGGTCTGCAATAGTTATTTCGGCTTCTGGTGTGTGTAGCCAAGTTGGCCAATTATCCATTTGTGGGAGCAAATGGCCAATTTGGCTACAGGTCGAATTTCTAGATCTACCTATATGCACCCCATGGTTTGTTTTCTTGTTTTTTCCCCCCTTGTCATAATGAAAGCACTTATTGATCCCATCTTTAGTACCCAATGTAAAAGCACTTAATGCATGCTCCGGAATCCTATATAGGCTTGGAAAAGCTTTTACGGAAAGAATAAACTTATATATAAAGTCTTTTGAAATGCTAAACCTCATATAGGTTAGCCCCCCCCCTTACAAAAACTATTTCTGAACAAATCATAAAACCATTGCGCCTTATTATATTAAAAATTAATTGCAACAAAAGCAAAAAATTCCATCCAATCATTAACAATGATTTGGTAATTATCAAATTTATATAAAAGGTAACATCCAGAACATCTCCCATTCCCCCCCCGCCTCAAAAGAAAAAAGTTATGTAATAGAACCACAATACATACCCTTAAACTGCAATTGTGGTCAGGATATTTGAATATACAGCTAACTGTATTTGTGCAATTCCCTAAATCTTTGTGAGATACTGAGTGCACTTAATGAATTCCACACTCCTTTGCCTTTCAGCATGGCTCAAGCAGTATTACCCCATTATACTCTGCCTGAGAATCTGCTGTTTTTAAAATATTTATTCTAGAGTTTTGCCCTTGAAATACTGTTCGCTGGCTGCAGGACATGCCTGTGTTTGTCCATCCTTTTTGAAATGACTACTGTCTCCCCATTACAGCATTCTTTTTCGTTCAGTATAACTTTTAACTTTTTTCAAAATGTTCAAGAGCCACTTGCATTGCACAATTTGGAATTCCATTTTATCTATTGAAAAATTCCAAACAATGGGTAGTAAGGCACCTGAAGACACGTTAACTTGAATATAAGGTTTATTGAAGGGAAAATCCCAGTGGGACAGCCCCTTAGACGCACAAATGATCTGGTCTGAATCTATAACACTGCGGAAGTGTTCTGATTGATATAAGACTTGATGCCAGACAATTTCATGTTATTTTTAGGTTGAAGATAGAATGTAGGCAACACTAAAAATGTCCTGCAACCAGCTTATTTTGGGCAAATTGGTTTTGTTCGAAACTTTCGCACTGAAGAAAAGGTTCAAGTTATTTATTTATCAGTGACAGCGATCACTATAAATGCGTTTTCCTGGTAATTATCGGAAGCAGTGCCTTCCATAATTGACGGTTATACTGTCGTTTTTGTTTTTTTACCTATATGAATGAAAGCAGCATCTGCTTATTTGATCGAACACGGTACATGAATCTCTGCCTTCCGCCCTTTCAAACCACTCTACCCTGTCTCCTGTGGAGCGCAAGCTGAATAACACACAAAATAGCACACTGCTGAAAAGTCTTCCACTGTCTTAGACAAAAAATGTATTAATAATACCATAAAACCTTCAGACTACAGGAGTACAAAAACAAAAGTGCAGGCATACACTTGTAAAGGTAAGCCTTGCTTCTAGCTGGGTTGTATCTATTCTTTACACGAAACAGCCAGAGGCACAGTAGTCCGGGATTTCCTTAAAATCGATATTAAATAACCGTTTCATCAGAAAAGCAACCTTATAACTCTAGTGTTATCCTATGTAACTTTTATTTTAATAAAATATTGTCGCCACAGGGAAATCGGCTGTTAAACTTTAACTGTATGAATTGAGATCTAGGAGCTAATAGTACCTTAACTCGGTGGCACCTTGAGGTTGAATTCAGTCGGTGACTTGTAATATCTATTCAGTACAACAACAGAACTTTTCAGTAGATGTGTTTGCGGTATAATGGTTGCGGCAGAGATTCCAGTACCCTGACATCATGAAATCAAGGTGACATTATCGGAAGCCGTGTCTTCCATAATGGTTAATATTTAAAAAAAAAAAAATGGTAGTTTTTGTCTACCAGTGTGTTATCGGGGGCAGTGTTCCCTCATTTTACACTACGGGTGTTCTAAATTATCGGGGACAGTGTTTCCCATAATTATTATTTTTGCTAACATTTATTAGTATCTAATGTATTCGTGCTGCTGTTTGTGAGCTTGGCTTTATTTTTGTGTAACTGCCCTGAACACTTCTCTAGTTGGAGGCTGTATGCGATTATAATGAGGACTGGGGTACTAGAACTGAGACTGACCCAACCAACCAAATGTACAGTCACCCAGTTCTGTATAAATATGACGTTTAGCCTGTTTTATGTTATGCTATTCTAACCAGAAAATCCACAACTATTCTTTAGGAAGCATTGATTTGGTTCGGCTTACCAGCACACTGCCCTACCCAATAATAATTAAAAATGGCACGAGGGACCCCCGATGAGATGACTGTGGGTGCAAGAGGGGTCTTGACTCCAGCCTAAGAAGTGTTCAGAGCAGCGTTAGAAACCTGCCGTATAATAAGTGCATTGTAAATGCAGGAATGCCGTTGAAAGAAAATGCAGAATAAGATGTATGGGACGTCTTCTAAATGTTGGGCCTCTTGCACTCTCTTTTGATGATCTGGTTCTGTTTCTTAAAACTTTCTGCTTCCTATGGGTGTCTGCAAATGTCCATTTTTCATGTTTATCAATGTACTAAATTAGTCATGTATATGCCCTTAATAGAATGACAAATGTCAAGTGAAAATATCTTGTGTACTGAAAGGTATACCCATGTAATGCATGTTTATAGTTGAAGTGTAAAGGTAAAGAGTTGTCATACTGCTGCCACATCTCCCAATATCCTACCTCAGGGGATCTTCCTGTGCTAAATGTTTCTAAGCTTGGAGGCATAAACTATCCTGCACTGTCCCAGGGTGCTACATACAGGCTTGCATGATCAGGAAAAACTCTGCACTGCTGCCTTGGAGCTGGGCTCATTGGAGAAATCTTATAATGTATATAAGGACAGTGGTAGCAGATTGCTGGTGACCTTAGCAAAGCCTTGCTTAAGACAATATTTAGTCGAGGCTTGACCTTTATGGGTTGTCAAAAGGTGGCAGTTATGTTATGGATGTACCTGTTTGTAAGGGAATTGTTATTGATATAAACATGCATGAGACTGTAGTGAATGCTGGTTTTTCCTCTTCTGTTTGTCACTAATACGTTGCAGTCGCCTCCTGCTGGAATTTCCCAGTCAGACCAGGTTCATTCTTCCAGTGGAAAATGCTGGTTTGAGGCATTTCTATAGGGATGCTCCGAATCCGAAAAAGCAGCAAATTTGCGGTGGGTACTATGCATGCACCATTTAGTGTGTGCTGTCAATTTCTGGGTGCAAGTAGGATTCTGTTCAGGATTCTGTACATCCCTACTAAAGAAGAATAAATATTTCATTGTTTTTCTTAAATATATATATTTGCTACAGTTTAGTGGATTTTTATAATAATGCGTTATTAGTTATAACATCTGTACTACGCTCAGGACCTTTGTGAGTTATATCCTTTCCAACACTTGGATATGAGGCAAGAAAAGGCATTCCTGCATTCTTTTCTACTCTAGCCAAACTGTGTAGCCTTTAGCAATTGTACCTGTTTAAACATTGATTACTTTCATTTATTTTCCTGTTTGTGCATAATGGCATTTGAGGCACTTATGATCAATAAATTGCTTGAAATAAAATGTCTGTTATCTTAATTGGGGGTTCGTTATTCATTGGTGGTGGTGTGGTCAAAATCTTTGAATTATTTTGCAATGCCATTTGTGGCAAACATTTAATCATGTAGATGAATAAATCGGCCCATCTAGCCTTGGAACCCATATTTGGTAGGTTGATGTATTGCGGTCACGTACAAATGTGGGAATGTAGTCTTTAAGGAAAATGCATGTACATCCATTGGGTCTACAAATGCCAATGTTTGAAACCTCTTTAAAGCTTAACTAAAGAAATAGGCTAAAAAAGTTGTACATTATGTTTTGGGCTTTTGTACCAGCCCAAGGCAACCACAGCCCTTTAGCAGTAAAGATCTTTGGCTCCAAAGATGCCCCAGTAGCTCCCCATCTTCTTTTCTGCTGATTCACTGTGCTGTTGTCACTTACCTGAGCTTAAATCGATACCGATACATTCCTAAAAGAACTTGTCAATATCAAGGAGGTGCTGCACGCCGAATCGTTTCCATTAAAAGCCGCCCACTAACCTTTGTGAAGCCGACCCTCTAACACCAATGGATCTAATGGAGTGTAAGCGGGTCGGCTTCACAACGGTTTACAAGATTTTTTGGCGTGCAGCACCTGCGTGCAGTGGTGGAACTACTGGGGAAGCAGGGGGTACGATTGGACCAGGGCCTGCACCCCCTCAGTGCCCACTGGCAGATCGTTCACCGATGAAGCAGGTAAGAAGATTGGAACTAGTAGTTCTGTTACTGCCTCCTTGATATGGACATGTTCCTATGATTTGTATAGGAACGTGACGGTATCACTTTAAGGACCAATGCACAATATATTATATTGTAAATTATGTAGTGGATAATACACCCCCTGCTGTAATTTATAAAGATATTCAAAGTCACCGAGGAGTTTCCTGACCATATAAAAGCATGAGGCCGCAGGACAGAGTGAGCAAGACACATTGTTGATTGGAGATTGATAGATGGAGGTGGGGAGCAACAGGCGGAACAAAACCAGAGTGGCAGAGGAAGCGTGAGATGGAGGGTGGAGCAGAAGGAGAGACACGAAGAGTGAGACTGGAGATGAAGGGGGGGGGGGTTGAAAGAGGGACAGCTCGTTTAACCAGAGATGGAGGGGGGCGGAAGAGCGAGATCGTCAGACGGCGCAAGTACTTGTTGGCAGTTGGAGTGAAGGAGTGACTGTTTCAAGTAAGGAAGTGGGGGAATTCAGATGTGAGGATGGAGGAGAAGCTTCAGGGAGAGCGCGGCAGTAACAATTGCTGTTTTTTTAAGATATAAATGGCACGTTCTGGCGTAGAAACGCGCCATTTATAGGGATATGAATTAGTCTGGCCAGTAGAGAATTTTCTGATCTGTAGATTATATAGACTATAAATGTCACAACATAAGGATTATTAATAAATCCAAGATTATGACCGATCAGAAACTAGCACAATTAGCATCAGAATGTAATCATCAGCCCTCTAGCATCAGTTTATATGACATGCAGACTTCATTTTCTGCTTAATTATTTACAAAGGCCCCTAGGCTGCTCAAGCCACCCAAAGAACACTGAGCATGTGCGTGTCACAGACACTCCTCTAACAAAATCCAAGATGGGGAAACTCCTGTGACCATTTTAAAAGCTGGCATCATTCCTACTATAGAGATGCTGAACCTGTAGGCAAGAAAGGTAAGTATGGCATTTCTAGTCCTAATCATTTTTAGGGTTTAGTTCTCCTTTAAACTGATAAGGCCATTGGAGCTGCAGATCTCTAATCTGCACTTGACGCGGCCATTGTGAATATCTTGGCACCAGTAAGTGAGACACTAAGATGAGAGAGAAAGATAAGGTACGTTAACCTTGATTAAGATCACCGTACACAGTGGTTTCTTGCTATGTCAGGAACAGACTGGGGAACCACCAGAAAACCTGAAGCAAAGGGTCGCCTGAACACCTACAAATATATGCCAAAGCTTTCCACTGCTGTTTGTGTTCACACTTCACACTTAACACTTGTTTAAGGCACTTGTAGCCGCACTTATCCAAGGAAGAGAAAGGAAAGGTAATCGTTGGGGGAACGCTTTATAAATACATATACATACCCTCCACTCCATTACAAACCTTATGTTGGTTTACATGTGAGTATACACTACTGTCCCACAGTTCAGCTGGTGCAGCCCTGTCTGCCCTGAATATTTTACATTAATTCAAAAGGGAACTAAGATTTACAAATTCAAATTAGACTACATATGGCAGTCCATTCTAATTTATGTGATTGAAACAGCTTGTTGTTTAGCTTGATATTGTCTAGGCAAATGTATACATTTGGTAGCGATACTCCCCAATACTGGACACCAGTGCTGAGCGAAATTTTTCGCCACAAAAATGACGCCCATAGACTCCAATGGGTGTCGTACATTAGGAAATTTTTCCCGAATTTTCGAAATTTGGATAATTTTTGCAAAACGGGTCAGAATCGCCCATGACTACTGCACACAGTTACCACCTCAAGTGCTTATCTGTAAACACCCGATATATTGAGTATATGGAATTCTATATTGATCTTCACATTGATGGAAGTTTTTCTTGTGTCCACTGTGGGGCAACTGGCCTATACTGGTGAAATTTGTCAAATGTTTTCAGGTTTACAACCCAGGGGAATGGCCTTCGCTTTGATAATAGGTAGAGTTCAAATTATAGAGCTTTATTGTCCAAGCCATTGAAAATGGCTACAAGAAAAAAAACTGTAGGGCACACTTCCTCATAAAATAAAAAACAATATTTATTGTTACATTAAAAGAGCACAATTGGCTGCCGTGCAATGGACGCCTAGCGCGTTTCGGGAACACCCCTTAAAGGACAAGGAAAGTCTAAAATAGAATAAGGCTAGAAATGCTGTATTTTGTATACTAAACATAAGCATGAACTTACTGCACCACAAGCCTCATCAAACAAATGATTTATGCTTTCAAAGCTGTCATCTTGTAACTTTGTTAAACATCTTGGCCTGACCCTGACCCTGCACATGCTCAGTGTGGTCTGGGATGCTTAGGGATCGTCATAAACAAAGCTGCTTGAATTCTGCATGGCTGGTAAGTAAGGCGGGGGCTCCCCCTGCTGTTCATGAGTATGATTGTTTACCTGCTCAGCAGTTAGGGACCATCTGACAATTCCTATCCACAGCAGTAAATGAAGGGAGAATTTCACTGCATACAGTCAGGTTTCTTATAAAAATGGTACACATTTTTTAATCAAAGTATATTGGAGAAAGGTTTCTTTTTCATTAAAGAAAGTAAAAATGTGATTTTATTTTTTTTTGTCTTTCCTTGTCCTTTAATCATAGGCTTATCAAGATGTTCATTTATACACTTGATAACAGCTCCATCTACTGAACAAAAGGCTTAAAAACAATGTATATATTACAACTTTGTTTGAAAAACAATAGGATAAAAGCATATATATATATATATATATATATATATATTATATAGTGGACACAAGAAAAACTTGGACACAAGAAAAACTTCCATCAATGTGAAGATCAATATAGAATTCCATATACTCAATATATCGGGTGTTTACAGATAAGCACTTGAGGTGGTAACTGTGTGCAGTAGTCATGGGCGATTCTGACCCGTTTTGCAAAAATTATCCAAATTTCGAAAATTCGGGAAAAATTTCCTAATGTACGACACCCATTGGAGTCTATGGGCGTCATTTTTGTGGCGAAAAATTTCGCTCAGCACTGGTGTCCAGTATTGGGGAGTATCGCTACCAAATGTATACATTTGCCTAGACAATATCAAGCTAAACAACAAGCTGTTTCAATCACATAAATTAGAATGGACTGCCATATGTAGTCTAATTTGAATTTGTAAATCTTAGTTCCCTTTTGAATTAATGTAAAATATATATATATATATATATATATATATATATATATATATATATATATATATATATATATATATATATATATATATATATAAATATAAATGAGGGAAAAAGGCAATATAAATGTACTTGTATACAAAGTATTTTTCTTGAAAAATAAATATTATTGCAAAATATGCATAGGTCCATCAGTGGTAGCCGGAAGAGTTTTATGGATGAAGGACACTGATTCCAAAAATAACCTGGTAGCCTTTTTGTTTGGTAGCTATATAATAGCTCATTAATATGCTCCCTTTGTTCCTCCAATTTTAGGTACCTTTCCACAGAACAAAGGCTGCAGATGAATCCCTCTTGAAATTAGCAGAAATGCTCCTGTGTGTGCCTGTTGTTAAGCATTTCAGAATGGATCCAGTCACTGTTGGCAGATTCCTCCCTATACCATGATGTTGCATTGCTAGCACACCATTACCAACTTTTTTGCTTCTTTAGCTGGTTAAAGGGAAAGGGATGAACTCCTTGCAATTAGATTCTGGCTATTTAGCAAGTAGGTTGAAAATAACCCCAAGTATGCCCCCTCTCTCTTTGACTTTGCTCTGTCTGTTTAGGCTATTGTCACATAGCTGTTTCTCAGCCTGCATATAGATGGAAACCAACAAATATTCAAACTGCTTGTTCCTGTGCCTGCACTGCGGTGGCCTGTGTACAGGGTGTATTTCAGCGTGGATTCTCTAGTATGCATTTCCACATGGAAATCCTGTTAGTGCAAACACAAGAGCAAGCTGTTTGGCTGGTTTTCTGTCTACGCTTCATACAATACGCAGGTTAAGAGGCAACTCTGTGACCATAGACTCAATCTTCAGCAACAGCATATCATTTCTCCTTTTATTTCTTGCTCTCCTTTTACAGTGCAAATGTAAGTCCACAATGCGTGGGGTTTTGTCATCATTGAATTCCAAAACTTTGTTGGGAATATAAATCAAAGATACATCACTTTGCTGCTGTGAGCAGTTACTTAGCAACAATATTGCTCTGCCATTTTAGCCATGAGGCAAGGCGAGAACCTAACCTCAGACAGCACTTGAAATGGGAAAAATTACATCTTTGGTAAATTTAAGAGAAGAATTTGTTGTTTCTTATGTGTGTGCCATTTTTTCTAATTATTCACAGCTGTTACATAAATTTTTAGCTGGAAAACGATCATTAAGCCTGCTTTTTCAGTGCACTAAGCCATGTGGCCACAAGAGGGCAATGCCTAAGTGGAGGATTAAAGACAGCTTGGAGCATCACCACTTTATCACTGCTGTCAGCTTGTTAAACAAATTAGATTGGCACACAGGTCTGAACCCCCTTGACTGTACACTGGGCTATATTTGAGAATGATCTGGGTTTGCGGTTTTGCTTGTGTACATGTTTTCATGAAATAATCAGTGCCAGGCCAAATACAATGTGTGCCCAAAATAGACCAGCCAATCACACTCCATCCCCATATGTATATGTATATCTTACAAAATTGCAGCCTTGTTAATATAGACAGTAAATGTAAGCAAAGTTCAGGACTTACCTGGTGTACATATTACAGGAACTGTAATTCACTAATAAAGAGCGAGTTAATTGTAGACTCTGCAGTCCACAATCAAACACATTACTCCAAGCTTGTCAGTTTTGAAACAAAAACATGGCCATTTATGTTTGATATTGCATTTTGCGCGTTGCACTTGGGTTCATATATTACCCTACAACCTTTGTATTTGCTCTAATGTTGTTTTTCATTTCTATGCGGTTCTAAGATAAAGTAATTGCTATTCATAATGATGTGGGTGCAATATTTACTATTGGGTTTCCTTTGTAATTTTTGCGTTAACATGATGCTCATTTATGTCAGTGCATAATTTAACCAGCACCTTACAGCATTCCACAGTGTTGGAGACAACAAAGTTTCATTTTTTTTTTGCCAGGATTTGCAAAAACCTGTTGCGATAGCAAAGAAGCCAATTAGAAGTGTATTTTCAATATTTAAGCAAGTTTTTATTAATCGTGCTTGAAGCCACCTGTGGTCACTCCTCTGATCACATACTGGGGTAACTGAAGGTGGCCATAGACGCAAAGATTTGATCGTATGAATCTCCGTTTCATACGATTTTCAGGCTGTTTATGGAGTGTCCCGACATTTTTAGTGAGATGGCGAACGGTCGTTCAGTTTATCAGACAGGTTAGAAATTTTTTGTCGGCTACCGATATCTTTGCATGTATTTGCAAACTGATGATATCAGTGGGAGATTGTCACCAGCTTTTGTTGGACATAACGTCCGTACGATTGCTGTCAGGGGCAGAACATAGTTTTTTTACTATTTTATTTAATCTGAATGGTTAGTGGCAGGTCGGGAGATGGCACCGAACAATCCTACGTCCGATATGAAGGTAAATCTGCACGTCTATGGCCAGCTTTAAGCTAAAGGCTCAGTTTATTATATGAATTTTTGCTGGTTGCAATTACTTCAGTTTCCATCAGCTTCATAACCAATAGAAAGTAGTGCACCCCAACAATTGCACCTGGCTCATTGGGAGGACACAGCCTTCTCTAAGTGGCATTGTAGATGTCTCCACTCTTTTGTTAATTATGGACACTGAGGCTGAGATCTGCCTAGTCTGGGACTAGCCTTAGCAACTGTTGTATCAATTATCACAGCTGCCTTTAAAGGAGAAGGAAAGGCTTGGTGTACTTGGGGAAGCCAAATGTTAGGAACCCCAAGTGAAAAATAGTCACACATTAAAGTCTTTATTTTGGTGAACTGTCTGAAACAACTGATCTAAAAAAAAAAGTGTTGGTGGGTGAAAAACCCTTTTAAATGAGAATTTACTGGCTGATATCCTTGGAAAGGATCAGTGTGTTTCTGTTTCATGGCTTCTGTTGAGTAATGACAGTTGTTTGTTAAGAAACCACACCTAAAGTACCAAGAAATGATCAGAAGTCTGGAAGTGAATAATATGGTGAGCTCACCTTTTTATGACATGCTGCTGGCAACTCAAAATAGTTTTTCCATTACAATTATACAGATTCAAAGTATCACTGAATTCTTTATATCATTCTTACAGCTATTTACACTTTATGTTGCCAATAGAATAATGAGTGGATTATAGCTATTTATCCATTGCTGCATTATAAAATAAAATCGATTTTACTAACTTTATGCTCTGCTCTTTCCGACTTGAGAAGACTATGATTCACAGCTTATAATACATACAAGTTGGGTGGAGTAATTAAACTGATGATGGGTAGTCAGCCTTTCAAAAACAAAACTCAAAACCAGTTTTTAGGAAACGCTTAGAATGTGGTTCCTTAAAGGAATTCTGCCATGATTTTTATGATGTTGTTATTTCTAAATTACACAGTTTACACTGCAAATAATTCACTCTACCATATAAAGTTTCATTCCTGATCCAGCAAGTGTATTTCTTTTTAGTTGTAGAATTGGTGTGTAGGCAGCCAACTCAGGTCATTGTGCCTGGTCATGTGCTTTCAGAAAGTGCCAGCACTTCATGATGGAACTGCTTTCTGGCAGGCTGTTGTTTCTCCTACTCAATGTAACTGAATGTATTGCAGTGGGACCTGTTCTTAGATCTACCAGGGAGCTGTTATTTTGTATTAGGGAGATGCTATCTGGTTCCTTCCCATTGTTCTGTTATTAGGCTGCTGGGGGGGGAGTAAAGGGAGGCGGTGATATCACTCCAACTTGCAGTACAGCAGTAAAGAGAGTTTGCTCTTTTGAAAAACGGATTTCAGTGCAGAATTCTGCTGAAGCAGGCTAAACAGAGTATGATGTTTCTACTGGGGGATTTGGTCACCATCCCACTCAAACAGCAGATCCAGGAATTCACTGGCTGTGATGGTAACCTCCTCTCACTTCACACAAGGGGTGGATTTTGCTCCACAATGACTCAGGGACACTCTTTCCAGGCCTGAACCCACCCTGTTTGCACAATGTCAGGCTGTTGCAATTAAATGGGATGTTCATCTTTTCCACAGTACTACCAAAGTGGTAGGCAAAAGAAAACCTTTTCATAGTTTCAGTTTTATTAATAAACAAAGTAGCTGCACTCCCTACATTCCCCCTCCAACCTCACCATCTAAAGGTTTAGCCAGTACATGGGCATCACATGACCCATCTGGTGAATAAACAAGATTTTGGCGTAATGCAAAGCTTTCCTTAATAACAACGTTAACAAAATGGCGCCTGCCTGCCTGCCTGCTTGCTTGCTGTGTTAAAAAATAATTTTTACAGTGTAAGTGATGCTTATTTTGCTTGACTAACATCACAAAATAGGATTTGGAATTATTTATTAAGGTAACAGGTCTTTAAACAGCACTGACATATACCACAGTGCTTTACAAAGATTTAAACTATCAGTTTTCTATGTTTTTTTTATTCTCATTAGGAGCCAGTTAACCTGCCTGTTTGTTTTTGGAGTGTGGGATAAAAACTGGGGTACTTGGAGGAACGCCCCCCCAAGAACTTCTCAGCTTCATTAACTTTGATGCAGCAGCTGTAAGGAGGGGTAAATAGTATTTATAGAGGTGAGTAAATAAAAATACATTTATAAATATCACCACTTTTAACTTTGTAATGGATTCTGAAGGCTAATTTCAGAAGGGGTGATAGACGGTGTTAAAACATAACCAAGGAGAATAACATATGTTGACAAGTAGCATTTTAATTTGACACTATTTAGTGGGCAAGTGGAGGCTTTTTAGACCCTCTGTTAGAGTCCTGCTTGGATCCAATCGGGCAGACCAGTCTCCAACCCGTTGAACCACAAGCCGACCTGCTCCCCAACCCACTATGCTCAACTACCCAGACCCTACCCAACCCACAAATAGCTTACTTACCCCTCACCTAGCACCCTCAAAACCGGAAGCGACATCACTATGTAGTATATTTCGCTAGGCTGGTCAAGAATTTTTACCACAAACACGTGGGTGGGAGGGTCCAGTCCTGTGACGTAGTCAGTTACCCAGAAGTAGGGATGTCGCGGACTGTTCGCCGGTGAACTTGTTCGCGCGAACATCGACTGTTCGCGTTCGACGAATGTTAGCGAACGTCGCGCGACGTTCGCCAATTTGGGTTCGCCTTAGCTGGCGCTTTTTTTTTGACCTCTCACCCCAGACCAGCAGATACATGGCAGCCAATCAGGAAGCTCTCCCTCCTGGACCACCCCCACACCCCCTGGACCACTCCCCTACCATATATAAACTGAAGCCCTGCAGCTTTTTTTCATTCTGCCTGTGTGTGCTTGGAAGAGCTAGTGTAGGGAGAGAGCTGTTTAGTGATTTGAGGGACAGTTGATAGTAACTTTGCTGGCCAGTAATCTACTTGATACTGCTCTGTATTGTAGGGACAGAACTCTGCAGGGATTTGAGGGACAGTGAGTTTAGGTTAGTTAGCTTTGCTGACTAGTAATCTACCTTCTACTGCAGTGCTCTGTATGTAGCTGCTGTGGGCACTGATCTCTTCTGATCTCATCTGCTGACTGCTGTAATAACCCAATAGTCCTTGTAAGGACTGCTTTTATTTTCTTTTTTGTTTTTTTACTTTGCTACTGTAAGAGCCCAGTGCTATTAGTCTAGCTGTGTTGGGGAGTGGGACTGGTGTGCTGCTCCTCCTAGTAGTTCACCACTACCAGCACCAACCAGAGTCAAAATTGTTACAAAGTATCTTATTTGCACCTGTTAGCTGTTCTGAGCTCTCTGCCAAAAGCTAATTAAGTTAGAAACTGTTTTTTTACTGGCTGTTCAGTGCAGAGAAAAGAGGGACTTTCCAGTACAAAAGAGGGACAGGGGGTTGAGTGGTCAAAAGAAGGACAGTTTTGAGGTATGCAAGTGCCACCTAGCTGTGTGAGCTTTTTCACATTCTGTCTAAATAACAATAATAATTCCGTGTCCGTAAACATCACCAATAATATATTCTGTATCCACTACTGTATACGTTGCCCTTGCAGGCATTGTTTGCCCAGTCTTTAACCAAGTGCCACCTAGCTGTGTGAGCTTTTTCACATTCCGTGTCCAGAAACATCACCTGACTGTGACGTAGTGTGATTTCTGCCCTTTACAGCACAAAACGCAGCGCTGTGTCAACAATGTATTTTTCAGATACATTTTTGCCCTTGATCCCCCTCTGGCATGCCACTGTCCAGGTCGTTGCACCCTTTAAACAACTTTAAAATCATTTTTCTGGCCAGAAATGTCTTTTCTAGCTTTTAAAATTCGCCTTCCCATTGAAGTCTATGGGGTTCGCGACGTTCGCGAACCGTTCGCATTTTTGACGCAAGTTCGCGAACTTTTTTCCGACGTTCGCTACATCCCTACCCAGAAGGGTTACCAACTACCCGCACAACTGGGCAATTAAAAATGTATGCCCACCTTGCGGGTACTCCCCGGGTGCCAGACCCAATGCAGGACTCTACCTCTTTAGAGTCCCAGTCCAGACCTGCTAACCTACATACTGCTTTGCAAGTGACATGGGTTGCAC
Organism: Xenopus petersii; assembly: GCA_038501925.1. NCBI lineage: Eukaryota > Metazoa > Chordata > Amphibia > Anura > Pipidae > Xenopus > Xenopus petersii. Next base: position 62,865,848 of record CM076680.1, read on the forward strand.
TAGAAATATATAATTGCATAAACTGGCCAAATTTGAGTTCATTTTTTTTTTTTTAAATGTTGCATAAAACACCACATGACATAACCTTTATGGCAGGTCGGTCTCCTATGCTTTTCAAACGATTGGGCCAAATAGACAACGAGAGTAGAAGGGGCCACACACTATTTTGATCATTCATGAAAAGCACACAAATGATGGAAACATCAGAAAGTAAAAAGTAGCCATGACTTCTCTTTACTTTCTCATGTGCGGATGCAGCAAGCACTGGCTGACATGATGTCTCACCCGATTACATTTTGTAATTTGTCCTATCTCCAGACTAGTTAGCAGGAGTGGCTCAATGCCGACCCTGGTAACTTGCAAGCTGCTGCTGCCTGAGAATAGTTTCTCAACTCGCCTCATTGGTGCAGCAACCCTGGGCAGGTGCCTCTTCTGTCTACACCTAGTTCTTGCCCTGCTTCCAGGGCTGTCATCGGGGGGGGGGCAATGGGGAGACAATTGTTCCGGACCCGATGGTGTCGCCGTCTATATGTAAAGGGGGGCTGTGCTGTGTTTTCCTGGATTAGCCAGGCCCCCTTGAACTGCCAAAGTAGGAGCCACGTTGAGCCGCAGTAGGAGACGAGTTGTGCTGAAGAAGGAACTGAGCCATCCACAAAAACCGAAGAAAGGGGATGAGGAAGAAGAATGGTGTTCAGTGGAACCTATTTTTTTTTTTTTTTTTTTAAAACCTTTGGGAACTATTTTTTTTAACTTTGGGGGCACTGGCAGCTGATGTTTTGTTTTTTTAACTTGGGTGGGCCCTGGACACCATTTTTTTTTTTAACTTGAGGAGGGCCTGGCCAACAAGACTTTTTTTTTAACTTGTACAGTCCCTGGCCAACAAGGTTTTTTTTTTTTAAACTTTTAGGGGGACCGGAAAATGTTTGTGTGGGGCCGCTGCCCCACAAATTGTGATGGTGGCCCTGCCTGCTCCAGGCTGATACAGGTATAGGATCACTTATCCGGAAACCCGATATCCAGAAAGCTCCGAATTACAGAATGGCTGTCTCCCATAGACTCCATTTTATCCAGATTTTTAAAATCAATTTCCTTTTTCTCTGTAATAATAAAATCATAGCTTGTACTTGATCCCAAATAGGATAGAATTAAGCCTTATTTGAAGCAAAACCAGCCTATTGGGTTTATGTAATGTTTAAATGAATTTCTAGTAGACATAAGTTATGAACACCCAAATTACGGAAAGATCGGTCATCCGTAAAACCCCAGGTCCTGAGCATTCTGGATAACAGGTCCCATACCTGTACTACTCATTGTAAGTGGAAATGAGTCAGCGATGGTTGGCACATACATTTTCATTATTCAGTAACTAAAAGCACACCCCCTCCTGAGAATTATTTGGAAGGTCCAGTTTGTAGCTCCACCCCCTGGCTTGGCGTGCTAGTGTTGTAGGGCGTGTTGTGCCGAACTCCCGCCTCTGCTTGGGTCGAGTCTAAACACTTGTTTGGCGTTACAGTCACAACCGGGATAAAGACTCGGTCGCTGGCGGAAGGACTAGGAACACCCGGGCGAGGGAGGAGCCTGCTAGGAGGCACTCAGTATTATCCACACTTACACACCATACGTACATACATTGTATTACAGCCAGGATACGGCTAAGTTCAAATGTATTTGAAACAGAGAAGAATTGCATTTAGCTGAAATATAAGTGCAGCTGCAAAGCGTACGGTAAATGCGTAAAGTTGATATTGTATTAATGTAGTGTGACTGAGGGTACCGACACGTGATACAGTAGAGCGCGAATGTGTATAAAAAGTGAAGTAGGCGGGCTTCGTGCTTGATGTCGTAAGGGGGAGGTCTATGATGCGAGAGCGGGCGGATAGAGGAGCAATAATTGTGCAGCCCGTAAGAATGATGGTAGAAGGCAGAAGCATGACATCGCTGCAAGGAGGGGCCAGACATGAGGTTGCATTGAGCAGGGTGACGTCACAGGGAGGAGGATGAGACCTGTCAGGAACAAATAAGCGGAGATCGCATAACAGACACCGCATGGAGGAGGCTGAATGGGCAGGCTGGACCTGTCAGCACAAAGTAAGAGGAGATCGCATAGCTGTTACCAGCGGTGGGGGAGGTTGATGAGGATAACTTAGCAACATGGGGATTGTTGAGCGGGGAGAGGGCAGGATACACTTGACTTCGGTGCATAGATGTACTAAAATGGACACCGTAACGGAGAACTGGTCAGTAGCCGATGCCTCGATATTTTCTAAATGATGTGTAACCATGGAGTCCCCTTGCCAAACAGTCTCAGGTTTGTTTACATAGAACTCTTTCTGATTTTGATCTACGTTTTCCTGTGATGTGAAGCCGGTCCAGCAGAACTCTGACAGGTCACAGGCCTTCGCTTGTAGGTCAGCAATCTCTGCTTGAGCCGCAGCCTCATTTCTTTACTCTGCACTGTTAGCCTTGTGTATGCAGCTTTCACTCAATGCCCATGCGTTACTAGCCTACCATTATTACTGGTACTGCAGGGAAAACACAGCAGTCAGTGCCTAGAGCTGTTTAATCCCCATGTTTGGTACATATCATGCGCTTTCTTTGAACTTTGTTCAACTTGGAGTTAACTTTTAGTAGGATGTACAGAGAGATATTATTCGGAGACAATTTGCAATTTGTTTTTATCACTGTTCTTCTAAGTTAATTCGTTTTTTATTCAGCAGCTTTCCGGTTTGCAATTTCAGCAGTCTGGTTGCTAGTGTGCAAAAATACCCTAGCAACCACGCATTGATTTGACTAAGAGGCTGCAATATGAATAGGAGAGGGCCTGAATAGGAAGGTAAGCCATAAAAATGTAGCTATAACAATACATTTGTAGCCTTACAGAGCGATTGGGTCAGTGAACCTCATTCGAAAGTTGGAGAGATTCAGAAGAAAAAGGCAAATAATTCAAAAACTTTAAAAAAAAAAAAAAATAATGAAGATCAACTGAAAAAATGCCAATGGGCCATTCTATATATGTGCTGGCTTTTTTAGATGTTTATTTTTAGCAACGTCCAATCTAGTCCTATTCTTGATGCTTATGAGTACCTTGCAGTGCACCCTCTGTATTTACTTTCATGCAATCTTCTCTTTATGGTAGACTTGGATATCGATACACCTACCTCCTGGAGAGTGTTGTTCACTTGTTTGGCTGTTGTGAAGGGGTTTCTCTTCACCGGGGAGGGCGGCAGCAACACCAAGCTGCCTCAGGAAGCAGAGGGGCCAGGATCGACTCTGTCCGTGGAGGTCTTTTTGCATAGCTGAGTTCACCAGTGCTTTCTTCTCGGGATGTACCAAACTGTAGATTTTGCCACTAATATTGTAGCAATTGCTCGGATGTTTTTTTTCTGTTTTTGCAGCTTAAGGATGGCTTGTTTCACCTGCATGGAGAGCTGACCACATGTTGTCTGTTTACAGCAAAATCTTCCACATACAAGCACCCCCCTCCTCAAATCAACTCCAGGGCCTTTATCTGCTTCATTGATAATTACATAACAAAGGAATTGGCCACACCTGCCCATGAAATAGCATTTGAATCAATTGTCCAATTACTTTTGAACCCCTGGTCCAATTACTTTTGAGCCCCTGAAATGAAGTGATTGTTTTTAAAAAAAAAAAAAAGGCTTTAGTTGCTCACATTTTTATGCAATCTTTTTGTTCAACCCCCTGAATTAAAGCTGAAAGTCTGCAGTTCAACTGCATCTGAGTTGTTTTATTTAAAATTCATTTAGGTAATATACAGAACCAAAATTAGAAAAAAAAAGTTGTCTGTCCACATATTTATGGACCTAACTGTATATAACAAAGTTTTATATGATTTTCGGACCGTGCGTTGGCTCAATCAGGTTGTTTAGTCAAACGGAGAAGTTAGAAAATTTCTGTCGGCTAACGATAATATCTTTGCACGTACTGTCTGTCTGACGATATCAGCTACTATTTCCAGGACAAAACTTTAGTACGATTGCTGTCTGTCAATTAATGGGCAGAACATCTTCTGATTAGGGATGGGCGAATTTTTTCGCCTCGATTCACCGAAAAAATGACGCCCATAGACTTCTATGGTGGTGGGCGTCAAAAAAAAAAGACGCGCGTCAAAATAATTTCGCCGCGCGACAAATTTTTTTTTGACGCCCATAGACTTTAATGGGCGTCTGCGACATTTCGCCGGCAGCGAATTTTTGGCGAAGCGAAACGGGTCAAATACGCCCATCCCTGCTTCTGATTTGTCATTTTTCCTACTTAATCCTAATCTGAACGGTAGTTTAAGATCATTGCATTGAAATAAACAATCAACATCCAAATATTTGTTGTACAATGAATAAAATCTGAGCGCATATGGCCAGCTTTATCCTTGGGCATCACATGCTCAATGAACCCTTTTTTATTTATTAGAGTTTGGATGCCATTTTCTAAGTGTCTCCTTTAGGTTTAGCATACCTTATTTATGATGTTAATATTGTTTTGGAAAGCATTAAGGCTTGGTACTGCAAAATGTTGTACATTTTTCCTGACATACTTAGCTTGTTAGGAGTGTTACATGTAAAGTTTGGCACAGATATAGGATCCGTTATCCAGAAAGTTCAGATTTACAGAAAGGCCATCTTCAATAAACTCCATTATATCTAAATAATCCAAATTTTTACGATTGATTTCCTTTTTCTCTGTAATAATAAAATATTACCTTGTACTTGATCCAAACAAAGATATAATTCATCCTTATTGCAAGCAAAACCAGCTTATTGGGTTTATTTAATGTTTACATTATTTTCTAGTAAACTTGAAGATCCAAAATTGCAGAAAGATCCGTTGTCTGGGAAACCCCAGGTCACAAGCATTCTGGATAACAGATCCCATAACTGTACTAATAGCTCCTCTAGGACAAAGATTTGTAACTATCAGCAGCCCATGTGTTGTTGAGTACAACTCCCAGCATCTCTTTTGGGCATGTTGGACTTCTTAAACTGCTGAATCACATTAACCTATCATTTTTATCTGGAATTCTTGGCATAAATTAGCTTTGTCTGGCCACTGTTTCCATTCTCAATGTATAGAATGTTTCCCAGTATATTGAATGTTAGATATGATGACTGAATCATGCTGTGGTGTTGCCTGTCATTGCTGTAGTTGTCTCTTGTCTCTCTCTATCTCTGTTAACTTATATTTACACAACTGTATTTATAAAGAAGAATTGTCAATTTACACTTTTGATTTAATTTAATTTCCGTATGTGAACTAGAGGAAAGGCAAATTTGCAGCTGCTGCAAAGACACAGTGCTTTTATTACCGAGCATTCCCGGAATCTTCTAATTAGCCAAGTCCTCCCCCAGAGCAGGCTGGACAGCTGTATGTAAGTTTAGGGAAACCAGAAACACAGGGTCTCATTCAACTTAAACACTCCACCCCATTCATAAGTATAAAAGGGAGGGTCTGAGAAACATGAGGGACACATACCTCACCCACACTCTTAAACACCAAGACACTGCCCATCTCTCCCTTCCAATGAAAACACCAGGAACTGCATCACAGCATCTCTGTGTCCTTCCAGACACTCTCCAATATACCAGACATGAAATAAAATCATCCTCTGAATTCCTCTAAATACTTAGATTTAAATTTATTTTACAAAATTTCAGACATGCATGTACAACTCTCTCTACCTCTGCAGACATGGTATACATCTGTAACTAAAATTTTATTTCATTTTTATTGTTGTGTACCCCCAGTGGCTACACTCTTTACTTTTTTGCCCCAAGGTGCTTTACTGCAATTCCTGCACCCCTGTTTTCTAACCTATCTCAGCTATCATTTAAGCTACTCTGAGTGGGTTTGAAAATAAATTCTGTGGGGAAGCACAAGCAAGAAAACTCCTGGTACAGAATATCTAGATATTTGTGTTTAGTAAAAAGTGCAAAAACACATCCAACGTGTCAGTATAGTAACCCCACTCTGAGTGGGTACACGTAAATTTACGACATTCCTCAGCTGCTAATGTAATCGTGAGAGGTGCATGTTGTCCCTCCAATAAGAACCCAGGCATTAAAGATTGCTCAATGATGCTTGTTTCCTACACAAAGCCAATGGGTACTAATACTTGCACATGCACAGTTTCAGGAAGTCAGGTGCTAAAAACCAAAGAAAGTGACCACTTAGATTTTACTCATATAGCTAAAGAGAATATCAATATCTGACTTTTACTAGGGTTATAAGGAAAATAAGGCATTTCTTTCAATCTGCTCAACTTTACTAAATATTCCATATTTACAAGGATAAACACAGTATCTTGGTGGTAGTGGGCATAAGGCATTTAGGCATGTGCTATATATTTTCATTTTGCATTGCAAATCTCACAGATTAAAAAAAATCTGTGCCTCTGGTCTATCTTGTAATGCAAACAAGACAGAATAATGGAATAGTATTACTCTCCTTTGCTTATATAGTCCAAACATGTTCCACATACTTGCTAGACAAATTCTATAGGTCCCTGACTGTCAGAAGGAACTGTTACATGCAGTACACTTTGGTATGTTCTCACCAGTTGTCCAATGGAAATGCATGCTCATATACCTCCCAACATTTTGGAAATAAAAAGGACAAAAAAGTTGGCGTGCGTAGTGCCACGTCCATTTTTGTGGCCACACCCCCTAATTATCATGTTCATTTTACAAATTTTGGCAGGTTATGACAGTTTGAACATATTTCTGTGTTTTTTTCCAGTCATTACAGTATTACAGTTTTGCCAATAAAGGTGAATTGCCCTTTAAGCTGTGAGTCTAACGTTTCCCAAGGAACCTCTTATCTTATATTGTCACAATTACTTATTAGCTTATGTCGAAATTGTTACAAAAGTATCTCATCTGTAGCTGTGGCTGTTCTGGGCTCTCTGCCATAAGCTAATCAAGTTAGAAACTTTGTTTCTTTTTCTGGATGTTCAGTGCAGAGAAAACTGGGTGTTCCAGTACAAACGAGGGACTGCGGGTTGAGCTCTCAAAAGAGGGACTGTCCCTCTAAAAATGGAACAGTTGGGAGGTATGTGCTCAGTCATATCTGTGGGATGGAAACTGGATGAAAATCAATTTCAATGATCCTGTTTTAACTTTCTAAAAAAAAAAACCAGAGGGCTTCATTACTGTGCATAGGGCAAAAATAGGTGCAGCTCTCTCTGCGGGTTTCACCCTGAAGCATGTGCTTGTGTTCATCAGTGCCGCTAGTAAGGACGGCTGGTGAGCAGCACATGGATGTTGTCTTGAATGCCTCAAAACTTAATGTGCAGGCTAGGGAGACCCCAGGCCACAAGGTGCAGGAGGAGCATGGTGTTAAGTACAGGGCTCATCTGTACCTGCTTGTGCTGCACTCTTCACCTTGTGTCAGATCTACAGTGCAGCCTTCACACACCATTGTCTTAAGTGCAGCTGCTAGAGGCCTATATGGGTGCAATTAGGAATTCAGAATAGTCACCAGCATTTCAATTACACCGAGTCCAAGACAGCTCCCCACCATCCCACTAAATTGTGATTATCTATGGCATCTTACAGCAGCCCTTCTGGTGTTTGCTTGGCCCCCCTGCAAAAGATCTTCAAGGGGCCTGCACTCAGCTTCCTATCCCGATTCCTCCAGTCCAGCAGCCCAGCTCCTTACTCAATGTATGGGCAGTAAGGGTGTGATTTTGCATCCCATAATGTACTTGAACCAAGGCAATGGTACATGAGCCCTTAAATCTGATTATGTATTTGTATTTTATGATGTGAATGATAGTTTCCTTAGAATTCAGTTTGATATGATTATTTATTTAGTTGAAGTTGTAGTTAAGGTGTCATTTCTCATGGGTCCATAAACAATTCAAACTGTAAAGCACCTGCCATAATGATTTCACATCTATACTATTTCTAAACTCCCTGGTGTAATAGTCAGTTTAATTCTAGTATGCCGTAGGGCATAAGTTAAAGGAAGTGGAAATTACTTTTCTTACAGACATTTTTTAAATGGTGAAAAGAATGCCACAAACACATACAGCTTAAAGGAAAACTATACCCCCCAAACAATGTAGGTCTCTTTTAAAAGATACTGAGTAAAACAGCTCATGTGTAAAACCCTGCTTCATGTAAATTAACCATTATCATAATAATATACATTTTTAGTAGTATGTGCCATTGGGTAATCATAAATAGAAAATTGCCATTTTAAAAAATAAGGGCCGCCCCCTGGGATCGTAAGATTCACTGTGTACACATACAAACCACATGTAAGGTCACATGAGCCAATTAACAGACAGAGTTCTGCCTTTTGCTTCCTCACTTCTTCCTGTTACAGTTAGAGTTGTAGTATTTCTGGTCAGGTGATCTCTGAGGCAGCACAGATAGAGTCACGAAATGGTGGTTCAAGGCAAGAGATTTAAAAGGGCAATATTTATGTAAATATATATTCCAGTTTGGTAAGATTCTTTAATATGTAATTCGATTTGATATAAACTATCTGTTGCTTAAGTATTTATTTTGGGGGTATAGTTTTCCTTTAACACATTAGGCCTGCTTAAGGCACGGCACTTTCCAAGAGGGTCAGGCAGGATAAAGATTCGAGGGTGCACCCCCACCTTGTTCATAAGTTGTGAGAAGCAGAGTGTTTGGCAAAGAATTTCTTTTGCAAAGTTCTACCACTTTTTTAGGACTTTGAAAAAAGTGAGCAGCCCCACCCAAAAGCCAGACAGCATTTTGGAAGTCAGAATGGAAGAGGAGAGGACATATACTGTAAATATTATTGAAAATAGTAGTTAAAACCCCTTAGTTGATCTGGTTTTTGGTTGCCAGGGTCAGAGAATGTTTTTGTGAAGTCTCAGTGGAAAGATGAAAGCATGTTTGCTTCCACCATGGAAGAGAGCACCCCAAAGCAAGACATGCCTTCGGGTGGCATTATCAAGCTAGTCTGTGCAGCTCCTTGTCATCTTTTTCTGCTTTGGAGCTTTTTGGACCACCTGTGCCTGAATATTTTTCAAGGCTTTCTTTTGTTATGTAAACTCTTTATTTACTTTTAAGAACATAACATTATATAACACGACATGACATTAAAGAAGAAACATCAATAAATATGTAGCCTTCAACAACACTGTATTTTGAATATGCACGCATCTTATTTGTTTTGTGCCTCTAAGGGTGCCTTGTTTTGTACAAAACACTTTACAGTGTATTTTGTATTCTCAATAGAAATTTCAAACATTCAGAATAAAGAAGCTGGGAAGAGTATGAACTTATTTGTAACAACAGTGGTTACATTTGTTCAAGTTATCCTTCCTCTGGTAGCCAAATAGCATACATTTATTATAGTACTGGAATTTTTAAGGGATAGTGACAGTACAGTTTATTCAAGACTGTGCCAATATGGCTATATAAGAGTGTTAAGACTTAGTCCTGCATTTGCAAGGTGCCTCATGCCCGCCCCTTAGCCCTCCGCTACTCACCTGAGTTGATCTCTAGCATAAGAATGGCCATACATGAGACAATAAAAACTACAAATTTGGTCCTAACCAAGTCCACAGCTTATTGACCCGTGTATGGGACCTCCAATTGGCCTGCCTTACAAATATCTGCCCAAAAACTGCCCATTTATTGACAGGGCAGGTTTAAAAATCCCATTGGGGAGGACCAAAGATTTGGAGTAGCCAGATATTGCTGCCACTTAAGGTGGCCACATCAGGGATAGGTCCTTTCATTAAGCAACTTTGCCAATGAGCAGATCTATAATTGTATGGTCAGCATTCAGTCTTTAATATTTTTTTGGAAAATATTCATAAGGGAGCATTCTCCCCTATAAACAAAACAAAAAATAAAGCAGTATAATGATTTCTTTGAATACATTGTTTGTCTGATTGTAAAAACCCTGTGGTTATCCATTCATATACTGAAGATTCTCTGTCTTTAGTGCATGCTCTTTTTGTTCAAAAACACCAGTAATATTTACCATTTATTTAATGTTGAACATGCAAGTAGCCAATTTGTGTAGCAATTGCCAAGGGCTATTTAGAAGTCCTGCATGTCTGTGCATTGACACTTGAAGGAGATTAAGAGCAGGTGGTGGGAGGACACAAAGGTCTGGACTAGTTGTAGGTGAGAGGAGTGGTATTTGCCTGGCATCTTCTTGCTGTTGCACCTTAGGCACGTGCCTCTTTTGCCTACTCCTAGTTCTGGCCCTGCTTTTAAGTAGGGATACACTGAATCCAGGATTGAATTGGGATTTGGCCAAGATTCAGCCTATTTCAGCAGGATTTGGATTTGACTGAATCCAAGTGCCCGGCCGAACTTAATCCAAAAAATCACATGACTTTTAGTTATACAAATTCAAAAATGTCTTCACTGCGCTGCACACAAGATTCTCTCCCCCCCTTCACCCTTAATATACATATATACATATTCGAATTCGGTTCAGTATTTGACCGAATCTTTCATAAAGGATTTTGGATTCGACTGAATCCTAAAATAGTGGACTTTTGTCTACACTTGATTCCATATTTTTGGTTCTTCATCGCAGTTGTGAGACGTGGAGGACATTAATTAGTATTCTATGCAGTAAAAACATCTGTAAAACAAATTATTCTTGTCCTTTTAAACCAACTCACGTGATTTAAATTGAGGAAGAGTTAAAGGAGAAGGAAAGGTAGCAAAGCAGTTTATTGCCAGTAGATTAGCCACAATAGTGCAAGCAATAACACTATTTATTCTGTAGAATGCTTTACCATACCAAAGTAAACGGCTGTAGAAGCTCTCTATTTGTTTAGGATAGCAGCTGCCATATTTTCTTGGTGTGACATCACTTCCTGTCTGAGTTTCTCTGCTCATTCATAGCTCTGGGCTCAGGTTACAGCAGGAAAGGAGGAGGGAGAGGGCGAGAGGAGCGAACTGAGCATGCTCAAGCCCTGCCCTGGAGGTTTAAGATGAAAACAGGAAGTCTGATACAGAAGCCCAGGAGTACACAATAGAAGGAAAGAAATGTGGTGTTTCTTTTAACAGAGGACTAAGAGAAACATTACTTTGAGGGTTTACTGGTGTATTTATATAGACCTTTCTAATAAAACTTGCTTAATTTTAGCCTTTCATTCTCCTATAAGGCAAAACACTCCATTATTCTTTATATTTAAAATGAAAGAAATGTATACAATTGTACAGAACAAATTTTTAATGAAAGCCCTACTTATATTGTTCATTTGAACACAATTTATCCCTTAAGCAGTCACAGTTAAATACAGTTACCTGTGTGGTATGCAGTTAATAGAAACGCTAAAGTGTGGGTCCATAGTAATTTGTGTATTTAGAAGACGAATCTAGTTGGAGTATATACTAAGAAGTGAGTACTTAGAAGCTAAGCTCAGGATATATAGTACGCATAGCACACATGTCTGTTTAACTTGTGTTTACATGTACACATAAGCATGTACCCCTCCCCAAAACATTTTAAGTTCAGAATTGCACATTGTTGTTTAGATAACATTCTGTACATGTACAGCCTTTTAAGCACAAACAATATTTACAATAAGAAATGGAAGAATGTAAACATAGACGAGAGCACACCCACGTATATACTAATAAGCAAACCTCTCTTTTTCCTAAAAAAAAAATAAATAAAAAAATAAATAAATAAAATAGGGGCCAATAACAGCCTCACTGACTCTTTTGCAAGTCAGTAAAAAGAGGGCAACTAAATAGATTTTATTGCATTCCCCTCATAAATTCATGTTTCTTTAATTTGTGCTATTGCTGACACTGAAAAAATGCCTTTTTCAGATCATATTTTGTTTACCATAAAGGTAATAAGGGTCATTTAGATTGACTCCACAGACACATACGCCTTAGTGCTTATTAGCTTCTGTCTTCACCGATCTCCATGTTGAAAATCCGGTGCTAGAAAAAGAGCATTGTGCTGGCGGGTACGAATTAGCCCTGTCCTTTCTGCCTGGCATAGGGCATATGGTAAGTACAGGGCTCAGTTGCAGCCTGTGCCTGCTGGCACTACCTAACTTAAGTGTCTGACCGATGCAGGGTTGCCACCCAGCTACTATTTACTGGCCAGGGCTTGTATTACAGATTTGCAAGCAAAGTACTCACCTGTAAACTTGTGACAACTCATCCCCACCCTGGCCGGCCTCTGATCCGCCTCCTGCCCACCTCACATCCCCTCTCCCAGAGCCACCCATTCCTTCGCTAGCCCACCAAACTCATGCTTGACTCCACTTGTATCACCCCCCCAAGCATCACAGACCTGTCCCCTCAGAATGCGCCAGCCAGCCACCATGAATACAGAGCTGCAGAAAGGGGCTGAAATTCACCCTGTGTAAGATTACAGCTATTTGATCTTTTAAATCCTTTGTCTTGTGGGACACAAGCTGTGATGAATATCTACAATATCTGCCATGAAAACACAGAAGGGCTTCTGTTGATTGCCCATTAGGGTTATGGCAGATACATTTTTTGTGATTTTACTAACTCTCCTCCACACAACTGGCGACAAAACATCCAAAAACACCTTTGTATCAAAGTCAAAGTGATTTTTTTTTTTCTGGTAAGGCATTTGTTTTGCGTAATTGCATTTTCCTACATTTTGATACAATGACGTGATTCGCGAGGGCAACGGAATGTCCCACCAGTCTTATTGGGATGTTTTAGCTGAACTGTCAAATAACCGTGGGCATAAAGATAAAGCAGAATATACATTTAGAGAAGGAGGGGGCAGGAGCTGACTGTCGGTGTTTTACAGCCCCAAAGCAAATGTTTCAGTGGTGCTGAAATCTGTCAGTCATGCAGGGGAGGGCATAGCTTCATCTCCACTCAGAGGGCAGGAGAAGGGTTTTAGGATGAGTTCTGTGTGGGCACATAAGGAGGGGTGATATGGAGTGTGCTGTAGTGATGGTTATCTCTGGACAGCATATAAGCACTTCTTCCCCTCCTGCAGCAGACTTTGCCAGTGGCAGCCACCAACACTAGCTCCATGTTAGTGAGTACCTTTACATGTCTGCTCTGTACTTGCCACATTGCTGCACTTGCACTTATTTGAAACTTCAGACTTTGTGCCACCCAACCCTTTAAAAATCACTTTCAGCCACAGATTCTCTTTCCCACAAGCACTTTTCCACAGTGCCCTAACTTATCTCCCTTTCTATGACATATATTTCTCATAGCCTGAGATCCACAGCCCTATTCCCAGGCGGCTACTACATGCCAGCCTACTGTTGCCTGAATTAGAGATGTAAAGGAGTTGTTCACCTTCCAAACACTTTTTTCAGTTCAGTTGGTTTCAGATTGTTCACCAGAAATACTTTTCAAATTGCTTTCTATTGTTTATTCTTGACTAGTTATCTAAAATGTAAGTTTAAAGATTGATTGAAAATATGTGAAATATTTGCTACATTGGTTGATACATTTGTCAGCAGCATCTGTGGAATATTAGCAATATTGTATCAATTCTAACAGTTGCCTTTATTGAAACCCAATGATTCAGCAGGGACAAAGATATGAAATGTATCAACTAATTTATCAAATTAGAGCATTTTAGAGTAAGTGATCCCCCTTCCCAGACCTGCTCTTGGCAGCCATGAGATGGTAAAAAAAATAAAGTTTAAACTTCAATATTAGGAAAATGTTCAAAATAACAAATAGAAAGCAACTGAAAAGAGTCTTTCATTCTGGTGTACTATCTGAAACCAACTGAACTGAAAAGTGTCTGGAAGGTGAACAACTGCTATAATTAGGCGAAAGAGGAAAAGGGGGGAAGTGAAAATATAAAGCTTAACATAAAGAAAGAAGAATTGGTGAATAAACATAAGATGGTGGGGAGTAAAGAAAGGAATATACAATAGGTTAAAAGGCAAAGGAAAAAGATCATATAGAAGATAAAGGGGGAAAGAAGAGATGGAGAAATGTTGTACAGATGAGAAAAGTGGAGGCATCACAGAGAGCAAAGAACAGGAGAGAAAATAGACTGAAATGATGGTGATAATCATTTGTAATGCAAATACCCCCTGTATTTGCATGTACCATCACCTTTTCCTAAAACAAATAGCAGCTTTCACCTGGCGGCCATTTTCCCTCTGACACATCATCAGTAAAATTGATATCTGCAAACAGGACATGTATGCTGTAAAGTTCATGCAATGCAGAATGCAGGTTTACACAGACACAACATAATCTGATGCTGGGGTTCAGCACTGTAATGGTTAAGTTGAGCTCAGGAGAAGTGGTTAGGAAAAAAATAGGATCAGAGAGCTAGAGTTTCTATGGACACCAGTAATGTAATCTGTTCTGAGAAGAACTGAGCATGCTCATTAGCCAACAGCCAAAGTAAATTCCCGAGGGAGGGGGCAGAGTGGGTTAAAGGAGGAGAAGGAATTCTAAGTGATTAAGGGGACGCTGCAGCCTTACTGTTCACTTTTTAACAACCAGAGTGGCAGGTATCTAAAGACTTTCCAAGAGATGTAAGCCAGTATACATGCTGAGATCTCACCTTTAAAAGAAAATTTTGATTTTTAGCAGAAGCATTGAATGAAGTATGCCTTAAGTATGCCTTTAGTATGCCTGAAGTATGTTTCTATTTTTGTGTATTAAGGCAGTATAGATCTCTAGTGATGCTAAAACTGTCCTGACTTGTATTCTCTAATTTTTAAATGTTTTTAGTAGCTTTAAAGGGCTAGAGGTTAAAGGGGTAGTTCACCTTTAAGTAAAATTTTCGTATTTTATAAAATGGCTAATTCTAAACAGCTTTTTAATTATTTTTCTGACTCTTTCCAGATAGGGGTCATTGATCACATCTAAAAAACATGATCTGTAAGGCTACGAATATATTGTTATTGCTACCTTTTATTACTCTTCTTTCTTGTCCTATTCATAATACAGTCTCATCCATGCATGGTTGCTCTGGTTATATGGACCCTAGCAACCAGATTGCTGAAATAGCAAATTGGAGAGCTGCTGAATAAAAATCTAAATAATTTAAAAACCAGTTGCAAATTGTCTCAGAATATTATGACTGTCTACATTATAGTAAAAGTCAATTTAAAGATGAACAACCCCTTTAAGTTTTAGTGTTCCAAATGATAGAAAACCTGTTGGTGCCATGATTTCTGCATAACAGACCCCATATCTCTAGCAAGAAAGGTGGAGAATGATGTGATTGTGAATGATGTGAGCAATCATTCACAGTCGGATCCAGTGCTCTTTCTTTTGTAGTTATTCAGCAGTATGACACCTGGCTGCTAACTGCAAATATCCCTTGCAGAATTCTGCATATTTATGGGAATTACAAATGTTTTTCTAAATTGTCAACCAGTGACTAACACAAATCTATTACCTTATGTGCTGATTTGTAGATAATGACAATAATACTCAGCAAATTATATCAATATTTTCTTTAAGAGGCACGCAGAAGTTAATTTTTAACTTTTTTCATTTCAGTTGTTTTCAGATTGTTCCCAGTTATTTTTAATTATTTATTTTTTACCGTTTTTCCAAAATCGAAGTTTAAAGTTCAATGTTCCTGTCTGTGGGGCTTGAGTCTGGCATCAGTAATTCAGGTGCAGACTCTATCTAAACTGTTAAAATTTTGCAACATTTGGTTACAAACTTTTGTTACAATTTTGCATACATTTCTCAAGACCATCTCTGGAGTAGTAGCAAATATTGTACCAATTCCAACAGCTGCCTGTAATGAAACCCAGAGATTCTGCTTAGCAGGGACAAAGATAAGAAATGTATCAATTTAAAGGTCGGCGACCCCCCCCTCCCAGAGCTGCTTTAGAAATTGAAAAAAGACACTTTAAACTTCAATAATAGAAAACCGGTGACACATAGAAAATAAAACGTAAACGGAAGAAGCAATTATTTCTGGTGATATACTGGAAAACATCTAGTTGTTTGAAGGGGTTGGAGGGGTCCTCCAACCCAAAATACATAAGGAAACAAAATGTATTTCTAAGCAACTTTCCAATAATCACTAAGGAAACATTTTCATTGGTTTTAAAGTAATTTGTTAATTTAGTTGCAGTTGAAAGCAGTGTTTGTTTATCCCTTTCTGTTCTCTGGGCACTTAAAACAATGTAACAGGAGTCCGATCTCCTCTAGATCTTTTAATAATATGGCTTGCAACATTGATTCAGGAGTCAGAGCCAGGAGTGCAGACAATGTAACCTGTCAGATACTGATTTAAATTCTAAAACACTTAAATGAAAACTGACTTTTTATAACTATCGAAACCATGGAAATGTACAGACATACTCTGCTTCTTGATAATTAAGGGCCTATGTGACATGTTTCTTTTTTGTAATTGTATATTTTTTCTGTGTTGAGTGCAAATCTTATTGAAAGCCCTTGGGATCTTGTTTCATAGGACATGGTAAATATTTGAAAGAACTGCAGATGCTTTTTAACTATTTGCAGCATACATACAAGTCTGTATGTTATAGAATTCCCTTATGTAGCGCTCACAACAGGTATTTCAGGTTCAAATATTGCTTAGTAATAGGGGAGTGGTCTACAGTGTAGCTGGGTTGTATAACAATGTAGGTAACCTTAGGGAAATAACCCCTGGGCTGCATGTACCTCTTTGGTTGCAGACTGTAAAGGCAAGAGAGATTTTATAAATAAAGATATTGAATCTGATATCTGGAATGCCTTGGGTTTTCTATGTTATTTGACTCACTGTGCCTTTAAAAATGGTTCAACTTTTAGTATGTTTTTAGAATGCTAGGCAACTTTTCAATTGGTCTTCGTTATTTATTTTTAATCTTTTTTGAATTATTTGACTTCATTTTCAGTCTCTCCAGCTTTCAAATTGGGGGGACTATCTAAAAACAAATGTTCTGTAAGGCTGGCACATTTATTGTTACTGCTACTTTTTATAACTCGTCTTTCTATTCGCGCCCTCTGCTTTACATATTGCAGTCTCTTATTCAAATCGATGTGTCTTTAAGTGAGATACAGTGATTTTTTGATTTATACTAATATGACTGATTCTAGAGCAGTTGGACCTGCCCCACAACTATTAACTTGTTAACCTTCTTGCCATAGCTGAAGTTACATGTATTGAAATAGTTAGATAACAGATGTATACCATGTATGTTAAACATATAGTGTAATTCTGTCATCAACCGAAGACTATAGGGGTCTGTGAAGATTCACATTCATCCAGGTCATGGTATATCTGTAGAAATAAGTCAAATCAACTGAACTTGCTGTGTTTTTCTTGAAGACGTTTCACCAGTCAACTGATTGACTTTCTCAATAGATATACTATAGTGGTCATTTTTCAAAGACCAAGGGAAGAAGTAAGAGAGCATCTCTTCGTGATTATTCAGGAAGTACAATTTCCCTGGTATGGCACCTTTGCACCTTGTGCTTAAAAATAAATTTAGTGTAAGGTGCAGAGTGCAGTGTTGGTGGACTCAGGCCAGATCTGTCATCCACCAGCCACCTCTCCTTAACTTGCATGTCCAGATAAGTTAGAGGGAAGGTAGGGGGATGCCCATGTGCCACACCTGTTCCTCATGAATACAATGTTGTTGAATGCAGGTAGCTCTGTACTCATCAGGGCAGCTGCCGGTTTTTGTGCTCCAAAACAGAGCAGAGATACAGTATGTGTGTCAGTTTTTCCTAGCACAAAGGCAGTGTGAAAAGTGCAAAATAATGACCCCTTATATCTTGTTAATGGACCAATAATGGTATAGTGCTATCGTGATGAGAGGGTTAACTTTATGATTGGCGTTACCCTTTGTTTAGTCTGTTGATTCATCAGCAGTTACTGAACATCACACAAAGTCAACCATTGATGGTTTGTCCTTTGAGCCTGGTGGTGACTGTATATATCTTTCACAGCTGATGTGAGAATTCAGGTTGTCCCACCCAGTCACCACAAAAATCTCATTGCATCACACTCTGCCATTCATGTACTAGACAAAAAGCAAGGGAAAAACGAAACAGTTATTGGCATGAATACTGCATGTTCAGCTGTACAATTACGCACCCTACCCATCCTAACAGCATGCATTATTGTCCAGCTGAACATACAGTCATCGTGGCCATAATGCTTCATTCTTAAACATGAGGTAGGGTATATAGCCAGAGCTACAAAAGAAACTTGAACTTCATTTAAATGGGCTGTTCTCCTTTAAATTAACTTTTAGTACAATGAAGAAAATTATATCATGAGACAATAAGCAATTGTTTTTTATTTGTTCAGAATTGATTATAAGTAGCAACCTGTGTTCAGAATTGATTATAAGTAGCGACCCATGTTTATAGATTTTGAACTGAGCCACATTCATTGATATAATGTTTAGTTGTCCTTTAACCACCAATGGTCTATGTCACAGTTCGGTGTTAGATTTAACAGATATTCTATAATAAACCAAAATGTATTTGTCAACATTTCACTATTAAAAGGAAAACATTTCTTAAGAAACACAAACACAACCTACAAAACTTTGACATCAATGACAACATAGTGTACAATTGTCCAAAGAAAGAACTTTAAAAATGAAAATTATGTACTTATAAAAAATCTGTAGTGTAACTATCATTGAAATCCAGCACCAGGTAAATTACACAGTGTCCGAGTGGGGTGTCCCAACGTGGCTTGGGGGCCCCCTGGCCCAGTCCAACCCTGAAAGACTGCAGACCCCTAACTGTACACATCACCCATTGGCAGGGGTTAAAGGGGTTGTTTGCCTTTAATTTAACTTTTA
Source organism: Xenopus petersii (assembly GCA_038501925.1). Lineage (NCBI taxonomy): Eukaryota > Metazoa > Chordata > Amphibia > Anura > Pipidae > Xenopus > Xenopus petersii. Next base: position 62,884,593 of record CM076680.1, read on the forward strand.
GCATGATGTGATGGCCTGAGATAATTTGCAATTGTTTCTCATTTTTTATTATTTTTGGTTATTAGCTTTTTATTCAGCATCTTTCCAGTTTACAATTTTAGCAATCTGGTTGCTAGGATCTAAATTACCCTAGCAACCATGCATTGATTTGAATAAGAAACTGGAATATGAATAGGAGAGACCTGAAAAAAAAATGAGCGATAAAAAGGCACAATATCAATAAATTGGTAGCCTTATAGATCATTTGTTTTTTAAATGGGGTCAGTAACCCCATTTTGAAAGCTCAAAAGAGTCAAAAGACAAATAATTCAAAAGCTATAAAAAATAAATAATGGAGACCAACTGAAAAGTTGCTTACAATTGACAATAATATAACAATATTCACCTTTGAGATAACTTTTAGATATTCTGAGGCAATTTGCAATTGGTTTTCATTTTTATTATTGAAGGTGTTTGAGTTATTTAGCTTTTTATTCAGCAGCTCTTCAATTTGCATCTTAACCAATCTGGTAACTAGGGTCCAAATTACCCTAGCAACCATGCATTGATTTGAATAAGAGACCGGACTATGAATTGGAGAGGGCCTGATCAGTAATAAAAAGTAACAAAAACAATACATTTGCAGCCTTACGGTGCATTTATTTTTTTAGCGATGCCCATTTGAAAGCTGCAGAGTCAGAAGAAAAAGGTAAATAACTATAAAACTATAAAAAAATAAACAATGAAAAACAATTGAAAAGTTGCTTAGAATTGGCCATTCTATAACATAATAAAAGTTACCTTAAAGATGAACTACCCCTTTAATTTTCCCTGGATGTTAGCATATCAGCTGCTTAAAGCCTCCTGTTCAGGGACTACCATTTTTTTTTATTTTGCTTATACCAGCTTGTGCTTATTTTGATCTGGTGCCTTAGCCACAGGGAAAGACGGAAACTTTGTAATGTTGTTGAGTGCAAAGGGAAACATAAGGCTACACGTGGAAAAGCTGAAATAACAACTTAGTGTTTATAAAGGTGTGGTTGAGGGACAAACCACATGTGACAGATGCACGTTCAAAACTGTTGCACAAACTTCATTCAGGAGGATGTAGCAAAATGACAGCATGGGATTTCCAAGCCTGTGTTTGTTACAGAATCATTATTGTTTGCATTAAGGGAGGGACCAATATGCACATCAGAATGAATCTGTCCTTCGTCATTCATTGCAATCACAGAGCAGTTCGAATTATCATGTTTAATGCCTTCACTACTTTATTTGATATAGAGATACTATGATGCTAATTACTAAGATGCTCTAATGTAGACAAAAGAAGCATTTATTTATTCTAACTTTATTCTCTCTTTACATAGGGCCAGTCAATATTTTGCTTTACCTGAAAACAAAAGTATGGAGTCAAGTTCACACTGCATCATTTGGACCAATGGACACTGTAATGGATCCTCAGATATCACCTATGGCGTACTTCTGTGGTCAATGTAAAAAGAATCCACTGGGCCTTCAAAATAGGATTACAGCACAAATGGCAAGAAATGCTGCCTTATAAAGCACAGAGGCAAAGACTTTTCTGCCCGAAGAAGCTTCTAAACCTCTCCTAGTGATGTACAGGTTTACATACGAAAACACAGGAGGTGCATTGGAGGTAAAACAAAAGTGACTTGGGAATAGGGTTGCCACCTTTTCTGGAAAAAAAATACCGGCCTTCCTATATTCTTGCCATTTTTTCTATTAATAACATTGGCATCAAGCATTATTTTTACTGGCCAGGCCACTAAAATACCGGCCAGGTGGCAACCCTACTTGAGAACAGAAAAGGCACTACAATATTGCTCAACATCTCTGGTAAGTGTTAGTAAGGCTTCTAATACACATTGTAGATAATGATATGTGAATGGCCCTTCAAATGCTGTTATAGACAGAACAGGGATTACTGAAAATAATTTACTCTACCATGAAAAATTTCATTCCTGAACCAGCAAGATTTTTTTTTAATTTATAATATTGGTGGGTAGGCAGCCATCTCAGGTCATTTTGCCAGGTCATGTGCTTTCAGAAATTACTCAATGTAATTGAACGTGTCTCAGTGGGACTTTTTTTTTAAGATCTACCAGGGAGCCAGGCTTAATCCTGGCCCCTCCGCCGCCTGAGGCAGCTTGGTGTTGCTGCCGCCCCCCCTCCCCAGTGCACTCTCCTTTTTGCGCCAACCTTTTTGCACCTGAGGTGGTGGGGATCTACGAAGATGGCAGAGAGGGCCAGGATGCTAGCGCAGAGAGCATAATTGCGCTCTCTGTGCTAGAAGAGGCGAATTTCCGGTTCTCAAACTGGAAATTTGTCTCTTAATGTACCAGGAGCAGCATTTTTGCCACCACTGGTACCCAGTGGGGCACTGCCGTCTGAGGTGAGTTCCTCAACTTGCCTCACTGGCGGAGCCCTCATGCAGGGAGCTGTTATCTTGTGTTAGGGAGCTGAGGGGGTGGGGGGAGTGGGATGATATCACTACAACTTGCAGTACAGCAGAAAGAGTGACTGATGTTTATCATAGCACATGTATGCAGGCAGTTGGGAAACTGCCAATATGTCTATCACATAGCATTTTTTTTAAAAAACGCATCAGTTAATAGTGCCGCTCCAGCAGAATTCTGCTCTGAAATCCATTTCTCTAAAGAGCAAACAGATTTTTTTTATATTTAATTTTGAAATCTGACATAACTCTGAGTTAAGGTGTACAAAAAATTCCTTTATCCAAAGATAACTGTCCCAAGGCTTTTTTCAGTAAAAAAATTCCACTTTATATAAATTAGCATTAAAAACTCAGATACAAACTAACCCCACCAGGCCCACTTTATGCGTTTCGCACCTTCCGGCGCTTAGTCATAGGTGTATCTGTAAACAGCATATCCTCTGCGGGATTTATACCCTATTAATCCCTCCCATTTTCTTTAAAACCAATCAAAAACTGTGGGGGATTAACCCTATTTAGTTAATTTAATCCCATAATTACCTGTGTGGGGTGTTTGTATTCTTTTGCACGTATCACTGTTTGTAAATTCAAATAGTATTTAAAGTTTAACAATATCTATAAAGTATATACATCATATATCACATTGAAACAGTATAATTCCAAAAATAAATTACACTCACTTTTTTTGCACTTGTTATTATTTATATAGAAAAACCGTCACTAGCTCTCTCTTTATTATAAATTGCCCCACCTAGAAACCTTAAGCACTATTAACCCCTTCAAGTATAACAGGTAACGTCAAACTCCTAGGGGCAAACATGTACCCAGATGGAAAATCCAAAATACTTCTCTCCTTTCTAAAAGGCTCAACTGATCACCTCCTCTCTCTCCCAATCTGACTCTCTCTATCCCTTGAATGCAGAAAAATTCCAAATCTCCTCCATTACAGGCAGTAAAGTGTCTAGTAATATTACTCTTTTCCGCCATTCCTGGATTTTTTATCTGACCCATATGCTCCCTTGCTCTTTCCTTCAATTTTCTAGTTGTACATCCCACATATTGCATCTGACATTTAAGGCACGTGATCAGATATATCACATAGGTAGTATTGCAATTGATATATCCTTTAATGTCAAACTCCCTCCCTGTCACTGTTTATTTGTATCTTTTTGATACTTTCATATGCCTACACGTTATACATCTGTGGCTCCCACATCTATAGTTACCAATTGATGTAAGTGGCCCCAGATCTCGTCTTTGGCCTTCCATTTTGAAATGGCTAGGTGATAGCATGTCTTTCAGGGTATGGGCCCGCTTAGGAATAACATTGATTCCTTGGCTCAATACTCTGAAAAAGTGCTCATCGACATAGAGGATTGGCAGAAAGTTTTTTTGGGTGACAGGAAGAGGCATGCAGGAGAGTATTACCACTACAAGGTTTACGAAAAATACTCGTGTTTATTACCTGATCTTCTATTGATAACATCACATCCAGAAATTCTATTTGATTTGAACTAAATTGGTTAGTAAATCCCAGATTTCAATTATTTCTGTTGATCTCCTTCACAAAATTGCCAAATTCTTCCTGGGTACCTTGCCATATACACAGAAGATCGTCACAGAAGACCACCCCATATATAAATTGGCAAACGAGGGGGCGAATTTTGCACCCATCGCTGTCCCTCGCCTTTGTAAAAATTCCTGTCACCCAAAAAAACTAATAGAAGGAATACCGGTGGGACAGTTTTTGAGGCTTCGAAGAAACTGTTCCACCAGTAAGGATTTTGCGAGCCAGGCACGGGATATGCAGTTGAGATTTTTGGAGAGAGGGTACAAACTAAGAACTATACAGAAAGCCTTACAGAGGGCAAAAGGGAGTAATAGAGAGAATTTATTGAGGACTAGTGAAAAGGAAAACAAAAGTCAGAACTGGTCAGATAGAGTGGTACTTACTACCAGATATAGTAAACAATTTTTTGAAATATCTAGAACTGTAAAAAAGTTTCTGCCAATCCTCTATGGCGATGAGCACTTTTTCAGAGTATTGAGCCAAGGAATCAATGTTATTCCTAAGCGGGCCCATACCCTGAAAGACATGCTATCACCTAGCCATTTCAAAATGGAAGGCCAAAGATGAGATCTGGGGCCACTTACATCAATTGGTAACTATAGATGTGGGAGCCACAGATGTAAAACATGTAGGCATATGAAAGTATCAAAAAGATTCAAATCAACAGTGACAGGGAGGGAGTTTGACATTAAAGCAGGGGTGTCCAAACTTTTGGCTCGCAGGGCCACATTGGAAAAAAGAAAAATTGTCTGGGGCCACACATGAAATACACAAACACGTTTGATTTGTAAAAGTAAAGGAAATACACAGAAAAGAACTACAATGCCAGTTGGATAACCAGCTATACACTGGAATATGGGATACCTGGATATTAAATAGACTTATTATTATATATTTATTACTAACTGGGCAATGGGCAGAGTCCCCCCTCCTTCTATATCCTTTGCAACATGACGTTTCCTCGGGAACCAAGCTGGGCTACATTCATATGCATCCCCGGGCCGCATGTGGCCCTCGGGCCACAGTTTGGACACCCCTGCATTAAAGGATATATCAATTGCAATACTACCTATGTGATATATCTGATCACGTGCCTTAAATGTCAGATGCAATATGTGGGATGTACAACTAGAAAATTGAAGGAAAGAGCAAGGGAGCATATGGGTCAGATAAAAAATCCAGGAATGGCGGAAAAGAGTAATATTACTAGACACTTTACTGCCTGTAATGGAGGAGATTTGGAATTTTTCTGCATTCAAGGGATAGAGAGAGTCAGATTGGGAGAGAGAGGAGGTGATCAGTTGAGCCTTTTAGAAAGGAGAGAAGTATTTTGGATTTTCCATCTGGGTACACGTTTGCCCCTAGGTCTCAATCATGAGTTTGACGTTACCTGTTATAGTTGAAGGGGTTAATAGTGCTTAAGCTTTCTAGGTGGGGCAATTTATAATAAAGAGAGAGCTAGTGACGGTTTTTCTATATAAAAAATAACAAGTGCAAAAAAAGTGAGTGTAATTTATTTTTGGAATTATACTGTTTCAATGTGATATATGATGTATATACTTTATAGATATTGTTAAACTTTAAATACTATTTGAATTTACAAACAGTGATACATGCAAAAGAATACAAACACCCCACACAGGTAATTATGGGATTAAATTAACTAAATAGGGTTAATCCCCCACAGTTTTTGATTGGTTTTAAAGAAAATGGGAGGGATTAATAGGGTATAAATCCTGCAGAGGATATGCTGTTTACAGATACACCTATGACTAAGCGCCGGAAGGTGCGAAATGCGTAAGGTGGGCCTGGTGGGGTTAGTTTGTATCTGAGTTTTTAATGCTAATTTAAATAAATTTTTTTACTGAAAAAAGCCTTGGGACAGTTATCTTTGGATAAAGGAATTTTTTGTATGCTATTGCCTGAGAACTGGGGCGAGTCCCTTGGGCTTAATTAGATGGAGATCAGATGTGGACTCCCAATTGATGTATAATATCTGAGTTAAGGTGACCATACACTACAAGATCCACTCGTTTGGCAAGGTCGCCCTGGGGCCGAACGATCGGATTACAATACTACGAATGGGCTCTGACGGGTTGCAGAACCGCATCAACTAACTGATGCGGTCCTGGATCGTACAAAAAAAATCAAACTTGACTGGTCGATATCTGGACGATTTTTGGCCTATCGATCGGGAGGACCCGTCGGAAGCCCCCACACATGGGCAGATAAGCTGCCTAATCGTCTAAAGGACTGTTATCGGCAGCTTTAATCTGCCCATGTATGGCCACCTTTAATCAGCGACTTGAAGGGGGGCCACATGGGACATAACTGTTCATGTAAACCTTCTCATTTAAAGGCATGGTAACATGTATATCACATCAGCTATTTTACCTATCATTCAGTATTTTTCTGCTTTCAATATTGGCAAATTGTCAGGGTTTTTGTATCTCTGTAAAGGTTAATGTCAAATGGAAGTCCTCTGATGCTGCTATCAGACAGAAAACAATGGCCCATATCCACCTGTCACTGCTTTCCATAGAAATATATATGAGAGACAGACATGACTGTGATAGGTGGAATGCCACTACTGTTGCCAACATACCTGCCATTAACCTGAGAGCAAATTCTTTATTTAAGCAAATTTGTTGGCTTTACTGTGTGTATAAGTTTATTGGGCAGTTAGCTGCCAATAATACTATTAAAACATATAATAATACAAAAAAACAAAATACTTCTTCATTATAGCTATCACTAATTTTATGCTACAGGAAGGTCCCTACCAAAAATGAAGTATACAAGCATTGTGCCACCATTCTTCTGTAAGAAAATTTATAAGGTAATATTTTGTTCATGATGGTGGTCAGTTGATTTAGATCTCTCTATGAATCCATGGCATATGGCAGTGCTGTCCAACTGTTTTAATGATGAGTATTATATATACTAACTGCTGATTTGCTAGATTATACAAATTTTTTTTTCCTAATACAAAGAAGACTATGGAGCTTTTAGACTGGGGGCCACAGCAACACTTGTATATGGCTTCAGGTCAGACCACTTTGGCATGCCCCTGTGCATGGGGGAATTGCAGTCATGATAGAAATGCTTTATCATAGGACGAATATTATAATTCCGCAAGGTTATTGCACATTAGTACAGTGCAGATGTATTGCAGTTATGGAAGCGCAATGTGGATTTCTGTACATTTCTTTCCGTAGCACTGGATCAAGATCTTGAAGTATGGTTGTAATAACTATGTAGCATTTAAATACATAATAATATTCAGGGTGGAACTGGGCCGGTAGGACACCAGGAAAAAACCTGGTAGGTCCTGACAGGCCCAGACCTGCTTTACCAACCAGCTGGCCCATAACGTAGAGGTTTTGCACCGTGGCGTTGCACCATTCTTGTAACACGGCTAATTTTCGCTGGCAGGAGTTTGGAGGCCGGGAGGGGGCCCCCGGTGACTGCCAGGAGAGCCCTTCGTATTGCAGCCCCTGTGGGACGACAAGGCCCCAGTCTGACCCATATTATATGGTTTTACAGTGGCATTCAAAGCCCTACTTTTGCTGCCCCTAGTGTTGCTCAAGGCATTGTTTTCACCTTGCCCCAAGGCAGAAGCAGCTCATTAAAAAAAAAATACCCTGGTGTTTCCTTTTATTTGTTGAGTCCTTGTACAAAAGTTAATAATGTACAGTTAAGCATAATTATCGATATGGGGGTCTATGATCAGGAAAAACGTTATTTAGAGAGTAAAATAACGTGTAATACGTGCATGAGACCTGTTTTCCAGAATGCTTGGGACCTGGGGTTTTCCAGATAACTGATCTTTTAAGGTAATTTGGATCTTCATACCATACTGTTATAAATAAATTAAACATTAAATAAACCCAATAGGTCAATTTGCTTCCAATGGACTAATTATATCTTAGTTTGGTTCAAGTACAAGGCACAGTTTTATTATTACAGAGAAAAAGTAAATCATTTTAAAAAATCTGGATTATTTGGATAAAATGGAGTGAGTCTATATGAGATGGCCTTTCATTAATTCGGAGCTTTCTGGATAAAGGGTTTCTGGATAAGAGATCCAATACCTGTATAATATACTATTAAATGGGGTATGTTCTGTTGTTTCGTCAACAAGCAAATTGAAAAGGACATAGCACACATTCTACAAAACGTTGTTGCCTAGCAGTGTGGCTGGTTAAACCACTGGCACTGTTGAATGCAAAAAAAAATCACTTTATAATGATACTGTTTTTTTTTAAAAAATGTTTTTAGTAGCCTTAAAGGAATTGTTCAGTGTAAAAATAAAAACTGGGTAAATAGATAGTCTGTGCAAAATAAAACATGTTTCTAATATAGTTAGTTAGCCAAAAATGTAACGTATAAAGGCTGGAGTGATTTGATGTATAACATGTCAGTCAGGACACTACTTCCTGCTTTTCAGCTCTCTTGGTTTACACTGACTGGTTACCCTGGCTACCAGGCAGTAACCAATCAGAGACTTGAGGGGGGGCCACATGGGTCATATCTGTTGCTTTTGAATCTGAGCTGAATGCTGAGGATCAATTACAAACTCCCTGAACAGAAATGTACCATGTGGCCCCCCTTCAAGTCGCTGACTAACTCAGAGTTATAGAGCTGAAAAGCAGCAAGTTGGATTCTGGCTGTTTTATTAGACATCCAGTCACTCCAGCCTTTATACATTACATTTTTGGCTAACTAACTATATTAGAAACATTTTTTTTATTTTGCACAGCCTGTCTATTTACACAGTTTTTATTTTTACACTAAACTATTCCTTTAAGCAGTGGTACTTCACTTTATGGAATGACTCCACCCTGGTGGAAAGAGTTTTACAGAAGCTGATTGGACTGTGTGGTTCTGCAAATACAGTGTGCAACTATAGCACACAGGTCCTACCAGCTTCTGTAATAATTACTTTAGCACATATGAGGTGCAGGCTGAGTAGCAAAGAAATATGCTGGGCAATATGCCTGGCAAAAACTGCCTGGAGGGGACACTGAGACTGATATTATACCTGCAATTTCTCCCACTGGCTTTTCAGAAGTAAAGCACGATGCCCAAGCATATGGAAGGATTTATCTGCTGAAAGCTGCTTAAGCAGCGTTTCTTGATAACCGCCCTGAGCTTTTCCTGGGACTAGTTTATAGAGGAGCTTGGCTTGGATCTCCTTTATGCTGCATGGCTTAAATATTCCTTCATTACGGTTTCCTTGTTTTTTTAGTCCATGCTCAATCTCCCTTTCATAATAAAAACTGATTTGAATTAGAAAATGTTGCTGACTGCTGATTTGTGTGGAATGTGCAGTATATAAAGTGACCACATTAGGCATTGTTTTGTGACCTTTTTCGGCTTCCACCAGGGGTGCCCAAAACATTGATCGCGGTCTACCAGTCGATTGGTTTAACGTTTCTGTTAGGCCGTGGGAATAAAGTGAACAGTCGCGCGCCCATAAAATTCAGCAGCTCTCCAGTTTGGTATTTCAGCAATCTGAAATACAAAGTAGCAATAGCAATACATTTGTAGCCCCACAGTACTTTAGTTTTTTAGATTTGGTCAGTGACCCCCATTAGAAGGTTGAAAAGAGTCAGAAGAAGGCGGCAATTAATTCAAAAAATATAAAAAAAAAAAAGGAAAAATGAACGCCAATTGAAAAGTTGCTTAGAATTAGCCATTCTATAACATACTAAAAGCTTGTTTAAAGGTGAACCACCCCTTTAACTAGGGTACTTATGTTCTTAAGTCACACTTCTCTGTGTGGAGTGTATGGAGTAATATAATTTTTCATAGGGAAAATTTTCAGACTGCCTTCAAGCAGTTTTGGGGTCAGTATTGATTTATTATTCCTTAGACAGGTGTTCATCCATTTATGCTCCCCAACCCCTGAGCAATAATGGGGAGAAAACACACAATGTAAAAGTAGCTGCTAACCCATTAGTTTAGATTCCCTGCATAAGGATTTTACATACAAAGTGACCTTTTACTGGCCCCCTCCTAATTGATTTGGCTAATCCAGGGGTCAGCAACCTTTACTATCAAAAGAGCCCTATTAAATGCTAGTTTTCTCATTTGTTTAATGTAAATTCTGTTTCTGAAGTTCAATGCTGATCTTCCTTCTCTTGTCTTGAGTTTGTGACCGTGGTAAGGACCATGATGAATCATCTTTCTGCGGCTCGGTCTTGCCTGTCACTCCTGGGATGTCTATACAACCCTTGCACCTGGTGGCGGCTTCCTGAGTGTGCGACTGCAGTTAGCTAACCGTTAGCTTACCCCGGTCACACAATCAAGCAGCCGCCAGCAGGTGCGAGGGCTGTATAGCCGACCTGAGCCGCAGCAAGTAGGATGAAGAGCTGCATGAGGCTCCGGAGCCTCAGGTTGCCTACCCCTGGGCTAATCAAATTGATATACATTTGCACACTAGTTAGTTGGCCAGAATGAAAATCTCGTCTGACCAATGACCAAAATTCAGTGTGTCATTGTCATGCAACTGCTCGGGCCTGTGCTTCTGTGTCTTAATGAAACTAATGGCACAGCATCCACAGAATCCACTATTTTGGATTCGGCCGAACCCCCAAATCCTTCTGAAAAGATTCAGCCGAATACCGAACCAAATCCGAATCCTAATTTGCACAAGCTAATTAGGGATGGGAAGGGGAAAACCTTTTTTACTTCCTTATTTTGTGACAAAAAGTCCAGTGATTTCCCTCCCCGTCCCTAATCTACATATGCAAATTAGGGTTCAGATTTGGTTCGGCTTGGCAGAAGGATCTATCCGAATCCTGCTCAAAAAGGCCGAATCCTGAACCGAATCCTGGGTTCGGTGCATCCCTAATTAAAATTGAGAGCCTCCCAACAGTTTTGAAGCTAGTTTGTAGTGCACGGAGACAGTGACGTTTCTTAGGTTCCCTTATCTGAAAAAGGGATTCTATTCAGTTTTGAATCTCCATGAATGTGATTATGTTTGCCAATGGATATGGACTGGGATTATCTGTGCAGTTCCAATCTAATTCCCTCTCTTGCAAACACCAAACATGGAGAAGCCTCAACTTCCCGGTTTACCTCAAGAAATGGCAAATAACCCCTCTAGATTTACTTGATTAAACAATGTGAATTTGGGCAATTTTGCCCTTGAGCAATTTTCTTAATTAATTCTACCTAGTGTCTGCAATGACAAGCAGATTCCAGAAAAAAGTTGGTACTAAAGTTTTTTCCTGAACCACATTGAAAGATTTAGTAAAGGTCAAAGTGGGCTTTTTTTTATCAAAACTTCACCAAAATGACAATTTGCAGGGACTATGATAAATACACATATTTGCAGTGAAATAGCATCTGACGAAGTTGTGCGAAGTATGGCGAGGTTTCCCCGAAGCAAAAATATGAACTTTAGTAAATTTACCCCCTTGTCTTATCGGTTTGCCTGGAGAAAAATGTGATTGTCTCACTCCATTTGTTTTCCAGAGAAACTCCCCTGTTGCTCACTTGTTTAGTGGCAGCTTTTACTGCACTCACATGAGGAATTTTAAGGATGTGTTTATGTGCTGTAACATTTCTTTTTGCAAATACTTGCACTGTGACCTGTAAACACATTAATCACACTTGTCTCTTTTTGCTTGTGTAAGGGAGCTGCCATAGTTCTTGTCTTAAATGACATTGACCACAGATTCTCTAGTTAACTACAATGATAGCAACACCTGTTGTGGTGTGATGATGGCTATGTTATGGGTACATGTATGGGATTCATTATCCGGAAACCCGTTATCCAGAAAGTTCTGAATTACGGAAAGGACATCTCCCATAGACTCCATTTTATCCAAAAAGATAGTAGTGACTAAAGAGGGCATGCAAAATAGCAGCTCCTACGTCTTATAATGAATACTTATAGAAGGTAAATGCGCTGAGATGTACTCTGTCATGCCTGCTTGCATTAGATCAATATGCAGAACACACAATATGGCCTAGGATGTATTTATAGAGATGAGACTGACATTTTGGCTGGATGCCCTTTAAGTATGTAGTTCTTTGACTGTATTGGCGTTGTAAATTCACCTTAAAATTAACTTTTAGAATGATGGAGATATTGCTATTTTGAGATAATTTGCTATTGGTTTCCATTTTTTATTTTTTGTGACTTATTAATTATTTAGCTTTTTGTACGGCAGCTACCTAGTTGCAAGGGTCGTGTTTACCTTAGCAACTAGGCAGTAGTTTAAATGAGAGGCTGGAATATGAATAGGAGAGAGGCTGAAAAAAAAGTACTAAAAATTAATAATAACATTTTATAAGCTAGCAGAGCAATAGGTTTTGGCTGTCAGGGCCAGTGCCCCCCATGAGAAAATGGAAAGATGTAAAAGTGGATGGCAAATACAGGTATGGGATCTGTTATCCAGAAAGCTCCAAATTTCTGAAAGGCCATCTGCCATAGACGCTATTTTATCCAACTAATCAACATTTTTAAAAATTATTTCTTTTTTATTTGTACTTCATCAAAACTAAGATATAATTTATCCTTATTGGAAGCAAAACCAGCCTTTTGGGTTTATTTAATGTTTACATGATTTTCTAGTAGACATCAGTTATGAAGATCTATATTTCGGTAAGAAAACCCGAGTCCAGAGCATTCTGGATAACAGGTCCCATACCTGTAATTTGAAAGTTATAAAAAAAAAATTATGAAGCCATACATATCAAAGAAATTTAATCATATACTCGTGTGTTCTTTTCAATGCTTATTGCTATTAAGCTTTGTGATAATATTAGTGTAACAGAGGGCACAGGGGCTGCAAATCATGAGGTGCCAGGCTGCTTCTTACTTTTTCATATGAGCAGAGGGGTTCACAGCACCAGGTCTGTTCCTTTAGCCTGAATTTTGCCCCTGTAGACTGTCCAAACCCACATTGTACAGTTACAGTAGAACCCCATTTTATGTTTTTCAGGGGACCAGGAAAACATTAAGTAAAATCCGGGAAATGTGTTAAAGTAACTTTTTCTGAAAGGATATAAGCACAGGAGTCCATTTTATCTTGAGATACAATATTTACTATGTTAATAACAAAGGTTACATTGCAGCATTAATGTTACACTATGGGGTGGCACGTGCAAGGCCTCTCTGTCAGTCGCATACACAACCTAAAGCAATAAGTGATTGGTGCAGTACTGTATAAGGGGCAGACTAATTGGAATTGACCATTTACAGTCAGAACCATGGCAAAATAAACAATTGGTTAATATTGTAAACCTCTTTATCTCACAAATAATAACATTCATATAGGAAAAAAAAAGCAGGACAAAATTTTGATGTAAAATCCAGGAAAACATTACTTAAAATCAGGGGAATGCACCCATTGAAATGCATTATAAATTGGTGGGACAACAAATAAAAAATGTAAAATGCGGGAAAACTGGAAACCAGGGTACTTAAAACCGAGGTTTCACTGTATATTATTGTATTACACAGGCTCCTGGGTGCTAAGAGGGTATGGGGCATAGAGAAAAGAGACAGTCCAGTGTAGTATAAAGCATTTCTACTAAATCTTCTGGAAAAAAAAGGGTCATTGTTTCTGTTGCATAAGCAGGATAATTGCTTTCTCAAAGCATCGCAGAAGTGGCCCATAAATTACAATTGAGAAGAATTTTTTTTTAAATGTAATTTCATCCATCTTTTGCTCTCTGTACCATCCCCATTTGCTGTTGTTGTAGTGATGTAGATTGTGTGTTCACAGACAAAACTACCAGTAGGAGACACTGTGACAGAGGGACAGAAGTGTAATGTCCCCTCCTTCATTTCATATGGCCAAAGATGTAGGGCTGGGGGGGGGGGTAGGCTGGCAGCAGCAGATGTGCCTTGGTGAATGCAGTCTCTGGGATGCAAGCCTCTGCTGAAGCCTCACTAATCTGCAGCGAGAGGTGGAGACATAAAGGAGCTGCACGGGGAGGGAGGGCTGTGTAGTGTCCTGCAGTGGGGGGGATTGAAGCTGCAGCAGAACTGCGACAGACATCTCGCTTTTGCACTTCATTCTGTTACCCATGCACAGCATTCCTGCCCTGGCTCACACATTACAAAAGGGGAAATGATGTCCGAACCAAAACCTGCATCTTCATCTTCATCATCACTCTGGATACCGTTTGCTGCTTCAGTCTTGCTGGTTTCTGCTCTGTGAAGTGCAGGTAGCAGGTTGCTATGGAATATTGCTTATGTCTCCAGCAGCCCAGCTCACAATGATAGGCACTGGGGGGATCCTGTTCCACCTTCTCACTGACAGTGGGGCATACCAACATATTATTATGGCACAATGGTTATGGTTGCATATTCCAGGTTTTCTACTTGGAAGAGCCTTGAATATCTGTGCATAACATGGCAAACCTCTGTGTTAAAAACCATGACTATTTGCTAGCACTGTACTGTGCTTCCATAATGGTACCTTCCACTATGCTGGGAGCTAGCGTCCTACATCTGCTTTCTTCTGGATTTCTTGCACATTGAAGCAATGGGTATTGAAAATACATCATGTGTCTAAAGAACTAGGCATTCCAAGGAATAATTTTTCTTTTGTTTTTCATTGTTTGGTGTTTTTTTTTTTTTTCGTAAACTTCTTTTGAACTGCAGATATGTGTAGCCGGACTTGGTTTATTCAACACACACTAGGACTAATGCCTCCAAATCCCTAGTAACAGCTTGTTTATGCTTTAGCGGCATGCCGGGATAATATGGGAGAAAAATCTGACTACCAGAGGCTTCCAAGTAAGGAGGCCACAGAAGAAGAAGAAGAAGAGGTAAAGGCCATTCCTTTTAACATGCAGCATATGTCCTATATTTGTTTCATGCAGTACAACATCTTTATGCAAAAGGTTACAGTCATTTTCATATTGCATCACTATGATGTGTATTTTTTCTTATCAGAAGGAATTTAAAATTCCAATGTACAGATGCACAATAACCTGGGGCAACAATTGCCCTAATCCACGTGTATTTGGATTAATTGTGCTAATGTTATAGTACAATGTATAGGATGATACAAAATAATGGTCCATGAGTCATTCAGACAGGTAAAATGGTGTTGTCCTTGTCGTTTGACAACATTTCAAATTGGCTTGAAGATGCTGTGCAAATTCTTTTTACGTTGCCCCTTTAGGTCCACTGCCAGAATTCCTCCCTAGTTGCCTAGTGGTTTCTATAGTAACTCTGAAGTTTCCAATTTCTGGTTTGTAGACTCTTTTTTTTGTTAAGGTACAAATCAAAGAACAGTTTTCATTGTGGCAGCATAGTGTTGATACATTTAACCTTTTCCTACCAAAGGCATATTGCATTTTCAGTTCTCCGTTCAGTACACTTGTTTGCATTATGCTTGCGTGTGTGTGTGTGTGTATAGCAAGTATTTATTGTTTAATATTTATTGTTTATAGTTATTATGCAGTTTATTATTTTTAACATTTGTCTATTTGTTCATTGACCTATCTGTCTATCTAGTGTAATATAGGCATGGGACCTGTTATCCAGAATGCTTGGGACTTGGGGTTTTCTGGATAATGGATTTTTCTGTAATTTGGATCTTTATACCTTGTCTACTAAAAAAAATTATGTAAACATTAAAGGGATACTGTCATAGGAATTTTTTTTTTTCCAAAATGAATCAGTTAATAGTGCTGCTCCAGCAGAATTCTGCACTGAAATCCATTTCTCAAAAGAGCAAACACATTTTTTTATATTCAGTTTGAAATCTGACATGGGGCTAGACATTTTGTCAATTTCCCAGCTGCCCCTGGTCATGTGACTTGTGACTTGAGAGAAATGCTTTCTGGCAGGCTGCTGTTTTTCCTTCTCAATGTAACTGAATGTGTCTCAGTGAGACATGGGTTTTTACTATTGAGTGTTGTTCTTAGATCTACCAGGCAGCTGTTATCTTGTGTTAGGGAGCTGTTATCTGGTTACCTTCCCATTGTTCTTTTGTTTGGCTGCTGGGGGGGAAAAGGGAGGGGAGTGATATCACTCCGACTTGCAGTAAAGAGTGAAGTTTATCAGAGCACCAGTCACATGACCAGGGGCAGCTGGGAAATTGAAAAAATGTCTAGCCCCATGTCAGATTTCAAAATTGAATATAAAAAAAATCTGTTTGCTCTTTTGAGAAATGGATTTCAGTGCAGAATTCTGCTGGAGCAACACTATTAACTGATTCATTTTGAAAAAATGTTTTTTCCCATGACAGTATCCCTTTAAATAAACCCAATAGGCTGGTTTTGCTTCCAATAAGGATTAATTATATCTTAGTTGGGATCAAGTACAAGCTACTGTTTTATTATTACACAGAAAAAGCAAATCATTTTTAAAAATGTGGATTATATGGAAAACATTTAGTCTATGGCCATTCTGTAATTCTGAAATTTCTGGATAATGGGTTTCAGGATAACAGATTCCATACCTGTACTGGTAAAACATAAAGTATAACAGAGTATCAAGACACATTATTTTTCCTGACAGATGTATGTCAATGGGTGTGGGGCTTACTGTTTGTTTATAGGAATTAACACTAAAGCTCCAAATAATGCCAAGAATGTTTGAGAACATAGCCCATAGAAACCCACCTCAAAAACAACTTAATAAATAGAAAGCCATGGAAGAAGGAAACAGTGTGACATTTAGAGCTACATACATTTAAACTGAATTATCAATATCTATGTCATATAAATATGCACTGCACAGTTACTGAATGGGTGGCCTTTTAGTGATTGACAGAGGAGCAGAGAAACAATATGGTGTCTAGCTGATCAGCACCTATGGGACTGAACTACAGTGCTCAGTGTAGCAAGGATGTTTCGGTATTTAAAAAGCCAGTCCCTCAGTTAACTTACAATATAATGGCTTCCTCGCAGTCACTGGCTAAGGAATCGGGTCATGTCTGTGTTAAAAAAACAAAACAAACAAGCAAAATATATATATATATATATATATACATTTGTAAAAAGCTGTGTTTGGCCTCTAATTTCTCCCCTGTAGACTCCTCCTATAGCTTTTGATAAGTGTCTGGATTCTGGATGGCGGTGTTTTTGGCCATTTGTCCATACAAAATCTCTCCAGTTCAGTTAAATTTGATGGCTGCCGAGCATGGACATCCTGCTTCAAGTCACCCCATAGATTTTCGAAGATATTCAAGTCGGGGGACTGTGACTGGCATTCCAGAATATTGTACTTCTCCCTCTGCATAAATGCCTTTGTAGATGTCGAAGTGTGTTTAGGGTCATTGTCTTGTTAGAATAACCAACCCCTGCGTAACTTCAACTTTGTGACTGATGCTTGAACATTATCCTGAAGAATTTGTTGATATTGGGTTGAATTCATCCGACGCCTGACTTTGTTGTCTGTAACCATTCTCACAATCCTCCTGTATTTTTCTTGGCCCGCCAGACCTGGGTTTTATAGCAACTGTGCCTTTGGCCTTCCATTTCCTGATTATATTCCTTACAATTAAAACTGACAGTTTAAACCTCTGAGATAGCTTTTTGTAGCCTTCCCCTAAACCATGATACTGAACAATGCTTTAAGAATTCAATGCTGTCACTCTTCAGAGGAGAGTCAAACAGAAGCAAGAAGCAATTGGCCACCTTAAATACCTTTTCTCATGATTGGACACACCTGCCTATGAAGTTCAAGGCTTAACAAGCTAATCCAAAAAATTTGGTGTTGCCGGTAATCAGTATTGATAAATTACATACATTCAAATTAGCAAAATTACAAGGGTACCCAAATTTTTGCACAGCCAGTTTTTCACATTTGATTTAATGTCATACAACGGAATACTGATTTACTAAAAACTTCGGAAAACACCCCAGTACTCAGATGTTCCTGGGAAATAAAAGACATACTACTGTTATCTTTTTTGTTGAAAGTGGAGTAAATTATTTTGAGGGGTTCCCAAACTTTTTCATATGACTGTATATGACAGATAACACCACAGCTTCATTGTAATTAGCTTGAAAAAGGAGCAAAAATGTTCTGAAAGCTTGCTATGATTATATTAGTTATCCAATAAAGGTATCATCTTTATACCACTTTATTTTTTTATTTCAAACGGGTTGCCCTGTAACATTTTTACTGTCTAACACCGTACAACAACTTTACCTGCAATTGCATTAGAATATGTGATTTGCTCTTTTTAAAAAAAAAAAAAAAAAAATAGTATTTATTGTTCTTTCTGCACAGGAAAACATATTTACTGCATAGTACTGTGTCTAGTCCTATATTTAAACCTTGGAAATGTGCCAATGCTTTAATTAGGAGGACACACAGGGTGGAGTCTTAATCACCTCTACAAGATTAAAACTTTTTAAGTGTGTTGTTGGCCTTAAAGGAGAAGGAAAGGCTTGGTGCACTTGGGGGTGCGAAATGTTATGCACCCCCAAGTGATTGTATTGACTTACCTGAAACCCCGGGGATATACCAATGAGCACCATCTTCTTCCGTCTTCTTCTGTCTTCGCCCAGCTGCGCATGCGCAGTAGAACGTAAAGCCGAACTTTAACTAAAAAGACGATATTTTGTTCAACTGCGCATGCATTTGCCCCTAGAAATTTGAAGAAGACTGGAGTGGATCACTCCGTGGTGCTCACTGGTATAACAGCGGGCCGGTGCAGTTATCTGCCGGTAGCCCGAGGTTTCAGGTAAGTCAATACAATCACTTGGGGGTTTCAAAAAAAATCTCTGTATACCTCCAAAGTGATTTGAGGAGGGAAAAAAACAGAAAAGTAATATAGTGTAGTATTTTATATTATATAAAAACCACCATATAAGTGTTCAAATACTCATTATATGTGTCCCATAAACTTGTTATAGTGAACAGTTGGTTAATTACAGCAGACAAGTGATCCGTAGAAAGATGGGGTGGAACCTGTCCACCGAAATTCCTAGTGTTTCTGGTGGTATATTATACTCACAAGAAAGCCAGTAAAACAGAGCTTATCACAGCATGAATTCCATTCCCAAGTTAAAACTTCCTTTTCCCCTTTCTCCTTTATGGGCAATAAGAAGGCAGCATGTGTAGAAACGTAATTATAATTTTAATAGTAAGTAAAAGTTTACACTCACTAGCATGGAATATTCGTTCGCATAAAATCCATTTTAAAATCAAGTCCTGCTGCTGGCAGCGTCACAGTCTCTCCTGCGCATCCAGGTTCCAAAAAATTAGGAAATCTGAAAAATTCTGGGCCGCCGAAGCCTTGTGTGCATTCAAAGCAGGTGTGAATTTTTTTTTTTTTTTTTTTGAAACTTATAATTTTTTGGAGGTGGAAGAGAGCCTGGTGATCACTGGATTGGAACACACTGCATTTGGGAGTCGTTTTGTATTTATTAATCACTTAGGGGTGCCTAACATGTAGCCATTAAAAACGAAGGGCAAAGCTGCTGATAATATATTTATGTCTGCCAGTTATCTTGTTTATATATTAATAGTTCTCTTATGTCTGCAAGATGGTTTCCTGATGATAAATATGTGGGTTCCGTGCGCATCTGTTTCCTCTGTGTGTAGATCATAGAGTGGCCTTTCCCCTTTGCAATGAAGTGTGCACTGACTAAAAATCAGTTTGTGCACCTTTTGTAACCTTTGCACAGTTGGACTGGAGGGATGTTGGCCTCCTCTGGGCTGCCACATCAAGGGCCCCCTCCACTACCCCCAGGGGCCCCTTGCCCTGGGGCAAATCCCCCTCTGCCCCCCCCATAACCCCCCCCCCGATCATATCTTCACGCTCTGATTCGTGCTGCGGGTGGAGGCCAGGAAGGAAGCTGCTTTGCCAGTCGCGCTGTAATAGAATCTGGCCCAGTCCGACCCTGCCATGGCAAATATTAACACTTTACTAGTTCTCTTTTCTCAGTTAAAGGGGGAAAAAAAGAAAAACATAACAGCAATGCTGAACCTATCTTTTATTTTTCATCCCTACTTCACATTTTACCACCATAACAAAATGCCAGGAAATTTACAGTAAATTGTGTGTTCAACATAGTGTAACCTGGCGAAGGGGCCTGCCCCCGAAACGTTGTGCTGTTTGACACAATAAATCCATAGGGGTTTATCCCCTTTTTGCATTCAACTCTGTGTGCCGTTTCCTCAATTGTTTGTTTCCTGTGGACCCAGGGGAGTGCCGTCTCCCTAGAGGACTGAGCACCAGATTATTGCATTACGGAAAGGCCAGGGAGTGCATACGAATTCCACTTTGACTTTAACATAGGGTTGCCACCTGTCCGGTTTTGACCCAGACAGCGGGGTTTTTAAAGGGCTGCCCGGGTGAAAACTGCCTGTCCGGTTTTCAAAATTAGGAAAACAAGGCAGGATTCCCTATGAGTTATGTGGTGATCGGCCAATCGCAAATTGCCTCATCATAGCCCTGACATCACAGCCCCACCCCCATTGAATCATCGCCCCGCCCCCCAGCACGGATTCATCCGGGCCAAAAGGTGGTAACCCTAGTTCAACAATCGCAGCAGCAGAACAGATGATCATACATGCCTTTGTACATATTGCCTTCCTACTAATTTTATGCGATTTAACGGATTTACTTGCAGAGATTCTCAGCACCCACAATGTGACAAAACTCCATGTGTGATGAATATTACTATTTTATTGTAGAGATATAGGATATATCATCCACAATGCTTGAGACTGACAGACTATAACATCACTGGGACACAGAGATTCTTAAAGTTTACTGAATATATTGTCCTGCTCAGAGAACCTGAAGAAGTTTTACTTCAGGAAGATACCAATTATAAAAACAGAAGTCTATTTGTCTTGCTGTTCCTTAACTATAATTTCTGAGTTCCTCCCTCAAGAACCTTCCCATAACCTCTTCAAAGCTAAAATTCTAGTTGATCAGTATCTTGGCACTTATGAACCAATGCTCAGACTATGGTGAATGACTACACTTATTACTCTCCTACTTGAAACTTCTGTCTGTATGTGTCCAGACACTAAAGGGCCCATTTATTAAACCTCAGTTTTTTTCTGGTAAAACTCGATATTTTTTTTTTTTGTAGAAAAAAATAAAATTGAATTTTTGAGATTTATCATACCCCAAAGCTGCTAAAAATCCGAATCCGAAAATATGCAATCTCAAACCTTTTGAGGTCATGTAGAAGTCAATGGTAAGTGTCACTGAATTTGTTTCCGATAATCCGAAAACATTCAGGGTTTTCAACCAAAAATCTGAAAAAGCCGAGTTTTTTGTCAGTAACAATCTTCTATATAAAAAAGTTATGTGTTTAGTGGATATAGGGCTGAGCCGTAGTTGTGGTTGTTATACCTCTGACATATTCTTGGGCAAGTGATGAATGTCACACGTGCTTGAAAACGGAAGGAGAACAGTGAAAGACGAGCATACTGCACAAGAAAAAATTTCTCACTTTTGTTTGCTGGAGAGAGAGACAAATAACTGTGGCAAAGTGATGAAAGCAACATTTAGGAAACCAATCTGAATATATGTTATTCCCTTAATATCAGAAGAACCTCTTGTCTGCTTCTGTATTAGCGAAAGGTGAGCAAGCTTTTTGGTAAATTAATAACAGAAATGAACATTGATGTGACATGGGGATGGGGGTGCAATTGCACATTGGCCTGATTCTCACAGGAGATACCTAACCATAAACCTGTACAGGATCATGCCACAGTACAAGTTGTAATGCAGTTGTGGGGGTAGATGCAAGTGTTGCACAGGGACAGTGAGGCTGTAGTTAACACCAGCCTAGTTAAAAAGTAAAAGTGCATAAAAGTTGAGGAGAAAGGTAGTGTTCCAGATGAATGTGTTTTTAGGTGACCATAAGTAATTCTGTAAAATGTAACAATACGTGTCTGAGACTGAGAAAAGGGCTGTCTACCACCTGTGCTTTTAAATATACTTGTGGGGGGAGGGTATGCTTCATTAAGTTATGTTTAGAGTAGTGTTCTAGAGTAGAGACCTGCAGCGGGTCAGGTACTAACCTGCCCATCTCTGATGTCACAAAAGGGGACAGGGCGGGTGAGCGCCTTTAAATAGATGTTGACAGAAGAAGAAGCTTGGACAGTGACCCAGATATTGCCAGGACCCCCCGGTATTGGCGCTGGCTTGCACATCTCTAGTACTAGGGGAACTAATACACCTCTGCCTGAGTTGACATAAATGAACTCTATGGTCTTCTGTCTCTTTTTCTATTTCTCCTTTCCCCATCTTTTTCTAGTACTCTTCTGCCCCAATTTTCTTCAGTTCCCTCCTGTTATCTCCTGAAACCTCATTTAAAATCCCTCCACATGTTTTCTCTGTATTACACCTTCTTCTCCGTAGAGATCAGGTATTCAGCAGATTTGTTGTGGCTGTCAATTCTCCTCATGTTGCAGTACCCTATAATACAAGAATTGACACTGCACAGATTGCAGAATTATTTAAACAATCGGTGAAGCTTAGTGAATTTTATTTCTTCTACTTGTTGCAAATCATCCGATATCTCTGACTGTACATACTTTTCTCCTGTGGCACAGAAACTCACCTCTGTACTAATCACCCTCTTCACCTCTGTACTAATCACCCTCTTCTACACTGCTTGTTTTCAGCTATCAAGTTTAGGTTATGTTTTTATCCCAGCTTACTATAATGCATTTAGAATTTTTTGTCTCCTAACGACTTTTCATTTCTATGCCTTGTGGCATATTACTTGTATGCAAAGTGCTACCTTCAAAGCAATCAATGTGCCATTAGTAATGTCTTTGTGTGAGTTTACAATAGAGCAAAATGTGCTATGCTTCATACCTGCAGAGAAGTCACCTTCATATCTGAAGTGGTGCTGCTGCATTGTACTTTCTGTTCCTCTGAGCAAAGCAGCTAATGGTGCATATAGCCCCCTGTGTGATGTATTGTACATCTGCCCTATGTGAACATTTAGGCAGGAAACATGATATTGTGTTAGACTGGTATGGTGCTTTGCTCCCATTCTCAAGAAAAGTTTACTGATTTTTCAAGGCCCAATGTCTAGTCATTTCCCTTTAGCTAATAACAATATTACAGCTGAATGTGTAATTTACCCTGTTATATTTCCTATCGTATCCAGGACAGATATACTACAGATTAACCCCCAAATCTTGCCCTAATTCATCTTCACATAGTTCCTCTTTAGATCTACATTGCCTGCTAGCTGTAGTTCAGTGTTATGTTCCCTTCAGGGCTTTGCCACTATATCACTAGTCACAAGGTTCCTGTTTCACTTGGTCCATTTGAGATTAGTCCAGGCAGGGAGAGTTTCTAAGCTTAACTCCCAAACACCAAACCGTGCTCCCGAATTAAATAGAATGTTGCACTACTACTAACAAATTGTGCAGAAATAGAGAATATATTATAAAATGTTTTATTATTATTAACATGTATTTTTGAGCGCCAACATATTGTGCAGCGATGTAATGGCATCATTGCAGTTGTGTACAACTCTTAAATTCAAATTCTTGCACCTGAACTGGTATTTTCGACCTGTGTTTTATTTCGGCCACTATTATTGTTGCTAATAGAGGATGCACCTGTTATTTAAGCATAGAAGAGCCGTATGGACCTCACATTTATACACCAAAGCATGATAGGCACTTGACTTGTACATGAAATCTTTGAGAAACTTGCTGTGCTTTTGTTTTGATGGACTCTAACTAGGGTCCCTGACCCCTCTGTGCTAGGTAGTTTGAGTTTCTGTTGCTAGCTATACTAAATAGCTTCCACTGCAAGAAAAAACCCTGTTTATGGGAGTCAAATAGAAAAGTTGAGTGTATCAAATAAGTTTTATTAAAAGTTTTTTTTTTTAAATTACAAATGGAAAGGTAACTTTACAAATATGACCACAGAAATATATAACACATTTTGGCTAAATCATTATTGATTTTCTTTTCATGTCTCTATCTTTCTATTAATGCCCCCTCTTATATATTTTCCATTTGAGTTTCCAAACGACTGCCTCTTTGACAGGAAAAGTAAATCCCAACATCAGAGGTTTGCATAGCAAATGAAGACTAATTGCAAATTTTATTGTAATACCTCTGTCTAAACCATTCAAAAAGTTAATCCAAAGGTAACCATAGTGTATGCTTTTAAATCTCAATAAAAATGACTTTGTTTCCTAAATAGCAAGGGTTAAAATCTGAAGTTCTCATAACATGGCAGTTTGAAGGAATTTGCTGTTTAAGGCTTCAACTTAGTTGAACACGCTGTGTAAGAGTGACACCTAATCATACTAAATCTTTATTCTACACGTTTTTTTGACCAATTTGCCTGTATTTTCGAAGATACCATAGCTGAAAAAAACTGTCCAGATTCCTCGGGAACTTGGTAGCTGCTCATTATTCCCTGTGGGATTGGCAGCCATGGTGTTACTCATGCATGCATTTATATTGATATACAAAGACAATTGCTCCTTCCTGTCCAGTACATAGCATAGCCATAGGTCTCCACATAAACACATATTAATATTGGGCCTCCAAAGAGCCCTTCAGACCTTATCGAATTACAACTCCCATAAACAACCTGCAGCCTTTTGTCTATATTTTTATGTTTTGCCAAGTTTTTCTTGTCTTGTCAGTCTTGTACTGTTCTCTCTTCTTGCCCTCCATTTCCCTTTTTCAGATACTGGTAGAGTAACTGTCTACCATAAGTTGTAGCACACATAATTACAGTTTGCTCTTAATATGCTTTTCCATGTTCTCTGGCTGCACATTGCTAATAATAACAGTTGGACAGCACCCCTTAAAATAAGGGAAATACATTGTGCCTTTGATTAACTGTGAAGATCATTGGAATACCCGAAATAACACACTGAGAAATAGCTACCTATAATATCTTGATTTCTTACCCTCTGACTGACAACCTTATGTAGAACTGGCAGACTGGATATAAAGAGAAATGTACAAAGGCAAAATGATCTATAAGGTTTTTTTTTGTGATACACATTATCAATTAGCTCTAAAATGCAAAGTGTAGGTGGTATAGATGCCCAACTTCTCTAATTTACCTTGTTGTCCAAAACACACGTTGGTGCTGTGTTGTTTTGAGTATTAGGAAATGTGCCATGTCTGATGATATGGGAGAACATTTTTGCAGGAAGATTCTTAGGGGACAAGTGGTGCCCCTACTACAGGTATGGGATCTGTCATCCAGAAAGATGGGAATAACAGGAAGACTATCTTGCATAGGGGCAAATTCACTAAAGCGCGAAGCAGCCAACACTAGTGCAAATTCGCCAGTGTGACGTAATTTCATTACTTTGCTGACGGGTGCTGGCATAAATTCGCTAGCAAAGTGGACCTACTCTAGTGCTACTTCGCACCCTTACGACAGGCGAAGTTGCGCTATGGCGAAGGGACATAACTACAGCAATTCACTAACATGCAGATTTTACTGAACGTTACCTCTTGCGCCAGACCTGCCTTTGCCACATCAGACCAGTGCAATAGAGTAGATAGGGCTTGCTTCAAAAAAAGTTTAAATTTTTTCTAAGTCCCAAAAAACTCTGCCGTCTTTTACTTTTTTAAGGGTGATCAGCTGAAAAAGATCGTAATTTTTTTTGGGGGTACCCTCCTTCCACCCTACATTTCCTAACATATGGCACCTAAACTACACACATGTATAGGGCAAAATTACAACTCTATTTTATTTTATGAAGCTTTCCCAGGCTCCCAGTGTAGTGTAATGTATTTGCTGCTACATTGTACTTTAACTTGGTGCCACATGCAAATTAGGCATCGCTAGCGTAACTTCGCTTTGCTTGACGAAGTAATGCTAATGCAACTTCGCTACCTTTCGCCTCCCTGAGTGCAACTTCAGATTTTAGTGAATTAGCGGTGCCCTGGCGAAACTTCGCCTGGCGAAATGCGGCGAAGCCAACGCTGGTGCAACTTCGAAGGTAAGTATATTTGCCCCATAGACTCCGTTTTAATCAATTCAAATTTCTAAAAATGATTTTCTTTTTCTCTGTAAATAGAACAGTACCTTGTACCAACTAAGAAAAAAAATGATCCTCATTGAAGGCAAAACCATCCTATTGGGTTGGGTATTAAATGTTTAAATGCTTTTTTAGTAGACTTAAAGGAATAGTAACATCAAAAATTGAAAGTCTTTTAAAGTAATGACAATATAATTTAATGTTGTGCTGTTTTGGTAAAATTAGTGTGTTTACATTAGAAACACTACTATTCTTTATATAAACAAGCTGCTGTGTAGCCATGGGGGCAGCCATTCAAAGCTGAAAAAGGAGAAAAGGCAAAGGATACTCCTGTGCTCGAATGGCTGCCCCCATTGCTACACAGCAGCTGGTTTATATAAAGTATAATGATTTTTTTGAAGCAAACACACCAGTTTTACCTGTGCAGGTGTTCTGCTTACATATCTGTATCAGTACCATGTACAGGTATCATACCTGTATCAGTATTACTTGGCTGCAATGAAAAGGTCTCCTAAGGCATCTGCCCAGTGCGTGTTGTAAATATAAAAATATCTGGAACGGTCTAATATATAGATATAGATATATATATATCAGGCAGTGAAGTAGTTAAAGGGATGTTGACAGATGAGTGAGAGGGACTGTTTTAAATCCCAGAGGAGGCTTCCACAGGAAATTAACTCTCCATCCTGCAGTTAAATCTGACCCTTTGGCTGTGGTTCAAACAGTTAGCCATGTGAACACCATAGAGTGTCTGTATTTAGCGGGCAGACTCGCAATCTGTGAGGACTGTGCTTCTTGGAATGAGCTGGGACCAGCGGCTACACCCCCAGAACAACTTGTTTTGGAGTGTCCTGTCAGAGGCTCAGAGACGACTTGGATACAAAGCTGCTGCTGAGGACTGTAAATGAAAGCGCCACGCTATGAGATCAACTTGGCATTCTCCCCTAAAAAAGTCTCAGGCTGCACAAGTTATAAACACATGATCCCCGGAGAAGCCATTGCATTTTCTTATTTCTGCTCTGATGGATTCCCTATGATCTTTAATTCCCTTACAAAATGGATTTATAATTACCTTCACAGCCCATTCCAGACTCTGCTAGTGTTTCCAGCTGGCAGTTGAGGCTATTTCGTAACAGAGGGTCCTATGTACTAGCAACTGGATGGCACAATCTAGGCTGTTCATTTCTGAGTTGTTGGGGCTTTAAAGCTCGCTCCAGATATCAGAGGGAACCCAAGTGAAACATCGGCAATGCTCATAGTGTGGAACACTGGCTCTTTGCATAGGGGAAGACTGCAGCATATTTTCCAGAAAAATTAACATTGAACACATCTGTGAGATGGGACATAGGGAAAACACTGCTTCTGTAATGAACTCCCTCTTATGTTCTCGCCGCTTTGCTTATTTTTTTTTTTTACTTTTCCCACCAGCTTTCCAGTATGATTACAAGGGCCTTTTATTAACTCTGGAATCTGTAAATTACTTTCGTAGAATGGATATTTTTGGCAGCTGTTTGATGTCTTTTGGGACCAAATGTAAATCTGCATTATTTACTACTAAGATCAGCTTCTGTTAGTAATGCATAAGCGGAACATAAGATGAAGATATCGTACATGGTTTGGATTATTTGTGAATTCCAGTTTCTATATTTTAGGATGCAGAGCCAAAAACAGCGTTGTCTCTTCTCTCCCCCCCCACAACCACCCTTTCCTTTCTTTCCTTCCTGCTAAGGAGATTATTAGTGCATACAGGCCACAAACAGCAGCATATATTGTGGGATATCCAGGAGTGGCTTGCTGTTGCCTCATCACTTCTGCTTGGAATGTTTGGAAAGCTTTGACTAAAACTTTGGATATACCATTTCTACCTTTCTTGTCTATTTTGTGTGGAACTAAGCATTACAGATATGAAGCGTCTCCAGGCATGGACGAGTTCCATTCCCTTTTTCTCTCGCTTTAATATATATAAAGTAAGTTTAAATTTCTGAAACTGCACAGTCCAAAAATTGTTTCCCAGGTGCAGTAAGCCATAGCAACCAATAGGATGTTTGCTTTAAAACGGGTGTCTAGTAAATGGTACCTGATGGTTGGTTGCTATAGGTTGCTGCATCTGGGCAAACGGTCATTTCTTATACTTTGCACTTTTGCAGAAAGGGGGTTCTGGAGTGCAGAGCTTTGTGGTTAGCTCCTTGTTTTAGGCAGCGCTAAATCTAAGAGGGGTGGTTGGGTTGAAGCACATAGGTGTCCCTCCTCCCTATTTATGCATTGTTCAAACGCACAAGTTAGGGAGCAGCAGGAGGCTCTATGCTGTGCTCCTCATGCTAAGTTTCCCTAGGGTGAAAATGATTGTTACATGAGCATTAAGTAGCATGCTCTTTCTATTATTAGATAACCCTATAAGTTTGTATGTGGAATGTGTCTTTAAATGACCTATAACGCCAATAAATAATAGGGATAGTCATAGGGATAGCCATTTAACTTGAAACTGAGCTTTAAGGTGGTCCAACCTGTACTGTACTGGAACAATTGCCCCACAGACCAAATGGACAAATATTGTTTGAGTTGCTATATAGGCTTATGGCTAATTAATTATTGTTCTATTTGTTTGGGCAGCCAAAATATGACCAGATGTTTAAAGGACAGGTTTTAGAATCACCCCTGATGAGGACTGCATCAGTATGTTGTTGCAGTACCCATGTTCCTACAGTGTGACCTAAATGCGAACCCCTCGGCCAGTGATCAGATCTGCCCAGTTTGGCTCTGCATGCAGGTGACCAAATTGGGCAAAGATTGTCAACCTAATCGAATGAGTAGATCTACATGTGTATGGAGTCAAAAGCCCTTCGTGGCTCTCTACAGTACATTTTACTAAATGGGACATTTTTTGATAAGAAATTGTTTTTTTTGCAGGCTTTTTTTTAGCTTGATAATAGTGGTGGTTTAAGGACCCATTGTTGTCATAATAAAACCAGGCTGATACCAAAATAGCTGTCAGCATTGGAATTTAGTGTTCTCTTCTGAGCCAAAACTGGCCTAGTAACAAGAAACCAAGATGTATGTATTTATACATGTTTGTATTTAATGTATATATGGTTACATGTGTATGGGATCTCTTGTACAGAAATTCAATAACCAGAAAGCTGAGAATTACAGGAAAGCCTTTTGCCATAGATACATTTTCTCTGTAATATTTACACAGGACTTTGTACCTGATGGTTAATTCCATACATTTATAGTGTTTGAAAAATAATCCAGTTGGGTTTCTGAAATTACGTTGGGGTGATTCAATTTATGGATAAACCCCTTATACAGAAAACCCCAGGTCCTGAGCATTCTGAATACCAGGTCCCATACCTGTATAATTACACAGGAATTGTTGCCTGATGGTTGGTTTCATACATTTATAGTGGTTGAAAAATCATACAGTTGGGTTTATGAAATTAAGGTACGGTGATCCAATTTATGGAAAAACCCCTTATCCAGAAAACCCAGGTCCTAAATATTCCATATATGTAAGGCTTTTGTTGTGCTTCTCAGTGCTGTGGAAGGAGCCAGCATTTCACATTACTGTGTGTGTACTTGCAAAGCAGATTAGAAAACGCTAGCTCTCTAAAACAGAAAATTAGTCCCTATTCTGTTCCAATTTGAATGACTTTGTTTGTGTTTAGCCTTTATTCAACACTGTAGACATGATATAACAGTGTACTTTGAGCCTCCTCTACCAGATGTGCAAATTATATTTGCTAAATGCTATAAAAGCAATTGTTGCTGCCAAACTGCAGATCCAGAACCATACTGGAAGTAGTCACATACTCAACTAATGACTCAAAACACTGCACAAATTTGCGGAATTGCCTTACAGTAGATATAAATTAGGATGGTAGCCAACTCAGTTTAGGTGGTTCCTAATTCCACTTATCCACTTTATTTGTTTGCTCTAAATAATAGCGACCTTAATTAGCACTCATTTAACGGAGTGATTAAAAAGACTGATAGGGCAAAGGGTTCCAAGCAGTGGACGATCATCCAATGCAATAAGCAAATTATATGAGCTTTGGAGAAATTTCTTATTTATTCTAGTAGCTTATCCTGGAAGACCTATCTAGGCTAGTGCCAGATGTAGCAGATCCCGGCCTGTGGAGAAAGGCAGGTTGAGAATCCACTCCTCTGTTGCTTGGTGTGCCTGTGGGAAACAATTTCCGCCTGATTGGTACCCTTGAGGCTAGTGCTATTTTAGGCCGATCTCGGCCTGTGAAGAAATGCAGAGATCTATCTACTTAGTCTGGCACTAGCCTTAAGATGTGAAATGTGTGCCGTGTAGATTATGTATTCTATGAGCAAGTCCATTTATGATAAGTATTAACATTTTGGTTTGTTCTATAATTGCTTGAAATACTTGAGCTAACCTCAAAATTAGCCTCCATATTTTAATCTTCTTATTTCCAGGGTGCAAAGTGAAGCTGGAAGAAGCTTGTGCACAGTATAGTAGTACATACATTTCTACAAGTTTCCTCTTGAGGCAATGAAGCAACACCAGCAATTCACATTATTGCTGGCGGGAAAGCTTTTACTGGAGATTAGTTGTCTGCAGAAGTAGAGATTTATCGTTAGCAATTAATCTCCTGGTGTTTCATTGTCCTAAAAACTTATTTAGCATAGTTGTCAGAACAAATGTGTGAATAATGTAGAGCATTGTATGTTATTCAAGAAGGATCTGGTACATAGTGATACAGGTAAGATTAAGAAACATGAGGAAGAATAAGCCTAGGTTTCATCCTAAGTGAGCAATGTAAGTGTCTGTAAATGGTTTTATTTAGTGTACAAACCATCCCATCAATATAGACATAATGACCCTAGTGCGTAGTAGATGGCTCACAAAAAAACATTCTCTGTGACAAAGCATAGAATCACTGAGGTAGCATTTATAATTTCAATGCGATGTCACAGTACGAGTTTGTTACATGAAGAGTGGTTTAGCAGTTGAAGTATCAGAGACGATTAGATGCAGGTAGCTATAAGAGTTGTCTGCTGTTCTTTCTTTACATGTGTGACCCTTGGGCCCAGTAAAGAAATGCACATAACAGTGGTGAAAAGAAGACGCCTGTACAAAGCCTAGGGCAGGGCTGTCCAGACATTACCAGTGTGGGGTCTGCTATACTAAAGTTGATAAATTAAGGTCTACCAACAAAACCGATTTACCAGGCATTTATTTAAAATCTGAATAATGGAAAAAGCTGGGATGCCGTGATATACTGCTTACCAGCTTGAAATTTAGTGCTGGGATTTGTACAGCTACAGGTAGTGGGAAACGAATGAACCAAACACAAAGATGGCTTGTGCATGTTCTTTGCAACCAGCAGAGGAGGGGAGAAGATGTTTCTTTATATTTAAGCAATATACTGCATGCTATAAAGATGGAGGACAAAGTTTGTTTACCAAAATACCTCAAAAACATCTGCTGCATTCTAGAAAATGAGAGGAAAAACATGTCCTTGATTTACTTCCTATGAGATTTTTCTAACTACCGTAAATACTGAGTTCAGAAGCGTCTAATCCACATAGTAACTACTCATGAATGCAAAGCAACACTACACTTTATTAGCAGCTGATGTTGTTTTTAACAGACTTTTTCCCACTGCAGCCATAACATAGTGCTGTTTAATGTTGAGCTGTTTGTGTTGTCCTTCCATTTATCAGCCTCCAAAGTGTTTTAATAAAACCATTTTTCAACCACCCATTAGTGTGAGTGTTCAGTCTTATCCGCACTCGGTTTTAGACTGCCAAAAAATGAATGGAAGGCAGCCCAGGACCATGGCTTGCATATGCTCATAATCCAACACAGGTTTTTTTTATTCCTTTGAATTGTACACCAGACGCTAACATTTGACTGCAGTTGTGTTCCAGTCCTTGTTTTCCACTAGATTATGTGGAATATTTATCTTATTTTTATGCAAAATAAATAGCTACAGAACTAAAATATTTCTGTATGATATATTTGCATATTTTTAGCATTTTTGTACACTGATCTAGCACACCATCTCCTAAATACCACCATGTGCAGTGTGCGTACGAGATATGTCAACAAATGTGTGCTTCATCTCTATATAAATAAAAATAGTTTGTGCTTGTATTTTCATGTTTGATTTTCCTTCCCAGTCATGGTAGTCAAACACTTTTTCACATCACTGTCGTTTTCCTTTATACAGCAGTACCCTTTCTGTTACTCCCAGAGGGTAATTACTGATTCCCCTTTGGCTCTGCGTAATTGTTTGTTTTCTTTTGACCATTATTTTCCTCTTTTCTCATACATGCAGAGGTTTGATAATAGCATGCAGTCAGATGAAGGCTCAGAGTGGCTTCTGGAGCTCCTGAGCGAGGTGCAGCTACAACAGTACTTCTTGCAAATTCGTGACAATCTCAATATCACAAGGCTTTCTCACTTTGATTACGTCAAGAATGAGGACCTGGAAAAGATCGGGATGGGCCGGCCAGGTGAGCAGACTTACACTGTCATGCACTGCAGATACATTACCCTTCCTTCTACGGATTTCCTCTTTTCTATTTTACATTTCAAAATTTATCAAAAGAATAAAAGTTTTGGGTTAAAGTTATTCTTGATATTTTGTATACTAGAAATCCTTCATGTTTTCAGTGTAATTGCTTCAAAAGACCACTTTGCCCCTGAACTGCTTTGTCTTGATAATTTTCTAAATGACATGCAAATTTTATGATAACCCAAATTCTTTAAATGAAACTGGGTAAATATATTTGCTCCTAAAAAATGTTTTCACTATAGTTAGTTAACAAATATGTATTTTTTTTATAAAGGCAGAAGTGACTGGATGTCTAACATAATTGCCAGAACCAGGGCCGGAACTAGGGGTAGGCAGAGTAAGCACGTGCCTAGGGCGCAAAGCTGGGGGGGGGGGGCAGGCACGTACTTCTCTGTCGCCTACCCCATGTCCGGTCCCCTCTCTCCCCAACTGCCGCTGGCATTTTCTTCATCTATTGCGCTCCTGCGCATGCGTACGGTCCATTTTTGTGCGCGCACGTGAGAGCACCATTGTGCGCACGAGCGCCAATAGGGGCTTGTGCACGCGCATGTTCTCAGCCGGGGACAGACAGATAGGCAGTCTACGGCGCCTGGCCCGGCTCTGGCCAGAACACAACTTCCTGCTTTTCAGCTCTCTAACCTGTTAGTTAGCCAAGGACTCTAAGGAGGGCCAAATTGGACATAACAGTTAGTTTGCTGTTAAATCTAACCTACGCTAGCTAGCTATCTGTTCATTCCAGCCGTTATAGATTACATTTTTGGCTAACTATATTGAATTTGTTTTTTATTGTGGACAGCCTTTCTATTTACCCTGTTGTATTTTTACACTAGGGATGGACCAAATCCACTCTCTTTGTGAAAGATTCGTCCAAATACTGAACTGGATCCAAACCCTAATTCGCATATGTAAATTAGGGAAACGAGGAGAGAGAACCACTCGCTGAGCAAGTGGTTAAAAAATGTTTGACTTGTTTGTGTGGCGAAAAGCCTTGTGGTTTTTTTTGGATTTGGTTCATCCAAATCCTGCTGAAAAAGGCTGAATCCCGAACCGTTTCCTGTATTCTGTGTATTTCTATTCTACACTGACCTGTTTCTTTAAAAAAAATAAAAAACATTCAAGGAAAAACAGATGACCCCTCCATGCTAGGCATCCTTCTGTGAATTAAATTGCTAGTTTTTCTTTCTCGGGCCATGCTCATCAGGGAAAAAATGCATCAGTTCATGGATCTTTCTCTAGAAGCACCACACCTTCGTCATACTTGTATTACCCAGAGATCTCTTGGGTAGGATTGGACATGCCTCATATATACGTAGTAACATTTCCTAACATATTGGAACCCACCCAGTGAATTGGCCTTTACTTTTCTTTAAAAAAAGATTTCATCAGACACCATAGTCGTTTTGACCTTCATAAACTTCCAAACCTGTTACTAAGCACTTATGTTTTTACAGGCCAGAGGAGGTTGTTGGATGCTGTAAAGAGAAGAAAGGCAATTTGCAAGCGCAAATCTTGGATGAGCAAGGTATGTGTGGTTTTCACAAACTTCTAGCTGATTTGAATAGCTGCATTTCACTTCTCTGGCGTATGATTCTTTGTGGTGTGTATTTGAATTATACATATAAATCAATATTTAAATGGGTGGTTCACCTCTAGAGTAACTGTTATTATGTTATAGAATGGCCAATTCTAAGCAACTTTTCAAATGTTTTTCATATATTATTTATATTATCGCTGACTCCCTTCTAAAAACAAATGCTCTGTAAGGCTACAAATGTATTTTTATTGTTCGTTTTTATTACTGATCCTTCTATTCAGGCCTCTCTTATTCATATTCCAGGCACTTATTCAAATCAGTGCATGGTTGCTGGGGTAATTTGGACCCTAGTTACCAGATTGGTTAAGATGCATATTGAAGTGCTGCTAAATAACTCAAAAATCTTCAATAATAAAAAATGAATATCAGAATATCACTCTCTACATCAAAGTTATCTCAAAATTGAATAACCCCTTTAAGTTTCTTGACTTTTGTTATTGCTCACATTAACTGCAGTAGTATTAATGAATATTGTACAAATGGAAATCCATAGTCTAGTTGCCATTGTCAACGAAAACGTAATTCATTTGTTTTCTCATTTGTGATGTTTTATTCTACTCATCTTCCATTCTGACTTCCCAACCACTACCTGCCTGCTTAGAAACCCATTTCACAAATTCCACTTTATAGAACTGCTGAAAACAAAGTTAAACATTCTAAAAACAATAACAGAAATAAACACCAACTGCAGTTTGTCTTTGGATAACAATACAAACACCATCAACTGAATTTTAAGGTGAACTATCCATTTTATTTTTAAAAATGAATTAAATTAATTTTAATGCACATTTTTTACAGTAATACAACCTGATACAAACCTAGGCTATTTTAAAATTTAAACCGTATGCATTGCTACAATATTTTAATCGCTTTGTTTTTTATAATGATAAACTGAATCCACAAGTTTTGGATTTAACTGAATTCTGAATGCTCTGCAAAACCCTAGTTTGCATATTTAAATTATAGAGCCATACCTAGTTTGCATAGTCAAATCTAAATAAAAATGCATGAAAAATTGTGAATATAACTTTAAGGTTTCTGAGTTGGTACATGCTGGGATATGGCCGAACCTTGAAGTGAATCTGGTATTTGGTGCATGCCTAGTCTTCAGAAGCTGCCATTGTTTTAGCAGTTGTTGAGTAATCATCTACTAGGCAAGCAAGCATCTACAGAAAAATCCTATGGAATGCATAAAACAAAACCCTGCCAGAATGATTTATGTAAGGATGTATGAAAACTGCTTAGTATGTAAGAGGTTAATCGCTTTTCTTCCCAAACTTTGCCTCAATCCTCTGTCTGCAGTATTAGAATATTTGGATATGGAGTTACTCTGAAAATAGAACCCACCCACTCAAAGTATCCTGTGTCTTTCCACAGGGCTAGTCTAAATTTGTTGACACATACACTGTACAAGTGTCAGCAGTTGTCCCAGGATTTCCTTTCTAGGTACAGTGACTAAGAGGTATGAATTGATCCAGCTGCAGGACTATCAGCTAGCGGAAGCTCTTAATCCGGTTTGAGAGATTTGATGCATATTTCCAGGAAATACCTCATGCAATCAGCATTAAGTTTTTGAGAGCTTAACATGCACACACTTCACATGAGGACCTCCAATATCCCACTAGTTCTATGCAGCCTGTTGTCCCATTCTGTTTACTTGTTGTTTCTCTCTATTTCAATTAATTAAGGTTTTACAGTTTACCGTCATTTTGGTAGTAAAAAAAAGGTTCTATTTTAGCTTTCAATGGGAAATATAGAAAATATTTTATATCAGGAATCAGATTTTTGTGTTATCGAGATGTGTCAAAGAAGCCCATATATCAGGCTGAGAAGGTGAGGCATAAGGTGGGCTTCAAGGGTAGAGAAGGAAAGGCCATTTTCTGAATATTTCTTCATGCTACAAAGTTGTATCTTTAATGCGAGTGTGTGTGTTTTTTAAGAATACATTGTTTTAATACATTTTAATGTTATGACATTTTACAATAAATGTTTTACTGTGAACTAGATTTTCTCCCATTCTGTTCGCTGCACAGCAGTAGTCCTATTTCCTCAAACCAACGCTCCAATTCTTACAATGCCTTCTGTGCTTCAAGGGTATATGTAGTCAGGAGGAGCAGTGGGGGGATAGAAAGGCACATACAGATACTGCCTTTAATATCAATTCAATTTACAAATAACATTAAAACCACTGAACAGTTTAAGGGAAATTTCTTAGAGTTACAGTTTCTTTCATTAGGAATTATGTTTTTTTATTTGGGTGGAGTTCCCCTTTAACCCACTGAATGCTGGCTAATTAGTTGCTAGGCATCAGGGAATTGGCCAAAATCCAGAAACAAACAACATACAGAGCTATCAGTCCGGTACAAAAGATCCAGCACTTAAAGGGGAACTATCGCGAAAATTAAAATTTAATATTAGCTTCAGCATAATGAAATAAAAAACTTTCTATATGCAATAAATAAAAATTCTGTACCGTTTCTGAAATAATAAAGTTTATCTTCACCCTTTCCTGTCTCAGCATTCTCCTCATTCTGTCTTCATTCTGGAGTTGGGTGTCAGATGAATGATCTAATATATCTTATAGGGAGGCTCCTTTTGCCTAGAAGATGCATTAGAGCTCATTCTATTCAAATCACCAGAAATCCTCTCTCTCTACATGCAGAATTTGTGCAAAAGGCAGTTATTTTGTTAGATTTTGTTCATACTGGAATCAGTTATTTGAGTGAGCTCTAATACATCTGCTAGGAAAAGGAGTCCTCCCCTATAGGATATATTGGATCACCTGATTTTTAATTGATTGTATTTAGAAAGTTTCTTTCATCTGTATGAGGAAGCTTATATTCAATTTTTATTTTTGCGATAGTTCCCCTTTAAGCTTCTTTGACAAGCAATTGCATTCCCTTTATTAAAGTGGAAGACTAAAATATAACCGGTGTACAGCATATGCCATACATATCATACAATTTAAAACCAGTGTAATAAACCTTAAAATTTTATTTCAGGTGTTCAGTGGTAAGCGGCCAGAATCAGAATTTGCATCTCAGCCCCAGAGTACTTTTCGTAAGCCCCCAAGCCCACCACCACTTGAGGGGCAACAAGCGCTCACTTGCCTTATTAGTGAGAAAGACCTGTCCATGTTTGAAAAGCTAGGGGATGGGTCGTTTGGAGTGGTGCGAAGAGGAGAATGGAACACACCAAATGGCAAGTTGGTAGGTGCCACATCTCAAGAATCTATGTCTAAAGTGGTCGTTCAACTAAACCTGTAACCCATTTTTGTTCATGCATTAAGCTGCTAAAAACAGCCCTCCTCAATTCCTCAAACAGGGATTGTTTGTCCATATATTGCAATATATTTTACTGCTTTGCTATCCCTTTTTTTCTTTCTGTGTCCAATCTGCCCATGTTGCTTAGTGGACTTCTTCATTTCATTCTATTGCGTATGGGATTTGTCAATTTGGTATGATGAAATCTCAAAAAAATTTACCAAATGAGTATAAAAGACCACAGTTTTGTTCTCTGAGTTTACTGGGGCCCCAGCTGATGTTTACACTTTGCAGTGTAACTGCAACTAGCAGTTAGGTAGGTTAAAATAGTTAAAAGGCTGAACTTGATGGACGTGTCTTTTCTCAACCTAACTTACTAGTAACCTTACACTGGGGAATTTAAAGGAATTGTTCAGTGTAAAAATAAAAACTGGGTAAGTAGATAGGCTGTGCAAGATAAAAAATGTTTCTAATATAGTTAGTTAGCCAACAATTTAATGTATAAAAGCTGGAGTGACTGGATGTCTAACATAATAGCCAGAACACTACTTCCTGCTTTTCAGCTCTCTTTGTTTCCACTGATTGGTTACCAGGCAGTAACCAATCAGTGACTTGAGGGGGGCATATGGGTAATAACTGTTTGCTTTTGAATCTGAGCTGCATGTTAAGAATTAATTGCAAATTCAATGAACAATTATGTCCCATGAGGCCCCCCTTAAAGTCGCTGACTAACTCAGACTTACAGAGCTGAAAAACAAGGAGTTGTGTTCTTGCTATTATGTTAGACATCGAGTCGCTCCAGCCTTTATACATTACATTTTTGGCTAATTAACTATATTAGAAACTTTTTTTTTACCCAGTTTTTGTTTTTACACTGAACTGTCCCATCTTATCTGAGGAACGCATCTGTGGAAACTGACTTGATGTACGTTACAGTTCATCAACTGAGCATGATGCGGGGCTACCCTTATATGGTATTGATAACAAGAGTGAGAACGTTTCCCAATGCCCAGATAGAGTTCATAATGCAGTTAATTACATTTTTGTTACATTCCAACTATTTTTGGCTTTATGGCAGGTTTTATCTACAGAGACATGGAAATGCAATGGGCTCTTCATTGCCCCACCTATGCCAACCTGGTTATGGGTTGGTGGGAATGGCTCATGTCTTTGGAGATGATGATCCCTTTTCTTTTCCGTTACATTGATGACTGTATTGGGTTCTGGGCTGGGTATGTACAATCTTTTGCGGAATATTGTAATAAAACAATCAAAGGCATCGTATTATTTATAAGATACATTTATTTGATATACCCTTTTTAGATGTCATTGCACAGATTGGTGGAATAACAATAGAATTTGATTCTCAGGCTATTACTCTTTTAATACTTTGTTGCATGCCAGGAGTGGGCATCCAGCCTCTTGTTTGAGAGGTATCCCAGTGAGACAATTTTTTCTTACTTGTTCCTCCTGGGATACCTTTCAGCAACAGATGATATAGCTTTGGGATAAGTTTATACAAAAGGGGAACAAAGGATGTTAAATCAGCATATGAAAGGACAGTAATGGTCAATCGCATTGACCTCTTGTGTTCCAAAGGATCGTTTTGGGGACAAGCAAAATTAAGGGTCATAATGTTGCTTAAGATTCTGTACCTCTGTGAGATACAGAGGAGCATTTGCAGACACTGGGGAGTAATGAAGATTCTAGATTAGATTTTGTATAATACACCAGGCTTCGTATTTATAAGGTGTAGGAATCTAGCATCTTGGATTTTGAGGAGCTTGTGTACGTTCATTGACAGCAGAGGTGAAGCAGCCTGGATAAGATATAAGAAATATGTGGGAGAGGCAGGTGTAAACTTGTAGGGTTATTAATGCATCCAAAACCTTCAATAGTATGGTTACCTTTCCAACTTATCAAATTAACTAGTCAAATGGAATTACATATCTGGTTACTTGTCATTGAGGGTCTCAGTATGTGGGCAAGATGCACAAAAAGCCTCTTCTAGGATTTTACAACGTCGATCAGCTATAGACAGAAACAAGTTTAAGGCTGCTATTGCTAAAACATTTTGCGGAGAAGCACAAATGCATGACCTCCATCACCTTTCAAATGATTGATAATCCTCCATAGGACTATTGTGGGAGCATATGGACAAACGACTCTTGGGAAGAGAGGTCTTTTGGATTCCTCATAGAAAGACTATAAAGACTTATGGGGGCCTTAACAGGGAGGTTTTCTGTTATTGTTAAATGAATGTGGTTACATTTAGATTTTATTTAACTTCCGGTAATGAGTGATTTAATAGATTTTTTGAATGATCCACCCTTGGTTTTTCGACATAGCCGGTTGGCAATACGATCTGAATATGACCCATAGCATGTAATGGTAGTACCTGTATTTGTTTTGATTAGATCTGCATATGAATGGCCATTATATATTTTATGGTGATAATATATTGTAGAGTTTGCTATGTGCTAGCAGAGGTTAAAGTTTTTAAAGGGTGAATTATATATGTGCTTAAATTCTGCAATGCATTATGGGATACCATGCTTGCTTCTAATGAAGTGGGCTGGCATGAGACCATGAAACGTGGTAAGTGTATGGCGTGACATTCGATGTATGTTTAAGGATGTATAAAGAAGAAATAAAAGTGATAAAAGTGTTTCTAGTGCTCTGTGAAAAGTGTCTGCTCACATACTGTTGGAGAAGTTTATTAATAATAATAATAATCATAATAATTAATGCATCACAGTTTTATATTTATAACACTAAATACATAAAAGCAAAACTTTTTGTTAATAGATAACCCTTTAAAATGTTTTCGGCCAGTTTAATCTAACCTGATCTACTGTATCTTTAAATTTGTCAGTACTTTAAGCCTTGTATTTGCAATGGTATAGGTAATGTTTGCATCTGTACTTGTTTCTTGAGAAGGTTATTTATCTTGTCTCAATTTTATTCAGTTCAATGTAGCTGTGAAGTGCTTGAAGACAGATGTCTTGACCCAGCCAGATGTTCTGGATGACTTTATCAGAGAGGTCAACGCAATGCATTCCCTTGACCATATTAATCTCATCCGGCTCTATGGAGTGGTCCTTACACACCCTATGAAGATGGTGAGATTTGTATAAGGGTTGTGTGTAAAGAGATGTGCAATATTGCTTGAATTGTGGTTAGTACTGCTACAGTAACCTGTAGAACTGTG
Source organism: Xenopus petersii (assembly GCA_038501925.1). Lineage (NCBI taxonomy): Eukaryota > Metazoa > Chordata > Amphibia > Anura > Pipidae > Xenopus > Xenopus petersii. Next base: position 62,925,185 of record CM076680.1, read on the forward strand.
TCAGGGTAGCTGCTATAATGAGCTTTATGTTATTCAGGTGTTTGTGGGTTTTCTGTTCAATATGGAAAACTAATGCACTTGTACATGTTACTCAATAAACACTTGAACTAAGGGGTGTTTACTAACATTGGAGATAAATGTCTCCAGTGATGTTGCTCATAGCAACCAGTGAGATTTGCTTTTGTTTTCTGACTTGTAGGTGAGTGTTTAAATCTAATTGCTGATTTACCAGGTAAACTAACATGTGGAAATCATTTCATGGGTTGAGGACTTCTGTCCAAGATACCTGTCACATAGATTTTAAAAGTAGCGTCACTATGTTTCTTAATAATACCCACTGTGATTCTTTGTTATTAGCGCATTGTGTTCTTTCGTCCCTCTAGGTAACAGAGCTTGCACCCATGGGCTCTCTTCTGGATCGTCTTAGGAAGAATCAGGGTTACTTCCTTATCTCCACGCTTTGTCACTATGCCATTCAGATTGCCAATGGTATGGCTTACCTGGAGTCCAAACGTTTTATTCATCGGGACTTAGCAGCAAGGAACATTCTGCTCTCCTCAAATGACTTAGTGAAGATTGGAGACTTTGGCCTCATGAGGGCATTACCCAAGAATGATGATCACTATGTCATGCAGGAACATCGCAAAGTGCCCTTTGCCTGGTGAGTTTCTTGCTGTAGTGGAGAAGATGAAGGGTGGGTGTTTCCCCCCCGAAACGTTGATGTTTGGTGGCTGAATAAAAGGGGATAATCCCCGACTGCACTAATCAGTGTGTGCGCATCCGTTTTCTTTTACACATTGGTTGCTAAGGGACCCGGCCGGGTCAACGGAAGGAACGCACCAACAGCTTGCAGGAGTGGTGAACTACAGGTGTGCGGTAGGAGAATTACATTGTAGTGGAGAAGAGACATGCCAGATATTTACCAGCAAAAGGGAACATGTATTTTAGTTTTCTAATTTTACTTAAAAGGTGCAATAGTTAATCTTTTCTAAAAGTTGTATTGTTGTTTTTTTTTGTCCATGGCTAGTGATGTATCTTTGAGCTACTAAGTCTGTTTTAATCTTATTTAGTAACTTAGGAAACATCTGTACTCTGTGTTTTCTTCTCTTTTAACATATTACATTTACTGTATTTGTTCTTTTTCTTTTGTTTATTTTTTTATATAGGTGTGCACCAGAAAGCCTAAAGACTCGAACTTTCTCTCATGCCAGTGACACCTGGATGTTTGGAGTGACGCTGTGGGAGATGTTCACATATGGGCAAGAGCCATGGATAGGACTCAATGGCAGCCAGGTAAGATCAGATGTTGATCCACAGGATCAGCAAAACAAAATTTAACATAGCTGGAATTTCTGGGAAAAATAAAGCCTCTTAACTTTTTCTAGAACATAGGAGCTTAGTATGAGGTTACCTCAGCATCACTGAGAATGGCCAGCACTTTGCATTTCTCATTATTGCTTGGTTTATATTTTGGGCTGGATGGTTATTCTGCTTGAGTTAATTGTGATTTTACAGTGGTTCATACCCATTTTTCTGACTACATTAGATTCTTCATAAGATTGATAAGGAAGGTGAAAGACTGCTACGGCCCGAAGATAGCCCACAGGACATCTATAATGTAATGTTACAGTGCTGGGCTCATAAGCCAGAGGACAGGCCAACATTTGTAGCACTTAGAGACTTCCTGGTGGAGGTAAGTTGATTGTACAAAGAAGAGGCTGTGATGTTTCACCCAAGCAGTTATTTCACGGTTATTCTTAGGCACGGCAGGCTTGTGACAATTTATAAATCTATTGTGTTAGCCAAAATAATCTGATAAGGTTTCTCTTTGTTGAAAAACTAGGGTTGTGAATGTTAGTTTGAAACATTTTCTAGAAATGTTTAATCCTACAATTGTAGATAGAGTGAATATAGTTTAATTCAGACTGAGGGACACCTGTTTCAGTATGACACAGTTGTGGGCTAAAAAGAAGTTGGTTAAAATGTTTTTCTCATTTGTACTCCAGGCTCGGCCAACAGATATGCGTGCCCTTCAGGACTTCCAGGAACCAGACAAGCTCCATATCCAGATGAATGATGTTATTACAGTCATCGAGGGCAGGTACCCATTCTGTTTCACCTTAGCAAGTGCATTGGAAACTGGATCCCTGTTTTATGCACACACATTTACAGTATATATATATATATATATATATATATATAAAAACATAGTATCGATACACTCTATTGTCTGTAGATGAGTAACTGATTGCTCAACTACATCTCATGTAAATAATACCATATATATATATATATATATATGTTTACAGTTTCATCTGCCGTTTAAATTTTATAGGGCAATGAAAAATATTGTCTGAAAATGCTAAATACTAGACATAACGGTCCTCATAGAGCAATGAACGCAAGGGCTAGAGTACTGAGGGATGTTATTTTGTACATCTTAATACTCTTTTAGAAAGTACTTGTATCTGAGAAAGTACTTGTATCTGTGGCATACCTGTGCTGAACATGGATTAAGTTGGCCCTGGTAAGTACATGACTGAAAATGACTGAAAATTTAGTTGAATGCTGGAAGTTGTAGAATTTAAAGGGGAAGTTCATCTTCAAAGTAGCTTTTACATTTTTAATTGTTTATTTTTAGATGATTTTTCAGTTTGACTTCCAAAATGCTGCCTAGTTGCTAGGGTAATTAATGCCTAATGACCAAATATTTGAAATTCCAAGACACAGAGTTGCAGAATGAAAAATGTAAATATTAGAAAAAAAATGAAGATTTGAGACTTTATTAGGGATGCACCAAACCTGGATTTGTCTACATCCAATAGCCTGGCTGAATTGAATCCTAAAATCTTGTGACCAAGTCATGTCAATTTTTTTTCTGCATGCTAAGGCACACAGATGTTTTTCCCTCTTCCATTCCCAGATTTACATATGCAAATTAGGGTTTGGATTCAGTTTAGGATTCAGCAGGCTGCTTCCAGAAAGACTCAGGGTTTGTATGAACAAAAATAGGGGTTTGGTGCATCCCTAGACTTTATTAAACATTTTCTTAGAATACTGTACCATGCAAAATAGTGATTTTAAAGGGGTAAAATCACCTTTTATATTAACGTATAGGATGTAGACTGTTAATTTGAAGCACTTTGCAGTTGGTCTGCATTTTTGTTTGTGGTTTTTGAATTATTTTCCATTTTGTTTAGCAACTCCATGTCTGGAAATTTCAGGAGCTATGTGGTTGCTTTGGTCCAGACAGTAGTTTGAATGGGGCTTGAAGATGAGTAGCAGAGGGCTTGAACATAAACATAAGTAATAAAAAGTAACAATTGTATTGTCTTTTCACAGAGCAATGGTTTTTTTGGTGGGGTGACCCTGGTAGATCAGGAAGGCCTAAAGGAATAGAACGTGAAGATCACTTGAAAAGTTTCTAAGAATAGGACATTTTGTAACATACTAAAAATAACTTAAAGGTAAACTATAGTAAGAGCCTGACTCCCCTGTGCTCTGTCAACTAAGCAGTACAGTTCTAAGGACACATGAAATAATGCGTAGGCTGTTAAATCCTTGAGATCAACCATACTAATTAGTCACTTCTTCCTAAAATAAAATGATTTTTGCAGATAATTAATCCATGAGGCGGAAACCTCTGGCATTGCAGAGGTTGAACCAAGAGCTTCTGGCATTGCAGAGGTTAACCCATCTAGTTACATGTTCAGTGAGCCACTGACTCACTCTGTGGGTAAGTTATCGGATCTGGGTGGGGAGCAACAGGTGAATCACCAAGGAGCGCCCTTGACAACCACACCCCATAATTGTGTCCAGGTGTCAGGGACATGTAGAATAGGCTCATATTAACCTACCATTGCTAAAGAGGAGTGTTTCTCATTATTAAAGGTTCTGGCAATACAGTTAATATCTACACGGCAGGGGGAATAGCATAATAAAGGGACTCCCATCTCTGTATAGTACATGTATGGACCCAGGTTTGTGTGATTATAGCAAGAATACTTACCCCTTGCACTCTGCATTAAAGTACATATGGTCTTATAAACTGTTTTTTTATATCCGATTTAAATGGGTAAACTGCTTATACTTATTGTGAAAGAAATACCTCTTAGAAAATCCCAAAAGTCAAGTAATATGATTGAAGGTTATATTCTTTTTTTAATTTGATTTCAGTGGTTTGGACTTCTGCTCTGAGTCATTACCCTGCAAAAAAAAAAAGGATTTTGTGCCAGATTTTCAGCCAGCGCAGAACAAATTATTGTGTAATCAACCTGCACCTTAAAGGAGAATTCAACCTGTAATAAAAAAAAGATCCCCCTCCATCCTCCCCCCAGCCTACCCCCCCCCGGCAAATGCCCCTTATTTTTTACTCATCCCTCCCTGTAGATTCTGGCCTCTGAGTTCACTGCAGCCATCTTCTTTCTTCTGCCTTTTTTCGGCTCATTCACGGAAAGTCACAAAAATTTCCGGAAAATTGTTGTTCGGGACTGGAAATTTACTCCAACTGCGAATGTGCCGAAAATGCAGTCAAGACACGAAGATTACCGGACAAGAAGATGGCTGCTGTGAACTCCAAGGCCAGAATCTGCATGGAGGGGTGAGTAAAAATTAGGGGCATTTGCCCTGGGGAAGGAGGGAGGGTTTTTTTTTTTTATTACAGGATGAATTCTCCTTTAATTCAAACTTTATAACTAGTCTGTCTTTACTTAAATGTATTCCTGGGGGAAGAAATATCTTTTTCAGGATTGTAATATTTATATAAAGTAAAATGACTATGAAGATTTTCATTCATCCAGGTCATAGTATATCTAGTATAGGTCAATCTAAAAAACAACTGGACTTGCTGAGTAATCAATGAAGACGTTTCACTACTCATCCGAGCAGCTTCTTCAGTTCAACTGACTGGTGTGGGAAGTTCTCGGCATATAAACTCTTCCACTAATCCATTTACAATGGCACATTGTAACTCTTCAAAGAGGTGACATCTGAAGAAACTCACAGAGGTGTTGATTCTGTGTAGTTGTGATAGGATTAGCCAATGTGTCATGCAACTCCTAGATACAGGTGTTACTTGTGAGAGTTGCATGAATGGATGTGTGAAATGTTCTGAATCCGCCGGGGTACAGATGTTAGAACAGCATTGTATGTAGCAGACAGGTGGTGTCGAAGGCCCCCACCTCTGTTCAGAGATGGTCTCTCCACCTTGACATGAATCGCCTCTTTCACGCCTCGTTCAAACCAGCGGTCTTCTTTATCCAAGATTTGGACCTTGCTGTCTTCAAAGGAGTGTCCCTTGTCTTTTAAGTGTAGAAAGACAGCTGAGTTTTGCCCTGTAGAGTTCTCCCTCCTGTGCTGAGCCATTCGTTTGGAGAGCAGTTGTTTTGTCTCCCCGATGTATAGATCTGTGCAATCCTCGCAACACTGGACTCCGTATACCACATTGCTTTGTTTTTCTTTTGGTGTTTGATCCTTTGGGTGTACCAGTTTTTGTCTCAGTGTGTTGCTAGGTTTGAAAAACACAGGGACATGGTGTTTGTTGAAAATCCTCCTGAGTTTCTCTGACACTCCAGCTACATATGGGATGACTATGTTTCGCCTACTATGTGTCTCCGGGCGGTTATTTCTATTGGTGTTCCTGTTGGGCTTGGTTGCTGCTGTTTTGACAAAGGCCCAGTCTGGGTAGCCACACGCTTTCAAAGCTCCTCTGAGATGTTTTTGCTCTTTGTCTTTGGACTCTGTATCAGTTGCCACACATTCCGCCCGGTGGTGCAGGGTTTGAATGACACCCAGTTTTTCTGGGTGTCTTTCTACACTTAAAAGACAAGGGACACTCCTTTGAAGACAGCAAGGTCCAAATCTTGGATAAAGAAGACCGCTGGTTTGAACGAGGCGTGAAAGAGGCGATTCATGTCAAGGTGGAGAGACCATCTCTGAACAGAGGTGGGGGCCTTCCACACCACCTGTCTGCTACATACAATGCTGTTCTAACATCTGTACCCCGGCGGATTCAGAACACTTCACACATCCATTCATGCAACTCTCACAAGTAACACCTGTATCTAGGAGTTGCATGACACATTGGATAATCCTATCACAACTACACAGAATCAACACCTCTGTGAGTTTCTTCAGATGTCACCTCTTTGAAGAGTTACAATGTGCCATTGTAAATGGATTAGTGGAAGAGTTTATATGCCGAGAACTTCCCACACCAGTCAGTTGAACTGAAGAAGCTGCTCGGATGAGTAGTGAAACGTCTTCATTGATTACTCAGCAAGTCCAGTTGTTTTTAGATTGACCTATACTAGATATATAAAGTAAAACTCTCTAATATGCCCTTAGCTGTTGTTGATCTACAGCACCCACAGCAACCTGTTGATGTTTACTGAGAGATGACTTTTAGAACAACTGATGGACCGGCATTGTCAGAAACGATTATATTCACCATCTATAAAAAACAGGAAGTATAAAATAGAATGGAAATACCAAATGTAATAGTGAAACAAAGGAAAGGCACCTTCCTAGGAGTTGTGTTCTTTCCCCATCAAGCAGCAAACTGTAGTTCTGGCATATTTATTTAATCTATACTAGTTAGATAGTTGGGAATGTTAGCTTCATTAACCTTATTATGGCATTCTTGTTCAACCTTATTATGGCATTCTTTTTGTATCTTTTTCCTTGTTTGTGCCTTTCTGTATCATTAGAACTGTTAGTAAATTGCCTTACTGACTGTTTTTTTTCAATCTGGTAGTACTATTCCCATATTGCTATGGTCTTTCAAGATATTGATAAAGTTGTGGGAAGTTTACTGTACACTGATTTAAGGTTTGCAATATCAACAGCGAGTGATTGAATTAAATATCTGATACAGGTACATACCTCCCAACTGTCCCGTTCCTGTGACTTTCGCGGGACAGTCCCGATGTTGACAGCTCAATCCACAGTCTCGGAGTATTACTGAAATGTCCCGACTTTCTCTTTGATCTCCTGCACTGAACAGCCAGAAAAAGTTTGAAAATTTCTTAAACTTAATTGACTGTTGGCAGACAGCCCAGAACATTCAGCTGGTGCACTTTGCTACTTTTGTAACAATTTAAAAAAAAGCAAAGAAACTGTGACTTGCAGCTATAAAGAGCAATTCACCTTCAGTAGCAAAACTGTAATAACACATACAAAACCACAGAAATGTGTTCAAACTTTCATAACCTGCCATATTTTGTAAAATGAACATGGTAATTAGGGGTGTGGCCACAAACATGGGCGTGGTTAAAATGTCTCAGCACAGCAAATCTGTTTCTCCTTCCTTCTATTTCCAAAATGTTGGGAGGTATGCAGGTATGGGACTTGTTATCCAGAATGCTCAGGATCTGGGGTTTTCAAGATAATGCATCTTTCCATAATTTGGATCTCCATACCTTAAATTTACTACAACCTTAATTAAACCCTATGGGATTGTTTTGCCTCCAATAAGGATTAATTAGATCCTAGTTGAGTACTACTTTTATTTCTCATAAGGAAAATGGAAATCATTTTTAAAAAATGTGTATTATTTGATTAAAATGAAGTCTATTACGTAATTCAGAGCTTTCTGGATAACAGGTTTCCAGATAACTGCTTTTGATGAAACTCACCATAGTGTGATGTGTAAATGTGATGGGGAACTGTATAGTATTTATATAGTTTAGCAATGGATGACAGTCCTTATCTTGGCTATTTAGCTGCATACATTATACAAGGAGGTGCTGAAATTCTCTCACAATGCTTAATAAAATATGTGCTTGGCAAAGGTAATTGAAATGAAAAGTGCATTCATTACAAATACAGGTATGGGACCTGTTATCCAGAATGCTCGGACCTGGGGTTTTCCGGATAACTGATCTTTCCGTAATTTGGGTCTTCATGCCTTATGTCTTCTAGAAATTAATTGAAACATTAAATAAACCCAATAGGCTGGTTGTGCATCCAATATAATTATATCTTAGTTGGGATCAAGTACAAGCTACTGTTTTATTATTACATAGAAAAAAAATTTGGATTATTTCGATAAAATGGAGTCTATGGGAGACGGGCATTCCGTAATTCAGAGCTTTCTGGATATAGGGTTTCCTGATAAGGGATCCTATACCTGTACTGGAATCTTTAGTTTAGTGCATGACTGACGTTGCATACTATTTACTTGAGAAACTGATATCATTTACTTTAAAGGGGTGGTTCACCTTAGCGTTAACTTTTAGTATGTTATAGAATGGCTAAGTAACTTTTCAATTGGTCTTAGTTTTTTCTTTTTTATATCATGTTTTAATAATTAGCCGGTTTCTTCTGACTCTTTCCCACTTTCAAATGGTGGTCACTGACCCCATCTTAAAAACAAATGCTTTGTAAGGCTACAAATGTATAGTTTTTTATTATTCCAGTCTCTTATTTAAATAAGTGGGGCAAATTCATTAATCTCCGAAAACCTGGCCAGCGACAGCTTCGCTCACATCGCAACACTTCGCCAGGTGCAAATTCGCCAGGACAACGATAATTCACTAAAATCCGAAGTTGCGTCCAGGGTGCCGAACGCTGGCGAGGTAGCACTAGCATTACTGCGGCAAGCGAAGTTGTGCTAGCGTTGCCTAATTTGCTAACGGTGGGAAGTTTAAAGTTGAATGGACGTATAAGTTGCAGCCAATACATTACACTACACAAGCTCGCGAAACCTTAATAAAATAAAATAACGTTGTTATATTGCCCTACACATGAGCCCAGTGTATAGTTTATGTGCTGCCATATGTTAGGAAATGTAGGGGGGAAGCCAGGTACCCCAGAAAAAATTCACAATCTTTTTCAGCCTATCACCCTGAACAATGAAATGTCGCCAGCGTTTTTTGGGTTTATTGCACTTCGCATGGTCTGAGGTTGCTACGGTAAGTCTGGCGCAAGAGGTAATGTTCATTAAAATCCACATCTTAGCATACCTCCCAACTGTCCCTTTTTCCGAGGGTCAGTCCCTCTTTTGAAAGCTCAACCCGCAGTCCCTCATTTGTACTGGAAAGTCCCTCTTTTCTCTGCACTGAACAGCCAGAAAAAGAAACAAAGTTTCTCACTTAATTGGCTTTTAGCAGAGAGCCCAGAACACCTAACAGGTGCAAATAAGATACTTTGTAACAATTTTGAGACACAAAAACACAGTTTAGATAAGGAGAAATATTTTCAAATTTTCATAAACTGCCAAATTTTGTAAAACAAACATGGTAATTAGGGGGTGTGGCCACAGAAAGGGGTGTGGTCAAAAAAAGTTTTTTGTCCCTCTTTTTACTTCCAAAATGTTGGGAGGTATGTCTTAGTGAATTTGCGTATTTACGTCCATTTGCCAGAGCGCAACTTCACCAGGCACAAGGGAGCGAATTACCGCTAGAGTTTTCGCTAGCGTTAGGCACTTTGCCCATTAGTAAATCTGCCCCAGTGTGTGGTTGCTCGGGTAATTTGGTCAAATTAAAAAATGTAAACCAATTGTTTTACAGAATATCACTCTCTATATCAGGGGTGTAACTACAGAGGAAGCAGGCCATGTGGCTGCAGGGGGGCCCAGGAGGCATATGGGCCCCATGAGGCCCTAATTCATATACAATTTCAATAAAAGTTGGTAAAACAGGTCAACCTCTAGACAATTTGGGGGCCTGAAAAATAATTTGCTGTGGGGCTCAATAATATCTAGTTACGCTACTGCTCTATATTATACTAAAAGTTAACCCAAAGGCGAGCAACCCCTTTAATCCTATCCACATTACTACTGTAATTATGTTTGCATTTTGTATGACTTGCAAGTCCTGTATTACAAAGGGTTAAACTTGCAGCACAGAACTTAAATGCACTTGTTTCCTTTGACCTGGCCTGTGTACCAATGGCGTGCTGCAGCTTAGATACACTCTTACACACCCACACACTGCTCCCATTCCTGCTGGCAGCGGGGGCAGGTGAGCCGATCTTCACACAAGGGATGGGTTATAAGTAGAAGGGGGAAGGGGAGAGGTGTCAGAACAGCGAGGACAGTCCTGTTTTAGCCGGGGAGAGAACTTGCAGTGCTAGGATCGTGTAAGTAACACAGAAACACCTCTTGTGGTTTCCTTTAAATTCAATACTTTGGATCGATTGTCATTGATACCCTGTGCATCTTTAGATTTTGTGTTCTTGCCATTTGTCTGGTTGCAGTTTTGTGCAGTCATTTTTTATCTCATGGTAAATGGAAGTCAAAGCAGAATGTTTCCTGTAAGCGTGAACATTCCGGGTCAGTCTCTTAAAACCTTTTTCTTCCTTATCACAATGGCCAAACCGTCGTCCTGTTTATTACACTTTATGAACATGTATACCATCAATCCCTGTTACGGGGCACAGGTGATACGATTTCTGAACACATCAATGTGTAGGAAGGATTTTATACGGATACATAGAAGAAAAACACGTTGTTGGACAGTTCATATGACATGAATAGGACAGTCTATTCAGAAGGAAGCATTCAGGATTTATTTGTAAATGTACAATTTACAAGAGCTGTGTAACCAAATCAAAAGTCTCATTCAAGTGTGTACTGTATATTCGGGTGGATAAACTGTGAACTCGCAAGTTTTAGTTAAATCACAGCAGAAGTAGTTCACAGATAAGTCTTGGTGTTTCAGTGTTGCATGGCTAAGTTGATTTTTTTGCTGGTGGAAGAGTAATTTTCTGCATCCACCTCTAACTGCCATGAGTTTTGATTTTATTGGAGCACCTGTTGACAGAGGACTGTGGGTAAAATCCAAGTGTGACAAGCTTGTGTGTTTTGTCCTGCCTACACAATAACCTGAAGGGTATTTAAGAGTGACACAAGTGAGTGGGTGGGAGGCTGAAAAGGGTAGAGCTCAACCAGCTTTATTTCCCATTTGCATTGTTCCACAATGCCAGGCTGTTGTTGGTGGGGGCTTGTCATTTCTTGCCCACATCCCCCCTTTACTGCTGACGTTTAATAAGTGAAAGGAGGAAAGAATTCCAGAAGAGGCATTCAGTAGTGCTTGTGACAGAGGAAAGCATCAGGAATTGAGCTGTGTTTGAGCCTGTCAGTCCTGATATGACAGGAAGCAGGGCTGACTCATTCTTACTATGCCTGCACCCACGTGCTAATTGGGCTGAGTTAATCAGTGACACTGAACACGTAAGCATTAAAGCCTTACTGCATAAGCAATAATTCAGCCATCCTCTAACTTCTGCACATTCTGAATGGTGAGGTGATTGATCTAAAGGTAAGAAATATAGACTGCAGTCTTCCAGGCTCTGCCAGCAGCTGAAATAATACTCCCTATGTACTCTTTTTGTCTCACAGGGCAGAAAACTACTGGTGGAGAGGGCAGAACAAACGAACCCTGAAGGTGGGACAGTTCCCACGGAACACTGTTACTTCAGTAGCTGGCCTGTCTGCTCACGATATCAGCCGACCCCTTAAAAACAGCTTTATCCACACAGGCCATGGAGATACTGTACCTGCTCAGTGCTGGGGCTTTCCTGACCGGATTGATGAGTAAGAAAAAGATCTGTAACTTTATTCTTTCTAGACCGCATGAGCAAGAAGTGGTACCAATGTAGCTAGTACTCCAGTCACGTGTTAGTAACATTAATCACTGCTAAGCAGCTTGGACACATGGCTCTTGGCACCTTTAACAACACACAGTGCTGGCTTCTTTAGGTGTAACAAACAGAAAGGCTTTGTTTTAATAGAGTTCTTTGTTTTTTACCCTTTTTGTATAATTCTGACTGTAGTGTTGCATGTTCTGCTTTAATGCTAAGGTAGATGTTGGTTTTTCTACATTTATATAGTGATTGTAACATTTTTTATGATGAAAGTTATGTTGTAAAGCTCTTTTGTGCTTTCAAACGAAATAGTTACGGCATCCATGTCTTGTACATATTTCAACTTTTTGCCCAAGTGAATTCTGTTAATCTTCTAGTTGATCCCAGTTCCTGCCATGAGCGAAGGTGGAGCTAATATTCTATTTGAAGCCTAAGGGTATACAGTAAAAGGTGAAAAGTTTGCTACAGAGCTAGTCACTTAGCAACAAATCAGGTAACATTTACTGGTCATCTGTTTAAAAATAAAACCTTTTATTCAGTGGGATACTGGTAGTTGTAGTTAAACGATATTTACTTTTTATTTTCATTGTCATTCCCCTCCCTAAGGGCACTTTTGATGAATGTGACCCAGAGCAAAGGCCATTTTAAAGCAGGCCTGGTGTGAAACAGTTGGTATTGGCCACCCACATTTATTTGACCAATGGCATTGATTGGCTTCATTAAATCACTGCGTACTTTTATTACTGAGAGTGGGTTTATATGGATGTTATCTTTAATATCATATTAGCTGTTTCTCTGCAAAAGGTGTAATGCAGTGAGGTTTTTAGTTCCCATGGCAGTGTAAGTTAGTAGAAACTGACGCAATAACTTCACAAAAAGTGGACCCCACTTCACTATAGTCTGAGCACTCCTGGCCTAGGAGAACATACAAAATGGTGCTACCTTTTTAGCTATTTGTACATAGATTCTGAGACCATTCACCAGCTCTGAGGATGTTGTAGCTTTTGCATACATTGTTGGAGTGAAGAATGTGGAACAAAGAGAGGATCCCAGGACAGCCAGTTCTGTTCCGTCTTTTGGACCTTAGAAGGAAGCCAAACACCTTACACCCATGTGTTATTCAGCTGCATTCCAATTATAAAACTGCCTACATAATAGTGCTAGTTTTCATTTTCCTACTTTAGTAAGGATTTTACATGGTTATGTTAGGCTTGTCTCTTTTTTGATAGACCTATAAAATTAGTTCATTATCATCCCAACTAGGGATGGGTGAATTTGACTCATTTCGTTTCGCAAAAATTTGCCGCTGGTGAAATGTTGCCGACGGCCATTAGTCTATGTGCGTCAAAAAAAATTTTGGCTCTCGGCAAAGTTTTTTTTTTTTTTCCGCACAGTGCCGTACAAGTCTATGGGCGTCATTTCCACGGCAAACAAGGTGAAAAAATATCCCATCCCTTATCCCAACTGTTGGGACAGGGGCTGGGATTTGGATGTATTTAGCATGGCATCTGTTAGTGTCTTTGTAAGGCTATTAGATATACTGTGCTGTATTCTGAGTTTTACTTATTACTGTTTTTATATGGAAGGTCAGATTGGGCCAAGAGCCTAATGTAGTATAAACAGCTGTTGCTTCTTTTTATAAAGGGAAACTAACTGCACCAGAGAAAGATTTAATTTTATACCCAGTTCCCAATTGCATCACACCTACTTCCCCCAACCTAATGGTTACCTTGGATAGGCTTCCAAACTGCAGAGGCTGTATTATTGGCAGCTTTATAACTTCCATTCTAAGGTAGGATGGCTGTGATCAGCAAGCAGGTGTCTGCACCTGGTCATGGAACAGAACTGCTGTGGTCAAACATAGTGGCCACCAACATAGGCGTGGGATGAGGCAACAGTTAAAGGAGAAGGAAAGCTACGGAGGCATTTTATTGCCAAAAGATTAGCTGCAATAGTGCAAGCTAGAATGCTATATTTATTCTGTAGAATATTTTACCATACCTGAGTAAAAAGCTCTAGAAACTCTCTGTTTGTTGAGGATAGGAGCTGCAGTATTAATGTGGTGTGACATCACTTCCTGTCTGAGTCTCTCCTTGCTCTGGGCTCAGATTACAGTAGAGAAGGGGGGGAGAGGAGCAAACTGAGCATGCTCTTGCCCAGGGCAATGAGGTTTAAGCTGAAGGCAGGAAGTCTGATACAGAAGCCCATGTGTACACAATAGAAGGAAAGAAATGCAGTATTTCTTTTGACAGGGGACTCAGAGCAACATTACTTGGGGGGTTTACTGGTATATTTAGATGGAACTTTCTGATAAGGCTTACTTAGTTTTAACCTTTCCTTCTCCTTTAAATTGAAAGAAGTATAGTTGATGTCAATGTGGAGTAGGACTATGGAGGAAATTCAATAAAGGGCGAAGTGACTAACGTTAGCGAAAATTCATCAGCATGACTTCATTTCGGAACTTCGCCGATTTACTAACGGGCGCTGGCGTAAATTTTCTAGCGAAGGAGACTGTAGCGCTACTTCGCACTCTAACGCCAGGCAAATTTTCATTCTTTCGAATGGATGTAACTATGCAAATTCACTAAGATGCGGATTTTAATGAATGTTACCTCTTGCGCCAGACTTGCCTTTGCCACCTCAGACCAGGCGAAGTGCAATAGAGTAGATAAGTTCCTCAAAAATTTTTTTTAAATTTTTCTAAGTCCCAAAAAGCGCTAGCGACTTTTCAGTTTTTCAGGGGATAGGCTGCAAAAGAACGTAAATTTTTAAGGTTACCTGGCTTCTCCCCTACATTTCCTTACATATGGCACATAAATTATACACTGGGCACATGTGTAGGGCAATTTAATAACTCTATTTTATTAAGGTTCCCTGGGCTTGTGTAGTGTAGTGTATTTGCTGCAACATATACATCCATAGAAATTTAACTTCCCACTGTATGCAATTTAGCCAAGGCTACCGCAACTTTGCTTTGCGAATTAGCGTTGTCCTGTCGAATTTTCATCTGGCCATGTGAGCGAAGCCGTCGCTGGCAAATTTAGGTTAGTGAATTTGCCCCTATATGAGATCTTTGTCATAGTAATTTTATGATAAAAGTATGGGAATTTCACTGTATAACCTAAAAACTGGGGTATTAACATCTGAGTGTAAAGATTTGATTGTTTGCTATGTGTAGAAGCCCTGATACAGTTAAGCACCAATGTTCATTTTACTTTAGCTCCTACTGATAATATAAGCAGGGCCGGCCTTAGGCTTATTGGACCAATTGGGCCCAATAGGGCCCGCACCTCTGGGGGCCCCGCACCACAGGGCAGCACAGATATTTCCCTCAGCACATGATGCTGCCTGGCCTGCCCCCAACTTTGAGAGTCCAGCCCACCCCCAAATCCATAGGTCCAGCCCACCCCCAACTCTGATAAGCCAACCTATCCCCCAACTCCATAGGTCTAGCCTGCCCCCAACTCTCATAGGCCCAGCTTTCCTCCAA